>OY740766.1:7884227-9084227 GCA_963513935.1 Aphrophora alni | reverse complement strand
ATTCGCTTAGCCTCACCTGAAACAAAACAAAGCAAACATTAGTTTTAAGTTAATTCCCCTCTTTGTCGTCTAAAATTAAGATAGGAACATAGAATTTGCTATAAAGAACACTACTGAAATTCAGAAAAATAGAATTACAAAAATGTTAAAATAGCGGACATTTTAAACAGTTTTTTGGGGCATAGTAACCTGATGGCCTGCTATTTCTACCTGAAGAAGTGTCACCGAAACCCTTCTACTGTCTATCTTTACTGCTCCTACACATCACGTCTATTGTTAGATGTCTTAGGAATTACCCAGGCGTGGTGGCACCATCCAGTTTAGGGAGGGACATTTTCAATATTTCAGTTGATGGACAGTAGAAGTACATATCAGTCGACTCTATCTGGTTCATTTCATTTCAGTAAATTTCAGTACTTCAATTCCGTGAAATTCATTTCTAACCTAACCTAACCTAACCTTTCTCTAATAGTTATCAAGTAGGAAACAAGTTGAGAATCTTTTTTTTTTGCAATAAGCAACAGTCTGTCTACCTTGACGGATTGAATTGGAAGTGAATGAAGTGATCTTCAAAAACTAAATAGTTGCTAGATTTTATAGTTGGAGAGCAGAGATCAAAAATGGCCCTTAAACAATCTGGTGGTGCCATCGAAATGTTTACCTCCGATTTTCACAGCTATTGTTTTGTGTAACAATGAGTGACCCTTTTCGAGTCGAAAAAGGAATCGGCCAGACCTTCATTCCTAGAATTAGGGATCCTCCTCCGATGGTACCACCAATGACTACATAAATACTATAAGACACGACATGGCCATGTTAAATATTCTACGCTTATTCTTGAGTTGACCAATACCCGCTAGGTCGCTCTGCTAGAGAATCTGAAGTTGATGTGACTGGCGCTAGGTGGCTCTACGGTCAAACAATGTTTCAGGCGGGTAAGAGAAAACGCACTGATGCCACATATGGAAGGGAAGGTCGAGAATCGCTTATCTCAGCGCACGAACTGACAACACTGACTATGCTGACGGAAGTAAGTGAGAAGGTTTGTGAGAGAGAGGTCAACAGTTGTACAGTCTCAACCAAGTGGGATGCGTACATGGGTACAGTCAAGCACCTGCTGCTAGCGCTTTCTGATAGCTGTGTGTCAAACTTGTGACGAACAGCACCCGTAAAGCGTAGACTATTTCCCTATCCTATGTCGTGTCTTATAGTATTTATGTAGTCATTGGTACCACCAGGTTACTATAACCCGTTTTTTGTTCATATCGCGGGTGCAATTCAACACTAAATTAGATAAAATTTGAAATTCTGAATTTAACGGTACCAACCTCTCTGCGATGACATAGCGATACCGTAGTCAAAAGTATATCAATTTTTCCTGAACTCCCAAGAAAAGATGAGATTTGTCCGGGCCGCATCACCGGCAAGAGTATAGGGGGTGGAGGGTATATCACATGTGTACAGCTTCTCAACCCTCAGAAACACTCGCGAGTGGAGACTAAGTAATTTTATACACAATTACAAGATTCAGTCTGACAATTTATCCGACTGGACAAGACACCTTGTCTACCAATACAATTGTAGCATTTCCTACACGAACCAAGAAACCAACTGCAGACAATTCATTTAGAGGATCTGATTCTATTATATCAGTTGGACTGGCGAATACTATCAACTTGTTCTTAACTCTTAAATGAATCAACGTTCAAAATTGCTTAGTTTTTAGTTTTCATTAGAATTTAAATATCGCAAGAATGGATTTAGATATGAAGGAAGAAAGTGTACAGGACTTGCAGATGTTATTTCTCTATCATCAAATATGAAAAGTAGCTAATAATGCATGACTACAAGATATATATTTTACTGTAACTGGTGTCGACTGTTTTCCGTAACACAAACAAATCGCTAAAATATTTGAAACTAATGGTAAATATGCATCGTTCCTGTCGTTGCTGTTTTATCGCAAAATTTCGACAATTTGCGTTGTAAATACCTTTCATGAAACAATTCCATCACCCTTTATAACTCCGTACACTTTTAATGTTTCACAATACCTTATTTCATTTTAAAATCATCAAAATTGAGTATTTTTTGTCATTTTCAACTACGCACTCGCTCTATTGCGTCTAGGTTTAATAGAATACGCGTATTGAAATCACTCGTGGGGCGCATGCGCACTTCTATAACTTTCACAGGTTCATATTACTACGCTTCTATGATTTAAGATTCATGAAAACTAGGCCTTTAAAGGATTATATATAATGCCCTTCCTTGACCTCTAGATCTTTGCAGTTCTTAAAACAGACCTATTTTCGAGGATGAACAAAAACATCGAAAGATTTGACATAAAATTGATGAAAGAGTTGTCGTACGTAGTTACGCAAAGAACCTAAATAACCTAAAAATGCCATAAAATCGTCATTTTGAGTCCCTGTTTTTCGACAGAAATAATGGATTTTTAGTCATTCAAAAGTGAAATGCGTTGTAAAGGAGTATCGAAATATTGGGGGAAAAGGTATTTGGAAGACGAATTGCCTATATTTTGCGAGAAAATCCCAACGACAGGAACAATACACATTTACCCAACTAAAATATTTACAGCAATAACATACGAATTTTTAGGTAACTGTACCACAACTGACTGGTCAATGCGAAAGTCGAGGTCGACAAACAAACGGATCAGCACTCGGTACAGAAGCCGTTGATTGCAACTCGACTGAACCCCCAGAGACACAGGTTTGAGGAATTCAAGTATTAGCTAAACACATCACGTACAAGATGTCTGGAAGGAATCGTATTGCTCTTTGTTACCCCTTGTACACAATACATTTATAAAGCTTTAGTTTCATAGTTTATTTTGCGGCAAATCTATTCTTTGAATAAAGTTTAGGTTATAATAACATGTTTCTTCAAAATTACACTTCATATTTGAAGGTATATATATCAAAATACATTTCTCTATATAAAAAATTCAACGTTTCTTTATCTCTTTTTTGTAAGCTTATAAGACTTCAATATGGTGTATCCTTAACGGAAGAGAGCCTACTACTCCACAGTAAAACCATCTGTTGACTCCAGTCAGAAACATTTCTTTTTAAAGCAGAAACCGTCATTGAACATTCTCCCTTTACGACGTTTATAAGGTTTTCAAAAGAATTTCGAAGAATTACAGAGTCGAGAGGGGCATTTGGGAGATCCATGTACAGCGATTATTTGCTCAAGAATATTGGAAATTACCAGAGATTTATTCCTAAGATTATTTAGCCATTTACTCAAAAAATGGCTAAACAGAAACGATTTTTTAAAAAATTAATAAGAGAATGGATACTAAAATTGAGAATTAATCTTTCAATTCATTGAATAAATTAAGAAGAAAATAAAATTGATTTCAATGAGAAAGACTTTCTGGTGAATTTTTGTTATCTCAGATAGAGGATGTTTCCAAACTACGTCCCAAAACTTCAGGATATGGTTCATTAGGTCGAAATAAATAAAGAACTCCCAAAAGAACATATACGAGTATCCTAAAATGCTTAGTTTTCCGTCTGTCTGCCTTTTGTATTTTGTACGAAAAAAATTAGGAAATAAATTAGAATCCAGTTCAAATTTGGTATACATATTTTTTTTATGTGAACTTTTATCAATGTATTAAAAACCATGACTGTTTTGCATTTTTAAAATATGCCAAACAAAGTCATGGTTTTTGGTACATTGATAAAAAAAATCACATAAAAATATGTAAACCACATATATAGACTCAGTATCTAATTTATTTCCAAAAATATTATGTTTTTTGTATTAAACACAAAATGGCGGACAGACAGAACACTAAACATTTTAGGAGATATATTCATAGGAACTAATTTACTTATTTGACCCAAGGAACCATATTCAAAAGTTTTCGAAGCTAGTTTGTTGTCATATCCTGTACAAATCGGGAAGGTAAACAGCTTGGCTAAAGACTTACTTAATTTCAAAGACGTCATTTACCCGGAAATGTCAATAATGTTTCCTTAACAAATGGATGTATTTATAGCAACTTTGTAATGCAATTGTTATTTTAGGTTATTAATGAATTATTTCCAAGATGCTCTTTGTATTGGAGATTTTATTTATAAACTAAAGCTTTCTAAGAAATAAACGTATAAAACACCGCTAATCCGATTATCATACTGTTGTAGGTACAATATCTTGTTTTAGTTTTTTTTTGTTCGACTCAAAATATATTAGAGCCCTAGTACGGAAACTATAATTTTCTTTTACTTCTGGTTTACACATGGGGGTAGGTTATACATTTCACCGTATTAATTGAAATTTTAAAGAAAAATTTTTTTTTCCACCTTTTGGTTTAAAGGAGAAAAACCTCTCGATGGTAATCAACTTAGTAAAACAAGGAACGCAAAATAAAGACCTCCAATATCATAATAGCGTCAAGGTCAGAAGGGAACATGTTTTGGTCAAGAGAGACCTGGTAGGTAAGATCAAACCCAAGAGTACTTGAAAAACTATATAAATCCAACTAGGTCCTGCGGGATTTTCGTACTCATTATATTTTATTTTCGATGTTGTTTAAAGATAAAAACCCTCAATCTCTCTAGTTTATCAAAAATTTAAAAAGAAGAAAAGAGCATAACACAAAGATCCCTTACCTTAGACTACTCAAATTTTGAAAAAGTGATGAAAGAGATAATTTTATAACTTTTACGATGGTGTTCTGGTAAATAATTATCCTTTATAAAAGTTAAGTCCTGAATAAAAATCTTTGTAAGATGTGAACAACACGTTGTTTGAATTTTCAGATGCTATACTACAAAATTTAATTTTTGTTGATCCACCACATCCGTTTTCTATATTTATCATATGTGAGAAGAAAAAAAAAATAAAGAAATTGTGTGGAACAAAATAATTCAAAAATGCGTCCAATAAAGAAAAACTGATGTTTGTGCGTGTTTTTACATGGAAACAACTGAACTAATATCAAAATTGTACACGTAAAAACAAATGATTTCCTTAATAATATAACCTATAAATAAAACTAAAAAAAATAGTATAATTTTGAATCTTATTTTAAAATTGATCATGTAGTCTCTATAAAATAATAAAGAAGCACCATGTTCATTTCATTGGCAGATGTGTTACTGATACGTGTGATGGAAAAATCAATAATATACAAAGTAGGCTTTGCTCGTTGAGACAAACGCCCTTCCGACAATAGTCGCGTGGGTGCATATTAAAGAGCCTTTCACCCCCAACCCCAATGCCATCTGTCAAGTCGTGGTTTCATGTTTATTCATAATCTTAGATCGATCTCCATGAAATACAACTCTAACACGTGCTAATGTGGAGGCTAGACATACTTGTTTTGTAAGACAATCATCTTACATAGCCTGTAGTAAGATTACAGATATTAATTATAGGAAGAAGATTAATTCCCATTAGTCTATAGGCTTGCCACCTTGTGTTCTTAACTAGCAAGAACACACAAATAAGGTTAGGAACATGCAATTTTGTATAGGGGACTATACGAGAATGTTATTAGAATTTAAAGGGGGGGGGGAAACGAGTTAAAAATGTAAAAATGGCGGCTATTATAAACCGTTTTTATCTATAAATACATCTTGTATTATCAAACTTACACTAAAATGGGTGAAAATTTACAAATTATCAGTCTACATGTAATGATACCTACTACCTACTCCGAAGTTATTGTCAGAGATGTAATTTTGAACCATGACATCCCAAGAAATGTGATATTCTTATAGTTACGCTACCTTGCAGAACCGAGTCACCAATATGTGCGTCGTAGCGAGTGGAGAGATCTTCAATATACCGGGTGTTCAAAAAGTCTGGAAACCCCTTAATAGTAATTTTATTAATAAACGCAGAGCAATGAAACTCTAGGATTACGTCCTCACTGTAGTTACCGACTTTTTGCTCATTTTAACTGTCTTTTTTCACTTTGGGGGGACGTCCTGTGGAGGAAGTCTAAAAAATCTTAAATGTAAGCATAGGTCGAATTATACCTCATTTTAAAGGTCTTTGTTAGAGGAACACATTGCCGCAATCCCGACTGAAAAAGGACCATTCGTTTGGAAATGGCAGCCTTTTAAAATTTGTTAACTTTACGTTGAGAAGATTAAGAGGCAGAAGTGAATACTCAACTGTGTTGGTTATGTTAGTGTTTTAGCTATGAGAATTTCACAGCTGGAGTGTGGAGGGATAGGAAATATCAGTAATGGTCGATTTAATTGTTTTAAAAGGTTAGGAGTGCACAGATGTAATTGGGGACAATTATCATTGTTAATAAAATTGAACAGACAGTATGTCAGTTGTTTATGTTTAAATTACTTACTTTGCAAGACAATAATTATAAAAAAACATACAAACCTTGGAAGGTATTACAGGAGCTGCTCGAAGTGGCGTCCTTGTGTAACTGATTGGTAGCATTGGTTGCTGATTTTGGCCGTCCGGATCTTGACCGATCTGTTACAGAACCACGCTGTACGGTCTTCAACACCGATTTTTGAATAGGTGGTCAATTGGGGCAAGTTTCATTGAAAAAAGCGGCTTACCTCCTCATATGAACGAGTTCTATCCCCATAACCCCTCATCATCAGAATGGTTATTTGCTCTGTCTCACTAAGTGACATTGTAATCTAAACTAAAGCTTACTAAAAATTTGCCATTGAATTAGCATTAAAATCAAACAAACTTTAAGAGGCTGCCATTTCCAAACGAATGGTCCTTATTCAGTCGGGATTGCGGCAATGTGTTCCTCTAACAAAAACCTTTAAAATGAGGTATAATTCGACCTATGCTTACATTTAAGATTTTTTAGACTTCCTCCATAGGACGTCCCCCCCAAAGCTAAAAAAGACAGTTAAAATGAGCAAAAAGTCGGTAACTACAGTCAGGACGTAATCCTAGAGTTTCATTGCTCTGCGTTTATTAATAAAATTAATATTAAGGGGTTTCCAGACTTTTTGAACACCCGGTATAATACACATATACGAGGCCCGTTAGGTTAGGTTATGTTAGGTTAGGTTAGGTTAGATTAGGTTAAGTTATGTTAGGTTAGGTTAGGTTAGGTTAGCTAACTGTCAAGAAAGTAGTGATACACAAGCGTCTTGAATGTATTTTTGTCACTTTAATCCTATGATTTCATGTTTGGAGAAATGTCAACCACTGCATTTTGTATGAGTCCTTAGAGACTATACTTGAGCGAAATTCTATCAAAATCGAGAAAGCCAATTTATATAAATAAATTTTGTTTTTATGACAGCTACCTGCAAATTTTGAATTATTAAAAAAAAAAAATTAAAGACCCGATGATATATGGCTAAAATATTCCCACATACCAAATTTGATTAAAATTGGTCTACGCGTTGTTGCTTATTCAGTGACGGAAGGACATTATTCCAAAAAACATGAACTCAAACTCGACTTTGATATTTTGACCCATTACATAACTTTCTTAGGAAAGAAAGATAACAATAATAAATAAAGCGAAATGTTTGATGACTTGTTATGACTAACAAACAGTTGTAACAACGACAACTTCTAAATGAGACTAATAAGATGCAAAAATTAAAACAAGTGCTCTTGATCTCCAATTCAAGGTTGTTTAACTTGGAGTGTTGCACAAGTGTAAGGATGTATTCATCGACTTCGTGGGTGGTAAGCCTACATATAACATAGGTTAGGTTAGGTTTTGAAATGATCTAAAACATTAACATACATTCTGCGTTACGATAAGTGCGTTGCGTTAGGTTAGGTTAGGTTAGGTCAGGTCAGGTTAGGTTAGGTTTAGGTTCGGTTTTGAAATTATCTAAAACATTAATATACATTCTGCGTTACGATAAGTGCGTTGCGTTAGATTAGGTTAGGTTAGGTCAGGTTAGGTTAGGTTAGGTTCGGTTTTGAAATTATCTAAAACATTAACATACATTCTGCGTTACGATAAGTGCGTTGCGTTAGGTTAGGTTAGGTCAGGTTAGGTTTTGAAATTATCTAAAACATTAATATACATTCTGCGTTACGATAAGTGCGTTGCGTTAGGTTAGGTTAGGTTAGGTTAGGTCAGGTCAGGTTAGGTTTAGGTTCGGTTTTGAAATTATCTAAAACATTAACATACATTCTGCGTTACGATAAGTGCATTGCGTTAGGTTAGGTTAGGTCAGGTTAGGTTAGGTTTTGAAATTATCTAAAACATTAACATACATTCTGCGTTACGATAAGTGCGTTGCGTTAGGTTAGGTTAGGTCAGGTTAGGTTAGGTTTTGAAATTATCTAAAACATTAACATACATTCTGCGTAACGATAAGTGCGTTGCGTTAGGTTAGGTTAAGTTTTGAAATTATTTAAAACATTAACATATATTCTGCGTTACGATAAGTGCGTTGCGTTAGGTTAGGTTAGGTTAGGTCAGGTTAGGTTAAGTTTTGAAATTATCTAAAACATTAACATACATTCTGCGTTACGATAAGTGCGTTGCGTTAGGTTAAGTTAGGTCAGGTTAGGTTAGGTTTTGAAATTATTTAAAACATTAACATACATTATGCGTTACGATAAGTGCGTTGCGTTAGATTAGGTTAGGTTAGATTCGGTTTTGAAATTATCTAAACATTAACATACAATTTGCGTTACAATAAGTGCGTTGCACACTATAGTATAGTTACATGAGGCTATAAGGGTGAATTAAGTAACTAAATCTAACCAAGAGAATCGCTCAGTAATAACGTCTAGACATCAACCTCTTCCCCCCCCCATGTCAACACTTGAATGACTGTATAATATAGTATTTTCATCATTAGGACCAAAAGTTAAGCTTTTCAATAAAAGCTCAAGTTTAAAGTCCGAGGCCGGAACTAGCTTCTTTTGGTCCTAGTGATGAATTATATTTTTCGTTATACTAAAACAACAATTTCACAAAAACTAAAATGTTATAACCTATTTACCTTCAAAAGTTTGCACAAGTTACACAAGTTTGCAGCTATTACAGCTGTTAGTTTCTGTTTAGTGGTGGTCTAATTATAACGATGGTAACAGCTGTTTTATCGGTTATTTACAATCGAGAGTATCGGTAGGTTTTTATAGATTCACTACAAACGTTTATTGATTCGTATAAACGAAGTAACAGCTGATGATCTCGTCCTCAGCTGATGTTTTTTTTAAAAAGATCAACTAGCTAGGACTAAAAAGATCAACTTTAGCATCTCAATGCATGTATGAAAACCTGTTTTTGAAGCAGTATGACAGGGAAATGTTTAAATACCAGAAACAATTACTCGAAAAATGTTTCCTTAAATAATTGGAGAAGAAATAGGACCATCTTATATTTCTGAGCTATGGCTAAAAAAAAAGCAGGGGAAATATAAAATTGTCAATAAATTAAAAAATTGAAGAGGGTGTAAAATCAGAAACAACACCTCATTACCTTCTACTGTTTTACGAAGAAATATTTATTTTCCGAGATTAATGCTGGACAAAACTATTAGGTGTGAAAATGAATGCGAAAAACGGAAAAATTCATACCCATAGATTTACTCAATGTAAACATTTGTTTCTTAAAACTATTTCGTTAGAAGAAAAAAATTATTACAAGCTGGTTTATTTTACGAAAAATGAAAATCGTGACTTTATACTTCTTAAAAATTAAAAAAAAACTTTATATATCCATGTCTATAGTTGTACTTTTATTCAAGTATAATTTTATTTCATTTAAATAATTTGCATGGGTAATAAATAATAAACAAAAGTCCAGAAAAAATGTTTTTGTCTGATTTCTCAGAAATCGTTCAATCGAATCGTAACAAAATTGGTGGCCATTTATTTATTATGATCACCATTGTCTTTAGTTCCTGATATAATTGTGCACTTTAAAATAAACACCTAAACGCCGTAATTCTACATTCTGGGGATACCTGCTATAAGGCAAAAATAAGAATCAATATTTGATGTAACAAAGGAAAAAAATTGTAAAATGTTATAAAAGAATAATTTTTCAAAAACCGGATTGACGGAAAATGTTTATTGATAATTCATTTTAAACAATTATGTTTAGGTGATGGCTTACAACTAAAGTTAGTATAGCTTTAAAAATGTACATGTTTAAAGAATTAGTAAAGTGTTGTGTAAACCAGGAAGTAAGATGATGCAAGACTGTATACTTTATGTGTAAGACTGATTGTTAAATCCTTACCTAGTTAAGAGTTAAATGTAGACAATGATCAGATGTGAAGATAAATTTCAGCAAAAGTTGGGTGATCAGTCTGGGTGATCGGCTGGAGGACTTTGGTTCCTTCAGAGGGTGTTATAGACCCAGGAGTGGAACTTCGACTGAGTAGACAGATGTGTCAAGTGGTCTGAAAATGAGTTGCACCAGACACCAGAAGTGGGCAATTCTAGTTAACCGAACAGAAAAATGGATGTCCTTTATTCCAGTTCTGATTTTCCTTGGGATTAGATTACTCTTTCTTTAATCTCCTTTTCAAATTCTTTTTCCCGACTGTCCTTGAGGTTTGAGTACAAAAACGTATCTGTTGTGGACCTCCACTTACCTCTAACAAATATACTGGGGTATGATTTGTACACGCTTACTACTCTAACCGTTTGGTAAAAACGTCTCAGAGATGTCCTTAAATTACTGACGGTTAGAATCTGTTACTTGGTCCATTGATTCCACAAATACATAAAATAAACCCGAATTTGTAAAATTTTGTAGCAACAGATTTTTATCAAACTATTTTTGTTATTTTTAAAGTTATTCTGCTTTCATTATAGGTTTTATAAGCAAATAAGTAGTAAGTATCCCTAAATCAACAAGCGAGAGGTTTACAGACTTACTAAAGGCTAGTGTACAGAAGTCTAAGAGTGCAGAATATATGGTATAACGTTTAGAATTATGCAATTACACCCTTTTATTAAAATGAATGCTGTGTGACGGTCCAAAATTAGAAAACCACAAAAAATAAATCATTGCACTCACGTACCGATACACAAAACCATTTACCAAGTCATTTTGAGATTTCTGTCAAAAAGTAAAAATGAAATATAAACACAGCCGTTTAATCATGAAATATCTAAATCTGCTCAAGTTATTTCCATCGAAATCCTCGATAAGTAATTTTGGTGAGAAGACACAAATAAACTTTTTAAAAATTGAGTAAAAGACCTTTTCCTAGAAATTGATAATAAAAACGTGCATGGAATCATCAAGCCAGTGACTCATCGAGTGTTCCCGTAAGTCAGCTGTTTATTTATTGATCAGGAAATTCCCTTGGGTTACTTCATGACTAGCTTTACAGGTATTAAAACCTAAATGTCAGACAAAAATACTTGGCGTTGTATATCAGTTGCTGGAAATTGTAATATTTTCACTTATACATACTACGGGGAACGTTTTATGATTGGCAGAGTAAAAACCACGATTAATCGATTCACTGACATTCGCTTTGATGTGTCTTGGTGTCATAAAATAGTTTATAGTCTGTTGTGCTACAGCAAAATGAGTGGACTGATTTAGATGAAATTTTGTGTGTATTATAGGCCCCCCTGCTACTTCATTGTAGTAGGAATTTGAGCCCACTAATACTCGTGCTACACGTTACAAAACTCAATCATACAATTTTGAATTACTTTCATTTCAAATATCAAAAATTTTGATATTAACCAAATTTTTTTGTATTTATTAACGAGTACTCTCGAACATATTTACATAATAAACATATACAGGGTTTCCGAAAAAGACGGCCAGGATTTCTAACGGCCGTTGCTTGGAGATTATTCAAGATAACTAAACAATTTAAACGTCAAATAGAAGAGAAAAGAACAAAGTTTTTTTTTCATGCCTTAATATGTTTCGATGTGAGCTCCATTTGTTGCTCTGCAGACATCGAAGCGATATTCGATTTCTCGCCAAGTGTTGTGTAGCATCTCTGGTGTCACAGTTGCGATCGCTTCCACGCAGATGTGGCAAATCTCGAATTTTCTCAGCATAAACAAAAGAAAGGCCATATCTCTTGTTCATACATTAATCCACACCATAAATTCACTTTTGGCAAATCGCACACATGTTCCTGCACAATATTAGGCTGCACCGAACCCCATATACGACAATTGTGACGATTAACAACACCGTTTGTGTGAAATGTAGCTTCGTCTGAGAACAGCACTCTTTTAATAAAAATTGGGATTGTAATCAATCTCACTGAGCATAAAACTGGCAAAATCTGTACGCTTAGGGCGATCGGCGGGTTTAATCTGATGTCTTAACTGAATTTTGTAGGCACGAAGTCACAATCTTTTACGAATAACATCGTGGAGTGTTGATTTGGGTATGTTCAACTGAAGACTTTGTCGGACAATAGATTTTTTTGGGCTTCTGATGCAAGAATGTCGGATTTCTTCAACTTTGTCATCACTTGTTTTTGGCCGGCCAGGTGACTGTCCTTTCAAAACACTTCCAGAGTCACGAAACTGACTAAACCAACGACGAATTGCTTTATCATCGGGCGAATTTTGACCTCGATAAGTAACTCGAAACCGACGCTGCACACTAACAATCGATTTAAATTCTGCGTACCACAGTGCCTTCTGTTGCGCCGTAAACATCGTACTCGCAACTGGTATCAGGCGTGTGAGTCACGTTCTGCACGGGAGTTCTTCAACCCGGCACCAACCATTATATGTTATAAAAAACACGTCGACCCGGCACTGGTCCCTTCATCGGCCGCCATGACAGTATGTCAACCCGGCACAAGCCACCCCACTTACCCATTCCACCTACACTACTCCCCCTCAACCTCTCCTTTCTCTTTTTTCTTCTCTTAATCACCTCCCCTTTCCGTAAGGGGATTGTAAAATGAAGGTAACTTCTCTCGCTGCAAATTTTAAGAAATTAGGGGACGAGCTTCACTAGACGAAGGGATAGACAATAACAAAAGTGTGGCCGTTTTTTTATTACGATTATAAATACTATAACATTTATTATAGAAATAGGTTAGGTTGTGGAGGGGGGACCTCGCTCGACTACCTTTAAACTGCCTCGGTGGCGGGTTAAGTTGTGAAATTAGTAACGCCTGATTAACCTTATAGCGGTGGTCAGATTTGGTGCCGGGTAGACGTGCCACCGTTCTGCACATGCCAAGGTCAACGCTTCCTCCCATGCTACACGGAAAACAAAACTTTGTTCTTTTCTCTTCTATTTGACGTTTAAATCGTTTAGTTAACTTGAATAGTCCCCAAGCAACGGCCGTTCGAAATCCCGGCATTCTTTTTCGGAGACCCTGTATAATAAATATAATAAATGGCCGACAATTTAAATAGATTTTTCTGAATGTCGATTTTTGAGGCAAACGGAAAGATTGATGGAGAAAGAGAGGTAAAAATTTGTGATGATTATCTAACAGCCTATACCTCGTAAAAGTAAGATAACTTAAAAATTATAAATTGTAAAATAAGAAAATTGTATAGACTTCGAAGTTACAAATCCGTACAAAATTCATATCTACTAGTACAACCGTAAAAAGATACGGTTGCTGCAGTGTAAAAACTTTTACGGCTAAAGTATAAAGGTTACCAAGTATACACTACCTAGTATTATTATGCTTTTATAATTCACGACAATGTTATTCTGATTAGAAAAGTGCATCATTAAAAATAACACTGTGAATGTATCTTAATTTCCTAGCATTATATCTGTTTATTGGTGCATAAACATATAATTAAAATAAACTGGATAAATGTCCCTCAAAGGACAGACCTCCGTCATCCGTAACAACGGCGTTTTCACGCATGGACTGTGCATAAGGCGATCTACACTGTTCATGTAGGGCAAAAGTCATATTAATGAAGAATCCTCCCACATCAAAACAAAGATAAATGTATTGTAGGACATTTTAAAGTAAAATTATATTATTTCTTTAACGTAAAACACAAAAATGCCTTCTTTATTCATAAGGTACAATATGTTTTAAATACAATGTGAATAAGAAACAATTGGTAGCGTAATGTTCTGGGGAAAAGAAATTGTTTTTTATCCACAACTCTGTTACCCTTCCTGCAGAAAATTTTTTGTTAACATTGTTTAAAAATTTCTCACAATTAAATGCTCTACATGTTTTATTCAAAGGTTTTTATTAACCATTTAACAAAGTTATTTTACTCCAAATGTGAAAAGTGTGTTTCTTGACTCCAATTTTTTAAATTTTATTTTATTTGTAATTTTCTCGGAAATTACTGGATATTCAGTTATGGGACCTATTTTATTTTCCATATAAAACCCCTAATTTGTTTCTTAATTGGGTTTCAAGTTTCATTTCACTCTTGTAGCAGTGTTAAAGGTAAAATTTGTGTTAGCCTCGGTTGTAAATATACTCAATAAATTTTATCAAAATCGTCTCAATCGTTGGTTCTGACGACAGACGGACATTATTTCAAAAATCGTTTTTTGTCTGAGGATCTCAAAACAAATCAGCGAAAAATTCATCATCCATTTTTTGACCCATAATATAACTTTCTTTAAACTACATACTGCATGTGACTAAAATAAAACAGCATGTAACGATTGTTTCATTATTAGAAAGTTTTTATTTACCCCAATTATTGTAAGTTACTAATCAAAAAACGTTTCCTAAAACAGCTATCTTTTTATATTTGTTTCATGAAACTTTGGTGTAGAAACAACCTTCATCTCTCACAAAAAAAAGTTCAAAACTCAGATATCTGCAGGAAAGGTTGTCATCTCGATATTCTGGGATACGGAAGGTCCAATTTTGATTGACTTCAAACCTAAAGATCAAACAATAAATAGTGACAGCTACTGTGAGCTACTGCGTTTATTGAAGCCAAAAATCAAATACAAAAGACGTGGTAAACTTTCAAAAGTCGTGATTTTGCGTCAGGATAACGCTCGACCCAATACGGCCAAAAACACAGCCCTGTACCTTCAAAATATTGGTTTTCAGTTGTTGGACCACCCTCCATATTAGTCCGGACTTGGCTCCAAACGACTTTCATCTTTTTAAAAGAACAGTTGCGAGGGAATCATTATCTATCATTAAGAGGCCATTGAAGCGGTGCGTAACAACTTTCTGAACACGAGACCAAAAACCTTATTCCAAGAAGGAATTAAAATGCTCGTTAAAAGATGGACTAAATGCATAGAAGTAGGTGAGGATCAAGCTGAAAAGCAATGTTACTATTATTTATGTAAGTACAATAAATATATAGAGTTTTTCAATTTCAATTTACTTATTGACTTACCCTAATAAAACAAAATGTTTAATAAGCAATAGAAAGTAAATCGATGGTTGTAAAGCGTGGGTTTAACCTTTTACAGTAGAGAAGGTACAGTAGAAGATAAGGCCACTAAAATATGTTATGTAATTACACCTCACTACTCGGAAACAATACAAACATTATTGGAGAGATCGTTTTACCACTACAATCCACAAACAAAAATCCCCCATTCGTTAAAATTGTAACCATACCAGACTGGACCCCTAAAAGAGTGGAACATACATTACTACGAGTTTGATATGTCTAAACGCTAGTGCTGATAATTTCTTAAAGTAAAATGAAGATATATGTTCTACTTAAAATCGGCTCAGGGATTATCAAATTCAAAACCGTTTTGAATGTCCTCCCAACATATGTACGAAACCCCTTTACGACCAAATTAATTTACATGACCTTAGGAAGCGTTCCCAGAAGAAAATGTCACTAAGCCATGTCACTGTGGGGTATCCTACACCAGCTGAATTATTTTGCAAAGTTACAATTACTATACAAGGGTTTATGTATTAGTCAGACCTATAGTTTTACTGCGTAGATTTTTGCCATATCTTATCTAAATTCTTCACTATAACAATACGATATCACGGATTGATAAAGACTTATCCATCAATAAATTCCTTCGATAGTATTCAATGCTGGTTAAATATGTTGGCGCTTAATCATTTTTATTTTTATTAAATAAGAATATTATCTCAAAGAACGGTTGTTATTAATGCTTTAACTACAAAACAATGAACACTAACAATGCAATTTGACTGTTTTACATCTCATTTTTCCAAAACTTCTCAGTTCCTGTATATTCACAACTACCTTGAACCACAAGTACACTCAACCCTTTCACAAATTGATGCACTGAACAGAGTTTTACCTACTATCATAATTGTGAACTCAAAATCTTAAGTATATAACGATTATATCCAACCTTCCCTTAATTGTTTTTTTTAAATTTAATACATATTAAAACTAAAACACAGTTAATACAATTCACGCAACAAACTAAATACCCAGGTGACCTAACTTCACCCCACAACTTGAATTGATATTTACAGGAAAATTAACTATTTGTAGAGTTTTAACCTAACTTTCAATGTTTAAAATATACTTTAACAAACATGTTTTAGCACAGCAAAAGATTTTCAACTTTGTAAATTGAATATTTCCAAGGGGTTTAGCAAATATGTCAGCAATCTGTTTATTTGTAATCTAATCAAAGAGTAGATGACTCCAAAGGTGTAAGTTCCAGTTAGAAATTTCCATACCCAATATAAGTAAGGGGATGTCTCGTCAAGTTAGACGTTGTTTAATTTGTAATTTTGCACACATTTTTTCGTTAACATGGTGTAACGAAAAAGGTGGATTGGCTATTCATTTTCGGATTATATACATCAAAACCAATAAAAAATATCAAATAACATACAGTCGAATTCCTCTTCGTTTTCCGTTTATTCGCCATTTTATTTTTTCCCAAAAAACATAACTGCAGAAAAATAGTGTAGTCTAATAGTGTAGTCTATTGAGTTCAAATTTAGTATAACTATTTTGTATGTTACGTTTTACAAGTGTACCACACAACAAGACTTTATTTTAATAATTTTCAAAATGGTGGCAATTTAAAATCTTTAACAAAATATATCTTACAAATCGTTAACTTTACAAAAAAGTTACAAGGGACAAAATATTTTTCTTTCCTAAAATCAAACAAAAATTTTTATTTTTATTTTTATTTTTTCTGTAGGTCAAAGGATAATCAAGTTATCAACAAAAAACAAAAAATATAATATCTTGGCGATTGTTTGCAACAATCAAAACTAGTCTAACACCAACACATTTATGAATTATATTCATTTGTATCCATGGAAACCAATAAAATAACGCTATTATTTCATAAACAAATCAATTGACAATTTTACTTTTTATTTTAGCATTAATAATAATGGAAATATGACAAATAACGCACACTGTGACACAAATCACAGTTGGGTCTGAGGCACAACTACTTGAACTGCACGTAACAATTATAAAATAAAAAATGTACAAATTAAGCAAAACATCATTATTACAACATTTAATTTATATTTGCTTGGTTTCTATGGAAACAAATTAACATAATTAAAAAATGTGTTGGTGTGTATATAATATATATATATATTGTATCAGGAGTGAACAAAATTCCATAACTAGTTTATTTTGCTACGGATGAGATTGTCTCTTTTACAATTTAATAGTAATTAAAAAATAATTTGTAAAGTAACGTCTAACGTAACTAAAATGTAAGACTGATAAAACGCTGACTGAATCTGAATCACCAAAATAGCTGTTTTAGTTATCGTACAGATAAGAAATTAATTAATCAGTAACGAAAATTCCAAGAATCACTTCTCACCTGATGTGAACGATTAAAATCACTGATTAAAACGCTTGGTGCAATCAATCACACCAATAAGAGTAATGACGATTTATAAATCACTACCAGATCAATGCAGCATCGACCGGAGGACTATTAGAAGTAGTGATGTGTGAGTTCGAATTAAAATACTCGGTGAATCCGAGTATCAAAATCCTCGGAGCATTCCGAGTATTATAATCTTCGGTTTCGTATTAAAATATTCGGACGAAATCCTCGTAACTAGAAACAAGGAAGAGGTAATGTGCGAGTATGAATTCGAAATAAAATCCTCGGACAACGATATTCGTTAGTGTTGTGTCAATTCCAAACAAAATGCTCGGTGTTTCTACTTTGGTTATATTAGTTTCTAAGCTGATTTTTCACTACACATTAATGAAACATTACGATTTTGAGTTAAAATGATTTAGATTGGGTAACAAGTTCAATTTAAAATAATAATATTCATTTATTTCCACATTAACAAAAGTAAATTAAATTATTATTTAATCGTTATTATTTAAATTTTAATTAAATGTTAATAGGTTACCATCTTTATAAAAAATGTAGTAAATTAACTTATTTTAAATAACAACTAAATTATTAATGTTGGTAATAATTGTACTAACGTTAAATTACTGAATTTGTGTCGAGGCAGGATAACATTTAATTACGTATTACAAGTGTCAATAACTTCAATATTGTTTAAAAAATAAATACTTGGTGGATCAGTCTAACAGATAGAACGCAAAAGTGTAGGTTTTGTCTAAAACGATCCGATTGGTAAAGCTGAGTTCGAATCCGATGCCCAAAATCATTCTGCGCAGATACTCGATTTCGAAATAATAATACAAGTATTGAAATCATTTGAAACGGAGTAATGCGAGTATCCATTTCACCCGAGTATCAACATCGCTAATTAGAAGAGTTCACAAGACACAATATCTGATGACTATGTGTCAGCAAAGGTTATCAAAGAGAAAGGACTCTGTATCTAATGTGTAAGCAAAACTTACCGGTTAGGATTCATTTCGGTATTTTCAAAATTACGACAATTTTTTTCTTTTACTTGCTCTCTGGCACATCATTTTGCGTTATAAATTTTCACATTTCGTCAAAATACGTTGCACGGATTATGAGATATTTGAACTTGTACGACGGCGCCCGTTGTATATTTCTCCTTTTTAACGGTAATTCTCGACTCTGCAAGTTTTAGAACATGGAGACTACGATGTTTTATTTGGATCTTTAGAGACTAAAATCATAATAAAATTGTATAAAAATGACTGTAGCTGATTTTTGAATTTTGGTAGCTTATCTCAAAGAGTTAAGGAAAAATTGGTTTAAAAAACGCATCTATAAATAGCCAAAATAAACCCATATATTTACACGAAAAACTCCACATTGGAACCCACATTGTTCATTCATTCATTGCGCACTAAACCCGAATTCATTTAATACACACAACGGATTGAGATTGGGTTATTTACACACTGTTGCCAACATAAATACAGTCAGCTTCCCACGCGCCACTCAGTATATACATATTTTTTATTTATTTATAAAATAATTTTGTTCATATTACCGATAATCCCTTGATTCTAATTTTGGATACAAATTGCTTAACAGTTCTGCAGTGTTCCATGGATGTAAACTAAAAGCTGGTTTTCATATAGGATACCGTGCTTAGACTGCCGTGACGAAATGGAATCCCTCAGCAGTAGACAATTTATTTGCCATTTAATTTACATAGAGAATATTTCACTTGACCTACCGTCTTAAGAGCTATTCACGACAGATAACCAGCCCAAAGTAGGGAGACTTTATAGTAAAAATGTATATTTTAGAAAGGAAAAATGATAGATTAAAAAACTATAGTGATGCTTTAAAAACTTCCTGTTAAGAAATCAGTATTAAGGTTAGGTTAGGTTTTCGCTTAAGGACCTCGCTTAAAGCCTTAATATTTCTCCTTAGGGTTCTCGCTTTTAATTGGGAGTGGAGGGGTGAACAACAGTTTATGAAAGTTTGAATTTTTACGAAAAAGAGTGAGTACAAATAAAAATATTAAATTAATATTCAATTGTTATTTGGGCCTAACATTATTCATATTCTCTTCTCCCCCCCCCCCGTACGAATGATTTAAAAATCAAACATAACTGGGGTCAATTTTCTTCAGGAGGAAAAGATAGGGACTCAAAATAAAGGCAATTAATTATTTAAAATACGTATTTATTATTTTTTTTTAATTTTAGGTATGACGTATGGTTCTCGAATTATTAACAATTAAACCTTGTAAAAGTTTATGTCTGATACGGGGGTACTTTCTGCGCCACTCAATTTACTTTAAATTGCATCGATACGTGGGGGGGGAAATCAAATTATAGGAAATTTTAAGTTTTATGTAAAATACATACTTTAAGAGATAATCATAAAATAAACAGTCAAACAACAAAAACCTGGTTGAGAGGTATTCGCGGCACTTGATGGGTTGTACCATACCTTATGTAGGTAACACTGCCTTAAGAAGTGTAATGGGAATTTTTGAGGTGAACAGGATCTTGAGCAGGGTGTTCTTGTAAAAATTTATGTCTGGTTATTGTGGTCCAAAGGTTCTGGGCTCCAGGACTTCACAATCAAACAAAATGTGTACAGCGGTCTCAGGTACGACAGTTACCGCAAAGACGACAGTTAGGTGACACTTGTAGTTGTCCCTCCGTATTTAAGTGGCTCCGGATATGATAATCATAACAACAACTTGTCTCAGAGACTTTATGTCTTACTGAACCTGCAGCTTTGTCAGCGCAGGATCTGGTCCCGCAAGTGAGTTCTGGAAGGCAACCAGCGGCCCCTTTCTTCGCTAACAGATCCGCCCTCTCATTACCCTCAATGCCCAGGTACCTATCCCATGTGCACCATATTGGCATTGGACAGGACGGATAGAATACGGAGAGAATCCCATACCAATTAGGTTGAAATTTCTATGGAGCTGAGGGCTTTAATTGCCGCTTGGCTATCTGAGAGAATTAGAACGTCCTTACCTCTAAGGCCTTATTATTATAATCGTCAATAAACACATGAAATTGCACAAATCTCAGCCTGGAATCAGTATTCAATAACTTCCTAGACTAGCTTCGAAAGTTGCCTCAGTGATTTGACAATATCCTCCGTATCCAGACTGTTGATCACGTAGTGATCTGTCAGTATACCAAACAAGCTGTCCTTGATATCCCGGTAGATTGTCATCCTTCCAGTCCTCTCTTGTGTTTGGAGAACGTTGAAGGGTCGAGTGAAGACGAACTCGATTTGCATACCATTCGTCGGTATTTCCAACACCGAGTTCTACAATACCTTATTGACGATTTCTAACTGCCCCCACCTCACTGGAGCTCCTCCTCCATTCGCCATGATTTTGTAGTCTAGGAATACTCTAGTATTTCTTAGTATGAGGAACTACAATTAATTGTATTGAATATAATCAATATTTTTACTGCACATTTAACCGACTTAGTGTTCCCTTTTAAAACAAGCCTTTAACAATTAGTTTATTTTTCGTTTGGTAAAATAAAAATAAAAATAGAACAAAAATATTTTCAAATAATTGTAAAAAATCATGCGTAACAATTTAAATCTCATAAGTGAAACAAGATAGTTTTATATTTTGGCAAGTGCAAAGCCTACTGTGCCACGACAGACACAACAGGGTGTGGCGGTTTATTTTTAACCGAGAAGTTAATCATCGATGGAATGAAGTCTATATCCTGAAGCACTTTATAGTTAATTCATAAACCGCATAGTTCATGTTAATTGCTTGCTCTAATTAGATCTGATTAGAATCTCGCCGTTTAGACGTTAGAATTAGTTTGTATACTTGAAGCAAACATTTTAATGAAATTAATTTCAACTCTTTTTTTTTTTTTCAAACGCATTTCTAAAACAGAAACTGTAAATATTACAACCTACATCGTGAACACGCAGAGACAATAAACCATGAAATGTTCACTGATTCTACCAATTTCCTAGGCAACAATTTTGGCTGAATGTATGTACGGGGTGATCGTAAATAATGGAAACGGTTTGATAACTTTTGAATTAACGAAAAATTTTGTACAGATAAAAAATTGTAATGTATTGGTTAAATTGAACTACCAGTGTATACAACTTAAAGTCTTCAACTCAAAACACACTCCCAAAGAGTGTCACAAATTAATTTAAACCCTTATTATTTTTTATTACAGGTTTCAATATAAATCACATTTAACAACAATTTTAATAGGAGATAGTGGATCTCAAAGTTATTGACATTTTAGAACCGAAACCATGCAATGGAAAAATTTAAAAGAATAACATTCTAATAACATAAATTAAATTAAAATAATTTTTTTTGATACGATTTTGAAGCAAAAACGAATCAATTTTTCAGTAGGAAACGTAAATGAACCTTGAATTCTGTGGTGAAAAACTTGACAACATTACATTTACGGTTTGAGCGAGTTTATGATACATACCTGAGGCGCTAAATAAATATAAAAATATCTGTTAACATTTTTTTCAGTGGAAGACCAAAAATAACTCCAAAAAGAGGATCGGAATGTTCATATTTTTCAGAAAAATGTAATACCGTACTAGGGTTAAAACTAGCAATATTACTAACGCTAGACGAATCTGAGACACATTAATGAAGAATCAACATTAAAACAAACGTGAATTATTAGTTCTTTTTTTATAGTAAGCCATATTGGAAAAATACAACACAAACAAAACACAACAAAGTATATGACAAAACTATTACGCTAAACATCGCTGTTATAGTAAGAAATGTTTAAAATAAATTATTTTATTGTTACATAAAATGCACAGAACACGAATTAGATTAATTTCTTTATCGCTAAAACAGTCGTACGGAGTTTGGCGAATCGTAGCGCGCCACAACGAGTTCGGTATTTAAGAAAAAATCGTTCATTTTCATCCTTTATATATTGTCTAAGATAACAGGTTGGTGCATGTTTTATTTGCACTCTGGATGGCCTGGGGAATTCAAAATCGGTGCAAGGATGGAGGATGGCCGCGATTAAAGGGAGTTAAACATAAAATTAATTTTCAATTCGAGTTGAAAATGTGTTTTTACATTTATTCTCACCGCAAACGTGACTCGCCTCATTTCAACAAAATCCATTAAACCTGTTTGTAAAATAAGCTTCACAAGACGACAGAAGAAATGGACTACAAAATCGAAACAATTTAATATAAGTCGTTATGTTGCCTCTTAATGTTTGCTTTCATAATATGTGATGAGTCAAAAATAATTGAAGTTGAGTGTTTTGCTGGTACTGTATATCTGTTTTAAAGTCACCTGAATCCAAATGAAGTGGGTTTTGGAATGATATCTGTCTGTCATTTGTGTGCTCTACAACTTAACCGAGTACACAGATCTGAATAATAGTAACTCAAAATTGGATTATAAGGAAAACCCTAATTTCTAATTTCTCAATATCACTTAGGCTCACTGCAGCGAGCTTGGCAAATGCGGAGGACTACAGTTTGTTTTACTTAGTCCTGGGTTAGATCTCTCTTGACCAATTCTTGATCTCTTCCGACCCTCACGCTCTTAGAGTATCCGAAGGCAAGGGGGAGGGGGGTCTTTATACGCTTTTCTTTACTTTAATGATGATGACCGGGAGGTTTTTCGCCTTTAAACGACGAGTGTAGCCTCTAAGAACCCAAACAAAATGTAGGCCTATTGGTCGCCATAAGTTATCCACATAAGCCAATTCATGAAGATTTCTGTAAAAACCAAAAAAAGTCTGAGGCTGTTGTTGTAATTTGTCAAAATCGTCTCTGCCGATTTCGTTCAAATTTTAGTGAAATGTGGAGAACGTGATCCAAATTCTTGAGAAAATCTCACGTAAAAATAAATTACGGTTCAGTAACAATAATTGGCAAAAAAAAACAACACTTTACTCTGTGGACGTATTTCTGACATAAAAGCAAGTTTAGAATTTTATTTAAATATATTTTTTTTTTTTTTTCAAAGATAGCGCCCATGATTCAGTTCCAACAACTACCAAACTGACAGTTTTTGTGACAATTAGTTTTTATTTGATTAAGAAAGTTTGAACAATGTATTATTCAACAATGAGGTTTCTAACCATCTATATGAGTTCTTCCATACTTAACTAAATCGCTTTATATTCACTTCATTTCAAAAAAAATCCTTCACTCCGTTTTCGAGATACAATTTAAAAACATTCACAAACAATATTAAATACATAGAGATGCAGGCATAGAGATCATGTTTCGTTTAGTTTTGTGGATAACTAAGAGTTATAGTTTATTTTGCGTAATTAAAACAACCAACCCAACCAACTTTTCCAGAACACTGAAGGAAAAAAACGGAAAGGTTTAATGATCGACGAATACAAAGAAGGAACAAACGTCCCTGCCGTTTAAACACAGTTCTTAAATTACAGATTTTCCTAGAAAGGAATTTGCGCGGTTCAACCTAAACACATTCTCATACACTTTGGAATTAAAGTAAAGCTAAGCGAACAAATAACAGTTCATTCGTGCAAAGTGGGAAGTATTAATAGCGAGCGTTACTTTCTAGCATTCTACTAAAAATAGATACAGACTAGCTTCAGTTACCATTATCTTTAATGAATTGTAACGTAGGCTAGGATGTATAAAGCTATTTAATACACTGCCTACAGGATTTCACCAAAACTTCCTTCCTTTGCAGTATAACAAACACACAGAACACAATTCTCACAAAAAATACGCCTAAGTATCAGACGCGTTTCAACGACAAGGTCGTCCTCTTCAGTGATACACGAGCTACACCAATCAAACTATAACTGGTATAACTATAACTACACCAATCAAACTATAACTGATATAACTATAACAGTTATACTGTAGTTTGATTGGTGTAGCTCGTGTATCACTGAAGAGGACGACCTTGTCGTTGAAACGCGTCTGATACTTAGGCGTATTTTTTGTAAGAATTGTGTTCTGTGTGTTTGTTATACTGTATAATCTTTCTCATAAGTCAAGCTCAACATTTAATATTCCTTCCTTTCAATGAGTGAATAAAACAAAATGTTTTAATGCGCTTTGGAGAATCTTTATACGACCAAAGACGCTAATTTTTTACCTATACAGTTATTTTATCCTAGTCCTTAGAAGAAACTAAATTTAAATGAAAAATATTAAAAATAATGCCGAATACAGAAAGGTCAAGCCAACTGGAGATCGCTATGTTACTCCTTATGTAAAATGACAATCGAAAAAAAATTTGAACATTTCTTGATGTTATAGTCAGTATATCAATCAACTACCACAAATTTCATTTTCTTTTTAATGTAAATAATCAATAAATTATATCAACAAAATTTTTCGTAGAAGCTATGGAAACGGAAATGTTAAAAAAAAAAATTAAAATAAAACTCCTATTTCGAAAATAAATAGTCAATACCAAATTAAACTCACTTCCAAATATGGACAAATGTTTGTAACTTTAAAACCTCTCTTAAGAAACGATTTAAAGCAATCAAATTGTACCCTATTCCAAACCAAAGTAGGCCTATTTTATATCTTATTTTACTCGGATATTAAATACGTTACATTTGTCTAATAGTGTGTTTTTTATATATTGAAATTTTAGAACGGAGGGACTTTAAGACCGCGTGTGTTGATTCAGCCAACTAGTTCTCTTCGGGACACATATAAGTCTTTACTCACTATATTGAACCACTAAAGATTAAACAAAATTAGTAACAGAAATCCAATAACCTGAAATAATGCAACAAAAACCAGTCAGTGAGTAGCTTTGGACGTCCATAGTTATTTCCCCTTATTTCTAATTTGATGAAAAAGAAAAAAAGAGAAATGAAAAAGGGTAAAAAATGGAGTGGGGGGAAGGATGGAGAGAGATTAAAATTGCATGTATATACCGGGTGTTTCAGACCACATGGACGCTATCTGTAGCGCCTAAACGAAACCAGATAAAAATTTCCTTCCAATTAGAACCCCCCCTTTTTCGCCCCCAAAGAATTCAGGAAAATTATTTTCGACGCTCCTCAATGACCCAAAAGGGCACTTTGGGGGACAGGGTGGTGTTTTTTGGAAAATTTTCAAATAGAAACATAGGTCGTGTGATACCTCATTTTAAAGGTCTCTCTTTTCTGACCATTTGGGGGCAAAATAATTTATCTTTTCATTACTGTACAGGGTGTGACGAAATATTTCAACCAATAAAATGCCATTTTTTTTTACAATTATTCAATGGTGCAATATAGAACCAAACTTTCAATACAAAATTTTTTTGTTTTCAAAAGGTCTCTCAAATAGTACAATTTTCAATCTAGGTTGCTATTTGATTTTTTTTACTTTTTGCTCTATAAAAGTTATTAAAGTTTGAAATTTATTAAAAATTTGAAAACTACATAGTAGTCCATACTACCCCATATCTCCTGAAAGGGTGTGTTCTTGTAAAACTAGGAAAAAAATTGGTCGCCCTATCTTTGTTAGGGAGCTGACATCACATTTCCCGCTAAAAAACTAAAACAAAACAAAATTTCGTCACACCCTGCACAGTAGGTCTAATGAAAAGATAATACATTTTTTTTTGCTCCAAAATGTTCAGAAAAGAGAGACCTTTAAAATGAGGTATCACACGACCTATGTTTATATTTGAAAATTTTCCAAAAACACCACCCTGCCCCTCGAAATTTTTATCTGGTTTCGTTTAGGCGCTACAGATAGTGTCCATGTGGTCTGAAACACTCGGTATATCTTGATAAAAAATAATAACCCTCCCCCCCAGTCAAAAAGTGGTTGTTCGTTGTCTGTGCAGTAGTATATACCCCAGAAGAGTGGACCGATTATAAATACCCCCCCCCCCTACTTTACGATTTTGCCAAAACCGCCTAAATGATTTCGTTCAAATTTTAAATGTAGCACCTAAGCAACAAGAAAAAAAAACCTATCCGGGGGGTGATAGAAAACGCCTCTAGTTGTTATAAAAGGCCCCACTTTAAATTGTTATAAAATCATTGTAAAGATTTCACTTACTGTCAAAAATCAGAAATAAACGAATATTTACGGTTCAAGAATTATTGACAAAAAATGATAACAGCAATCACTAAAAACTTGATAACAATGAAAAACCTTCCTCTCGTTTAAACACAGTTCTTAAATTATATATTCATAGAAAGGAATTTGAGCGGCTCGACCTAATTACATTCCCGTAAACTTGGAAATAAAATAAAGCTAAGCGAACAAATAAAAGTTTATTGAACACATTCGTGCCTTCATGCAAGGAGGGAAGTATTAATAGATACAGAGACTAGAGGGAGTAAGAAATGTTCTTGTTTCCATTAATCTTGAAAAGACTTGTAACGTGGGACTTGTGAGTTTTTACGTTTTGAATATGTGTGATGAATGCGCATAGTAAACATTTTCGAAATGTGAAAAAGATTTGGCGCCCAACGCCTATTCGAGTTGCGCAATTTGTCAAGATTCACACGAATTAACAAGATGTAAAAATTGAAAATCAAAACAAATTATAGGTATAAGTATATTAAATGTTGAGCTTGACTTATGAGAAAAACTATACAGTATAACAAACACACAGAACACAATTCTCATAAAAAAAAATACGCCTAAGTATCACACGCGGTTTCAACGACAAGGTCGTCCTCTTCAGTGATACACCAGCTACACCAACCAAACCACAACAGTTGTGTGCTTGGAGTTGTGGTTTGGTTGGTGTAGCTGGTGTATCACTGAAGAGGACGACCTTGTCGTTGAAACGCGTCTGATACTTAGGCGTATTTTTTTATGAGAATTGTGTTCTGTGGGTTTGTTATACTGTATAGGTAAAAGTACGTTGTTATAACATAATGCCATTAACTTCTTATACTCATACTGTATAAATATCATTATTTACTTAAATAACGATAAGTAAAAGTAAAGTTATTTAGTATTGTTATTTAAAACTGCAAGGGGGTCCTTACCATTTTGCAAAGTTTGAAAATTGGCCGTTTTCTCGAATTAATTACTCAGAAACTATAAGAGATATTTTCGAATTGAAAACACCACAGTAAAATTTGAACTTTCTTCTTTCCTCATATAAAATTTCGCAACATTACGATGTATAGTTAGGGAGCTACAGGCGTTTTAAAAAGGTATTGCAAGTGGCGAAACGTGAAATGTTAAAATCAGGTAATTTTATTGACATACAAATTGCAATAACTCTTAAAAAATTTGAGATGTCAAAGTGATTTTTTCAGGGTTTATTCTCCTTTCATTCTGCATCTTTTGATACCCATATCGTTGGTTTAAAAAAATTTTTGATCTTTTTTGAAAAACTTTAAACTGCAATTACTCGTAAACCCTTTGAGATCTCAAAGTCATTTTTTCATGATTTACTCTCTATTAAATTCTGCATCTATTGATGTGCATATCATTGGTATTGTTAAATGTTTAAATTTTTACGAAAAATTAAATAAAAATGAAAAAATATTAAAAATTTTGAAATTTCAATAGCACCACTCGACTCCAAATTTAATTCTGCTTCTATTAAGCTATAAAAACAATCAAAAATCAAAAACTCAACTCTAATAGTTGACTAGAGACTATCTGGATTCATTACTCTGGATTTTTCCAACAGTACAGTATCAACTCGGACAATGTACTAAATAGTCCGTACTCTCAGGGGCTCATAAAGCAGTAAGTACGGGTGTATCATACCCAAGGAGATATCTTTCATCTTTTCTATCAGTGACCAACTCTCGTTCTTTATCAATCCTGATGTTATTAAATGTCTTTATTTTATCTTCTTTTCTTAAATTTTTTTAATCGTATAATGCGATGATAATGACCCTTGTTGTTTACCAGAGATAAACATTCTCCGTTGCCTTCTAAAAAAAGAGGGGGTGAAAAAACCCTCGAATAGGGCCAATTATTATAAACCCTCTTAATAGTGTCAGAGCCAGAAGGGAACAAAAGTCTTTCGCTTGTTCTTGTATTTCGGAAAATTCGCTGTTTCTTTGAATTCATTTTCTACTTCTATTTTAAATTGTTGACGCAGTTATTATTAACGTTTCTGTAGCCTAGAAATTAATTGAAGTTATAACACTTCTGTTTTACTACTGTTGCCATGGTAACCTGTAGTGTGAGAAAAAACAGCAAAGCGCACTGCATGCGGAAAACGATAGAATGTAGAAAAACCGCCAGTTTCCGAACCGTTCATCGTCAACTTTGTAGGAAATAATTCTTTAGAATCGATTAATAGTTTATTTTCATGACAAATATATACAATACAGGATAACCCAAAGCCCCCTATTGGAAAATTACTGAATATAATATATAAAACAACAGCACTGTTAAAAAAAATGTGTATAAGATAATAAACAACCGAGTAAAATAAGATGAAAAATACTTTAGTGTGGGTATCATTGAATTGCTTAAATCGGTTCTTAAGAGACATTTTAAAGTTATAAAAAAAAATCTATGTATTTGGAGGTGAGCTTAATTTATAGTATTAACTATTAAGTTTTCACAAGAGTAGCATACCTTTCGTTAAGTTTTATAAAAACATTTCTATTTCTATAGCTTCTACAAAAAATTTAAATACTACAAAATTTGATGATTATTAAATTACAAAGAAAAAACTCTATTGAAGTTGAGATCTATTCAGTGACTTGTTACATAACCTCAAAATTTTCACACGATAATTTTAAATGTGTGTTCGCAGAATATCCGTTTCTCAAAACTGCCGCGTACCAAATCGACAAAAACAGTCTCAAACTATCCGCAAGGAAAATGTATCCATAATAAATAAGATAATGAGTCTCCAAATATCAGAGAGGTATTTCTCCAAAATTGGTAAGATGCGGCCTAATCTGCATGGGTAGGTTAGATTAGGTTATGTTCCCATATGCCTTTGTCCACGGTTGCTTTTTCCATTTTTCACAATGCATTTGGAGAAAAGTTCAAGAACTTGGTCTGTCCTAAATATACAAAGAAAACGAAGTTGCGAGGCAGTGTATTAGGATGTGTTCGCTTTTTAAATCCGGAGGATGTCGAAGAGGGATGGATGGAACTCCGTAGTCAAGCCTCGATAGCTGAGAATTTGAATCATTTTTTGATTATTTCGTAGACCAGTGGCTTGACAATGGTCAACTTCCAATTGAGCTATGGAATTGCTATGACAAGCGCCACCGCACCAACAATCCAGTTGTAGGGTAGAATTCAAGATTGAATCACCTGATCAAACCTAACTCACGCGTCAAAAATTAATATCTAGTTTGAAAGATGAGGCCGAGACATTTGATATCAAAATTGCTAGGATGGAAGTAAATCTTGAAGGATCCAATAGAAGAAAGAAATATTATGCCATTGACGAAAGGAGGATAAAGAGGTCTGCAAAATACGAAGAGATCTTTTTTGCGGACTATATCCTATATGGACTGAACAACAAGAACTACAGAAACTTGCAATAACGGAACTTGCTCAGATGAAGTTGAATTTGTATCTGTGCTAACAATGAACTTTTTCGTATTTTGTAAATTTCTCCAGACGACGAGGATATTCTGAGACTCGTCGACCAGTTAGTAAGCGAGGATAATTAGGGTTCCTCTGGAATTTGGATATTTTGAGACACAATTATTTTAAACACTTCAGTATAATTATAGAAATGATTGACACATTTTAATTAATCTTCGTGAAAAGGTGCTTGTGGTGATTAACAATCATGCTAAGTTTCAAGTACAGTAAAAACAATAATCCAAAGTACTTTTAAAAACTTACAATTTTAAATCAAATTAAACTACGAACGTTCTTTTCGCCTTCTACCTTTTATGGATGATTTTTTTCAATTTTTATTTACTCTTTTAGCATGGTTATTAAAATTTTCTTTATTTACAGTTAATTGTTTAAAATAAGCACGTACAAACATTGAGACGTAACAAATCACGGAATAGACCAATCAAATTTGAACCCTTTTTTATTTTCTTTGTAATTTAATAATGAACAAATTTATAGCACCTGAAGAAACGGAGATATTTTAAACAAATTAAAAAAGAGTATCATTTTGCAAATTAAAATGTTTATATCAAATTACTTTCACCTTGGAACAAAGATACAATTTTTGTGTAACTTAAAAATGTCTCTTAAAGACAGTTAAGCAATAAAATTACCCCTTATACCAAAAGTGATTTAACTTTTATTTTACTCAACTATAAAGATGATAACATTAAACATATTTTACATATCATGCGACGCATGTAATTGATTTTTAAAGCTGAGATGCTGAAAATGGTAATACAATTTTGCATTAACAATTTATAAGTAATATAAGTTGTAGTAATATTTGAGTTAAAGTCTAAAATATATACAATATAATATTTGCTGTCTTTAACATACAAAACGTTCAGTAAATGATTTAATTTTACATGGAAAATACGTTGTACATATTTTTTTGGAATCTTTTTAAACAAAACTAAATTTACTATATGACCTTATACTTAGTTTTTTCGGTATTTATTTCTAAATAAAATTTCCAGACAGATGCTAGGAAAGTAATATTCATTCATTACTGCAAAGGTACGTTCCACATATACTCCATTCATTTCCAGAAGCCAAAAGAACAAATACTGTAATAATTCCTAGAAGCCAAAAGAACATATACTCTATTCATTATCAGAAGCCAAAAGAGCATATACTCCATTCATTTCCAGAAGCCAAAAGAACACATACTGCAATAATTCCTAGAAGCCAAAAGAACATATAGTCTATTCATTATCAGAAGCCAAAAGAGCATATACTCCATTCATTTCCAGAAGCCAAAAGAACAAATACTGTAATAATTCCTAGAAGCCAAAAGAACATATACTCTATTCATTATCAGAAGCCAAAAGAGCATATACTCCATTCATTTCCAGAAGCCAAAAGAACACATACTGTAATGATTCCTAGAAGCCAAAAGAATATATACCCCATTCATTCCCAGAAGCCAAAAGAGCATAGGCCTATACTCCATTCATTCCCAGAAGCCAAAAGAACACATACTGTAATAATTCCTAGAAGCCAAAAGAACATATACTCTATTCATTCCCAGAAGCCAAAAGAATATATACCCCATTCATTCCCAGAAGCCAAAAGAGCACATACTGTAATAATTCCTAGAAGCTCCAAAGAGTATATATACTGCATTCATTCCCCGAAGCCAAAAGAGCATATACCCCATTCATTCCCAGAAGCCAAAAGATCCTGCATTCATTCCCAGAAGCCAAAAGAATATATACCCCATTCATTCCCAGAAGCCAAAAGAGCACATACTGTAATAATTCCTAGAAGCTCCAAAGAGTATATATACTGCATTCATTCCCCGAAGCCAAAAGAGCATATACCCCATTCATTCCCAGAAGCCAAAAGAGACTGCATTCATTCCCAGAAGCCAAAAGAACATATACTCCATTCATTCCCAGAAGCAAAAGATGGATCTTGCTAATATTAGTCAAACCAGTTCTATAAATTAATAAAATTTGGCTGAGAACATTTGTTTAAAATAACAACCCTTCGGAACGGGCTTTTAGTCAGTCATTTCTGTTTGTGATACATTTTTTAAATGTCCAATCCCTAAATTTAATTTAGTCAAAACTAATCTGTCTGGATTGAAACGAATGTTTTGACGTCACCGTCGGTCCCTATTAAGTAATTGAGTCCTGCGTGTGTTGATGTGAATTAATTATTATCACTTTCCCTAGAGGTGGGGGGGGGAGTGACGGCATATTTATTACGGATAATTTGTTTCAAACAACGGTAAACCGGGTGGTTTCACCTGGGTTTATTAAAAACATTGCATCTGTTGTTTTTCCGCAGAATTTCACTGCCGATACTTTCCTTTTTCTCGTCAACCCCACAACACCCTCCAAAACTGTGTAAAAACATCCCAAAAACTTTTTCATACACTAAACAAAATATTAATGAAGCTCAACATTGAAAAAAGAATATAATTAATACTAAAAACTCCGCTCAAAAGTGAGTCTACAAATGTTCGTTAAAACGTGGGGTTTAAGGACCCAAAGCCCCGGATAGTAATTAATACTCTCGCTTCAGGAAAGTGATTTCGGGTTCAATCTCTGCAGGGTTTCAAAAATGTACGATTTTGACTGGTCGTGGCAAAGTACAATTGTATAAATGTTTTAATACATGCACAACCTACGAGGCCCGTTAAGACCTAAAACATCAAGAATTAGTAACATACATGAATGTCAGAAAAACTGCGTAACAACTGTTTTAAACAACAATAATTCTGATTGGGAATGCTAGAACATAGTAGACGGATATTCGATTTGCTAACCACACAATCCCGACTAAAAACTGAGTAGGATGTTTAGGCTCTTCAAGGTTATTTGAGCAACGGAGTTGGGTCCCACAATACTTATTAGTTGCCGTCTCATAAATGCTTCTTCATAAAAGTTCGAATTTCTCAAAATCGGCGAAAACAATTTCTATTAAACTGTGTAGAAATTAAAACATTTATAACCCAAATGAATTAATTTTATATCAAGTAAAAGAAAACTACGGTTCGTGAGTAATTTGAGGGGAAACCCCAAAACGAGCCTATAATAAAATAGGGATTTCAAGTTTTACCCTTCTGGCAGATACCCCCAAATTTTAAGTTATCTAAAATAGGAAAAAACTACATTACGAAAGAATTGTTTTAACTTTTATAATTTTTTTAGATATTAATTTTTTTTTACGATGAAACGATAAATCAGAAAATTATATTGTTTTGTTCGAATAGAATTAATATAGAAACGAAATTTGGACTCCATGCCTCAATCCATTTTTGAGATCTCACAAGTTTAATTTAAATAAAAAAACAGTCAGACGAAATAATGAAGCATTTTAGGGTATTTATCTGTGAAGAACTATTTGTGGTAAAGTACGTGAAATTCTCCTATTGATAAAATCAGTAAACATTTCGTAAGTTTAAGTACAACTAGAAAGTTGCAATAGACATTCTTTACTATATTTATCTAATATTGTGTATTAAAAGAAAGAGAAATCCAATTGCATCCAAATAAATTCTGCGACACCATGTTAATTATTTTCTTGTAATAAATAAATTGTAAATGTCAGAGATACAATAATTAATAATGCAATCTTATACAGTGTTAATAGCTCAGGCATATGTCACAATGTTTGTAGTTGTGTCATCATACATATATACACACTTATACTGTTAAAACTAAACAATGAAATTCCCTTCTTCAAGTACGTACAAACATCATATTACGCACGCCATTATTTTTGTTTCTGATGTGACATGTACACAATTTTTAATTAAAATAGAAACAATATTTTTTACCGGAATACTTGGGCCTATATTAGAAGCCATTTTATATAAAATAATACTTTCACTATTATAAGAATAAGGTTTTTATTCCGCAGCCACATTTGACATCTTTCTTCATTTCTAATCAATACCCCCCCCCTCAAGAGCTCAATTACAGTGAGTATAGGTGTGGCAATAGAAGTACCGAGCTGGAGCTACACCTTTCTTCATAATATAGTGTAACTTCTGAGAGCTTAAACAAAACCTAATGGTCGCCATCTTTCAAAAAATGACATCTTTCTTCATTTCTAATCAATACCCCCCCCCCCTCAAGAGCCCAACTACAGTGAGTATAGGTGTGGCAATAGAAGTACCGAGCTGGAGCTACACCTTTCTTCATAATATAGTGTAACTTCTGAGAGCTTAAACAAAACCTAATGGTCGCCATCTTTCCAAAAATGACATCTTTCTTCAATTCTAATCAATACCCCCCCCCCTCAAGAGCTGAACTACAGTGAGTATAGGTGTGGCAATAGAAGTACCGAGCTGGAGCTACACCTTTCTTCATAATATAGTGTAACTTCTGAGAGCTTAAACAAAACCTAATGGTCGCCATCTTTCCAAAAATGACATCTTTCTTCATTTCTAATCAATACCCCCCCCCCTCAAGAGCCCAATTACAGTGAGTATAGGTGTGGCAATAGAAGTACCGAGCTGGAGCTACACCTTTCTTCATAATATAGTGTAACTTCTGAGAGCTTAAACAAGACCTAATGGTCGCCATCTTTCCAAAAATGACATCTTTCTTCATTTCTAATCAATACCCCCCCCCCTCAAGAGCCCAACTACAGTGAGTATAGGTGTGGCAATAGAAGTACCGAGCTGGAGCTACACCTTTCTTCATAATATAGTGTAACTTCTGAGAGCTTAAACAAGACCTAATGGTCGCCATCTTTCCAAAAATGACATCTTTCTTCATTTCTAATCAATACCCCCCCCCCTCAAGAGCCCAACTACAGTGAGTATAGGTGTGGCAATAGAAGTACCGAGCTGGAGCTACACCTTTCTTCATAATATAGTGTAACTTCTGAGAGCTTAAACAAAACCTAAAGGTCGCCATCTTTCCAAAAATGACAGTTCGTGAGTTATTGGTAAAAACAAACAAAAAATCGGCCGCGAATTTCTCAAATTCGGCTCTACTAATTTCCTTCAAATCTAATAAAATGTAAAAAAATAATGTATAAACTCTTGTGCAAAATCTCAAGAGTATATATTATGATTCATTAAAAATTGGCAACAAAAATAAAATAAACCATGGCTACAACTTGCCCTGAGGACCTGTTTATGACACAAACGAAGCCAGTTTAGCGTCTTATTTAAGTATATAATTATTTTATTTCAAAGTCGGGGTTATTCGTTCATTGTTTGGGTTCGTAGGTAAAACCAGCATATAGGAAATATATAGTGGTACCAAAAAAATAGCCTTGGAGTAGTTAAGGAGGAAAAACTATGGAGTTGGAAATATTACATGTGGTGTATTAAATAACACTACAAGTTATTCTGATTAGGAATATGTATAATTATTTAAACCAATATATTAAAGAATTGTGACAATTGTTAATAATAGTATTATAATCCTTGTCCAAAACTGTAATAAAATTTAAAAAATCTCTCTTTACAAGTTTCAAAATGGCGACTGGTGTTTTAATGTTAATTTTATAATTTTTTTTTCACACATAAGTTGCTAAAATTACGTATTAACAAATAAAAATTTCAAACTAAATTCGTAGAAAATTAAATTCTGATAAAACGGATTTCTTATTTTTCGTTAAAAGAGGAAAATGTTTGTGTCTTGAATGGTTTTCGAGATATTTGACATTCAAAATTGTAAATGTCCGTAATTTTGAAAATAAAGTACTAGCGTTCTTGTAGGCCTTTACTGATATAAAAAGGTTACATAAATGCGTATACCAAATCTTTACTCAATATCTTATCTACTTCCACAGATGTTTTAAAAAAAAATGGCGGATAAAAGGAAAACAATTTTCAGACCTTTGTTTATATATAAGCTTTGTTTTTTCTTATTTTTAACTATAAAACCAGCTCTCGAAATATTAGAGTATAATTTTGAAACACCCTGTATATATATATATATAGTGTACATATATATTTATTTATTTATTTCAAAAAAGAATCTTAAATTATGACAAAAACATTATTTCAAATTAACTCAAAATCTGTCCACTCGTTTGTGTTGCAGACCAAAGTAAAAAAAAAAACTTTATTATCAGAGTGCTTCAAAATTTCCACGAAAAAACTCACAGCCTTTGTTATTGCTAACCAATCGCATAATTATCTCTACACTATGTAAACAGCACATTAGCGGTCCAACGGACGCAAACATGTCCTCCGAACCTTTGTCATCACTCCCATTTGACAATTCAAAAATTTTAAAATTTGATCTATCGTGAAAATTGCAATAAAAGACGGAACTTGATTCCCCGAGCGTCGTTCCGATATGAAATATTTAGTGAAGGAAAGAAAGGTTTCAGATTTTGGCACAGCCTCTGAAATAATGAACGCTGGACTGGATAGATCTACGTCGTCCCTGTAATATTTACGGCCGAGGGTTCACCGTTTATCTCTAATTCAGATGGACTGTGTTTGGTTAGATGCAGATTCGAGGGAATCTTGAGTGGTCTTGGTTTGTTTTTGTTGTCTTACGCGTTTAAAAATAGTCTGCATGTTGATACAATGGTGTTAGAGGATAAGAATTTGTGTTTTGTTATACTCTCGATTGTTGAATAGTATTTATATAAGAACTCAATAGGTTCATAAAATACAAGTCCAGAAAATGGTTGCCATTTAGACAATTTACGATCTTCCAAATTACCACTAAATTTGACTGAGATTAAACTAATTTTTTGAGGTTATGTTTTTATATTCCACTCAAGGACTCGTTTATGTAGAGAACGGGTGTGGCTATCTAGCTGAATCTACACTTTTGTTTATGTTGTCTTGGATTAGATCCCTAGCTTTCATATTTCTTTTCGGATTTCCTATCTTGACCAACTCGTGTTCTCTTTCTTCCTTGGTCTATTAGAACATTTGAAGGCTAGGGTGTCATTACTTTGAGCTATTTCGATTTTTTTTAAGAAAGAAAATTAACGATCTAATTTTTTCATGAATAGCCTAACTCTTTTATTTATAATCACAGATAACTCAAATAATCACGGAACTAAAAATAACTGAATTATTTCCACATATCGTTCTTTATTTACAGTAACTATTGCACCATTTTAATTTCCAAAAAATAAAGCCCAATAATTCCAAAATGTGCCCCAAAATGTGCCCCATACGATACAGTCACTTTGCAGAAGTCGTTGATGGGTTTCCCTGGGATCCTTTCTTGACCAGTTACGACAATTTTGAGTGTTTACATTAGCAGATAGCTCAGACATTATTAAACATTGCAAAAAGTTGCAAATATTTGACTAAAAATAAGACGTAATTCAGGATCTCTAGGATTGAATTTTTGTGGAAATGCTAACTTGTAGGGAGGAAAATTAAAATCAAGGTGTAAAATTCATTGTAAACTTGTTTTTAAAACTCCCAACGAGGCAGATTGTTTCTTGGTTGATCGGTACAGAAACGCGCACATTTTTCGAAGTATCTAAGCCTACCAGTTGGTTTCACTTTTAATATGGATCCATTATGACAGACATTGACCACCCACCTTATAATAGTATTCCCACAAGGAACAGCGCTACGACGAGGAACACGGTAATTGTTACGAAATAACTGTTGCATAACAGTTACAGATTCATAACTTTAAAAAAACTTCGATAACAAAAGTGTGATGTTGAACTGTCCACTGTTCCATGTTTACTGAAACGGCATCAGTTGTGTTCTTAATTGTCGCAACAATCAACAGTTTAAACAAAATAACAGCTGAACAACAGCTGTTTTAAAAACGGCAGGTTATATTATAAAGATAAACTGATGTAACAGGCGGGAATTTGTTCTCAAAGATATAAATTATCATTTGTAGAACATATCTATTAAGTTTATTAAATACGAATGAAAACACTACGTCAAACTGATTTTTAAATGTTCACAAATTATAAATTATCGTTTTATATGTCGACAAGAGTAAAAAGGAAGAAGTATTTTCAAGGAAATAAAACCATAGAACTCCATTTCGGTCAGATGTTTTCCCCTGTAGTAGAGCAATTCAATAGAGATTATTGATTTCTACATTTAGTTAAATAACATTCCCACTGTTAACGGATACAAGCAACGCGTACTTTATTGTGTATTCAATGCTCAGTTTGTAGTAAAGACTATGTTTACAAACTTTAAATCATTCCGCATTATTTGCATAGCAGCATTTGTTCCAAGCTATGACATAAGTGTGTACAGTCATACATAGTGACTTGGATGTGTATTTTAAATTGTTTACTTAGCTTTATTGTCTGGTTAAATCGATGACATCAGCTGATTCTTGTATACAAGACGGATATCAATATTTATCTTAAAAGGTTTTATTTGAAGAAACAATAAATAGGTCAGTTTGGTGGAGTTATGGAGTTCCACATGTCGATCTGAGAGTATCTACTTCTAACCAACGGTTGTCACTGAAATCACTGTTATAGTCCTTGAAAATGTTATAGATGATATTAACGGTGATTTTGTTGTACCACTGTGAAACTAATACCGTGAATTTTCAATATTTGTTCATTGTAACTTTACGCAAAGAGTGAATTGGATTCATGGGGATGAACGTCTAATAAAACCTTGATCAAATCACGTTTGTATAGAAAACAAGATTTCAACTGTTAGGTCGCGGGAAATCATTATTATACTAATTATCACGGGCCTATACTAATTATTGGTTATAATACATTTATATCTTTATTTGAAAAATATTATTTTATACAAATTATATTATACAAGTATGTATATTTTCATGTTAGTAATGTTTTGTGCATATTACATAGGTATCTATACCGCGTGATAAGTCCCAGGACGGCTAAATATTTTTTTAACCATTACAGATAGAGCTACAAAGCTTTGCACATTGTTAATGTACACCAAAACCTATTTTAGTACGTATTCAGTGGACAGCTACCTTTCCAGTGGGACGGCCCACAAGGAGTAAGTAGAAAATATTTAATGAGAGCATAGGTCGAGTTGTACATCGAATTGAAGGCCTTTATGAGTAGAACACAATGCAGCAAACCCGACCTCAAAAGGTTCACCCTAGCTAAAAATATGTATGTTTAAAGTTCATATTAAATCAAACAAGGAAAATGGATTAACCATGATAGGCCTAAAAGAGAAAGTTGTTTGTGATTGATAGTGGTTATTCGTGCAAACAGGAAACATAATTGCTTTAGATGCAACAATCATCAATCGCTCTAGTTTTGTGTGTGAATTGATAATCAACTTCATTTACGTTTACCTAATAATTACAAATTTAAACAATCTTTGAACGGCTGCCATTTCAGGCTCGGTTGTCCGTTTGAATTCGGATTTGCGGCATTGTACTCTACTAATAAAGACCGTTAATTTAATGTACATATCAACCTATGCTTACATTTAAGATTTCCTTTTGACTCCTTGAGGGCCGTTCCCCATTGGAGGTAAAGAGCCGGTGAGCAGTCTAAAAAATAGTTTTTTAAAGCCAGATATTGTTTAGTAAAGTTTTCATTTCATAACCTCTACCTAGTAAACATTATTAAGCTGTTTTCAACATACCCGACGTTGTAGCTAATATGAACTTTAAACCCACGCTATTTTAGATAGGGTAAACCTTTTGAGGACGGATTTGTGGCATTGTGTTCTACTCATAAAGGCATTTAATTTGTCTACAAATAGATCTCATTTAAGATGTATGCTCTCATTTAAGATTTCCTACTTACTCCTTGTGGGCCGTCCCTCTGGAAAGGTAGCGGTACACTGAATACGAACTAAAATAAGTTTTGCTATCCATTAACAACGTGCAAAGCTTTGTAGCCCTATCTGTAATGGTTAAACAAATATTAAGCCGTCCCGGGACTTATTTAACACGCTGTATATCCAAGACTTGCGCTATTAGAGTATCGAGTGTCAGGAGTCTTTAATTTATATTCTTCCGTGTTTAAGGCGATACCAAGAAGTTTTCCCTTTTAAACAACAAGAAAAAAACTACCTATAACGTAATAACGTACTCGTATTTATGTTTCAATATTACTTCATAGTTACGTATTATGAGTGCGTATTGTATTTGATACGATTATTGTGAATACAATACTGGTTGTTTAAACAGTATTAGTTGGAGAAATTTGTGCTTCTCATAACCTTCTAGATAATGACATAATTGTTTACACAATACTTAAATAATAATAATTCCGAAATTTTATAGTTTATAAAAATACTTTACGTATTTCGTTTAAACTCCCATAATGAATTCTTAGTAATAATTTTCTCTGCGGAGGGATGGAGTAGATACTGATCAAGGTGGGGGTGAGGATAAATCGCAGCTAGTCATACCCAATACAAAAGCTATCGTTCGACCTTAAAAATTATTTAAAACCCTAATCAAATAGAAGTCATCTCCACAAAGATGGAGTTACCGGACAAAAATAAACTGCCACCACAAAAGAATGCCATAAAAACACTTTGGCCGCTTAATGCATTCCGTCAAGAGTCAATCTGATGTGGCACAGATCACAAAACATGTGGAACTATTCAAAAACGTCCATTTAATTTATTCGACTCCACTGTTCTACTCTTTAACTTCCAACGTCTGAACCGAGTGTTCGGGATCTCCTATGGACATGCCAGGGCAGCGGTTGATACGTGGATACGGGAGGGGATGAACAGGGCCTGGACGAATTCAACCACTAGTAGACTTGCTAAAAGGTTATTAAGACCAAGCAAGAAACATGCTGGACAACTCATCTCTCTCAGAAGGGATAACATGAGGTGGGTGGTTGGGCTCTTAAAGGAGCCACTGTCACCTCAGAAAACACCTACACAGGATAGGGATTGCTGCAGATAATACTTGCAGGAAATGTGGTTTGGCTGAAGAGTCCGCAGAACACATTCTTTTAGAGTGTGAGGCGTTAGGACGAGCCAGGCTATACTCTCTAGGCCCTCCGCGGAAAGAGATGGAAACCATCCTAGACAACCCTATCGGTAGTATCTGTTCCTTCATAAGGATGACGGGTATTACTGAATGGGTGTAGGAAGGAAATTGGGGCGGCAAAAGATCGCTAAGTCGACGCCGGTGAGGCCTCTGAAGGAGGCTTTCACAGCCCAGAACGGGGGGGGGGGGAAACACGTCTGAACCGAGTGGGCACTAACTGTATCGTGCAGGGTTACAACTGAAACTTTAGAAAGGAGACTTCCTGAGAGTTGTAGGGAATATCACCTCTCTATTGTAGTTATATTTCTTATAGGCTACATGGATTTGTCGAGCTCTAACGTGAATGGGTGGAGGATCATCAGAAGAGTTCAACAAGGAGGCGATAGTTGAAGTGGTCATCAAAGATACGGGATTCTATACGATTTTTAAATTAAGGAATGTTCCATTTAAAGGAATAAATAAACTCACTGAACAGGCAGGAATTACGTCTGCTAACCAGACACTGCTCTGCGAGATATTGGACCGTATTCATAAAAACAAGGATATGCTTCAACTTACAGAATATGAAGGAAATCCTTCAGTTTGTATTAATAATATTTCAAGGAAAACCTTATACTTTTCGATTACCTATAAGCATTTCCTTAAAGTTGGATGATTTACTTCAGACAGAAGTAAATGGGCATTCACAAACGTCAACTTTTACTTTAAATAAAAAGCATAACCTTCAAAAATACTGAGTGTGGTCAGTAGGTAGTAGACTCACCTTTAGTGTGTTACGTGAAGGGAGATGTTGTGAATGTGGGAAATATTAAACAGTATAAGCCCCGATTATACTGTTAACTTACACACTTACTGTTATACTGTTACACTTGTTATTGATTTAAACAAATCTACGTATTTTTAGATGTAAATGACGAAATTCGAGGAGGAGCGTTGTCATCTATTCATTAAATGAAAATATGTTTACCGTATCTAGCAGATCCCGGCTACCAAAAAGATATCGGACAAGAGCTTGGAGTTAGTCAGACTACAGTATCTCTCACTGTAATGCATTAAGCAAAAGAATGGATAACCTTTCCATCCAGAGATAAAGGAATAATGCATGCTAAACAGGTATGGGAAAGCAAGTATAAGTTTCCAACAGCAATTGGTATGATTGACTACTCATGTAGGAATACTGAAACCAAATCACCATGGAGATGAGTATATTAACTGGAAAGGAAAACATTAACAATAATAGTCATATCCTAAAGATGATATTTTAGAGACTATAACCAATTGATAGTATAAATAAATATTAAGCTTGTCTTGTGATATAATATTACATAGAATATAAATCGTACACAAGATCTGACAAAAATTACTTATACTTAATCAAACGCGTTTCAACGACAAAGTCGCCATCCTCAGTGATACTGAGCTATAGTTTAGTTATTGTAGCTCGTGTATCACTGAGCATGTTGTTGAAACGTGTTTGATTAAGTAAACGTAATTTTTACGAGATCTTGTGTTCGAATTGGTAATACATTTTTATTCCGAGTGGTATATTTTTACAGTTTCATCGATCCTTCTATCTGACAATTTATCAAAAGTTATTCAAAGAAGATCGCGAAGATCGGACCGTACCGAGTTTTCAAGAGGCACCCCAACCCATTGTTACACTAAATACTGCATTTTGATTAGATTGTAATTGAAAAACCAAGGAGCACCAGCTCATAAATAAAATCATAACACTGATTAACTCGTTTCCACGTATACAATTTCTTTCTTCTTCGAAAAAAAAAACATTCAATTTATATGGATATATTCATTGTGGATGCTTCTCGTATAGAAAAAATTTGTTTAAGTCTAATATGCCCTTCAACAAACTTTCTCAGAATCTTTTAACAGATTTATCTTAATTAATACATACTCTTTCTTGGCTCATAATTACGCACGTAATTGACATTCAGAAGTTCTCGTCATAAGACAACAAAACAAGAACTCGTTTTCTCAAAATGTATTCTAACGATGTTGTTGAAACTTTTCACAAATCTACCCTCTAAGATCCCAATGTTGTAGTAAGTGTAATCTTGGCTCATAATTACGCACGTAATTGAAATTCAGAAGTTCTCGTCATAAGACAACAGAACAAGAACTCATTTCTCAAAATGTATTCTAACGATGTTGTTGAAACTTTTCATAAATCTACCCTCTAAGATCCCAATGTTGTAGTAAGTGTAATCTTGGCTCATAATTACGCACGTAATTGACATTCAGAAGTTCTCGTCATAAGACAACAGAACAAGAACTCATTTCTCAAAATGTATTCTAACGATGTTGTTGAAACTTTGCATAAATCTACCCTCTAAGATCCCAATGTTGTAGTAAGTGCAATGTCGCTCGTCTCGCTGTAACTAAACTATTAAATAATTAATGTTCAGGAACTGACTGAAGGAGTTTCATTTGATTTACGACAAGCTATTAAGTTAAGTGTTGAAATTCAATCACGCTATCTGTAGTTTATTACCGTAACTAATAATGGGCATAGATACAAAGTAGGTTCGTTGTTTGTGAGATCAATATAACAACAGTCTTCAAGATGTTTGCTTTAGCTTATACGAATATATATATATTCACTTACAGTAAATAAAGGAAATTTTATGCTTTTACGTAACAAAGTTTGCACTCGTGGGCGTAAATAGGTTTGATAGTTAAAGAGGAAAATAAATCACAGACAGACGCCGAGATATGTTTAAATCTAGAGCTTTAGTGGAGTCATATTATCGGCAAAAAATTCGATAAGTGCTTCGGCGGGGATTAACAATTCTGGTTGCAAAATTAGAGTTTTTTTAAACATTTCTCGAAATCTATTGGACGAATTTTAATGAAACCTGGCCAAACTGTTCATTATAAATTGTAGAACACGTCTAAATAATACGCGTGTCAATTCCATGTTTTATGTAAAAAAAAAAAAAACTTTCAAAATTGTTAATTATAAACAAAGGGTATAGCTTTACAAATAATCAATGAAAATCGTTGCAATTCGGGAATAGTAGTGCTTGTATCGAATACAAAACAACCCAAATAAGAAATCACGATACTCAATGTACTTATAAAAATCATATTTAACGAAAAAATTTGATATTGTGTATGTCATTAGAGTAAAGATTCTGAGGAAAATTAGGGGAATTCAAAAAATATTTTCGTTTTAGGCTATACCACTATCCTGGTTTCAAAAGATAATTTTGAATTCCAAGAATTTTTTCTCTCTACATATACGGCGTAACATTTAATCCAAAAATAAAAATGAACAACTGGTATTACGAACTACTAGGTGTTGTAATCAATCACCAAGATTACCTGATTATCCTGTAAACTATAATAAAAATAATGACATCATCATGTTCATCATTAAAAAGACAAACTTGTAACTTTGTGTGAAAGTAAGGGTTTCCAGACATTTGGCATTAAACATTTTAAACACCCGCCACTTTTAAATGCATAAAATCGTTTTAAAACCGTTGATAAAAAATTACAAACAAAATTTAAATATGAAATCTAGTCACAGTTTTATCCATTTCCAAAATTATAATTTTACTTAGAAAACAACACAAATAGATCGACAGGTGAAAAACGAAGCCATTTTTGAAAAATGCTACATTTAAAATTTTTATTTTAGTACCCTGTGGAAACCCTAGAAATATTACACGCCCATTATAGGTCACCCTGTATATATATTTTTAACACATAATTATTTTGAATAACAAATTTACGCTTTTAGGAAGATAATTCATTAAATACATCGCTGTTTTATTACGTTTTTGTTGATCAGCCGATGATGAGAACAATAGACTACATTGGGTAGAGTGACAGTGTAGGAGAGGAGATAATTGAATCTCCTGTGGTCGGTCAATTAATAACTGCAGAGCGGTGGTTGGCTAAACTTAACGAAATACGATGCGACAAAAATATTGTATAGGGAATGTTTTTAGTTAACATTTGTAAATATCACAGAATAAATATTTATACGACCGTCGTATTTTTTTTTTCCATCCAACTCTTGGGGTAACAAGATTTTAAAATAGAAAAACCGATCAAATTGATTGGCATGACTTGTGGTAAAAAGGACCAGTACCTCTTAAATACGACATTTTAAAAGACTGAACAGTAAAAGAATCGGTATCTCATCTCAGAAAACGATCAAAGGATACAATTACAACAAAGCTAATGAAGATATAAGGCATTGAACATGGAGGGAGGAGACAGTTCTGATAAAATGCTTCACAAAGACATCAGAGCGATGGTAGGGCACTGCACGTTGAATAGACATCTTATAATTATAAGGAAGAAATATCTACCTGTTATATGTATTAGAAATAGACTAAAGGGAAATAGGTAAGTATATTGTTCCCTCCTGTGGAGGGTAGAGGATATGAAACGCTAGGTGTGGACACTTTAACGTGGAGAACATGCAAGAGATAACCTTACCAGGTACTGTAAAAGATAAAAGTAACTGAAAAGACTGAATGTAGACGTTGGTACAAAGTTTAGGACGGAAATACATTAAGATCAGCAGATTTAGTACATGGGTAAGGTTAAATGGACAGCCGAGTACATCATTTTGGATAAGACTGGAAAGCAAGATTCGGCAGATCGTTTCAGGAAAAGTTGAAAAGGGCTGTTACATCTTGCTTAATGAATATGAGCAAAAAGTGTTGACCATGGGTGGGGGGGGGGGGCAGATCGTAGACAGTTAAAGATAATGTTGAATAGAACTGATGATAAATGAACAGCCAAGTACATCATTTTGGATAAGACTGGAAAGCAAGATTCGGCAGATCGTTTCAGGAAAAGTTGAAAAGGGCTGTTACATCTTGCTTAATGAATATGAGCAAAAAGTGTTGACCATGGGGGGTGGGCAGATCGTAGACAGTTAAAGATAATGTTGAATAGAACTGATGATAAATGAACAGCCAAGTAAATCATTTTGGATAAGACTGGAAAGCAAGATTCGGCAGATCGTTCCAGAAAAAGTTGAAAGGAGCTGTCACATCAGGCTTAATGAATATGGGCAAAAAGTGTTGACCATGGGGGAGGGGGGTAGGAGAGAGTAGGCTGTAGGCAGTTAAAGATAATGTTGAATAGAACTGATGATAAATGAACAGCCAAGTAAATCATTTTGGATGACTAGAAAGCAGGATTCGGCAGATCGTTCCAGAAAAAGTTGAAAGAAGCTGTTAAATCTTGCTTAATGAATATGAGCAATAAATGTTGAACATGGGGGGGGGGGCAGATCGTAGACAGTTAAAGATAATGTTGAATAGAACTGATGATAAATGAACAGCCAAGTACATCATTTTGGATAAGACTGGAAAGCAAGATTCGGCAGATCGTTTCAGGAAAAGTTGAAAAGGGCTGTTACATCTTGCTTAATGAATATGAGCAAAAAGTGTTGACCATGGGGGGTGGGCAGATCGTAGACAGTTAAAGATAATGTTGAATAGAACTGATGATAAATGAACAGCCAAGTACATCATTTTGGATAAGACTGGAAAGCAAGATTCGGCAGATCGTTCCAGAAAAAGTTGAAAGGAGCTGTCACATCAGGCTTAATGAATATGGGCAAAAAGTGTTGACCATGGGGGAGGGGGGTAGGAGAGAGTAGGCTGTAGGCAGTTAAAGATAATGTTGAATAGAACTGATGATAAATGAACAGCCAAGTAAATCATTTTGGATGACTAGAAAGCAGGATTCGGCAGATCGTTCCAGAAAAAGTTGAAAGAAGCTGTTAAATCTTGCTTAATGAATATGAGCAATAAATGTTGAACATGGGGGGGGGGGCAGATCGTAGACAGTTAAAGATAATGTTGAATAGAACTGATGATAAATGAACAGCCAAGTACATCATTTTGGATAAGACTGGAAAGCAAGATTCGGCAGATCGTTTCAGGAAAAGTTGAAAAGGGCTGTTACATCTTGCTTAATGAATATGAGCAAAAAGTGTTGACCATGGGGGGTGGGCAGATCGTAGACAGTTAAAAATAATGTTGAATAGAACTGATGATAAATGAACAGCCAAGTACATCATTTTGGATAAGACTGGAAAGCAAGATTCGGCCGATCGTTCCAGAAAAAGTTGAAAGGAGCTGTCACATCAGGCTTAATGAATATGGGCAAAAAGTGTTGACCATGAGGGAGGGGGGTAGGAGAGAGTAGGCTGTAGGCAGTTAAAGATAATGTTGAATAGAACTGATGATAAATGAACAGCCAAGTAAATCATTTTGGATGACTAGAAAGCAGGATTCGGCAGATCGTTCCAGAAAAAGTTGAAAGAAGCTGTTAAATCTTGCTTAATGAATTATGGGCAAAAAGTGTTGATCATGGGGGGGAGGGAGAGAGTAGGTTGTAGGCAGTTAAAGATAATGTTGAATAGTACTGATGATAAATGAACAGCCGAGTACATCATTTTGGATAAGACTGGAAAGCAAGATACGGCTGATCGTTTCAGAAAAAGTTGAAAGGAGCGGTCACATTAGGCTTAATGAATATGGACAAAAGATGTTGGTCATTGGGGGGGGGGGAGTAGATCGTAGACAGTTAAAGATAATGTTGAATAGAACTGATGAAGGGGTAGAAAGATGGCTTACAGGAAGAAAGACCTGAGAGTAGTGGAGGGTATTTTAACAGGGTTCTATTCTTTGAATAAATATCTTTAAATTATATGGAAAAATGGATAAAGAGGTAGCAAAGAGTAAGTTGCGCTTCCGGTTTGGTAGGGAAAGAAGTAAGTACTGTTGTCTGGATACCGTGGTGGTCTGAAAGTGTCCATGGCTTCTAACTACGAGAACGTAATATCCGTTACTTTATAGACTACAAGACTGAATCCGTCCCCGCAAAGACTGAATGAAGTTTTTGGAAACGAAAATAATTTTACACTCATCAATGTCAGCAGACTTACATAGGTAGGACAGATGGTGAGGAGAAAGACTAGCTAAGTAGTACATGTTGAGGGGAACCGGACGATAAAAGATAGGTGAGCCGTCTCGAAATACGTTGTAAAGATGCTGTTACGATGGAGTTGATAAAGAAGGGCGGTGAGGATGGACAGTAACACCGGATACAGTCAAGACTCATGAAGTGTCAAAGAAGATAAATGAATTACGTCTTGAAATCAAGTTAAATTGAGATTAGTTTATGTAGTATACAAACAAAACTACGGAGGTTAATGGACACATTATTCACTAAACGAAGGTTAAAATAACAGGAAATTGAGTTATGCACAAGAAGCGATTTATCTACCTGGCAACGTGACAAACCGCCAACATTTACCAGTGTTAAAATGTAGTAAACATTGCATTTAAATATATAACACATAAATTCACATCCTACGAGTATATATTCGCGATATGTTTACTTTCTCACAGTTTCTATAGAAAAAGTTTTATAGTGGGGAGAAGGGTTATATTGTGTTTTCGATGGAATTGCCCGATTTGAGGCACATTAGAGTCCTAAAAAGTGATTTCTAAAAGACAATTTCTGGCTGTAGTCTTTTTCCCAGTTCAGATTCAAACAGGTGGACCGATTTTGATGAAATTTTATATAATAGGGGAATTATTTTGCAGTATCAGTAAAAGCTAAAAATTTGGGGGTACTTGTCATAAGAGCAAAAAATATCAATAGTATTCTAATAAGCTCTAAAGAATTTGATACTTTTTTTTCAAATTCAATCACAAGCGAAACACAAAAAAAGTTGTTATATTTGCAGTTTATTACGATAATTTTTAAATTAACCGTTTCGAATTTGTGTCGATTTAAAATTGCTAATGTTAAATATCTCAAAAACCGTTGATTTATAAATGATTTAAAAGATACAAAATATTAAGCTCTTTTAAAGCTGAACAAGAGATATTTTTATTGTTGAAATATCGGTTATTAAAAGAAAAATTCTTGGTAGTTTACTTGAACATAAAAAAAAGAAGCTTTTCTTGATCATACAAAGTAGGCCTATTCAGAAGTCAACGTAATCAATACTTTAAAGTTGACCGCTAAGGTTTTGGAAGACCAAGGAAAGCTCGCGAGTGTTTTAGCAAATTAGACCTACTAGGAATTCGTTTTTTAGTTTTTCTGGGATCTTAGCTATCCTTCAATGTAGAATAAAAATAAAGACATCATCTTGTTCAATATTCAAAGGTTTAGTATCTTTGAAATAATTTATAAAATCAACAGTTCTCTGTAACATAGGTCACGTTTAATGAACGCCATTTTGAAACGGTAATGTGAAGAATAACAATATTTCGTGCTGTATTGCATATAGTTTACAACATTCAACAAAATGTGTTATCTATATCTCAGTCCGAATTGGAGTTATCTCGTTAAAAAAAAAAATTAACTTTTTAAATTTTAATGTTTTAAATCATTTCACAATGTTTGACACCCTACTTACTAGACACCCTTTACAGACGAACTTAATCTCAATTTATACCGTATCAGTTCTCTAACTGATTTACATCTAACTGTTTTTAAATCAATTAAAAACATGTTCGACTACTGTAATCATTATCAAGAGAGTACATTTAAGAGGAATCTATGCGTTTTACGATAAAATAAAACGTAAACATTGATCCATTACTCTTTATATAAGGCAATTAAAGTGTTTAAGATATTAGAAGAATGCATTAGGCTTCATGTGAACATGTATTATCAGTGCTTGTGATAAGAAGCCATTAAAAAACAAACTACAATTATTTCTAAAACGGCGTGATACCCTACCTTAACTTAGAGATCGTCTCAATTACTCGTTTATCTCTCACCTAGAACAAATACAAATAAATTAGTAAAAAGTTATACAAAAGGAAATATATCAGTTACAAATATCAGTTAATTAATATCACTGATTACAGATCGCTTAATACAATAAATCGTTATTATAAACACAATCCTAATGCTCTACGCGACTCATTATTCGTAGATCGAGAAGTGTAAGTAAATAACTCCATATCTACAGTACACTTGAACAAAACACCACACAAAACTTTATAGCGGTTTGCTTCTTCCACCGTGTTTCAATGGGGATCACAGTGGTACAATAAATATGCTGTACCCAACAATCTAGGACTATATGGAATGTCAAATGTCTTAACTATAAACGAAACCAAACCCCACTAACGGAGACCCTCCGTGGTTGCTAATCCACTTCGTTATATTTTACAAGTTATATGAAAGTTATAGAGGTAATCTCAAGGAACAAAACGGCCCAACTGTTGTATAAATGATAATTTATGAAATACGAAAACTTTTTAATTCATGTAAATGCAAATACAAAAAATAAAATTGTTTTTATTTTAGTATTTACAATTTCATTTAGACCACTACATTTAATTTCGGCCCCTTAAGAGCTCAATTATAGTCAGTAATATCGGTATGGTAAGCCGAGGTTATCCTAGTTTGATTAAACTTCCCTAGCATTACACAACTTAACCTAACCTGTCCTAAACCTAACCTAACCTGTCATAAACCTAACTTAACCTGTCCTAAACATAACCTAACCTGTCCTAAACCTAACCTAACCTGTCCTAAACATAACCTAACCTGTCGTAAACCTAACCTGTCCTAAACCTAACCTAACCTACCCTAAACCTAACCTGTACTAAACCTAACCTAACCTGTCCTAAACCTAACATAACCTGTCCTACGCCTAACCTGTACTAAACCTAACCTAACATGTCCTAAACCTAACCTAACCTGTCCTAAACCTAACCTAACCTGTCCTAAACCTAACCTAACCTGTCCTAAGCCTAACCTAACCTGTCCTAAACCTAACCTAACCTGTCCTAAACCTAACCTGTCCTAAACCTAACCTAACTTGTCCCTAAACCTAACCTGTCCTAAACCTAACCTACAGTATCCTAAACCTAAGCTAACATGTCCTAAACCTAACCTGTACTAACCTAACATGTCCTAAACCTAACATAACCTGTCCTAAACCTAAACCTAACCTAACCTAACCTAAACCTACTGATATCTCACGGTAAAATATTTTTCAGTTATGATTCAATCACTGTTTTTAGAAGAAGAAAAAAATACGGTGTTAAACGATATATCGCACGGCAGCCTTCAAATTACAACTTTCAAATAGATTCCTATCTCTTAAATCTACATCTTGAAAACTGTCAAACCATTTTCAGTTTTAATTCAACGAGAAAAACAAACAGTCTACTGTGTTAAACGATATGTCGCATGATTACCTTCCCATTAAGATTTCTGAAGTTCACTCCTACATCTTGGGCCTAGAATGATCCCCTAAAACACTTAAAATGTGTCTCACTTATAGTAAGTAGGGGGTGTGTCAATCCCAAGGACTCTAGCTGAATCTACAACTTTCTCATGTAGTATTGGGTTATAACCCTCACTTTCACCTGTTTTTATCCGGTCTCTCCTGTCCAACCTTCATGTATCCGAAAGTTAAGGGTCTCTATTAAGACGATAAAGTCCGAGATGTTTTTCGCCTTTAAACAACAACAAAAACCCACGGGTTGCAAATCACAACTACAACGTCTATAAAACCGAAACTAACATTGTTATTAGCATGAATCTGTAATGTATTTAATACTATCCTATTTGCATATATTGGAAGACATTACGAATGTCCATTGCAACAGATTTGACTTGTTGCAAGTGCCATTACATATAAACCCGTTCAATGAAACTCATTCCCACACTATGGAATCTGCTAAATACAACTTTATTATTAGTCCGTCTATTTGTGGCTGAACAACGGTTAAATTAGGGAATAATTTAGAGAATTTGTAAAGAGTGAATGAAATAAAAATATAACGGAGGGAAAGGATAAGTAATAACGTTTAAAACAAAACTGCAAAAAGGTATGGCTAGAATCCTTATAGTTGTTATAAAATAATAAAATGTTTTCTAAGAATGGAAAAGTAACCAGGAAAAGGTATCTTTAGATAATTTGGCGAATATTTCATTCGTTTTTTTTAATCGCTTTTTTTTCAAAATGTCCAAGATGGTACGAGGAAAAATGAAAATATAGTAAAAAAAAACCTAAAAAATTCAAGAAAGTTCAAAATCAAAATACAATACTTCTTTTATGAACTTAAGAAAAAATGGATATTTCCGAAATTTTTCGAAACCCTTTAAAAACTTGTTAAAATTTTAAGCGTGAAAACGAATGTAATGTTTTCTAAAAATCTGAAACAAAAATCATAGGTTGACATTTTTGAAATATGCTTATTTTTACATTTAAGAGCAGTTTTTCTTTTGAAAATGAAATTGTGATTTTTCTATGTATGCTAAAAATGTTGAACAAATAATTTTACATATATTAATGCAAATTATATTTCTATAAAATAAATTATACTTAAAAGTGCTGTAAAAAATTTAAATAACCGTTTTATCAGCTGGAATTATCACGGGATTCGCATGGCATAACTACCACAGCATCGACTACTTGGAAAAGGGGGGAAACTATTTTGGAGCAGTGTTCCGCCTCAAGGATCAGCTTCACCAAGAATTTATAAAAAAAGTCACCACTTGGTGAAAAAATTTCATTCGTTAAATTGGCATGACCTAAATTGCCGAATTCCACTACGAATGGCTCCCTCATTTAACCCTATCTCCAGATTTGGCACCTTGCGACTTCTTTCGCTTTGCAAACATGAAAATGGCTCGATAGAAAAAGGTTCGCACGAAAAAAATATGGAACAAACTCCTATTTTGCAGAATTCGAGAAATCGTATTTCTTGGAAGACTTAAAGAAGCTAGAAAACCTTTATAAATAAATATTGAGCTTGAATTGTGACATAATATCAAATAGAATAAAACTTGAACACAAACAAGATCTCACAAAAATTACGTTTACTTAATGAAGCGCGTTTCAACGACAAAGTCGCCATCGTCAGTGATACGTGAGCTATAACTAAACATACTTTAGTTTATATTAAATGTTGAGCTTGACTTATGAGAAAAATTATACAGTATAACAAACACAAAGAACACAATTCTCATAAAAAATACGCCTAAGTATCTGACGCGTTTCAACGACAAGGTCGTCCTCTTCAGTGATACACCATCTACACCAACCAAACCACAACTGTTAAACCAAACAATGTTGTGGTTTGGTTGGTGTAGCTGGTGTATCACTGAAGAGGACGACCTTGTCGTTGAAACGCGTCTGATACTTAGTCGTATTTTTTATGAGAATTGTGTTCTTTGTGTTTGTTATACTGTATACTTTAGTTTAGTTATGTGGCTCACGTATCACTGAGGATGGCGACTTAGTCGTTGAAACGCGTTTGATTAAGTAAAAGTAATTTTTGTGAGATCTAGTGTACAAGCTTTATTATATCTAGAAAACCTTTAGACAAAGTGTATTGAGTTAAAAGAAGACTATGTCAAAAAAAAATTAAAATTTCGTTAAGAAAAACAAAATTCATTCTTTCTTTTTTTACCAAATAGTCCTCGTAAAACTACTGTTGGATATTTCTTTTGTTTAACAATAATTGTTGATATTTAATTAATTTACATACAACGTTAGAAAAACCCTTCATTTACAATTCATGTAGGTTGTGAATGAAAACAGTTCACAGAAGAATTCACTAATTAGAATGTTCTTCATAATTTTGTTACTGACATTATACGAATAATGTATTCGTTTCAACTATTAACGTTCTTGACGCCCCTGATTGTTACCAGAGCAGTTATTTATAAAACTTTATTAGTTAATGTGAACAATTTATGGCCATGACTGTCTAATAATTTACGTTAAAAAAAGACAAATTCAAAATCAACGACTTAATATTATAAGTATTAAAATTAAACCATCGACAAATGAATGAAAACAACTTGAACAATGAATACGTTATTCACAACAAGACGGCATCATTCACAGTTGTTACATATAGACTAACGTCGTCTTGTTGTGGAAGTTCATTTTGTGATTGAACTTTCTACAAATGCTGCTAATTTCAAGTGAAGGATCTGGAATACCGACGATTGCTCGGTACGGGGGAGACGAGGTCATAACAATTTATTATACCAAGTGTCCTAAAAGTCCCACCCCCTATTATTTTTTTTATTAATGGAAATAGACAGATTTGTTTTGGGGAAAGTTTAGATAACCAAAGGAGGAGTTCTTTGAAGTAACAACATTTTCAACCGATACCCCCAAAATGGGGGTAGTTTGTGGGTAAGTCAAGAATTTTAAATAGCAACCTTTATTGAGTGATACCTCATTTTAAAGTTTTTTTTTTTAAATAAGAATAATGACGTAAACTAGAGGTCTCTAAGTTCATCCTATCCAACATAGCGACCAATCGAATTGTGAATGTTAACCTACAAACTCCGGTTGTTTTTATTACATTACAAACTGCTCTATGTTGGTAAAATGATGGCAAGAGCCTTGGCAGAAATAGATTCTGGACTCAAAAGCATGTTGTATATTTCGTAACATTTCCGGTGTAACAATTAACGTAAAATTCACAATTCGATTGGTCGCTATGTTGGGTAGGATGAACTTAGAGACCTCTAGTTTGCGCCACTATTCTAATTTTTAAAAGGCCTTTAAAATGAGGTATCACTCAATAGGGGTTGCTAATTAAAATTCTTGATTTACCCCCTAACTACCCCATTTTGGAGGTAAGGGTTGAAAATTTCGATACCGTACTTCTTCCATTAATAAATAAAATAATAGGGAGGGTGGGACTTTTAGGACACTTGGAATATTATTTACAAACATTCTAATATTAAGTCAAAATAACACTTCCCTAATATATATGTTACTGTGAAAGCGTTAAAAACATATATACAGGATGTTTCCAAACTACGTTCCAAAATTTCAGGATATTGGTTACTTGAGTCAAAATAAATACAACGTTCCTATGAACGAACACATGTCCAATAATGCTTAGTTCTCCGTCTGTATGCTATTTTGTTTTTTACAAAAAAAAAAATTATATTTTGAAAATAAATTAAATATCGAGTACAAATTTGGTGTACATATCATGTACGTGATCTTTTATCCGTGTAGAAAAAACCAGGACTTTGTTTTGTATATTTCCAAAATGGTGGCTGTTTAAAATGTTTATTGTCGAATATATATAAAAAAAAACCATTAACTTTATAAAAAAGAGACAAAAAAGTGTTCTTTTATGACAAACAAATTTTTGTAATGTTTTAGTAGCTTAAAGGATAACAGATTTACTGTCAAAAAACTGAAAACATAATTTCTTCTTAATTGTTTATTACGAACTAGCCTAAAACCACAATATTTATGATGTTTTTTAAATAGTAATAATAAAATCCATCGTTTTAGTTTTTACTACGATCCAACTGAGCAACTTTTACCTTATCAGGTAATAAGTCAAAAAGGTTTCTGAAAACCAACGTCCGAACTGAGCAACTAGCGGCAGACCTTTGTCGCACGCCGACAGATTTTGGAAAGTAAAGAAATTATTTAATTCTTATCATACAAACCTATTCTTATCCACTACAAAATACTAAATCAGGTTAAGACCAAGGCTCGTAAAAAGTAAAAAAGGTTAGGTTAACACAACATATTACTTTTAATTTATACTTTCAAATTATAGTAAAAAAATAAAACTTAAAAAATATCAAAAAAACTTAACAACAAAAAATCCTTATACCAATGACTACATAAATACTATAAGACACGACATTGCCATGTTAAATATTCTACGCTTATTCTTGAGTTGTCCATTACCCGCTAGGGTGTGGAGCTGTCGCTCTGCTAGAGAATCTGAAGTTGACGTGACTGGCGCTAGGTGGCTCTACGGTCAAACAATGTTTCAGTTGCGTTGCGACGTTAAGTAAATAAATAATAATCTAACCTATTGCACTGATCATTTCTCTGCGCCCGGACTCGTCACTACTAACAGCACCAAAAACATCCGCTTTTGCTGAAAACATTTTCTAAATACTCATACTATCATGCAATTCTAGTTATAAGAACAAAAACGTTAAAATAATACTTTCCCCGATCGTAATTATGAGTAAAATACCCATGTGATCTTATACATTTTAAAAATCTTTAAAAAAAAAATTGTTACGGAAACACTGGTCATTTATAGTTTTAGAAATATTTTGAAATATATTGAAAATATTGTAATGAAATATTTTACAAACCTTTTCTCAACATTTTTCTAATATACGCCGGAAAATATTTTTTAAGAAGTTAAAAACATATTTGATTTTGGTTTATGGGAAAATGTTTTGCAATACTGTTTAATGTTTCGAAAATATTAATAAAATATTGTTTGGATACTATTGAAAACGTTTATAAAAAATGTTTTAATAATATTTGTTACAATATTTTACAAAAGAGATTTGAAAACTTTGTTTACATACGTAACAACATAAAATAACAACCTTAAGAAAAGCTTGATAAATTTATGGGGGGGGGAAAGTAAAGACAATTTATAAAGTCACCGTAGAATTAAAACATAGTAAAATTTTAAAATATATTCTTACATAAAAATATGACAAGAAATAACATCATAGGACTAAGAAAATTATTTAAATTTTAAAAATCATAAATATTACACATAAAATTCATTTGTAGTCAAAATTATAAAATAAAAACCTTAATAATAGCTTGATAAATTTGTGAAAAAAAGTGAAACTAATAACTAAATACAAATTTATAAAGTCAACATAGAACTAAAATATCGCAAAATTATAAAATATATTACTACATAAAAATATGACAAGAAATAACATCATAGGACTAAGCAGTAAGAATATTTGTGTTCAATTTTCTAAGTTTGTTTTTTTTCTAACTGCTGCCCTGTCGTTATCTGTTTCTGGCTATAAAACAATTTGGCAGGATAAAAATAAACGTTTATAATTGTTGGTAATAAATAATTAAATTAGATTCTCAAAACGTAATATTCTATTATGTTAGCCATTATATACTTGCAACATACAATGAATTTATAATGGGATGTAATATTACATTAACCCTTAACTGGTACCACTAGTTTTTCAAACGCAAATGATAAAATGGGCAAAAACGCAATTATGACTGATTTCACAATCAAAAACATGTTTGCATAACAAATTTTACAACTCATGTTTTAAATTTTCCAACAACTCACAAAGTAGATATAAACGTTTACACTGACCAAACACTCCTTACTTCACTACATCAACATTGAAATAAAGGAAAAAAACCTAAAAACAGATAGAAGAAAAGCAGTTAACAGAAAAGCATTAGCAGCTTCAATTTAACACCTCACGACATTGTTACAGTAAGATGTGGGTATGGTATTGGGGTTTCCCACTATCCTTTCCTTTTTTAACAAATCATAAATTAATCTGTTTTCAAACGATAATTTTACAGACAACAGATTAAGAAATACGATAACGGAAGTAATTAAAAAAAAATTATACTAGGCCTAATTATTTTGAGCTCAATTTTTCAAGTTTATTATTATAACCAATGTAGGCATTTTCACATTATTATAACCAATGTAGGCCATCGCAAAATCACTAAACCGCCCGATTCCGTGGCCCCAACTATAGACAAGTCGCGACAAAAACATATTTTTGTCAGACAAAAACATATACAGAAAAGTCGCGGGAAAAATAATTTTACAGATTTGTGTTCACAAGTGAATTACTAAAATTTTGTACATCTTGAAAATAATTATAAAAATTATTCTGCTATGTTATGTAACTTTGTTAATCAAAAAGTTTTGTAACGGTAAGACATATTTTTGTGTTCATGGCTTTCTTTCCCCAAAATATATTACTATACCATTTTTTTCAAGCTTATAGTTCATAACGCTGCTTCTTTTTGTATGATGTGGTATATTTGAAATTAATTTTAGGGTAAGGATTTTTTTTTTATTTTTATATATTTTTTATATTTCTATTTAGACTAAATTACTAAACTTTTAAATATCTTTTAAAAAATTATAAAAATGTTGTAGTATTTTTTAAGTACCCATAAACATTGACAATTTTTGAGAAATTTAGATTTTTTCAGTTTTTAGGGGTTTTGGGGGAGGCCATAAACCCCTAAAATATAAATAAAAACTAACGTCTGGAATTGTGGTGAAATTGTCAATTAAATATTGGTTTTCAATTGAATAGATACAAAATTTCATCTGAATCTGAAGCTGGATATTTCTGACACACACAGACATACATAACCGTAAAACCAATTTTTTGTATTCAGAGAGTAAGAAAACGATTTTTTTTTTTAAAGGCATACTATACATACATGTAGAGGGATGCATCAAAACCATGTCTGTGCATTAGGCTTATAAATACTAAATTATAATATGTGCAAATTAAAAATTATCTTATCAAAATAAAAACATGTACAAGCTCAAGACTATAGAAATAATAATAAACCTCCAATCTACACAGCTTTGGGCGAAGCCGGGTAAAACAACTAGTAAGACGGCAGTAAGTGAGAAGGTTTGTGAGAGAGAGAGGTCAACAGTTGTACAGTCTCAACCAAGTGGGATGCGTACAGTCAAGCACCTGCTGCTAGCGCTTTCTGATAGCTGTGAGTCAAACTTGTGATGAAGAGCACCCGTAAAGCGTAGACTATTTCCCTATCCTATGTCGTGTCTTATAGTATTTATGTAGTCATTGCTTATACAGTGCAATTATTAGCACTCCGCTTGTCTACCTGAGGGGCAAGTTGCTCAGTTCGGATGTTGGGATTAGTGTACCCTTCTTTGACCCTTTACAATTATAAAAAAGTTGATCAGTTCGGATGCGCCCTTTTAGTTTACCAACTAGCAGCCATTTTGTATTTTTTATACAGAAAATAATATTTTTAATACTTCCATGTTAGTATTTTATTTTACACAAACGATTTCCGAAGTTTAACCAATGAATACATATACTATAAGAAGCGCAACGCCATGGTATAAAATTCAGTCTAGTTTTATTTGAATCTAGCAAGCTTAGCGCGTCAGCCGCTAGGTAGCGAGAGCGCTACTGTCGTCGGTGTGGCAGGTGCGAGTGAGACAGAAAATGAGATAGAGAAGGAGGACGGCTGCGAGGTGGCCAGCCAGAGAGAGAGAGATATTTATATATAGTGCCAATAGAAATGGGGTATAGTAGCTGATTGTAGAGAGGTTGTATAGTATATGTATTCATTGGTTTAACCCCAAAAATAGATAATTTTATTGGACTATTTTATAATCACCTACATATTCACCACAAGTGTGTAACAATTAACAATTTAGGTCAAAGAAGGAGCTACAGCGATTATCAAGGCAAAGATTTAGTTTTGTCGGAGCACTCGTACTGGACTCTGTAGACGCTTACTTGGATGCATATCCGACAGTTATACTATAGATTACATCGACGTGTCATAGACCTTACTTGAACGTCTGTCTTTCTGTCTCAGGGATAAAATAAAGCAAAGCTTAAAGTTTCAAATATTTTAATAATATAAATGAGCTACAATTGTTTCGCCTTGCGGCATCATCGGGCTTTATTTTATCCTTGAATATGGAGTTTCAACAAGAAATATCTGCTATTTCATTAAAGTCTTTCTGTCTGACTAACTGTTTACTCATTTCTTTCATTATCGTAAAAGATTACGCGTATTTAATCATTAATCGCGGGAAATACTAATGTTATAAGTTTGTGTTAAAAGTAAAGTGTGGTAGTAGAGAGGAAGTTGAGTGATGAGTCAGAATATCTATAAAATATATTGGTAATAAATACTTGACTTTATTACGTCACCTTGGAACAAGTATTATTAATATACAGTGTGAGTCAAAAGTATGGATACACCCTGTTAAATTTTAAATGGATAAAGATAGAAAAATGAAACTCAGAACACCTTTCTAGGAAATAAAAGTGAACTTTTTAGTCGCTATTACAACTTTGCCCATTTCCCCAAAATGGGATTTTTGGGGGGCAGCTCAAAATTTTTAAATATAAAGACCCATTAAGTGTCGCCTCATTTTAAAGTCCTTAATTAAAGAAGAAGAACAGCGGAAACTAGAGTTTTCTATCTCAACCCAGTACAAAATGGCAACTCATTGAAATTAAGTAAAACTTCATTGAGGCAAAATATAAACATCCACATTCAGGTGGTAAATAACCCCAATAGACAACCAATGAGCTGCCATTTTGTACTGGGTTGAGATAGAAAGCTCTAGTTTCCACTGTTCTTCTTCTTTAACCAAGGACATTAAAATGAGGTGTCACTTACTGGGTCTTTATATTTAAAAATTTTGAGCTGCCCCCCAAAAATCCCATTTTGGGGAAATGGGCAAAGTTGTAATAGTGGCTAAAAAGTTCACTTTTATTTCCTAGAAAGGTGTTCTGAGTTTCATTTTTCTATCTTTATCCATTTAAAATTTAACAGGGTGTATCCATATTTTTGATTCACACTGTATATTACAACTATTTGGAATTTGACCACTGAATACTTTGCGTAACAATTATGGTTTAAAAAAAAACGAAAACCTACATTTATGAACTAAAATTAAAGCGACAAGAGTAATTGTTGATTTGTATCAATTTTGATTATTTTTAAGAATTTAGTTCCTTCGTAAGAACTTGCTTTATGTTTTCGTTGTTGAATACACCTCTGGGCGTCATTGGATGCAGATTTAAAAACTGCTTAAAATGAGTTATTAATCAACATTTTAAGTGAAAAATTATTAGCGAAAAGTTTTTCTAATTAGCGGGCAATATTTTTAAATAATAACTGTAGTTATTTTTGACTTACCGCCAGCAATCCTTGGATAATTCTATTTGGTTTATATTGTCATATATTTAATCACTACACGTGTTTCGGACATTATCGTCCATCGTCGGGTGATAACACTTAGTTAAAATATTCAACACAAAAAATACAAGTATACTATGTTTAGTATACTATGTAGTGCCGGCACGGTGACATTAAAATATTGTGTTTCTCGTGCGTGAATGTTATGTGTACTTGTATTTGTTGTATTAAATCACAACAAATATTAAAATATTTTCCCGAGTTTTTATTAAACTTTAAATTGCCCCCTCAGGACTCCAACCCCCACCCGTGGGAGGGTTGAGGTGAATTTTTTTTTAAACAGGTCATATTTATTCAAAGACATTTCCAAAGTTTCCTATCCGATCAAAAATAATTACGTTTGGAACACACAGTATATAGTGAGTAAATAAACTGTGTATAAACACTGCACAAACTTTCTCACACACCCATACACAAAACTAAACACCACTTTGCTCAGAGTCTAGGGGAGACGCTACCAAGAGATCAAAAATAAAAATTCCGATTTTCTCAAAATTTCCTACAACGACTTTTACATATTGGTTTCAAAAATCGAAATATTAAGATAGTGGATTCTTTATAACGACAATTATTAATTTTCTATTTTTTAAAGAACTACGGAACCCCTTAGAGAACAAAATTAATCAATATTGTTATTGCTGATGATGTTGGGACAATGTGAATTATTTGCGCTCAGTGGACTTCAAAATAGCGACCTAATTCTCTCTCTCTCTCCCCCCTCCCCCACCCCCCCTCTCTCTCTCTCTCTCTCTCTCTCTCTCTCTCTCTCTCTCTCTCTCTCTCTCTCTCTCTCTCTCTCTCTCCCTCTCTCCCTATATATATATTACGTACAGATGAAAAAATAAAATTAGTATCAATAATTCGTCAGAATAAGATCAGTTTACATTACATGAAGAAGATTTGGAAGACCTAGTATGTCTATATTAGAAATCCACAAATAAGGACATAATTTGGCAAAACCACTCTGAATCAGAGGTACAATTCGACCTTGAGACTCGACGTACAAGGTCAACGAGTCCTCTACATATATGACAATTCACTAATTTCCATAAAATGGCTCCGGTTCTCCTCCTATTGTATCTCATCAGTTTAAAAGACATTTCAACTTTTGTATTGTTTAGTGTTAGGAAAAAATTAACACAACAACGAACTGTAATTGTGTAAAATGTCTTTAAATATTTTAGTTTTATAGATCGTATTCCAATTAAGAACGTAGTAAAGAAATAAACTGTGCAAAAATTGCACAAACTTTTTCTCCTTTATCCATCCTCAAAACTTAAATTCGTATTTCATTAAAATCAAAAGGGTTTATTTTTTACTTGATTTTTAACACTTACCAGGTTTAAGTACTGATCTTCACATTTTACTAAAATTTGAACGAAATCAGTAGAGCTATTATGAGAAATTACTTCTTTTATAACATCCCCAAGGCCGATTTTATGGTTTTCATAAACCGGAATTTTTCGGGATGGCACTTGAGGCTACACTTGAGCAAATTTGATCAAAATCAAACTATTTTTATTCGTCACAGCCGCTACTTCCAAATTTTGAATTCTCTCCAAACATGGAGAGAATTAAAAAATAAGAAAAATTCCACAAAATGGAAAAATATGTTCACATAAAAAATTTATTAAAATCTGACCACGCATTTGTACTGGAGAGCACCACACACGCGACAGACATCATTCCCTAAACCACTCTTGTGGACTCATTGGACCTCCTGAAAAAAATCCTAACATCCATTTTTTGACCAATCATGTAACTTTTTCCATACTACGTATGTGAAAGTAAAAAAAAAAAAAGGGAATAAGATGTTCAGGTTTGTGGACTTAGGGTCGTAGGCATATAGGGGCAGTTTTTTTTTTTATAAAGTCGAAGTAGTTTATCAATCGGGAATTTAAATTGTACAGACAAAAAGACTTGCGCGTGAAATTATAACGGTCTTTGATTTTATCAACGTACCCTAATAAAGAGAAATGAATCAAAATGTAATCCATCCAAATTGCTGCTGAATTGCTTGTCTCACATCTCACAAAACTGTTTAAAAACTTATACGCTACGCATTTCTCATTATGTGGTTAAATTAAGTTTTATTCCTAATACAAAAAAACTATAATATGAGATTTTGCACTGTAAATTAATTTCAAATCCAAATAATTTTTCTTCATACATGTAGATGACGCCGTGTTTAAGTTAGACGCGGGGGGGGCATGATATCTGACACTTTAAATTTGTCCTTGCACCAACATATTAATTTCTTCGTCAAATAAACAAACATCCATATTTATAATCAGGAATAACTTCTGATTTCATTGTTTTCCCACACTAAATATATATAAAAAAAAAAAAAGTTCAACAATTAGTTTTTGCCTCTCAACTACCCCAAGGTTCTTTTGTTTATAGCTATGTTTTTCCTATATGTGGGACAAGCCACAGACAAACAAAAGTGGGCAAAGTTTGAAAACATAGGATTTTATCGTCTTGGCTGTGTAGACTAGTTGCGACTTACAGACAAGCGCGTTAAATTATAAGAGTCCTTAGTTTTACCTACGGACCCTAAATAACCGACGAAGAGTGGATAATTACGAGGGAATGTCTCATAAAAGGACAGGACAAATGTTTTCTATCTGAAATTAAAAGATACCATGTGATTTATTACGCAATTTTTAGGAGACTATTTATGCAACTCTCTCTCTCTCTCTCTCTCTCTCTCTCTCTCTCTCTCTCTCTCTCTCTCTCTCTCTCTCTCTCTCTCTCTCTCTCTCTCTCTCTCTCTCTCTCTCTCTCTCTCTCTCTCTCTCTCTCTCTCTCTCTCTCTCTCTCTCTCTCTCTCTCTCTCTCTCTCTCTCTCTCTCTTCTCTCATGACCGAGCCACAACTCCTACGTCTGTTTAAATATAGGGCGCAACTCCTCACAGACGCGCCGATTCTCTTTATAAGAAAATCGTACACATCCTCGAAATTCGTAAAAAGTCAGGGTAATATAATAGGCTAACATTTCAACAAGGTTATGACACGCACGAAGAGAAATCTAGATTTGGTTAGTCATATTTGATTACGTAAGGAAGATGTTATTAAACATCATACAAGTTAACCTTAACTTATTTTCAGGTAGGCTTCGGTTCGAACTGTCTAAGATTTCAAGTATTCAGGGATATTCATACGCGTTTCATCTTTCATTCATTGAGTACAAAAGTACAGTTGCTTTTTTTTTTTTTTTTAGTTCATTTGAAAATTGATCATTTCGTACATATTATATAAAAAATAGCAATAAAAGTTTCTTGAGGTGATTTGTTTTATTTAAGCAAAAACCTCCCGGTCATTTTCGCCTTTATAAAACATGCAAAGAGGTTACTCTACTCAGCCCATTACACAATGTAATACAGGCAGATCATCTAAATGTAATGTTCAAAAGTTGATTTCTTGATCCTTGTAGGAAATGTTAGATTTTATAAGTTGATCAAACAGTGTAAGTTCAATTTTAATGTAACAGCAGATATTTCATGTTGAAACTCCATAATTCAAGGATAAAATAAAGCAATAAAGCTTAAAGTTTCAAAATATTTTAATAATATAAATGAGCTACAATTGTTTCGCCTTGCGGGCATCATCGGGCAGCTCATTTATATTATTAAAATATTTTGAAACTTTAAGTTTTATTGCTTTATTTTATCCAGAGTAAGTTTGTTTAAAACAGTTGTCACACAGTTTTTCTGAACACCCTAATTGTGTATAACATTACTTTCTTGACGTTGAAAAAGCTCTAACGGGCCTCAGTGTATTTATTAGAGGGTATACACTCACTTTCCTTGGGACATTGCCTCGGCCCTACAAATATCACATTTTTGACAATAACTTCTCAATTTGTTATTTGGGGTTAGTTATTGAAATCTGTCAATTTTTATCTATTTTAGTGTGTTATAAGTTGAATACGGGAAAAAACTGTTTAAAATGCCCTCCATTTTGACATTTTAAATTCGATTTTAAAGAATTTCAATAGGTAGAATAAAACTCGAACACAACAATTTCGTTTACTTAATCAAACGCGTTTCAGCGATAAAGTCGCCATCCTCAGTGATACACGAGCTAGAATAATTAAACTACTAACCTAGCTAACCCCGCCCCCCGTATTTATACAAAACTAAAGAGTTTTTAAAATCCATTTTATAAAATGTTAAAAATGGCCGCCATTTTACAATATGGCTGTCAACTTTGAAATATGTTATGAAACACCCTGTATTTTATTAAGTTTTCAGGTGTGAAACAATATTTTAAGAATGTTTTATTCTTGGGTATTTTTAAAAATCTTTAGCAGTTTAGGAATTACAGACACTTAAAGTTCAGAAAATTAAACGTTTGATAGACCTACAAATAATATTGATTCCCACCTAAATAGCTAACTTTTGAACCGTTGGGGGTACAAATAAGTTTTAATAGATCGTTATTTGGTTATGTTTAAAAGCTTTATATATTCCTTGACTGCATCCATGAACGCTCCTTTGTTACATATGTGAATAGATTTGAAGTTAGTTTCAAAATCTGTATATTCATGATCGTTGTCAATAATTTGACTTTATATTAATCACTTTTTTGGGGACGAGTTCTTTATACCGTTGTAATAATAAATCAATTTTTACCACGTTTTTAAAACGGACTAAAAAGTATAAATAATTTTTCATGACCCTTCTACAATTTTGAGGGAGGATTGTTAGTGGCTGCGCCCTACGTTTTTCTCTCCAAATATATCCATAGCCACTAACAATCCTCCCTCAAAATTGTAGAAGGGTCATGAAAACTTATTTATACTTTTTAGTCAGTTTTAAAAACGTGGCATGTTAAAAAAAAAATTATATGATTTATTATTTTCTGTTTTTTCACAGTCTTATGTTCGGATGAAAGATTTCAATCGGTTTTGTATATATTGATGAGACTCTGACAGGGACATATATAGGAAATTCCCGATGCATTTCACATCCTGTTTAGCTGCAAATGTCTGAAATTCAAAATATTATCTCTTATTACTTGTTGTAAACAAATGTAGAGAGAAGAAACCAACTGAATATTGTATTGTCATCCAATTCTGACTTATGTTCAAAATTTCAAGTCTCTAGCTTATCGGGAAGTTAGTTTAAACTCGATTGCAAAATTCTCCAAGACAGATATGACGGAAACCGAACTAATAAAAACGTGGTAAAAAAGGTGTCCCAGTCTGAGCTATATAGGTATTGACTGCATTCACTACAAATTATCCTATATACCCCCGTTTTTTTCTTTTAGAGGGGTTGTTGATATTTTTTGGGTGCTATTATTTGTACGGTATGCCATTGGTACGTTTATTTTTCTAAATATGTTATCTACAATGTTTGGAGAAATGCCGCCATAGCTAGAGACGAAATATATTTCAAAAATTTATAATAATGAATACGATAAAAATTCTGTTTAGAGTTGCGTTTTATTGTGTTAAAATACCTTAATGTTGTGTTAACCTCTACGAGTGATAAATTTCTGATGATGGAACATATTTCCGAAACGCGTCCATCCTAGACGAACAATCCCATGACGGATAATATAAGGTAAATATAAATATATATATATATATATATATATATATATATATATATATAGTGTGTGTGTGTGTGTGTGTGTGTGTGTGTGTGTGTGTGTGTGTGTGTGTGTGTGTGACTTGTTTTGTCAAATACTCTATAAACCTTTCTCTTTAGTCAACTCTTTTAGTTCAGGTTTTGTCTAGACGAAGCAATTCCTCCAGTTAGATTTTAATTTCATCCACTCTTGGAGATTTTCGAAGAGTGACATTAAAAATAAATAATTTGAGTTGGACCAATTAGCAATTAAGAAAATTAACACAATTGCAACACAACGTACATACATAAGCTGTGTGTTTCGGATAATTTTATTTCCATCATTACATAAATAAGCTGGACATTGAAGTATTTACTGTACTAAAAACACAAAAGAAAGTAGAGGTGACTTTACAATGACGTATTGTTTAGAAAACCGTCAGACGGGGCCGGACGGAAGAACCAGTTCATGCATATTACAACAGTTGGAGTTTCCTTCTTGCATCTATCTCGCGTCACTTTATTGAAAGCTTTCTTATTACTCAAATACAGTCCAGAAACAGAAACAAAATGTAGGTAATTTGTTATATTTGGCAAGTCGGAACGCCGTCTCGTTCCTAAGATCAATTTCCACTCCTTTAGTTTGTACTGGCAACCTGATTCTGAGAACAAAGTAATTATTCATGTTTATATCGAAACATTTTGAAAACTTTATAGAGCTACCATATCTCTATTCGTATCAAATCAACAATACTCACTCCTAAACAGAACGGTTATGCCACAGACAAGAAAGGACATCTCGTAAATATGTATATATAATTTAGTAGTCTCCAGTATACAGGTTGATTCGCCAGTAACCAGCATAATTTCGGGAGGTGATAGGGGACCTAAAAAATATGCAAAAATCTTCATTTGAACATAGGTCAGGAAACGCTGTCGAACATTTTGTGTTTAAAAAAAATAATGATAAATTTAGAAATTAGTAAGCTCAAATTTGGACATTATTTATACTATTTTTTATCAGTACGGTATACCAAGATCCAAAACTTTACTATGTAAATATTCAAAATGGCGACCAAGTCAAATATCCCGGAAACTGTAAATTTTCGAAAAATATTTTGACAACTGTTTTTTTACATTTTTTGTCTACCTTAAAAAATAACCAAGTTATCGTCAAAAAACCTGCAACGAAAAAATTGGTAATTCTCAATAACGCAAAACATGAAAGGCCTACTAACAGTAGTTACTTCTTATTAAATCAATAACTCAGCTGTTACAACACAACAATGGAATGCCACATGTCATTTGTAAACAATAGGTTGTTGTTTTCATTAGTTTTCCTATTGCTTTACTGCAGTTAAACTTGTTTTTTAAACTATGTTTGCTTTATTGATTATCATTTAATAATGCCTTTGTATAGTTTTGAGGAATATGCAAATATGCTTTTCGTGCGTGGGGAAATATTGCTGAGGCAAGAAGAGTTTTCACGAAACAGTTCCCTAGCAGAAGAATCCCTGATAGTAAAACTTTTGAGGGAGTTCACCTACGCTTAAGAGAGACTGGAAACTTAGCAAATAGCACCAAAGAAAGGCGGGCGTTGAAGAACACATTTTACAAATTGTAGAAGAAAATCTTGGAACAAGCACTCTAGCAATTGCACATGATTTAGATTCAACTCAGACTATGGTGTGACGCAGAATCCATAAAAGTAATTTTACCCGTTTCACTTCCCTACGGTTCAAAAACATCTCCCCCAAGATTATGAACCACGGCAAGAGTACCGCGATTGGATAATGATATTGAAACTGTTCATTTTCCAGTAAAATTTTGTTCACCGCGAATCACCCTGTATATTACAACAGAAGAGTCACCGACACGAGCGTAGCGAGTGAAGGCTCCTTCACATGGAGGTTTAAATTTAAACCCCTTGAGTCATCAACGGCATACCTCCCTACCGTACCTATTATGATCATTTTCTTGAGTTTTCATAGTGGTTAAAAAATGTGCTCCCTTTTTAATGGGGGTGAGGAAGTAACATACTTTATTATATACTCGTACATATACTTTATTATACAGTGTGACTCAAAAGTATGGATACACCCTGTTAAATTTTAAATGGATAAAGATAGAAAAATGAAACTCGGAACACCTTTCTAGGAAATAAAAGTGAACTTTTTAGTCACTATTACAACTTTGCCCATTTCCCCAAAATGGGATTTTTGGGGGGGCAGCTCAAAATTTTTAATGTAAAGACCCATTAAGTGACACCTCATTTTAAAGAAGAAGAACAGTGGAAACCAGAGCTTTCTATCTCAACCCAGTACAAAATGGCAGCTCATTGAAATTAAGTAAAACTTCATTGAGGCAAAATATGAACATCCACATTCAGGTGGTAAATAACCCCAATAGACAACCAATGAGCTGCCATTTTGTACTGGGTTGAGATAGAAAGCTCTGGTTTCCACTGTCCTTCTTCTTTAATTAAGGACTTTAAAATGAGGTGTCACTTAATGGGTCTTTACATTTAAAAATTTTGAGCTGCCCCCCAAAAATCCCATTTTGGGGAAATGGGCAAAGTTGTAATAGTGACTAAAAAGTTCACTTTTATTTCCTAGAAAGGTGTTCTGAGTTTCATTTTTCTATCTTTATCCATTTAAAATTTAACAGGGTGTATCCATACTTTTGACTCACACTGTATATATATATATTGCAATCCTTATCTTGTGACATATAATTGAGATGATTTATTTAAAAGAAACAAAATGACGCGATGAAAAAAATCTCTAAGAAAAACCTAACCAAAATTGTAACAGTGATGCCAAACATGTACAATTGGTTTAATTAGTAGAATGGGCTATCTTACCTGTTTTATTGTTAACAAGTGCTCATTTTGTTGACCTTGAGTGGTTTGGCAGTAATTATGTAAAAATTTGAAACAGCATTCGAAATTAATTCCATAGGAATGACACTGAGCTGTTTGTAGAATTTCTTTGTTGTAAGTCGTTTACGTCATTTGACTTAGTTTGGTACACAAGATTTCTCAGGTGACACAAAAAGAAATAGTCAAGCGATTAAGCTCAGCTGACCATTCGCCATCGCTCCTCTTTTCCAATCCGTTTTCTTGGAAACACTTTGTCCAGATAGTGTCGTACTTGACGGCAGTACAAACATGTTTAGGCGTGCAGGCATGATCTGGTTGACAAGCATCTCTAAATGTTTATCAGAGTTCAAGTTTCCCTCAATTATAAATGCTCTGACCAACTAACTGGCTGTTAATCGTGTACAGTCAATCGTTCCCACACATTTACTTTTGAAGAATGTTGTGTGTGTATGAGCCTCAACATACCAATCTCGATTCTTATCTGTTCAATAATGACAATTGTGCTCTTTGACGACCATTTGTAATGAACGTAACCTCGTCACTAAAAAAAGATTCTATTTAGTAAATCAGGTTCTGCGTCTAGCTTACCCAGCATGACTTCAACAAAATTCAACTGTACAGTCAAAGTCATCTTCATTAAGCTCTTATACTAGATGAACTTTAAAAGGTTTGAACTTATTAACTTGAAGTAGATTTATTACCGGAGCATGGATGATGTCGTCCTCCAAAGCTGTTCTTCGAGTTGATAAGTGTGCATACTCAACCTTCGATGAAGGACTGCAGTACGGTACATTTAATTATTTTTCAATTGAAACGGCTCTCCCTGCTGTACCCTATGTCTCACGAAACTGTAAAGCTATTCTGACCACCGCGCACTTCGATATTGGATTAATGCGGTTTAGAGACACACCATTAAATATTTTTACAAGCTCACATGATCTTGTACGACCCCATAACCTTTCATCATCAAAACTGTTATATTTTCAAACTCAGAAACTTCCATATTAAAGTAAAAGGAAAGCTTAAAATGGCGTCCTAAGTGATGAACATCTGATCGGGAGATGAGAAAAGATCCAAAGTTGATATTTTAGAATAAGGTACCTACACGCACATTAGGAATCTCAAAATGGAGTTGATGACCGAGCCAGATCGAGAACGATCACCAGTTTATTTTTATGTTAAATGGTAATAAAATTTGTGTTGTTCAAGTGTTTGTGTAGTGAATTTTACGAGTACATTTGATAATGACTGATAAATAGTCGAAACGCGTCATGTGAGAAAATACAAAACAAGGATTGTTCGACAGCTTCATCATAAGGTAACTGACATTAGTTAACGAATCCCAAAAGATAGGATTCAGTTTACTGATAAGATAAAAAGGAATTAAGTATGTAATTTACTCTTCTCCTTTTTTGGTTGTTGTTCTTCAAAAGAGCATGTTATAAAATATAGGAAGCAGATATGGTTAAATTAGACTTTCGATGTTAACTTTTCCACTAGATTCTCATTACTCACACCAACGAAACACCTCGTAGAATTCTGAGAATATTATAAAACAATGTACAGGCAATGACTACATAAATACTATAAGACACGACATAGGATAGGGAAATAGTCTACGCTTTACGGGTGCTGTTCGTCACAAGTTTGACACACAGCTATCAGAAAGCGCTAGCAGCAGGTGCTTGACTGTACGCATCCCACTTGGTTGAGACTGTACAACTGTTGACACAGCATAGTCAGTGTTGTCAGTTCGTGCGCTGAGATAAGCGATTCTCGACCTTCCCTCGCATCTCTGGTCCCATATGTGGCATCAGTGCGCAACTGAAACATTGTTTGACCGTAGAGCCACCTAGCGCCAGTCACATCAACTTCAGATTCTCTAGCAAAGAGCGACAGCTCCACACCCTAGCGGGTATTGGTCAACTCAAGAATAAGCGTAGAATATTTAACATGGCCATGTCGTGTCTTATAGTATTTATGTAGTCATTGGTACAGGTTTGAAAATTTCAGTCTGAGAATTTGGTCAGAGACTTTTTTTGGCGTCATTACGTTCTTTTAAATATACCTTTTCCCAATGATTAGGGTTGCCATTTTAAAAAATAATAATAATAAAGTTGACCCTTCAGCACCTTAAATAATTCAACTATAAAAATTATAGAAAAATATCATAATAGATACGTTGGGAGTTTCCTGTTGATGTCGCAAGGGGTTTAAATTTTAGCCAGCTGGGTGTATCGAGACTTATTTTACACCCTGTATATACAACAGGAGCGAAGCGAATGGATATTTGTTTAAATACACAATTAAGAGATTTAGAAAACCTGCGTAATCTTCATCTACCAAAACAAATATTTCTTATCAGGTCCAAGAAGACTTGTTTTTTTAAAATTTATATTGTTTTTGCATGGATAATTCATACTTCAAATAAATTTGATATTTATCCAATCACACCTCCATTTACCGCGTAAATTCCATCAGATCTATTAATTTGGCCTGCTACTAATTGCCAGCACATAATTGCATTGTTAAATTTAGCTATACTATTCATAGGCCTGTGAATTGATTAAATGGGATCATCATTTAATTAATCAATTATTTCAAATTAAACATGTGATTCATTACTGTTATTGTCGGGATAAACATAAAATTACCTCTTTTTTAAAAGGTAAACAATTAACTGAATGATATAATTGGCTATGGCAGTAGAGTATAGTCTGTTTACGATAAAAGTAATGTAGGAATTTTACTGTAGAATACATAGGACAGCCTTTCATAATAATATTTTGGTAGCTTTAGTATGCGTGGGCACAAAATAAAAACTAGTTGATAAAAGTGAAAATTTTATGGGAATTGCTTCTAAATATCATCACTAGTATGGTGTATAGTAGGTTGGTACAGGTAATAAAATCAATATCGAATTTTCTTGTGATGTGTTCGTTTAGAGGTCCCGTCAGTCCAAAAAGTTTATTTTGGTTTTCATGTCTGCCTTGTACGTGTAGTGCTCCACAACCCGTAAACTATTTTTATTCAAATTTGATTTGTGGGCGTATCTCGGGACATTTCTATCATTTTTGTGATAACTCGAAATTTGTGGGTAGGTATACCTTATGAAAAAACACTACGATTTTTATCAAATTTTGCTCAAGTGTAGCCACGAAGGGCCTAAACAAAACATTGTTTCCAAAAAAAAAAATGCGGGTGGCGAGTTATCGGTAAAAAATTCACAAAAGTAGATCAGACTTGAGGTTGTTTATAAAAGACGTAATTTCATAAAAATCAGCTTTACTCTTCAAATTTTAGTGTAATCATCCAAACACGGATGCAAAATCCTAAGTCGAAAAATATTACTGTTTAAGAATAATTGGGGGGGGGAACACAAATGAACTTCCACTGGCATTATTGAAAGCTCGATTTTAATAAAATGCGATTTACTGAAGACACTTTTAGGGCACAAGTGAAGCAAGTGTAAGATCCTATTTAAATATATACACTTTTTTTTGCCATGCTTAGTTTTATATATTTTAACAGACAACTACAGAACTGTTATTTTTGGTGACGATTAGAATAGGTTTTTATTTGGTTTTGAGGGTGGGTGAGTGAATAAACGCATTTAAACACAAAATAATATATGAATTAGTTTTTATACAAATAATTCTTCTTTTTTTTAACTTGAACGCTTTATTGGAGAGTTGTGAATGACGGGAGCTTACGTAAATACATACAAACTTTCATTTACATTGAAAAAAAAACTAAAATTCATTGCAATTTTTGACTTTTGATAAATGCAAATATCTCTGAAATACAGACGATAATTCATCACAACAAACAGCATTTGAATGGTTAATAAATTACTAAAGTTAGTTTTGTACATAATTAAAACTATACAATGTGTGGAACCATAATGAACAAGAGTCAGAAATTCTGACAACTAAATACTTGAGATAAACTAAACATAAAGCATTTTTTGTAAAAAAAAAAAAAAAAAACTTTAATTCTCAAAAGATTGATCTATTGTATAAATAAATTAGTTTATTAAATCAGTGTAGGCCTACTGTATTTATTTAAAAGCTTGCTTCCCTCCAATATACATCGTTTGAAGACAGTCTAATTGTTTTTCACTGTAATGAGCAACATTTGTGGAAACTCCAGTTACCAATACAAAAAATGTTTGTTTTTGAAAGACCTTTTGAATGATGTGCTTCACGACTAACGTTATTATTTGGAGTTTTTGAGTTTAAATCTGTTTTCCCCAAAATTGTATTTATTTTTAAAATTGGCAACTTAAGCACATTTTTGAAAAGGGTATCTTCTCATGAATGTAGGATAAAAATTTGGTTTATGTAGGCTATGTTATGTGGTAACAATAAAACTAACTGTGAAACTCTACTTTTTTGACGTTTTGGAACATCCTGTACATACGCAGTAAGATAAGTTGAAACTTTTTTTCCAAAATGATCAGTGAACAGAGACTTTTAAAATGAGGTATCACTCGGTCTACTTTTACATTTTCCAAAAACTACCTCCACCCCCTAAAAAATCAATTTTGCGGCATTTGATATATAAAAACATTTTTACTGAATTCTCTAGGGTCGAAATAGAGTGGTTTAAGTTAAAACGAAGGCTATAGCTCATTTGGTTCAGTCGCTTTCGTATAGGGCAAGTTTGATAATCGTGGACCTCCGTTTCATGGGCAAGTCATCGTCATCGTCGTCTATACGTACGGATAGATGCCACATAATTAAACATAAAACCATGAAATGTACTGTATAGAACCTTCGTGAAGTTCAGAAGAATCTAATAAAATGGCGGCCACATAACAGATATCATTCATATCTCGTGTGTTATTAAACTTACAACACACTAATTTAGATAAAAATTTGTAGATTTCAAATCTGCAAGTAATGGTGCAAAACACCTCTCTACGATGACAGACAGCGAAGTTATTGTTGAAAATGTGTGACCGTCTCCACTTCTTTTGACCAGCTGGAAGATCCGGCTGGCTGGAGACCGCGTACACTTTAGCCGAATCTTGTCAGGATGGGCCAAGGAGTCGGGTTAGGACGCTAAATGAACGCACGCAACGCAAGTTAAATTTAATGTTCTCTTTTATTTTAGCGCCGAATTAGAAGATTACAGAAATAATTATAATTTATAATAAAGACATAACGGCTAGATAAAAGCCTTAATAGTGGCCGAAAAGCAGACCGATTAATTAGATAGCAGCACGTGGCCGAAAATGGACTGACCTCGTCCCGTTGAGGTCTGCCGTTCAACTTCCTTCTCGCGGCTCTCGGAACAGACTCTCTCCCGGCTCGCTGGTTCAAGCCCTCCACTCCTCGTCTCTCCCCCCCCCTTCTACGTGATCTTGCACTGCTCAACAAAATCGCAAGTGCCAATTCATATTTTATTATTTAAAATCCCTTTACATCCTAATTTATACTTATTATAGTTTTTATTTGGTGGGCTCCTTGGTTGGGCCAAAAATGTAATTTAAAACGCTAACCTCCCAAGAAAAGTTGATATTTGTCTTGTTAAGAGATGCTGTGGAAGCGAAGGCTTCGAGGACCAACACTGGCACGAGCATAGTCGACGTCAGGAAACTAGTGATATAAACCAATTACAAGGTTGGTAAACCTGTGTTAACGGGCGAAGGCTTCTTCACATATGTATTGCTTCGAGGGCCGACACTGGCAAAAGCATAGTCGACGTCAGGAAACTAGTGATATAAACAATTACAAGGTTGGTAAACCTGTGTTAACGAGCGAAGGCTTCTTCACATACGTATTGCTTCGAGGGCCGACACTGGCAAAAGCATAGTCGACGTCAGGAAACTAGTGATATAAACCAATTACAAGGTTGGTAAACCTGTGTTAACGAGCGAAGGCTTCTTCACATATGTATAGCTTCGAGGCCCAACACTGGCACGAGCATAGTCGACGTCAGGAAACTAGTGATATAAACAATTACAAGGTTGGTAAACCTGTGTTAAAAAATCAATCTCATCCTATCGGATAGGACATTTTGACCTACCAATACCATTTAATATTTCCTACAAGGTCCTTGAGACATTTAGAGGATCTGCTTGTATAACACTGTATGATGAGGCTGGGTAAGTACCATGATGGTGTATCAACTTGTTTTCTAGTTTCTAGAGTTAGACTATCTATATACTGAGACATGTCAATATCTTTAAGTTTGTTTCGTTGTTTTTGTAAAATCACTAATATACAGGGTGTAACAAAAAGGTAGACTGCCTATTCATTTTCTGATTATATACATCAAAACCAATCAATAATGTCAAATAACATATAGTGGAATTCCTCTTCATTTCCCGTCTATCCGCCATTTTGTTTAAAAAATAAATAATTTTTTTTTTTTAATTAAAAAACTGCAGAATTAGTAAAGATATTGGAGTTCAAATTTAGTATAAGTATTTTTGTATGTTACGTTTTACAAATGTACCAAACATCAAGACTTTATTTTAATAATTTTCAAAATAGCGGCCATTTAAAATCTTTAAAGAAAGATATCTCAAAAACTGTTACGAAATAAACAGTTTTTACAAAAAACTAACAAGAGACAAAATATATTTCTTTCTTAACGACAAACAAAATGTTTTTTTTAAACTTTTCTGTAGGTCGAAGAATAACCAATTTATCGACAAAAAAACTAAAAATACAATTTCTTGGTGATTGTCTACATTTACAACAATCAAAGCTATTCTAACACCAACACATTTATTTTTGAATTATGTTCATTTGTATCCATGGAAATCAAGAAAATATAAATTAAATGTTGTAATAACAATGGTTTGCTGAATTAGTAGTACATTTCTATATTTTATAATTGTTACGTGCAGTTTTTAAGTTGCTGTACCTCAGACCCAATTGTGATTTGTGTCACAGTGTGCGTTATTTGTTATATTTCCATTATTATTAATGCTAAAATAAAAAGTAAAATTGTGAATTAATTTGTTTATTAATTAAATAATAAAGTATATTTACTTGGTTTCCATGGATACAAATGAACATAATTGATTAATGTGTTAGACTAGTTTTGATTTTTGTAGACAATCACCAAGAAATTATATTTTTAGTTTTTTGTCAATAACTTGATTATCCTTTGACCTACAGAAAAAGTAAAATTGACTATTGCTTTAGGAGAGAAAAATACCCCTTATTTTTGTAAGCTCTAAAATGACATGGACATCAATTTTGAAAAAAGTGCTCAATTCCATTATAAAAGTTGGGGGTTACCAATTTTTAAAAAATCAAATCCCTACTTTTAATGAAATTTAGCACTTTTTTCAAAATTCAATAAAACTCTTTGTAAAACAAGGAAGTATCCTACCTTAACCACCTTCTCCGTTAATCAGCTATCTTACCTAGAACAGACAAAATAAATATTAATACATTAATTAGCAATTTTAAGTATTTTGTTTTCATTTATTTTTGTACTTAACGAAATTTAGACAGCAATTGCATATAATCAATAATTGTAAATGTAGTCTAGTAGCTAGCGAGTGTGAAAAGTGTTTAAGGTGGGACAGCTGAAAAGTTACGGTGTTGAACCAGTATCGAGAGACCGGTTGGAGAGTTAGGATTGGTAACGAATTAAAGGCTAGAATTACAACAAAGGGAACTTTATTTTATTTATTGCAACCTGGGACATTTGTATAGCCATACTTTTTATTACAAAAAATTATATTAATTGAAAAAAATGTTTAATAAAATTAGTGATTACAAAAAAAAACATAAAACAATACATTTACGAAACTAATCACAAATTGAATAAAATTGTCAAACTAAATATAATCTGGACCGTTATGGATACAAAACGGCTACTATCTTGTTCAAATAAGGAAGGCATTTGGGATGAGTCTCTATTTGCTTTTAATCCCCGTACACACGCACAGTTACGGGCGACTCAACAGCTGTCACTCATTATTGGACTCTTTCTCATATAAGTATGAAATTGTTCCGTTGAGAATATTCTTTAAATTAAAAATTGTCATTGTATTCCTTGAAACGTTACGTTGAATATGAATCCTAATACGGTATACCCATGATATATTTGACGTACCGTACAAATACGGTATACCCATGATATTTTTGACGTACCGTACGGTACTATATATTTATTTCTGGCCTCTGAGACCAATTTAGAATTATTGTAGTTTCCAAATTTAAATATTTCTCTTAGCTAGGAATATGAAACTGCATCAATAATATGACATATGACAAGTTCGGTATTATACACTGTAAGTAATAAATTATACAAACAATAATTTAAACTAATATACAGAAATTCAATAAAGAAGAAAAATCAAAATACACTACATACAACAAAGAATTTTGGAACCAAAAAATCCTTCCAAAACCATGTGAGAAATTATAAATGCAAATAAATTGTCTTTCCCGTTTTAAAACTTTGTCCTTTATTAGCTTCCCCTTTTCGAAAGCACTGAATAACTGCCGTTATCACTGTTCTCGCCTGCCCATATAACATTCTACTTAAACTGACATCGCGGAGATTTAGCTACAACTGATAATTTCTAATGTTTGTTGACATTATGACAGAGTCGGGATTTCTCCCATTATTACGTAAAGGATTGTAAAAGCCTCGTAATAAAATTAATATAAATTATCTGTGTTTTACCGGAAACACACGTAAACCGTCCTACGTATAGCGCTTGCTTGTTTTACTCATTTATTCAAGAAAGAAATCCATTTTTTAATACTCGTTTTAGCAGAAAAACAACTTATTTGAAAGGTTAGTGTTTTATATGTCGTGTTTGCTATCATTTTGATTAGAATTTAATTAGAAATTTAACATAATTTTCTTATTACAATATTGTGACGCGTTTAAGCGAATAGTCACTATATATCGTATTATTGTTGCTGTTAGGAATGCAATCTTATTTGCAATTGGGATCACCGCTCGACTGATATCTAGGAGGCTTGCCATCAGCTGGAGAAAGGCCTACTGACGAACTGTATGAGTGAGTGAGTGAGTGAGTGAGTGAGTGAGTGAGTGAGGGAGAGAGCGTGAGAGAGAGAGAGAGAGTGAGAAAGAGAGTGAGAGTGAGAGAGAGAGAGAGAGAGAGAGAGAGAGAGAGAGAGAGAGAGAGAGAGAGAGAGAGAGAGAGAGAGAGAGAGAGAGAGAGAGAGAGAGAGCGAGAGAGAGCTAGAGGAGGCGAGAGAGAGAGAGAGAAAGAGAGAAAGAAAAAGAGAGAGAGAGAGAGAGAGAGAGAGAGAGAGAGAGAGAGAGAGAGAGAGAGAGAGAGAGTGAGAGAGAGAGAGAGAGAGAGAAAAAGAGAGAGAGAGAGAGAGAGAGAGAGAGAGAGAGAGAGAGAGAGAGAGTGAGAGAGAGAGAGAGAGAGAGAGAGAGAGAGAGAGAGAGAGAGAGAGAGAGCGCGAGATAGGAAAATAGAAACTGCCCGAGATCGGCTGTAGAATATCTCCTAACTTTATTTATTTAATTTAAAAGTGTAGTTTTCATAAATAGGTCGGGCTGTTTCGGGAATTGGCGTTCCCGCATTTGCCGGGAAGGCCGGAATAATGAATCGGACCACTGAAAATAAATGTGTCAAATTAAGCATGTAGGGATAGGCCTACGGCTAGACTGACTATTCGTATCAGTCTCAGTTGTGTAGTTACCTTTAATAATTACAGCACTAGTCCTCGTTATTAAGTTAATTTGGTTAAACTCATTAAGTGGCGTTTGGTTTGGTGGTTAATTAAGAACACTTTAGGGAATGGGCAAGCACGTTGTCTTACAGTTATAGGTTAGCATAAACCTATCCCGGTATTTACTTAATTAATTACACCCGCAAATAACCGTAACGTGTTGCAATATTATTAAAAATTTATTTTAGAAGATAAAATTAAAAAACCCAATTGATGACGCGCCACTCTAATGAGGGTCGATTCTAATCCTTTCCGCTTATGTGTGTGAGGAGAAGGCCAGGTAGAAACCCATCCTTAATCGCTTTCTTTAGTTAAACAAAATATCAATTATATCACAGAGTAGAAGAACTCTAGGTTGCTTATGAGAATTTTAAAAAATTTCTTCCAGTCTTAAACGGTCTAGAAGTTTGTTAATAAATGTTACACCAACCCGTGAGGGAAGTTTTCAATAAACATTTAAGTGTATGATACACTTCATTTAGGCTGATTATCAATTTGCTCCTCTGAGGTTATAATCATGAAGAAAATCTGTGTTATAAAACTAGTTTACATTTGATCCCATTAGCCTATATATAATGTTCTCAAAAATATATAAACTTGGTCTAATGTGACAGAACATCAATACATCTACAATGAAGAATATTTTTGTACCTCTCCTATAAGTATCCATGGTCTGTCGGCTGATCCAGGCAGCACGGATATCCCGTTCGTTATCTGAGAGCTGATCTCTTCAGGACGAACGTTCCAACCTCCGAGTGGTCTGTCAGCTGATCCAGGCAGCACGGATATCCCGTTCGTTATCTGAGAGCTGATCTCTTTAGGACGAACGTTCCAACCTCCGAGTGGTCTGTCGCCTGATCCAGGCAGCACGGATATCCCGTTCGTTATCTGAGAGCTGATCTCTTTAGGACGAACGTTCCAACCTCCGAGTGGTCTGTCAGCTGATCCAGGCAGTACGGATATCCCGTTCGTTATCTGAGAGCTGATCTCTTCAGGACGAACGTTCCAACCTCCGAGTGGTCTGTCGCCTGATCCAGGCAGCACGGATATCCCGTTCGTTATCTGAGAGCTGATCTCTTTAGGACGAACGTTCCAACCTCCGAGTGGTCTGTCGCCTGATCCAGGCAGCACGGATATCCCGTTCGTTATCTGAGAGCTGATCTCTTCAGGACGAACGTTCCAACCTCCGAGTGGTCTGTCGCCTGATCCAGGCAGCACGGATATCCCGTTCATTGTCTGAGGGCTGATCTCTTCAGGACGAACGTTCCAACCTCCGAGTGGTCTGTCAGCTGATCCAGGCAGCACGGATATCCCGTTCGTTATCTGAGAGCTGATCTCTTCAGGACGAACGTTCCAACCTCCGAGTGGTCTGTCGCCTGATCCAGGCAGCACGGATATACCGTTTGCTGTCTGAGGGCTGATCTCTTCAGGACGAACGTTCCAACCTCCGAGTGGTCTGTCAGCTGATCCAGGCAGCACGGATATCCCGTTTGCTGTCTGAGGGCTGATCTCTTCAGGACGAACGTTCCAACCTCCGAGTGGTCTGTCGCCTGATCCAGGCAGCACGGATATCCCGTTCGTTATCTGAGAGCTGATCTCTTCAGGACGAACGTTCCAACCTCCGAGTGGTCTGTCAGCTGATCCAGGCAGCACGGATATCCCGTTCGTTATCTGAGAGCTGATCTCTTCAGGACGAACGTTCCAACCTCCGAGTGGTCTGTCGCCTGATCCAGGCAGCACGGATATCCCGTTCGTTGTCTGAGAGCTGATCTCTTCAGGACGAACGTTCCAACCTCCGAGTGGTCTGTCGCCTGATCCAGGCAGCACGGATATACCGTTTGCTGTCTGAGGGCTGATCTCTTCAGGACGAACGTTCCAACCTCCGAGTGGTCTGTCAGCTGATCCAGGCAGCACGGATATACCGTTTGCTGTCTGAGGGCTGATCTCTTCAGGACGAACGTTCCAACCTCCGAGTGGTCTGTCAGCTGATCCAGGCAGCACGGATATACCGTTTGCTGTCTGAGGGCTGATCTCTTCAGGACGAACGTTCCAACCTCCGAGTGGTCTGTCAGCTGATCCAGGCAGCACGGATATACCGTTTGCTGTCTGAGGGCTGATCTCTTCAGGACGAACGTTCCAACCTCCGAGTGGTCTGTCAGCTGATCCAGGCAGCACGGATATCCCGTTTGCTGTCTGAGGGCTGATCTCTTCAGGACGAACGTTCCAACCTCCGAGTGGTCTGTCAGCTGATCCAGGCAGCACGGATATACCGTTTGCTGTCTGAGGGCTGATCTCTTCAGGACGAACGTTCCAACCTCCGAGTGGTCTGTCAGCTGATCCAGGCAGCACGGATATACCGTTTGCTGTCTGAGGGCTGATCTCTTCAGGACGAACGTTCCAACCTCCGAGTGGTCTGTCAGCTGATCCAGGCAGCACGGATATACCGTTTGCTGTCTGAGGGCTGATCTCTTCAGGACGAACGTTCCAACCTCCGAGTGGTCTGTCAGCTGATCCAGGCAGCACGGATATCCCGTTTGCTGTCTGAGGGCTGATCTCTTCAGGACGAACGTTCCAACCTCCGAGTGGTCTGTCAGCTGATCCAGGCAGCACGGATATCCCGTTTGCTGTCTGAGGGCTGATCTCTTTAGGACGAACGTTCCAACCTCCGAGTGGTCTGTCGGCTGATCCAGGCAGCACGGATATCCCGTTCGTTATCTGAGAGCTGATCTCTTCAGGACGAACGTTCCAACCTCCGAGTGGTCTGTCAGCTGATCCAGGCAGCACGGATATCCCGTTTGCTGTCTGAGGGCTGATCTCTTCAGGACGAACGTTCCAACCTCCGAGTGGTCTGTCAGCTGATCCAGGCAGCACGGATATACCGTTTGCTGTCTGAGGGCTGATCTCTTCAGGACGAACGTTCCAACCTCCGAGTGGTCTGTCAGCTGATCCAGGCAGCACGGATATCCCGTTTGCTGTCTGAGGGCTGATCTCTTCAGGACGAACGTTCCAACCTCCGAGTGGTCTGTCAGCTGATCCAGGCAGCACGGATATCCCGTTTGCTGTCTGAGGGCTGATCTCTTTAGGACGAACGTTCCAACCTCCGAGTGGTCTGTCGGCTGATCCAGGCAGCACGGATATCCCGTTCGTTATCTGAGAGCTGATCTCTTCAGGACGAACGTTCCAACCTCCGAGTGGTCTGTCGCCTGATCCAGGCAGCACGGATATCCCGTTTGCTGTCTGAGGGCTGATCTCTTCAGGACGAACGTTCCAACCTCCGAGTGGTCTGTCAGAGGATCCAGGCGGCACGGATATCCCGTTTGCTGTCTGAGGGCTGATCTCTTTAGGACGAACGTTCCAACCTCCGAGTGGTCTGTCGCCTGATCCAGGCAGCACGGATATCCCGTTCATTGTCTGAGGGCTGATCTCTTCAGGACGAACGTTCCAACCTCCGAGTGGTCTGTCGCCTGATCCAGGCAGCACGGATATCCCGTTCGTTGTCTGAGGGCTAATCTCTTCAGGACGAACGTTCCAACCTCCGAGTGGTCTGTCGCCTGATCCAGGCAGCACGGATATCCCGTTTGCTGTCTGAGGGCTGATCTCTTCAGGACGAACGTTCCAACCTCCGAGTGGTCTGTCAGCTGATCCCGACAGCACTCAACCTCATTCGTTGTCTGAGGGCTGAGGAACTCCTTTCTAACTCCAACCACGTCATTTCCTACTAAATACGCATATTGTCGAACCCCTTCTGATTACTAAACGATAGTGCCTCTATCCTCAGTCCTACACACAAAACCCAGCTCCGACAAATGGTATTATCGAATAACTATTGTCATGTCTCTCGTGGAAACGCCGACAACAGAAACTATCAAATATAGATTGATTCAATATAGAGGAGTAATTTGGTACCATTTTTAGTCTACTCATACTAGATTTTCCCCACTAGAATGTATTTTAAGAGTAGTATAGTTCGGGTTGTCCAGAAAAAATCTAGTTGAAAACTGGGTTTTTTTTTAAAATCGTTTTGTAGATTAACTAGATTAACTAATTTCCAACGCACTTTAGAGTAGAATTCAAGAGAGATAAATTGTTAGTTACAAAATTAACTGAAACCAGAGATGAGTTACGTAACAATCGAGTTTTTTTGTGTGCCAGTTATGAGAGATTATTTTGGCTATTATTTGCCAAAGTAAGCTAAAATCATTTATATGTTTTTTTTTTAAGTAGTTCGATTACTGCTAAACCACAAAATATATGGATATTTAATTTGCAGGAAACATATAGCAGTATAAGGGGGAAGTACGTGATGCCCGATAACCTCTCCCCTCTCCTCTTGCACCCACCCTTAAAATCTTACACGCGAACATGCCTAGTGTAACACTTCAAATGAAGGGCATAAAAAAAGAAACATTTTGGTAATAAAACATTTTAATCGGATAGCTGGCTCTTTAGTAATGACAAAAAATATAATTCTGTATACAAACCTTGTTTTGTATGATTGCAGTTCCCATTAAAAGGCTACCACAGACAAGAATATACTTGCAAATAAGGAGACAGTCGTCCAGTGTAGATAACAACTAATGCATTAATGGCTTAGTTTAGTGGTATTCAAGTCTGTTCTGTTGTGCTGTCTGTCTCCTACTTTACAGTGAAGTTGTGTTATTTTTTCTGATCGTCTGTAATAAGGTAATACTTTAAAGATAAAAAGGCTTAAAAATTGTGTACGCTTTACAAGAAAGAATGGAAATTATTTTTATTTATGGATCGACTGAGAACGTTCGGGAAAATACTAGAATATTTAATGAAGACATCGCGATATAAACGTGGTCCACTCGTATACAGAAAATAGGTTGTTAAATTCGCCGAGAATAGTTCGGTAACTAACAGAAGAGTAGCGGTAACAGAGTAGTTGACGAGCTAGTAGAAATTGAAATGCTAGGAAACTTAACAGCTAATCCAACAACATCACTACAGTATCCTCAAGGTAGGAATGGTCTGCGGTAGAGAGGAAAAGAGGGGCCCCACACATCTTTGGCTTTCAGCGGTACAACCCCAATAAAAAAATATAGACCTCAAATGCTTTTGTGTAAACGCCTACCTTACTTTCGTTTCATTTATCGAAGTAAAAAAGAATAAAACGTTTACGAAATTAAACTTTTAAGAATTAACTTATACTTAAACTTTAATAATTAAATGCAGCTAAGCAGTAATTTGTGGGCCTAGTTTTTTTTGGAATGGGTTGTACCGTCAAGTCAGGTTAGGAAAGCAAGTAGAAAGGAGGACACGACCATTACACCAAACACACTCCAAGTCTGAGGCTACTGTACGTGTATTTCAACGACCACAGTATTCTTGCTCTGCAAGTCCTAAACAACCTTATCCCAGGTCAGAATGTCATGATAATAAAAAAAGATAGTGCGTTATGGTAGGTTATGTCTAATTGCAATGCTACAAGATGCTGTCAGAATGTAAATGTAAACAACGGTTGTACCGTCAAGTCAGGTTAGGGAAAGCAAGTAGAAGGGAGGACACGCCCCATTACACCAGACACACTCCTAGTCTGAGGCTACTGTACACGTATTTCAACGACCACAGTATTCTTGCTCTGCAAGTCCTAAACAACCTTATCCCAGGTCAGAATGTCATGATAATAAAAGAAAGATAGTGCGTTATGGAAGGTTATGTCTAATTGCAATGCTACAAGATACTGTCAGAATGTAAAGTAAACAACGATTGTACCGTCAAGTCAGGTTAGGGAGAGCAAGTAGAAGGGAGGACACGCCCATTACACCAGACACACTCCTAGTCTGAGGCTACTGTACGAAAAGATGCATCAAGTACTGGGTTGTCTGTAAATGTTGTACACACAGTGTTAAAATTTCATCAATTTCATCTTTACTAAATGCACATTTCACATTAAGTACACGAAGATGACAGCGATAGGAGATATCTGATGTAATAAACACAACATCCAAATATTTTATTTAAATGGGTTAGTCAAAAACATGTAAGTTATTGGTTGGATGAAATGCTGACGTTTTTGTTGCAGACTCACCACAAAAATAAACGTATGGACTGGAATATTTGATAATAGGCACTATGTTTTTTAGGAAAATTTAACTGGTGAATTTTTTTCTTAATTTACTTGAGGAGTTCATAAACCCACTGATAACCGAGTTAATTGAAAATAGTACTGGAAATGGTAATTAGATGAACACCAACAATATGGCGCTCCCCCTCAATGCCGTTTATTGTGCGAAATTAGCTACATGATAACATGATTGAATGGGCCGTCAGATTTACCATCACAAGACTTTATTTCTTAAATCGGTTGTGTATAAGACGCCCGCCAGCCACTTTAGAGGAGCTCAAAAATAGAATAAACACAGAGCCGAACTATCCCTGGACAGACGTTCCAAAATATTATCATTAAATCTAAAAACAGATTGTACTTGTGGAGAAAACTAAAGAACATTTTGAACAGATGTTATAAGCTACACAAATTGTTATAAAACACTTACGGAAAGTATTATAATTGGCTTCTTAAAATCTAGTTTTTTTTTCACTTAAAACTCAACGTGTTAAAAAAAAAACCGTAGAAGTATTTCCGGAACACTTTAGTCGCATTAATAATTTTAATTTTAGGTAATTATTAATCATACCAAGAGGGAAATTTAATTTTTAACTAAAACATTCTTTTATATTTTACTAGAATCAATTCTTTTTTTTTTATCGCCAAAATATATCTTTTTATGCTCTATTCATTTTAGTGTCACATGAGATATCTTCCCATTAAAGATAATAAGGGTGGGATTGCTGGGGAGGGGGGGAGGTTGTCGCGCATCACCAGAAGTACATTCCCCGTACACTACTATATGTTTCACGCAAACTGAACATCCATATCTTGTGTGGTTTAGCAATAATCGAACTGGCTCCTTTAAAACACACCCCGTATATAAATACCAGTAGGTGTTAATAAAGGTGAAATAATAATTTCAAACTGAAAATGTTATATATTTCATAGTTAATTAGGCTATAGCACTGCAAACATGGAAGTGTCTAAAAAACGACACCGATTTTACATATGAATATTTCACTGCCATTGAATGCAATTGTTCAAATGTTCATCTGTAAGTCTGTTATCACCTTCATGTTTGAGCCACACGAAAATCCTTACGTGCTATTAGAAGCTCACGATCGACGTTTTGGGGACGACAAACTTGGGCGAATTTAATACGTGCAACATTGGTAAAGTGGAAAGCTACGATTAGCAAATTCTAGTTGCGATAACCAGAATTATGGCGACGGAAACTCTATGTGCTGACCACACGTTACAACTTTTAGATCCTTCATTGGAGTATTACTGAGGTAACTAAATATAAAGCAATTTAATTCTCTGAAACAATCACAGATTCAGATATCGAAGAACTAAAATATAGTTTACGGCCTTGACTATTGTGGTTACAACACATGATATGTAACACAACACTGCGGTTATATTCTGCTCTATCTACCTTACTAGTAACAAGTAGTAAAATAAAACTGGGCAGGGGCAATTTTATAGCTTAAATCAGTCCTTAGGGATATTTCAATGTTGTGCAAAAATCTGTCCCTATTTGAAGTTGAACTGAATCTTGCATTAACAGCTAAATTTTTATAAAGTTGTAATTTTCAGTTTTTTTTTTTTTTTTTTATATATATATTTCCGTTTCTATAGCACCTACAAAAAGTTAACAATCAAATAAATTGTTCATTATTAAATAAAAAATAAAATAAGATACGGTTTTTAGTTGATTGGAGTTAATAACCTCGAACTAAACGCAAGTCTATTTTAAGCTATTAGTTAAGTAGAAATAACTGATGAATTTTAACACAATTTAAAAGTGGTTAAAAACCTCTACCTTTTACAAGGCTGCAATTTGGTTTCTCGAAAACGTTTTTGCTGTTTTTATGACGTTTCATATATTAACTCGAAATATGGCATGTGTAGTTTCCTAATTTTTGATTTAATTCATCAATAGTTTTATATATTTAGCTAACAACGACCACTATAATTAAAAAATAAAATAATTAATTGTTAAACTAAGCATGTGTAAATTTTAACGTTATTTAACAATTTACTGAATATACCTACAAAATAAAATTCTAAATCGTCTCATTTTCTATGTAATGTAATAATGATTAAATTTCTTCATAACCATAGAAACCGAGCTGTAGAAACTGAGATATTTTTTAATAACTAAAAAAGATATCATTTACAAATTTAAATTGTTAATTATTCCAAATTACCCTCATCTTAAAATAATACATTTTGTGTAATTTTAAAATGCTCTTAAAAGCTGATTTATGTAATAAATAAATATTGAGCTTGACTTGTGAGATAATATTAGATAGAATAAAACAAGAACACAAGATCTCACAAAAATTACGTTTATTTAATCAAACGCGTTTCAGTCGCCATTGTAGCTCATGTATCACTGAGGATGGCGACTTTGTCATTGAAACGCGTTTGATTAGTAAACGTAATATTTGTGAGATCTTGTGTTCTTGTTTTATTCTATCCGATTTACGTAATAATATATAAAATTGCAGACGATATCAATTAATTTTATAGAGACGACAGACAGTTTTCTGAGCTTAGAATACTACAAAACTGATATTTCCGTGAAAAACCTGACAACATTTTTTTTTATCCAATATTCTCTATCCTCCGTAACGTTTGAACAAAATATTACAAATAAATAACTAAAATGTTAATCTAACGAAAACAATAAATCCTAACTTAAACAGCAACTAGGAAAACAAACCAATAATATAACAGCACGATGTTAACCAATCACTAGACAGACCGGATCCTATAGTCAGAAGGAAGGGGAGATTACGTGGTAAAAGACGACTCCTTATAGGGACGGAGCAATATGTAAATAGTTTATGAAAATTAAGTTAATTCGAAACACGATAACAGAAAGTGATACGACAGAAAATACAGAAAAATATCCTTAATCAATTAAATACATCCTAGCAGAAATATCTATCATTAATAAATGAACGCACACTTCTAAAGGAATCTAAAAATGTTGATTAGAACAAAAGTATTGTTTGTTGTTCTACGTATAATGAATAGTATAATGTTAACCAATCACTAGACAGACCGGATCCTATAGTCAGAAGGAAGGGGGGGTGACGTGGTAAAAGACGACTCCTTAGAGGGACGGAGCAATATGTAAATAGTTTATGAAAATTAAGTTAATTCGAAACACGATAACAGAAAGTGATACGACAGAAAATACAGAAAAATATCCTTAATCAATTAAATACATCCTAGCAGAAATATCTATCCTTAATAAATGAAACGCACACTTCTAAAGGAATCTAAAAATGTTGATTAGAACAAAAGTACTGTTTGTTATTCTATTTTATAATGAACAGCATTCTTTCAATGTCTTCATTCAACTGCAAGAATTTTGAAGCCATTAATATGTTCCATTCTTAATACTGCATTTCTAATTACTTCTGAGAATGTTGGCGGACGTTTTATTGGGACAAAACCCACAAGGCTAGTTAAGTGTAACAAATATTTACTAATGAACTCGTAGACTAATGACCTGGGGCACAATTAATGGACTGAAACAGCGAAGTTACTCAGTCAATTAATACGTTCTTGGAAAGATTGTGAATAGTTTAATACTATTCCATTAAGTAAGGAAAACTTATATATATATAGTTTGATTGGAAAGTCCCATTAACCTATGAATTTTTATTAATAATAGGAATAAAAAATAAAAAGTATGGGCACTGACTAATAATACCTTCGTATGCCCTTCTCCTGGGGAGAACTGTGGAGAGAGGTCAAATCAAATATCTTTAATATTATGGGAGGTCGTGAAAAGGTGCAACAGCATTACGCAAACCTCACTCGCCAAACTCCAAAACCAAAACCAACTAAAATCAGTGACGAAAAATAACTGTTAATTGTCAGTCAAAATATAAATATAAACATTTCTTTAGGACCGAAACCATCATACTCTTGTCCAGAGCATAAGTCGTATTTGATTAAATCGAACTCTTAATAACGCCAGACAAGGTTCATTTTTGTGTTTTGCCAAATTCATAACTTTTTTTTTTTTACTTACGATACTGTTCACAGGTTTGGGTCATTAATCTTCACATTTCACTAAACTAATGAACGACATCGGTAGAGCCAATGTAGAGAAGTTACGTCCTTTATCCATTTAAGGGGGGGGGGAAATACAAAAAACCTCGTGCTTATAGTTGCCTTAAAAAAGAAAAACATAATATAAAGTAGAGACCTCTAGCCCTCGAATATTCTAACACTGGAGTTGTTCAACAGAAACTTGATAGGATAGACTAAAGTGGGGTATCTAACATAGGACGAGATTAATAAACGTGTAGATCCAGCTTGGTACTACGGGATTGTTACACCAGTACTCAATAAAATAGAAGCACCTAAGGGGGTCTTTTATAGCAACCTATGATTGATTTTTCGTTTTTTACCAACAATTTAGGAACTGGGATTTTTGAAGAGACGACCAACCAATACAATTTTTTTGGGGTTCTGGGTACTGTACTAAATGGGAAAAATTAGTATCTATAAAGTTTCATTAGGGCATATTTTTTTTATTAACTCGTAAAAAATTTGGAGAGATTATGACTTTTGAACATCTGGGATAAGTTGCATCTGTGTATAACAAAAGTGATCAAAGTAAAAAAAGGCGTCATTTGTCTGTTCGGCCTGTGTATCAAGCACAGTCATTGTTATTGAGTTTTTCTTTGTACTCCCCCTCCCACCCCTTACTTCAAGATAAGCACACATACAAAAGATTGCCCGAGAGGAGTGATGATATAAAAGGTGCCATTTATGTGTTCGCCCTGTGTATCTAAACACAGTCAATATTATTGAGTTTTTCTTTTTACTCCCTCTTCCACCTCTTACTTCAAGATAACCACACATTCAAAAAAGAGAGGATATCATTTATGTGTTCGCCCTGTGTATCTAAACACAGTCAATATTATTGAGTTTTTCTTTTTACTCCCTCTTCCACCCCTTACTTCAAGATAACCACACATACAAAAAAGAGAGGATATCATTTATGTGTTCGCCCTGTGTATCTAAACACAGTCAATATTATTGAGTTTTTCTTTAATCTTCCCCTCCCACCCCTTACTTCAAGATAAGCACACATACAAAAGAGAGCGGTCTAAAGTGCCCGAAGGGGGTGATGATATAAAAGCCCACTCCAACAGCCTATTCGATATCATACAACTCAACATTACATTAAGCTTACATTTTGTATGTAAAACTGGTTTAATTTGTACAAAGATAGTAAGTTAAACAACAAATGTTACGCAATCTTTCTCCTGTACAATCTTCCAAGCAAATAAACAATAATACAGTTGCCAAGTGCTTTCCCATTCATGATCATTTAGAGTGAAATGAATATATAAAAATGAACAACCTCATGTAAATGCCGTCAATAAAGACCACAAAGAGTGTGCGTGCGTGCGTGTGCGCGTGTGTGTGTGTGTGTGTGCGCATTACTAATGGTGTGTATTACAACAATTGCTGCAAATTAAGAAAAACTGCGTAAAAACATTTTGTAGTCACTTCGAAGTTTTTGCTCAGTAATATTTGAAATCTCACTTTTAATGTTATCCTTCAATTTGTCAAGTGTTAGGATTGTTTTGAAAAACCTTACATTTTAAATCCCCCCCCCCCCCGAGAAAAAAATCTGAGGGGTTGTACGATTTGGGAATCTTGGAGGCCACAATCCTTTTGATATCACACGATGGTCAAAAAGTACCGTAACATATCCAGCGTTTTATTAGAAGCTAGCGATTTTCAGCGCTCCATATTTAGCAGTTTTGGTTGTTAATGTAACCATCCAAGTGAAACCATGCCTCGCCACTAAAAAAAAACACGATCCAACATTTCAATACCCTTGTCATTAACAAGAGAAGTCATCCAACGACAATACTGTAGAGTGTAGACGTTTACCGTGGTCAACTTCTTTCAGTTCATGAACGACACCGATGCGGTAAGCACGCAGTTTAAATTTTTTAGTACCCCTAAAGCTGTAGATAGTGAAAGTCCAGCCTGTGAAGATAACTTTTTAAGTGATTTGCTGGGTGAGCGATTCAAACGTTCTTTCACATCGTCCAGAACTTCCACTGTTAACAGTGATGGTCGACCTGTGCTTTTCCGATCATATACCGGCTCGTCCGAACTGAGCAACATTTATCTGATCAGGTAATAAGCAACATCCGAACTGAGCAACTTTTACTTGATCAGGTAATAAGCAACATCCGAACTGAGCAACTAGCGGTAGACCTTTGACGCACGCTTGACAGATTTTGGAATGTAAAGAAATTATTTAACACTAATCATACAAACCTATTCTTATCAACTACAAAATACTAAATCAGGTTAAGACCAAGGCTCGTAAAAAGTAAAAAAGCTATTTTACTTTTTGCCAGCTTTGATGGGTGAGGTTAGGCATTTGATATGGATTTCCTCCCGATTCTTTGCACTGACGATGGTTCATGATTATGGCCTCCTTCACTTGCCACCCTTATTGCCTTCCGCTTGTCTACCTGAGGGGCAAGTTGCTCAGTTCGGATGTTGGGATTAGTGTACCCTTCTTTGACCCTTTACGATCATTAAAAAAGTTGCTCAGTTCGAATGCGCCCTCATACACTACCAGTCTGACGAAATTTATTAATCAGACGCGATACTGTTGACTTATTAGGTACTGAAGAATTGGGAAATTGTAACTGAAACTCGTCTTTTACTCGTTTGTAAGATTTATACGCGCAATAAGTCTCAATAATAAACACACGTTCATCCTTGGAAATATGCACACACTTACAAAGACAAGTGCATAATGGAACAGCATTAGTGCATTACAATAACATAAGACAAGTCAACAATGAGAACAGTTTTGCCAACTGATATTTGGGGAAGAAAAAAAGTACCCATGCGTAACTTACTTCGGGTTGCATCCTTATGAAACACTCGTTATTTATTTAACCAACTCTCTATTAAGCATTGCAAGACGTTAGTAGCCTCGCTCGGGGTTACCTTGCAGCTGTTCTCTGCGTACTACTCTTTGTGTTAACTTAACATCCATCTCGGCCTAAGAATTATTGTGATTTTATAAAAAATAATCATACACAGCCTAGTATGTGACACGCATGTGAAACAGACTATCTTAATTTGTAATTTTAAAGTTTTTATATAAAACCAAATCACTTATTAGAAGAAAAATAAAACGAAATAAATAAAACATCAGAGCTGTACCAACTGGTGATCTGTACATAATGCAAAGATCTCAACAAATACAAAAAACACAAAAGATTGGGGTCCTAACATGTTAGCGTGCCAAGTATTTTACATCTCTCCTTAATAATCAGATTAAAACCAGCTAACGAAACCTTGCAACCTAATTTTAACACAACATAGGCCGTCTCATTAATTAATGACGTTTTAGTGAATATGGCTTCAGTTATTATTACCTGCATAAAACCCTTTTTTACCTTTCCCTTTTACTCCCTTAAAGAAACAAGTAGTTACATGTTGATTGATATAGTGTTCGGTAAGGAGAATACTACACCTCAAGAGCGAGTTCTAGAAATAAAAATAACAGATGTACAAACTTTCTCACATACACGTAATATCCGGTCAAAATAATCGATCTCAAAATCTGGGAATTTTACCCATTTGGAAATTACAAGTTAAACAGAGTGAATGAACCAGAGGCGCATCTAAATTTAAAATATGACGCAAGCGGTTTTGAGATATTTATAATCCAAAACAAAACGTAAAACTTAATTAAGAAACATTAACGTTAGTAAATACCTTTTTTTAAACTTACTCATAAACCGTAAATTTCTGTTTCTGCAGTTTACATATTCAGTTATAAATCTTCAATTTTTACAAAAATTCTATCTGCTTTCTGACGCTTTTAAATATTAGAATTTTTAATAAAGTTAATTTCAACGTTTAACCGAGAACTCAAGAACCTACATTGTTATGGTTATGACGTACATTTTTTTGGTAGCATTTTAGCAAAATCGTTAAAGCAGAGTTTGTAAAAATTGGATATTCACCTTATAATCTTGACTCTAAATTTTAAAATAAAAATGTGAAACGTGTGCTAGGTCACATGACTGTAGGAACACAGTGACAGTTATTTTGATAGCTTCGAAATCTTTTAGGAGGCAGTTTAAATTGTTCAGACAAACGCACGCGTGTAATTATAAGGCTCCTTGGTTTTATTTACGGACTATGAAAAAGAGAAATGAATGAAAATAGATCCATCTTTTTTAATTGTATGTCTCATATCTGACAAAAACTGCTTTTAAAACTAATACGCTAAACATTTCTCATTGTGTGGTTAAATTAATTAATATTCGTCGTACAAAAAATTATATGATTTCCCAGTACAATTTAATTTCAAATCCAATTTTTTTTTTCAGATTTGTAGCTCACACCGTGCTTAAGTTCAGCCCCCCCCCAGGGGCATGATATCTGACACTTAAAACCTACCTTCAAGTTATTTTTTTCCTCAAATTAACCATACAAATTCGTCATCACAATAACTACAAGTTTCTTTCGATGCCCCCACACATATTTCAACACGATAGTTTTTACCACGTAACTCCCCAAGATTATTTCTTGTTTACCGTTATATTTTTCCTATCTGTGGGACAGTACAAAGTTTGAAATAAATAGGATTTATCGTCTTGTCCGTATATACTTGTGACGAGATACGGCGAGCGTGAAATTATAAAAGTCATTGGTTTTGTAATATCAAAACTTCTTCTTTTCATCGACTTTAAATTCAACAAAAACATTGTTATTTATCAGAACTTAAAAAGCATAATTGAAAACAATTTTGAACTTAGAATCTGATAATTTATCCTACTACTTAAAACAAATAATTTTTACATAGGTAATAGTATAATATTTTGTCTACACATTGATTGAATTTGAAGCGCCGGCCATAAATATCAAAGCAATTGTTTCGTAAGAGCGCCTTGTGTAAGACTTCAAAACCCAGCACAACGATTGATTATAAAGTGACACTTACATTCGTTAATGTGGACGTGTTTTTCCGTTCTCGCTTAAAATCTCGATACAGTACAGCGAGGCAAACAAATCAATAGTTTAACCGTACTATCTCCTGCCGTTTATTACTTAGTAACATTGTGACAAATAAGTAAGTGTATGAGTGATTGTATAATGAGTAATATTATAGCACGTAATCACCAAATATTTAGATGTATTGTTATATACTAATGTCGCGCTTTCGACAGTAGCCTACACTCCAAACGTTTCAAAATCCACAAGTCACCACAGCTCTACAAGTGTGTGAGGAAATGAAAATGGTTTCATAAAAAGCACTCGCACATATACAGTATCCTCAAGGTAGGAAACTATCTAGGGTGGAGAGGAAAAGAGTGGCCCCCACACTTCGTTTGTTGCGTTTACTTTCAGCGGTACAACCCCAATAAAAATATATAGACCTCAAATGCTTCTATGTAAACGCCTACCTTTCGTTTCTTTTATCGGTGTAAATAAGAATAAAACGTTTACAAAATTTAACTTTTAAGCATTAACTTGTACTTTAACTTTAAGAATTAAATGTAGCTAAGCAGATATGTGTGTACCTAGTTTTCTTGGAATGGGTTGTACCGTCGTCAAGTCAGGTTAGGGAAAGCAAGTAGAAGGGAGGACACGCCCATTACACCAAACACACTCCTAGTCTGAGGCTACTGTACATGTATTTCAACGACCACAGTATTCTTGTTCTGCAAGTCCTAAACAACCTTATCCCAGGTCAGAATGTCATGATAATAACAGAAAGATAGTGCGTTATGGAAGGTTATGTCGAATTGCAATGCTCCAAGATGCTGTCAGAATGTAAAGTAAACAACGGCAATGACACTGAATGAACCGAGGACGTGGTAAACGCGTCTGAAATTATTAATTAACTCTGTTAGATGCGTAGGCCTGTTTGTTGTCTAGTCATCAGGTATTTTTGTGAAGAAGACTTCATTTTGGGGTGAAAATGAAGACTCGAAATTTTCTAGACTACATTTGGCACAGCTCCAAATTTTACGAAAAAGAAAAAATTGCGTCAACTATGGGAAGTTGTTTTAAAATATTTGCTTATACCGTCTCACATATATGTTGTATGGATAAAGTATGATTCAAAAATCTATGTAGAATTTGTGGCTGATATATACACGCCGAATCCAAATATGTAGTTTTTTGGAATGATACATCCGTCTAGCGTCTGTACGATGTTCTACAAACCCAAAGACGTTAACCATTTTAGTTAATTTGATATGTTAGCATTTTGCCCGCTTGTACCGACGTGTTTACATTTTATTTACGATTTCATCAAAAACGGTTGTAACGATTTTGATCAAATTATGCTAAAGTCTAACCTCTAAGGAGTCTAACAAAACGTCTCTCCAATAATGCAGGTTTGTGAGCTATCAATAAAAAAGAAGAAGAATAAAATCCGATTGGGACGAATAATAATTTAATTTCTTAAAATCGGCTCAACTTATTTTGTTGAAATTTAGTGAAATATAAAGATTAATGACTTATATTACAGTCAGGAATAATTCACAAAAAACAAAAATAAAACTTGACCACAGCGCGCCGTCCTTAAAAATTTAACTTAGGACAAGTTTATGATACAAGTGAAGCAAAGCGGCGTCCATGTTTGATATTTACTTTTTGACCGACAAATTAACACTTTTGTTTGCTTTTTATTTAGTTTTGAGTGTTGTAATGTTTTTTGCACAGCTTATTAAAAAATTAATGAGTTAAAACTTCTTTGAAAAGAGTAGCATTTTAAGGGGTTTTCGCGATTATCTCTTAAAATTATGAATTTTCCAAAATATTTAGAACGTTCCGAACACTAAAGTCAATCCCAAAGGTCCTTCAGGTAGCTTCAAAGAGTTGAGCTACCACAATAAAAAAAAATCTGTTCAATAATGATTTCCCAACAAACCACCAGTACAAAGGTAAGTAAACAAATAAAAATATATTTCACCATAGCAACAACAACAATGACATCTATTTCATTATATCAACCGCAACAATGACATCTATTTCACCATAGCAACAGCAACAATGACATCAATTTCAACGTAACAACAGAAACTATGCATATTTCACCATAGAAACAGAAACAATGACATCTATTTCGTCATATCAACCGAAACAATGACATCTATTTCACCATATCAACCGCAACAATAACATCTATTTCACTTTAACAACAGGAACAATGACATCTATTTCGCCATAGCAACAGCAACAGCAACAATCACATCTATTTCAACGTAGCAACCGCAACTATGCCTATTTCACCATATCAACAGCAACAATGACATCTATTTGACCATAGCAACCGTAACAATCTATTTCACTATAACAACCGCAATAATGACATCTATTTCAACGTAGCAACCGCAACTATGATATCTATTTCACCATAACAACAGGAACAATGACATCTATTTCACCATGTAGCAACAGCAACTATTACATCTATTTCAACGTAGCAACCACAACTATGATATCTATTTCACCATAACACAGAAACAATGACATCTATTTGACCATAGCAACCGTAACAATCTATTTCACTATAACAACCGCAACAATGACATCTATTTCAACGTAGCAACCGCAACTATATATTTCACCATAACAACTGAAACAATGACATCTATTTCACCATAGCAACAGCAACAACTACATCTATTTCAACGTAGCAACCGCAACTATGCCTATTTCACCATAGCAACAGAACACAATGACATCTATTTGACCATAGCAACCGTAACAATATATTTCACTATAACAACCGCAACAATGACATCTATTTCACCATAGCAACCGCAACAATGACATCTATATTACAATAACAATAGGAACATCTTTTTCACCATAGCAACCGAAACAATCTATTTCACCCATAACAACCACAACAATAACATCTATTTCAACATAACAACCGCAACAATGACATCTATTTCAACATAGCAACCGCAACTATGATATCTATTGACAACCGCTTTAAATCTATCTGAGTTTGTCTATATATTTAAGCCAGTTTTATGTAATTCGTGTGCTGAATGGTAAAAGGTTATCCGGATCTGTATTTTTAAAAGGATCATTCGGAACCAAAAAAAACTTATTATTAATTGTGAACAAATTCAGACCAATTGATTTCTCTTCTTTCTCTATATAAGTAGAGAGAGATAGGGGGGGGGGGTTGGAGAAAGAGAATAAAAGTATATTAAGTTAATTTAGGTACCAATGAAATAAACACACTCAACACATCTATTTATATCTACAAAGAAGTGAAGACTAAAACGGACATGTTGAGTATCAGGTTCGGATGGGGAAAGTCGAACACTACCGGATACGGATATGTCAGCCAAGAATAGTTGTACACTTTCACCGAGACATCGAATGATGGGAAAGGGTAACAGTTTACCCAGTTTAGTGAAATACTTTGCATGCTGAGAATTCTTTCGTGCATTCGCTCGCTTACAGGACCTTGACATTAATAAATGCAAATTGCCGGTTGCACAAAATCAGCTATTACCGCCTCAAGTAGGTTCTAGATAAGAAGGAACTATTAAAAAAACTGTTTTGAACATTTTTTAATGATTTTCAACCAATAATAATAGTTTTATTGACACTCCAAAGAACAAAATGCAATTTACAAAATTGCTACCAACACACGCGGACGTTCTTTTTTAACCATTTGAATGATTCGGCTGCCGTGGAACATCCGGTAACATATTGTTGAAGACAAAGGGCATAGCGCACGTACAGCCGCTTTATCGGTCGAAATTTGTCTTAGATTTTCTTCAAATTTGGATAATAATACCGGTATGTTGGTTTTGAGATTTAACTCTCCGAGACGGGGTTCAATTTTTATTTTTACTTGTTAATCGATAATTCATGATCATAAAGCGCGAGGAATATTTTTATTTTTCACATATACTTAGTTACGAAAAAAAAAAAAAAAATAGATGGGGAAGAAACAAACTCGATGTCGAGTTTTTTTCAGATATATCCATTTTAACGAATCCAAGTCGAGTTTTTTCAGATATATCCATTTTAACGAATCCAAGTCGAGTTTTTTTAAGATATATCCATTTTAACGAATCCAAGTCGAGTTTTTTAAAGATATATCCATTTTAACGAATCCAAGTCGAGTTTTTTTAAGATATATCCATTTTAACGAATCCAAGTCGAGTTTTTTAAAGATATATCCATCTTAACGAATCCAAGTCGAGTTTTTTAAAGATATATCCATTTTAATGAATCCAAATCGAGTTTTTTCAAATATATCCATTATATGGATCAAAGTCGAGTTTTTTTTTCAGATATATCCATTTTAATGAATCTAAATCGAGTCTTTTCAGATATATCCATTTTAACGAATCCAAGTCGAGTTTTTTTAAGATATATCCATTTTAATGAATCCAAGTCGAGTTTTTTTAAGATATATCCATTATATGGATCCAAGTCGAGTTTTTTTTCTTCAGATATATCCATTTTTATGAATCCAAGTCGAGTTTTTTTTCAGATATATCCATTATATGGATCAAAGTCGATTTTTTTCCGATATATCCATTATATGGATCCAAGGCGAGTTTTTCAGATATATCCATTAAATGGATCCAAGTCGAGTTTATTTCAGATATAGCCATTTTAATGGATCCAAGTCGAGTTTTTTTCCCCAGATATATCCATTATATGGATCAAAGTCGATTTATTTTTCAGATATATCCATTTTAATGGATCCAAGTCGAGTCTTTTTCAGGTATATCCATTTTAATAGAACCAAGTCGAGTTTTTTACAGATATATCCATGTATTGATCACCATCTCTCCAATAATGCTGCGACGTGAGTTATCGGTAAAAAAAAAGAGCCATCAGTGTATAGGCTATCCGCTGATAAAACGGTAAAAAAAAAATGAGCCATTGGGCAGTTAAAACGTAATACTGTCTTGAGGGTGGGGGGGGGGTCTACTGATTTTGTCTAATATTTCTAGTGCCCAGTGTAATGTGAAGATAAATGAGCCAAATTCGTGTGAAAAATCGCATTAAAAACAAATATTACGGTTAATGTAAAAGTTAACTTAAACCGCCGCCATTAAAAAGCTGAGAAAGCGAAGCAAGTTTAGACCCTTATACACAACATTTCAAAACACGGCGTCCATAGTTAATTTTCACTGTTCCAATTTAACTACCGAACAGACTTTTTTTGCTGACTATTAGCTTTGTGGGTAGGTGAAGTCAGAAAATGTGTGCAATATTTTTCCACATATTGTTATTTTATCTAACTCATAATTTGTAAAATAAGTAAATCTCCCAGTACTTGTAATTACGTCTTGTGACGTCATTATTTTTGATTTTACACGTTCCAATTAATCATCATCAGATATTTCGCTCGTAAAAAAGGTCGTTATTACCTTAATTTAAATCACCAGCCACAATGCAACACACTTAGGACGGAATTTTCGAAAAGTAGGAGTTTACTTAGTCACGGTCAATACTAAGGACTTGACCTCCGTCAGGATTTTTTGACAACAGTTGTTCTGCATGGTTCAAGGCACACTTAACAGTTGAATGCTTCAAGAATGGGTTTCGTATGGAAATGAGGTTATTCGTACTAATTGCCGCTTGATAATTGTTCCTATCACGCTCTCATTAATACTTTTTGTGAGCACTAATTGTTAGTAGTAGGGTAATATGCTCCGTGGAAACGTTGTCAGTGTAGGCCTATAGTCTACTTGCAGTTTCTCATCGCCGCCAATTTGAAATTTGCGAGTTTTTCAAATCATATTTGACGAATAGAAAACCCTCTTATTACATACTAAAATTTAATTAATTCCAATTATTAAGGCTAAAAAGGGTCATTTTTTTCCCTCCCAATTTTGAGGTTTTTTAATACTTTGGTTTTTATGTGGGACGTGAAGAATTATTGTAAAATAAAGTTTTTAATGTAAAAATCGACTGCAATTTTGTTTTTTACCGACTTAACGAACGTATGCAATAGAATGTACAACCGTTCCTACACATCAAATTTGATCAAAATCTAACAAAAATGGCGGCATCTAGAGCACGTATACACATTGAAAAATAAACAGTGGAAAATTTTTTTCAGTTTTTAGGGAGATGGCAACCAATACGTTTTGTTTGTGGGCCCTTAAAGGCTAACTTGAGCAAAATTGTATCAAAATCGTTAGATAAGATTTTAAGAAAATCTTTTTTCTTTTTTATGACAACTATCCCTAATTTTTTTAACCTAACCTACACATCAAAATTGATAAAAACCAAACAAGTTTTAAGTATATGTGAATATTATTGTCTCAAAACTGTATGCGAAATAAAAAATAAAATAACACCAATTTCAGGAATAATTGGGAGGAGAAAACAAATTAACTTTGTCGGCCGTCATTTACCCTGCGGAATGTTTATGACACAAGAGAAGCAACTTTGGGCTCTTTTTAATTATAAAAATGTTTGTTCATGGTTCAATTTTTTTACTGACAATTACCAATATTGACATTTCTGCCGACGAATAATTTTATTAGGTTAGTAGGCTATATCGATTGTAACTACATGTGTGAAAAAGTGTGTGCAATATATTTTACACCGTTTATTTTTATTTATTTTTTTTTTAATCTTTTCTCGTTGCAGTCAAATTTTAACCAAAAACCCAAACTGTCTTCATTTTCATAGGGAAAAAAGTTATTGCCAGAAAATTTGGCCAGCTCTCCAAAAAGTTTGTGAGGACTGAAGGATGCATCATGTTTGAATGAAAGCGTGCCAACTGGACACGTAGACTTTGAAGTATTTGGCCCTATCATTAGAGCCCAGTTTATTGTTAAACTATAATCTACCATGAAATCAACACACACCACTCCAGTCTAGACGACGGATTATTGCATTTTAGTTGCTACCTCCACCAGTCTGTCTGTGTCTCGTCAGTATGTTATTGTTATTATACGACTTATAGAAGTTTATTAGACACAACAAATCTTATCATAAATAGCATTTGATTGAAATCCAATTGTATATTACATTATTTCCATATTGCCTTCCGAACTACTGATATAATTAATTAGTTACATACCTTAATGTCAAAAGTAGTTCATTATTCTTAATAGTAGCTACAGCTGTTTCGCCTCAACATAAGGCATCATCAGGCTTTTTTTTAAAATTTGTTTACGTGTGCTAAGCCTGATGATGCCTTATGTTGAGGCGAAACAGCTGTAGCTACTATTAAGAATAATGAACTACTTTTGACATTAAGGCATGTTAACTAATTAATGTAAATTACAATCAAGGTTCATTGTTGTTTTTGGCAAACAATCCTGGATGGGGCACATTCCATCAAAATTTGAATGTGATCTGTAGCGACATCTTCTATAACAGCTCCATGGTCAAGTTTTGGGGTTCTTTATCCATAACTCAAGAACCGGTGTTATTTTGAAGACGCGACCAATACGAGAGAAAGAGGGGGTTAACCTTGTAGGCTACACGTAACCAAAATGTCATCACACTGTTAGGCCTAGAGCTGATTTTTAAGAAAATGGAAAGTTTTTTTCCCCTATAATACCTACTTCCGATAAATGTCAAAAATATTTTGGTTTGTTTAAAATCAGTTCACACATTTGATCTGTAAAGCACTCCAAAGATGATAAGACCCAAGATTGACATCGTTTAAAAAACATATTTTGAACTCAACTGATACATCCATAAAAACCTCAACATCAGTTTTTCGACCTATCACATAACTTTCCCAATACTATATATATACCAAGTGTCCTAAAAGCCCCCCCCAATATATTTTTTATTAAGGGAAATAGACAAATTTGCTTTGGGGAAAGTTTAGATAACCAAAGGAGGAGTTTTTTGAAGTATCAACATTTTCAACCCTTACAACCAAAATGGGGTAGTTAGGGGGTAAGTCAAGAATTTTAAATAGCAACCCCTATTGAGTGATACCTCATTTTAAAGGTCTTTTAAAAATAAGAATAATGACGTAAACTAGAGGTCTCTAAGTTCATCCTATCCAACATAGCGACCAATCGAATTTGGATAGTGCAAACTTTTAAATATATCAACAACTAGGGATGTGTAATCAAATAAATGTCCTGCAAATTAATTCTCACCCAGCACAGCCTATGACAATAATTGCTCAAATTAGACTCAAGACTACAATCAATGTGTTAACAGTGTCAAGTGAACCTGGTCATTATCAACAATAACTAGATCTCATAGTATTCAATATCATTTAAATTATATACATATAATGAAAAAATTAATAACCTAAAAAACATCTAGTTCTTTTCGCCATAAAGTCTTATGTAATTGCTATGACTACCGGCTGCTTGACAGATATCAATGGAAAAACATACTGCCCTGATAATATCCTAACAAACACAATTATGTAGTCTATAGATAAAATTAATAAATTCCTTTTTGCAATATTTATCTAAACCTTCAACATATAATTAAAATAAATATCAATATTTATTTTAATTGCTTGTTGAAGATATGTTTAAATATTTAAATATTGCAAAAAGAAGATTTTATTATTGTATTTATTTTACCTACATAAACAAATTGTGCCGTGTTAAAACATATTAAATATTATAATTGATTTAAATCATGTTATCACTAGACCCCTCCTCCCCCCCCCCCAAATCCAACATCGAATAGAATGTCCAGCTCGTGTCTGACCTGGAGTGAATTATCGGCCTATTCATACACTTCTTTTATAAATGTAACAATTGCAGCATGTGTGTGAGTAAGACGATTCATAAAATACTAGACAACTTGTGTTTGTAACTAAGGTGTGCTTGTACTACCAGTGAATATAAATTGCCCTACTGCTTCCACAATCACTGAATTCTTTTTTTTTTTATATATAATAAAAGGAGACTACGCTGAGACAAACACAAATACACACACATTTCAACACTTGGTTGAACAGAAGGTGGGTCCTTACAGTACTTATAAGGCTTAGTGTCTAATGAGCTCTTGAGACCTGAACTCAGATTTGTTGGAACAACTCCTACATTTAGAACAACAAATAAAGACATTCTACTGTTTTATCCTTGACTCCAAGGGTATAAACTGATTCCAAACTAATGATATTTATCAACTTCTAATGATATTGATAACCAACAAAGGCTTACCAGTAACAAAAAATGAGTTTCCTCTATTTGAAATTTTCAATATAAACTGCTCAAAGTAGATATATAATTCCACTTCCAACATCTAAACTAAAACCAAGCTTAAGTAGAATCTTTACTCTTTAAGTTAATTTTACATTAAGGAGCAAAAATCTAGATGTTGAGTAAGTCTAGTACAAGTTCAAACATTCATTGATAAAGCTTAGCAAAATATTTTTAGTCCTTATGGAATTTTATTATTATGCATTTTTCGGACATTTGCCATCATTTGTGTTTTAAAAATCAAAACACGACGTTTCGGTAATAAGAATCAATTCCCGTTATCAAGTGACTAAAAACTAAAGAAACATGAAACTAGAAACTAAGCCTATGTAAGAAGTAAAATTAAATATGAATACCACCAACCTTAATATCTAAGCATGCATCCCAGAGCTAAAACTGAGAAGTCAAAAAAACACACAATCACGGTAACACACAACTAACGTCAAATACGTGTTGTTGTATCAAAGATACAGCAACAAGTGACAAACTATTAGGGGAGTGGCCTATTGTTAGTTGTATTAAGCTTCCTAGCTTCCTTATGGAATGGTGAAAAACTCCAAGGTCATCAGTCTTAAAAAAAAGAAAAAAAGAACATAAAATAGAGACCCATGAATAATAATAGTGGCACGATCAGAAGAGTTGATCAAGACAGATCAAATAGAGGGATTTAAAACAAAACTTGGTAAAGAAAGGTGTAAATCCAGCTAGGTTATCACAGGATTGCTAGACCCATACTCATTACATTTAAACCTTTGAGAGAGCTTGGGGTAAATAGAATATATAGTATCTACTCCCCACAGAAAACCTCAAACACAGACACCAACAACCAACAATTACTTTAAAAAGAACATCCTATTAGTCATACACTTACTAAAGAAGAGACAAACATCAGAAAAAAATTCCTTGACTGGAACTGACTAGGAAAAACTAAGATACCCAGACTAAGTATTCATGGAGATGTTCAATGGAGAATCAGATTGATTGAAACTGAAGAAAGAGAAGAAAATAACCACTTGGAGAAGCTTCAATGAAATCCTATGCTACCACCATATGACTAGTTATAGTCGGGGGAACATATTCTAGAACTGGCAAGACAAATGCATGATATAACAACCTCAGTAGTGCAGTCTCGAAGATCTTCTGGTCTTGTTACATATGCTATGAATAGCTCGTACAACTCTGAGATAAAGTCAGTACAGTATTGCTCTCAAATTATACTAAGCAAACTTTACATTTCTGATTTTAACATACAACTCAATGCAATATACTTTCTTTAATAATTAGTAAATGTCAAATTGGATGGACTAATTTCAAGTTACAAACATATCAGGAAGTGTCCCTTTAATTTGTTCAACAATAAAGATGACTGTTTTAATACGTGTATATACGAAATATTTTTTAATATAGTTGAGTGAAATTGAATATTAGGTTCAGAATCAATCTAATAATGAAAGAAAATAATGTAACATATTGACAAACTAGGTGGTGTGTTGTAACAAAACAAAGATTACGAAATCTAGTCCAAGTGTCTCATTGGTACTTGTTGCAAGATGTTATTCTTGCTACTGAACATTTTGTTATCTTTCTAAACCTAACACAAACAGGGAAGTCTTGGCTAAAGGGTTAACTAATTTTTAGAAGTCATTCACAGCACAATGTCAATGATGTAGTTTCCTTAACAAATGGATGTATATAGACCAAAAGTTTGTAATTTTTATATTATTAATGCAATTTTATTTTACATTTTATTATTTGTAAGATGTTCTTTGTTTGGTCTTTAAACGTTCACATGTAGGCTATGAGGGATTTGATTTTATTTATGTAATGCCTTCTGTGAAATAAAGTTTATCCATTAGATTGTTTGGTTTTGTATTTGTTTAATGTGCCGATTATTAATGGTTTTTATTTTGTTTAATATATCTTTATTTCCCCCCCTTTTTTCTGTTGTTTTGATATAGGTCTACACCGAGGGTTGTTTGAAAAGTTAATGAATTTGGAAAGAGATGAATTTGGAAAGAGATGGCACTCAAATTGCAATTTGATATTATTGTTGATGTTTGCCATCTTATTTAGGTAGCCTATTTAAAGTAGCCTTGTCTTATTTAGTTAGCCTATATACTAAAGTTTCAACTAGCCTTGATATAGGCTAATAGACAATTTTTGACAGCATTTCAAAGATAAGTTTGTGCTTCTTTGCTGGAATAAAAAAAAGAGTGAATTTTGTGTGCTGATAAAACACCATGTTTTGCATGAAAAACCATTAATGAAACTGAAGGAAAGGTAAAATAAATACTATGGGACATCTGCTCCTCACATAAAATGGCTCATAAGTGGTTCACTAAATATTGTTGTTTTTTGCTGTGTAGAAAAATTAAAATGTTCTTAAACCATAACGATGCATGAGCTCATATACCTGCAATCCCCATAACCAAAATTATCAAATTGTACTAAAAATTGCTCCCTTATCCAACTTATTCTCTAGATTTATCCCCTTGCGACTTCTTTCTCTAAGAAAACATGTATAATTCGCTCGCCGGAAAAAGATTTGTATAGAACAAGAAGGTTATCGCTTAACACAAGTCTACTTTGCAAAATTCAATAAATCATATTTTTTGTAAGGCTTAAAAAAGATTGAAAACCATTGGTCAAAATGCTGAATTCAACCTCTAGCCGAAGTAACATGTTTAACCTTAGTATAAACATGCTCCAAAAATTATGTTAAGTCCTTAATTAAATAATCAATTCCCCTTACATAAATTCCCCTAACGATAACACCCTCTCCCCTCTCCCATGAGTGCCCCACTGTTTCTCTACAGAGTATAGAGCTAAAAGGAGAATTCTGAAAAACAAAGTCAAACTTTGTTATGATAAAAAGTTCTCTAATTTCAAAGTCGCTAACTGATTGAACACCTATCATAGCTGTATCACTTAAATATATTAAGCAAAACTTTTAGAACATTCCTAATCAACGAGAATCTAATTTCCAATCGCCTGATTCTAACTGAAGATGACAATTTTTTTAGGGTTGACGTGTTGTTTTTTGAGGTGTTTCAATTTGTGGAAATGTGACAATTTCATTAATTATTCATTATATATTTTCCACAAGTTTATGGTCAATATACTTAAGAGAACAATACTATTATATAACAAACTAAGTAATGAGAAATAATATTTATAATTTTTGGTAGCCAATCAGTTTACAAATTCATATCAGAGTTAAATCTTACAGTTTTTGTTCTGTTTATGTATTGAGGGTGATTCACCGGTTATTTAAAAAATTATTAACATATAGCCTACAAATTACTACATTATTATTAATATAAAATCTTTAATCTACAAGTACGATAATTTTTACTGGCTAAATGGGTGATTTTGTTGGTGAAATTATGGGGTGATTTATGACACACTAATGTTCACTCGTACAATTTAATATTTTGTCTTAAAGTTTTAAAAGTTTATAATCTGGTCTATTGAAAATCAGAAAAGTGTTTATAGCACAGGGAAGCTATCCAGGTGAATCAGGTATTTCAAGGTTATTATTAATATATTCACTCACCAATTAATTTCTTTATTTCTCTTTATTTTTAATTGTCGATTGACTTATTCTTTTCATCTTTCTTCTCTTTTCTTATATGGACATTACTTAAAATAGATATTGATCATTTTTCACATTGTAGGCCCCAATGCCTCTTTGAATCTTTTTGACGATTTCTTCTTCTTCCTTTATTCACAACACTGAACTACACTTTTATTTCTTTTACTCACTGAACTACACAACACTGTACATTTTGTTTCTTAAAACTAAGTGTTTGATATGGCTTATGCTATGAAGTGGGCTATATTCACGATTGTTTTGAGCGAAGTCAGAGTTTGAAATTTATGATGAGCTCTGAGCTGACTTTCATATGTTTATTTTATAAACAGTGAATTTCAACATCTTTACATACTAATAATAACATAACAAGTTAGGCTAGCTTATATCTACTTTTAACAAAAGAACAACAATAAATAATTTGGGAATGAAACACATATAAAACCATCAAACAATATAATGAAAAATAACTTACTCCACAGAACCCGAAAGTTCATAAGATTACATTGATAGTAGGCCCAACCTGTCTTATAACAACTGTATCTAATTCATATCACATCGATTCCTACTTCTATCAGATCTATTCTAACACTATCCTCCAATTTGCAGGTGATCATTTCCTCTCGCTGGTTTCTTTTATTTACTCTGAAGCTGAACGTTCCTACTCTATTCCAGTCTGGCAACATGACCTGGCCACCTCAACCTCCTAGATTTAACAACCCCGACAATGTTTGAAGAATAATACAAATTATGAAGCTTCGCATTGTGAACCTTTCTCAATTCCCCATCCCCGACTCTTTTGGGGCGAAATATCTGTCTTGGGATTTTATTTTCAAAGACTTGTAGTCTATGTTTCTCTTTCGAAGCAAGTGACCACGTTTCACAACCATATAGTACAACAGATAAAATTATTGTTTATACAGTTTAATTTTCAGAGTTTTAGATAGAAGTTAAGACAACAAAAAGATTTTAAACAGATATAATAACATGAATTCTCTACCTGTTCTTAATTTCTTCACGGATTTGATTTTAATCCTTCAATATCGATACTAGGTATTCAAAAAATTTTACTTTTTCATAGAAATTATTAACTATTTTTAAATTTATTTAATTAAACTATATTTAACTATTAACCCTGTCATATTTTGCTACATCTTGATTGTGGCATAATTCAATGTAAGCTAGTACTTAATTTTATTCCACATTTACTTTTAGACCAATTTTGTTGCATGTTTTATAAAGACTTCTCAATTTCTTTCTATTATATTATTGTCATTGCTCATTAGATTTGCATAATCAGCTTACACCAAAACTAATAATTGCAGCGATTAACCCACAATTTTTTAGGCTATTTTCAATTGGAACACAAGGACATGTATATATTCCAATTCGAACTTTATTTACTGCATCACACAAACACTAAGTTCTACACATTAACACTAGTCTAAATAACTTTTTTTCAGAACACCAAATTCATTCCTAGCAAAATTGTAAGCCTTTTTGAAATTTAAAAAATAAATCGTGATATAAGCTTACATATTCCCACATCTTTTCAAGATTTATCGAAAACTAAATAAATGAAAATTAACAATTTAAAAAAAGTAACATTGGCACAAGTAGAAAACTTTTAAAGCTTTGTTTTGTTAAACCTTGTTGTCACTGCTATAAATTATTTTCTTTAATCTTGATTCTGAATCTAAATTCAATTTCGCTAAGCTATTTTAAACATGAGAAGAACAGTCTTCCTCAAGTATGGAAACTATCTTTTATTACTGACACAGTTGGGACACTACCCATTCGTCTGGGCTCAACAGATATGAGGTCAACAAAGCTCATTGAGACGAGATAAAAATGCTTTTATAGTGCCATGAGGATTACAGCACCATGGCAAGCCAGCTCTTGTTCAACCAAAAACTAGAATGTGTGAACTTTTTTTATATGTATGTGTGTAAATTATTATTGTGTTATCCATTGAAGATTATTATTCTTAATCTATGATTAGCAGTTTATTTAATTCTATTGAATGGACATGTTTTATACATTTCTAAATTTCATCTTGAAAATGGATCAATGGAATGATCAAGTTCAAATTCAGAAAATCAATTTAACAATAGTTTTCTACTTTGAGAAAATTCATTCATAGTGTAAAATAACTACAAAACAAAACAATTGTCTTTTCAAACAGCCAACAAAACGTTTAGCTAACATTAAATTATTTTACTGTTATGGTTATTTTGTTCTTTCGATACCCAGCTCCTATTTACCATAAATACAATTGATTCAGTTTCTATTTACAATAAAGACAAGCAAATAATTCTTGTATATTTGTAACTTTTATCCTGAAAATGTGTCCAAGGATTTTGGTATATTGGGCTGATTCTACTGTTCTTGGATGCAGTAAATATAAGGGTGATTTAGCTCGGCCTCAACTTACGGAAATCTCACTTAGGGAGTTAAATAACCAGAACTAATAATCTACAAATAATAAAAATAAATCTAAGGAGCACATTTAAAACTTACTTTCTTTACTTACTATTACTTTTTGTCTTATGTTCAGGGTATAATAAAATTTGTTTCAAAATTTCTTACTAGGCCTCTAAAACAAAAACCAAACAAACAAAAATTGATCATTGATTTTGACTTCATAGCCCTTATTAAAATCTTTATAAATAACAGAAATATATAAAAATTGTTATACCCTCCAACATCCCTTTACTAGGTGATCCTCCGCCTTCCAGGCAGTCTAATTTCTATTATATTACTACATATTATTATACTGTACTTGAATTCTTACTGTAAATTTATGCGATGTTATTGATTAAATGTTTAAACTTTGTTAAATTTAATAATTTCCACCCTAATGTGGTAAATCCCTATTATTCTTTTTGGTATGTTCTATGTCCTATTACTCAGACTAAGTAAACTGTCATATTTAATTGACTTAGTTCTGTTATAAAAACGATAAATTCCTTACCCAACAGCCCATTGAAAGCCTGGGCTTGCTAAAGGACTTTTCATCAAGTGATTTGTAGTCAGTAGCCTACATTGAATTCCTCTTGCCATAACCTTAACTTTCATGATTAGGATTACAAATCATAGCTTCCCATTTTCTCACAATCCTGGGTCTACACCAAAACTGTTATCAGGTAAGCCTCAACAAGAATTGAGCGGAACCTCTTGAACACAAAACGAAATCTATAATCACTAGACCAACCGAAGAGAGCTCTCATTGTTCTGCTACAGCTTTCAAATATGTTTTTATTCAGTATAACAAACACACAGAACACAATCCTCACAAAAAATATGCCTAAGTATCAGACGCTTCAACGACAAGGTCGTCCTAATTTATAAAGATTAATTATAAATCTAAATGATTGTATGATTTAAAATATAAATAAATTATACATATAAACAGTGATCCTAAAAGTTAGTAGAGGCAGAGTTAAATTAAAAATATGTTTTTTACTAAACCTAAAGAATACTGTAGGCTATGTAAATGTTTTAAATCTAAATAAACAAATGTTTCAACAAAAATTACAATATACTATAAGCTTAAGTTATGCCAACTTATTAAAGACAACACTTTCAATAAAGCACACTTTCTTAGAGTTTCAATAATCAACAAGGAAATTCTCAGAACCTTTGACATTTGCTCTTTCACTGGGTTAAATTATTGAACAAAATTGTTTCATCTTTTATCACAGTTTTTTTTTTTTTTTTATTTTATTCTAGCCACTCAACTAACAAGTCCTATTGAACTATCTAACCTTTTGTGATAAAATTAATTAAGACAAATTGCATTAATTATTATTCTAAGATAAACAAGTAATTTCCTCATTTTTCATTAATATCTTGAAGTAACATCAGACAGTTTGTCTAATATATGGATGTTTTTATAGGATACTTCAGGAAAACAGTATGTCTAAAAAATAAATTTAAATCTCTATATGCTACAGGACTAATCATACTGTATATACAATCTGAAATTAGTTAGGGGTATAAATTTAATAGAAATACACTATATTTTAATTATGAATTCAAACTTTAATAGCATAACATAAATGAGATAACACTCATAAATAATTATACTTACATACTAATTTGAAATTCACAAATATATTTATTTGTTAAGTAGCCTACTACCCTGTTAATAGCCTATATTTAGAGTGTATTATTTACAATTTATATAGTAGACCTACTCAAAATATGTTTTGTAGCCACGACTACTAAAATTATGACCTGACTTTATAGCAACCATGGATGTAAGATTTGTAGATCAAAATTACATACCACCTGTCAGATGATGTTGTACGGTACACAGTTCATGAAGCAGCAGTTACAAGTTCAGATAATCTAACAAACAAATGACGCTAATTTAAACCACCCTGAATTTAAAAACATTACTGAACCAATAATAAAACAAAGTACAGTAATACCAGGTAATGAAAAGCATTATGAAAACTTCAAGATGATTAACAGAATTATGTTGAGTGTCACCAGACATATGCCCAACTTATCAGGCTGCATTATGTGTTTAGACAATTTAAGGTAACAGCAACAGTTGATGATTCATCTACAGAATTTAGTAAACAGAATATTCATACCCAGACACTACACTATGGTTGAATTCAACACTGACCTGACTCATGAAACTCTTTGGAAAGACATTTTTAGATGCCAATAATAACAACCCTACTACTATTTGTATAAGCCTACCACTAGAATAACTATATTTCACATATCCTAATTTATGACAATGAACTGAGGATTTCTTCATGAATACTGTGTATGTAATGCTATACATATGTGTACACTGTTACTGCTTCTTGTTAATTTATTTCTTCTAGTGAAATAATTATTGCAAGCATATTGTAATATTTATTATTTTTCACAGCCTGCAACCTTGAGCTATTATCTAAATTGTTTAGTTTGTAGTAGGCCTAATTTAAATGTTTTAATTCTTATGTATTTAATTAGGCCTATTTATTGTTCAATTGTACATCATTCTCTAACTTTAACATTGCCATATTGTTAATTTATCTATTTACTTGTTAATTAGGCCTACTTATATTGACATTCGATTAAAATTGTTGAATTATTATTAATAGGCTACTAAATTATTTTCATTCTTATTAGGTAGGCCTACCGCTTTCTTACATAACTTGCATAATTTGTGTAGTAATTAAAATTTTTATAAGTAAATAAGTCTATGTTTATTTATTGTCTGCAGTGTGTTATCTTATCTTCGGAGTTTGTTTCCCAAACTATGGTAGGCTAGTTATTGTGTGATAGTAATTTATTGTCACAAATGTGGCAGTGTTAAATTATTACCTAATTAAATTTAAGATATTTATTCACGTAAATTTATATTAAAAATGAGTAGGCTTATATCTAACAATAAATTGCTTAATTTTTCAATTTAACTTTGGCTATTTCTAAACCTACGTTATTATTAAAATAATGTGTTTCTAAAGCTAAAAAATATTGTATATAGATCTAACTCATATAATCACATAAGTTCTGTCATCTAAAATGATGGTTGAATTAATGTTTTGTAGCTACTTCCTAAGGCCCCTCAATTTACTAAAGTATGGGAAAAATTTTTTTTGCTATTACAACATTTAAAGCCTATTAAAATGTAAAAAGCATATATGTCTAAAAACAACAATTTTGAAAAGTTTTCTTGTGTGTAGATATGTTTTTTTTTTTTTTAATTTAAGATCACTTACCTACACAAATAAACTCTTTAATCAAATATTATTCATTAGCTTTTATATCCTAAATTGCTAAGATAAAATACAGTTAATCCATTTAACGTACGGTAACTCAATTTGTCTTACTTTCAAAGCTTCGAGTAGGCTACTCCCTAAATGTTTTAAACTGATTTATATAGGCCTAAATTTGTATAATACTAAATGTTTGAAATACAACTCCCACCCCCAGAAATGATCAAATATACTGTCTAAAAACGTAAAGAAAAGGATTGCATCTCTTTCCTAGTGAGCCCTCTGCATGTACAATATCACCGCTTTCTAAAAACATAGGCCTAAATAGTGAACCGCCTCGAATCATTCAAATACTGCACATTTGAACATGGCTAACCCATGTCTGCAAATTGTATAAATACACATTCTCTTATTCCTTTCTCACAGTTATTAAACAATAAGTCCTGATGAACCTAACAAGATTGTTTTAATAAGGCCTATATAGTCCTACTCTTGATAAGTTTATCAATATTTGGAATAATCTTAATTCAAAACAGATTTCATGATTACAAAACCGTATTTCCTATTTATTGAGAATATCTTCAAAGGGTGTAATATGTATTCCACATTAATAATAGAAATAACCTAACCTCAAAAACACCACTAGTCTAATATATGTAGGCAGTACATAATGGATTTTCTACAATAAATTAAGAAAAATATTTTGACTGCGAATTTAAACAAACTCTATGGAAATAATTTCAACTTCTGGAGATCCTAGGAGCTCATGACTGTTGCTTAGTAGGCTAAGTTAGATCACAACAGCCATGATAAAGATCGGCAAACTTATACTACCCAATAAATTGTAAGCTACCTATGTTATATTTACTTTAGAAGAAAGTATTTTTAACTATTAATTCAAACTACTAGACAACATACACAATAAAGAATACCTGAAGATTTTTAATTGAAAAATATTGTGAAAGGTTATAACGATAGGCCTATTTATTTATTCAGTAAATATGCAAGAGACATGTCATAAGGCAAAATGCCGAGTTTTCACACTTAAAATCGATCGGACATGTCTCCTGCATATTTACCGAATCAAGTTTGTTATCACTTGTCTCATAAAATTCATCTTAGGATAGGCAGTAATTTTTATGAAGCAGAATTCTTCATAAATTAGGCCCAGGGCTATAGTAATGTTGTGTTTCCATTAAAATCTATACCAAAGTTGGTATTATGTATAGGGGTATGTAAAAAAATAGATCAAATTATAATTAGCCTATATCAAATTAATCATTCTGTGAACTACTATTTTAGCCTAAATGGTCTACCTTACAAAAAGGCCTATCCAATAGGTAACAACCACATTGTAGAATGTCACATAAAAAGCCTATGTAACAAAAGCATGTTTTAGTTACAGTAGGTACACTTAGGTCTTATAGTGATCACTCTTGAGATCGAATAAGCTAAAATAGGGTGTGAAACTTAATAGAAATATATCTATATCTTATATTGTTTTTAGATGTTAATAAATTAGGGATACTCTACTAGGTAGCCTATTTAAAATAATAAACTCAAATACGATTATAAAATTAACTGGTTTACAAATTAATACGCTCTAATCAATACAAGTTGCTCTAGGCGAGAATATAAATGTTTTTATACATAAAAACAGAAATTTATTAGCCTTTTACAAACGGCCTAGGATTGCCTAGGATGACTGACAGTTAGGGGAAAGAAAATCGTTATCGCAAAGAACTAACTACGTTACCTTTCCACTTTCAGCAGCCGGTGAATTTTCCACTATGTCGTAAATAATTGGAGGTAATCCAGGTGTCCCCAACAGAGAAAATCCTAACCCACAAGAAGGATCTCGTCTATTCAAAACAACAAGCAACTCTTCAGCCATGATAAATTAGGCCTGCTAAACATTGCGTTTCACTAGGTGTTTTATATCCAGACACATATTTTTCTATTATTTTCACAAAACCTACAATTATAATGCCATCACAGCCACTTCTGAAATATAATTGCTCCAAAAATTAATTGCACTATTCGAACGCACTGAACTAGAATTAAGAACATACAACAGAGACCTACAAAGGTCGGTTGCAACTGACAAGAGGTTGGCACTACTTGCCGCTAATCCAGTTTTTAGTTTCCGCAACTGACGGAAGTGACGTTAGGGTACGCCTCATGTCAAAATGGAAAGGAGGGAAATGTGAAATACTTTGTTATTTACTTCATTCTATTTATCTATTACTTTATTAAATTTTTTACAATAAATCTAATAATAGGTAACATTTTTCAGAAAACCATGTAACAATTAAATGTAATCAAACCATAAATTAAACGTAATTAAAACATGTAATTAAGTTTTAAATTTAATAAACTTACTGTTTTCATTATTGAAATACCTACTTAGATGGTGCTGTTTTTACTTTGAATGTTATATATTGACAAAGGAATAATTTTATCATGCAGCATGTATTTAATTCTATAAACTATGGTTTATTTTATATCTTTAAACTCATCCTTCCCATTGTAATTGCAACCAACTACAGAATTAGGAGGAAAAACAAGTATTTGAAAAGTAGACAGTCAGATTTGAAACCTTCATGTATCAGGATTGGAGTTCACCGCACTCTAAAATCGATCTCTCCTGCTTTGCCTCAACCTAATTTCACGATAAATATACATAAATTTCACGAAAATGCATAATGTAGATTGAAAAAGGGTTTTTTTATGAAACTTGAATAAATGAAAATATACATAAGAATATGGAATGGACACACGATTAAATAAAAGTGAATCAAAGCGCTCCACTTGGAAAGGGGAAACGCCTGATCATATACCATGCAGGATGGATTGAGGCTCCACTTCTTATACTTAAGTCAAAGAAAATAGATTACCATAAGGGCTTGAATTCTATGGTATTCGTAAAATGGTTTATGAATGCGTTTCTTCCAGCTATTCCATTTGGATTAACAATTGTCATGGACAACACTCCTTACCACAAGGCACCAACATCATCATCTAAGAAGGCTGATATGGTCAACTGGCCACAAGAATGGGAACTTCCTTTTTTGAAGACCTCCAGAGAGCTGAACTTTATCAACTCATTCAACTACATATACCATCACTTCCAACTTATCTTATATACCATAAAGCTCCAAACTTTGGATTTAAACTGGTTCGACTTCCACCATATCATTGCCATTATAACCCAATTGAAATAGTTTGTTCTTACATTATTTATTGATCGAGTATTTTTAGAGCCGAAGTTAGGACATTAAGTGTTATATGAAATATCACAACACAATGTAGGCTATAAATTGAAAGATGTGGATACCCTTTTTGAGTTGATTTTAAAGTGCCAAAAACCTTGTTAACCACTTAAAACCAGATATGTGGGCCAAATACGTGGAACACATTCAAAAACTAATGACAAAGAATGAAGGGCTGAGCCCTGAATCAGAGATGTGTGTATGACTTCATCATTAATTTGACACAAGTGATTCCAATCAAAGCAGCAAGTGGGACAACGAAAGTGGTGAAGATTTTTAATTTAGATTTTGTGGTGATATTAAAAAAAAAAAAAGTTTATTTTTTATTTAAATATGAAAAGAATATATTTTTGGTATATATTCTGCACTGATAATATTATTTAAAAATTATATTATAACATGTTAACCTAATTTAATATATGTAATAATTAAATTACCTTTGGTTTCCGCCAGGTGACTTCTTTTTATATACACTTACGTGTTTCGAAGCGTACGCTCCATCTTCAGAGTTCTATTTTCTTTTTCACTCGGTTGAGGTTGTTATACATTAAAATAACACATAAAAACACAAAAAAAACACACGGACACTACATATATATGTTTATAAATTTATACATCGCTTATGATAACGCGACACTTGCGATGCGTATCACATAAATGTCGTAGGACAACTAACGTCTCGTATTTATTGTATGTTTATTTAAGATTACTATCTTGGACCTTAATTGCCGTGTCGTATATCATGTTGGATGAGAAGTTTAGTTGGTCGTTCAACAGGTTGTATGAGTTATACTTAAATGATTTATATATCTCAAATTCTTCAACCGCGTCCATATATTTCCCCTTTCTGCATATATGTAGTGGTTCTAAGTTGGTTTCAAAATCTGTATAGGAGTGGTTTACGTCAATGAGGTGTCTTGCAAAATTTGACTTATTGCTGTTAATATTCTTTTTTGGCAGATGTTCTTTAAACCTTTGGCGAAAAGCTCTTCCCGTTTGGCCTATATAGAATTTATTACATTGGTCACATTTCAGTTTATAAATTCCTGTTTCTAGTTGTAGATGTTTGTCATGTTTAAGACTGAGCAATTTCTTAATATTGTTGTGGGTTCGAAATGCCATAGTAAGATTGAGTTTTTTTAAAATTTTTTGATAATATTGCTGGTAGTATATTTCCGTATTCACTAGCTATGAAGGTCTTCTTATCTTTATGTTCAAGTGGTCATTTAATTTTCTTTTGTTTTTTACTTAATAATTTATCGATCATGTGACTTGTAAAACCATTGGTTGTGGCAATATATTTGATGGTATTAAGTTCCTCAATAAAGTCACCATCAAATATATAGCCACGGCTAAAAATAAAATTGTGAATAAACTTTTTAAGGAAAAAATTCTCGAGTTTAAAATTTGGGTGAGTTATAAAATTATAATTCACCCAAATTTTAAACTCGAGAATTTTTTCCTTATTATTATTATTGTTTGATTGTAACCTACAGGAAAAGAGGAGTTTTGAGGAAAATGCTATTTAAGTTAGTTAAAAAAAAACTTTATTTAACATATTTAATTATATGTAAAATTTTGATAATATGCAACAAATTAAAATTTTAATTGACCTAGAATTTTTTATGGCATCTTATAATTAGTTAACCGTTTAATAGTCTGATTTCATTAGGCAAAGTCGAGAATGTAGAGTTGGCCATATGAACTGTTTTCTATATATATTCTCAGCATACAAAGGTGAAATGAGATGATGAGTTTTACTATGAATTTTAAATCAGTAAGGACCATAATTTGGTGGAAGGTAAATTTTTGCACCGAAAGAAGCAAAAGACATTGCATTGTTGTACTGGCGAATGTTCTCCATAAAATTTTTAGATTTAATATTGTTACCAGTAAAAAGATCTTACAATTCATCGATTATGGTTATTGGCTTTAGTTTTACCTTGCCTTCATAACAACAAAGGGTAAAGCGTCTTGATGTATTTACTTCAGGTTGGAAATACAGTGCAGAACAGTACTGACAAACTCCCACCAGACCACCTATAGAATATGGATTAAGAGTAGGTGTAAACTTTGAAATGGCACACTTGAAGGTTGGTTTTGAGATTTTTGGGTGCATTATTTCATCAGCAGGATGGTCAATTTTGTTAGATAATTTACGTCTTGCTCATTCTAGACAACCAGTGAGGGTGGGTTTACTTTTGTGTTTTTTTTTTTGTAGTTGCTGCAACATCGTTAAAATAGTTTGTTTTTGATAGCTGCTGAAGAAGAAGGAGGGTCTATTTCCTGCATTATTTCATCAGTAGGAGGGTCACTTTTGTTAGTTATTTTACGTCTTGCTCGTTCTAGACGACTGGTGAGGGTGGGTTTTCTCAGACTTTTTTTTTAATTGCTGCAACATTGTTAAAATAGTTTCTTTCATTGATAGCTGCTAAAGAAGAAGGTCTATTTCTTACATTATTTCATCAACAGTAGAACCAGTTTGGTTGGATGGTTTGGATCTTGACCGCTCTCGACGACCAGTAAGTGTGGGTTTTTTCGGGCGTTTTTTTTGTAATTGCGCTTGTTTGTGGTGTCTCAAATACACTTTTGAAATTACCAAAACTTTAATATACGGAATTCAGCTGATTAAAGTTTTGTCGGTATGTCGGATCGCCTATTATGTAATCACTGTATCGATGCCATTGTTTCATTACATTACTAACGCACACTAATCGAATATCATAATGATTTTCTTAGTGTCCATATAAACAATAGGAAAAACTTCTGAATAAACAGTTTCCATCTCCAATAATTTGAGTTATGTCAAAATGTTTATAAGTAGTCATGATCATGGATGTAATCAAGGGAAGCTATCCAAACAAAAATTTACCAGGTATAATATAACATCTAGAAAATTAAATATTATGTTATTTGTTATGTACTTAGAAACACAATTCTACACGTTTAATCACCACTAACCTACTTAAATGAAGTAAATTACAACATAAACAAACCATGTTATGATAATAAAACATATGTTTTGTTATAATCAGCTGATCTGTGCTGTTATATTCAGCTGATCAGTAAAAACAATATTAATGAATTGAAAATATTTTAAATTACATTTTTAGAATATTAAATGAAGGAATAGTAAACTTTTCAGGCAAATATATAGAGTTAATTACCTTTCATTTAACACAACCCGCATGTAAATCGGTCCAATAGAACTCCAGATCTCACTCGGAATATGCTTAAAATTTTACCCCATGTTAAATTGCCAAGGGAGATTTTAATTTCCGTTTTTAGAAAATTTAGAGGGGTAAGCAAAATGGGCAAATATAAAAACAATTACCTTCCATTTGGTACAACCCGCGTGTAAATCGGTCCAGTAGTATTGTCAGGCTTGCTGTCATAAGCTTTAAATTTTTTCCCTATGTTAAATCTCCATAAGAAAAGTTTATTTTCTATTTTTGACCCAATTAACATAAATATTTTCAAAATATAAATAAAACCTGCACATATAGGACCGCTAACCTTTGTTTTGGTACAACCTGCATGTAAATCTGTCAAGTAGAACGGTCAGGGTCGCTGTCATTAGTTTTGCAAAAGTTTTTTAATATATAAGATTATTTGGGTTGTTCTTTCTAAAACAATAAGATAATAAACACACAAATATTAACATTAAAAAAACCTTTAAAGTCTTCAATAAGTATTAATAATATTTCAAATTGTGCGGTTCAGGACAGGTACTTCAGAGCAGGACATATTTATATTATTTTTAGTAACGTTTATTCAATTTAAAAACTGATTATTGTTATCAATGAATGGGACGACTTGTCAGTGAAATTCACACTAACTTAGTTTTTTTTCTATGAATGAATAGGAACCAAATAAATGTCTAACAATGTTTTTTTTTTTTATTTCGCAGGATAGGTGGAAAATCTTCAAAAGACAAAGGGAGAAATCCGCTCTTCCCAATAGTGTGAGATTCTTACTCACTTCCTGTTACTAACCCTATCGCGTGGGACAAGGAAACAGGAAAGGTTTTCCATGCACCAAGCTGAGAAGCTCTTTCCATAGGCGTATCGAGATTGTAAATGTGGAAGAAAGCAGAACGTTATGTATCCACGTGAAGGGCGAGGTAAAGACCTGATATGACCGAGTCCAGTCAGGTATAACCTCGTGACAGATCATGCAGGAGCCCAGGTTTGGTAGATGTGGCGTGCAAGGTGAAGGATGGGAGTTACCTTACAAATACCTTGTTAGTGTGGTTTGTTTACAGCAGACAACATTCTACTTTTTGCCTAAACTAATCGAAGTTCTTTAAAAACACACTAGAGTTCAGGAGAGGCTAATTTCTGAAGCTATTTTTTCACAAGAAAAGGTACCAAATGTCGCTCCCATGTTATAATTCAATAAAGACATTTGGCTGGTTCTCTAACAACGAAGGACCTTCACGAAAACTAAGTTTTAATACTTTTAATTCTTATTTATAGGCTTTTTAACATAAATTTATGGCAGAGGAGCAGTTTATGGAAACACTCCAAGAACTAAAAATGGTCAAAAAGAATTCCCCCCCCCCCCCCCCCCCGACAAATGGTCCCTTTTATTTTTTCACATCCCATATGGCTAAATGAAATAATGTAAAAACTTACATGAACTAAAAGACTTGAGATTTCTTTGTTTAATTGCTTAGCATCAAGAAATTAACTTGGTCACTAAAACCCATTAGGATAAGTTGAAGCAACCATCATGTTACTTACCCAGCCCCATTTTACAATGTAACGACAGAAAATCCTCTAAATGTAACGCCCAAATGTTAGTTTCTTGGGCCTTGTAGAAATTTTAAATTATAATGTTTGATCAAGAGGTCTTACATAGTAGAGTAGAGCAAGTTTCTGTAAAACATTTGTTACAAAGGTTTTCTGAATGCTGTAATTGCAAAAATTATGTAGAGTATATTTAAAAGTACAGAAACATCTAAAACTAAAAACCTGATCTTAATGAAAAGTGAACTGTATTGTAATATTAATGACCTACAGAAGTGTAGGAATCAACAACTAAATACAAATTATCAAATGTGTGGAATAGAAATTAAAACAGAATGCAAGTATACAGCTATATAATAATGTCATTGAGCTTGAAGTAAACACCGAGTCACAGGGTTATATATGAATAGTGTTGGGGTCTGGCCGATAGTGTCCTTGGTCCGGGGTTACATACATGGAACCAAGGACATCGAGTGATGGATCCGTAGCCAATAGGATTTATTCATTACAAGGTCTTACAACATATGGTCCTGACGTCACATGCACATGGTAATTAATTAACAATTATTACTTAATTAATTACATATATTACAATTATCAGACAAGTGCAGCTGGGCAGGTCTCCTCCCACCACCATATATCACTCCGCGACTGTTTCTCTCTCTCACACAAACAATACAAATACCACAAAATTCAGACTTAACTATAAAATAAGGCAAAATACTAACTACAGACTTCTACCGGCTCTTGGAGTTACATATTAAAATGTAATTACATATTTTGATTAATTGTCTGTATTCATTTTTCCCACCTCTTAGAAGCATCTATGGGATTAAAAATAATTTCTACATTTTTTCGAAGGCATTATCAGAACAAACTTATCGGATTATTACCCTCTAAATACTTATGTTTACCCACAAGTCACCGCTTTTTTATGACAGTGTGAAATTTTTTCAAAAACCATGCAATATATTTGGTGTTTATAAATCTATATTCTACATAAACAATTTTTGTATTTTAGTGGACATCAAACAGTGATCCACTAAAACATCAATCATCCCGAAGACGCTAATAGTTTTATAATGAAATTTGTTAAATTGTTTTTTACCACTATTTTAGATGTTTTAGTTGAAAAATGAATTAAACTGGTTTATTAACTACAAAGTTTGTTGATCAAGTTAACAAATTTGAGCTGTGTAATGTATATTGAATCTAGCCACTTTATTATTACCAGCGTTTAGACAACTTCCATATTTGGAGAAATTGCAGTCATCTTAAGGAGCAGATCTAAGCCCAGAATGATGAATTTTGCAACATCTTTTAATTCAAATTTTTTACTGTTATAATTTTTACGAACACAAACATTAAGTATAATCAATAAAATCTTGGAGAATATAGGATCAACCACTGAGTAAAGTGGGAGACAGCTTGCAAGCCGAACAAATTAAAAGTGAATTTTTAGTCGATTTCAACAATTTGTATAAATGTTTTGATATTTTAGGGGTAAATATAACTAAACATAAAATATAAAACTAAGAATTTTGAGTAGTTGCAAAACTTTTAGTTGTCTTAGTTTCCAAGAACTACTCCACGGTAGCCTTTCATAAAAGTCGCATAAAATGGAAATATTCTAGAATATATATAAACATGACTCAGTTAGAAGTCCACCCAGATCCTATGTACTAAAAACTACTAGGGTGTTGTGATTATCAACCTAAAGCTTTAATCTTTACAAAAGCCCTTCTAAATAATCTGAATCTCCTACTGCTGCTTGGTATCTTCATTCCATAAGATCAAAACTGACACACATCCCATTCTACCAATCCCACTATTTTTAGACAATATCTTATTAGACGGTATCCAGTAATCAGAACCATAAGTTTTTCCAGCTCGGTTAGAAACACTTTTTTCCTCTAACTGGAAGACTTAATTTCCTTTACTGACTCATACTCAATAATTAGAACTTATGATATTCCACTCATGTATGAAGAGTTACTAATTAATTTTGAATCTATGTATCTAAACTATCCAAAGATCCTTTCATTTTTGTCCCTTTCGCAGTGAGAAAAAAAAGGCAAATACAATCTGTACCCTAGGGGTGTTTTTCCCACAACTCCAGAGTTACCTAATTCCCTCCCAGGGTTTCAGTGAATCACCTAAGAATATAATCTATTGACCAGTGCTCATATAGATATAGTTATAGAACCCTGAACAGGCAGTTTATTAACACCAGGACATAATACCTACTTTTAAGTCTCTTAAAAACAGAAGCAGTTTTATTGATGAATTCACAAATAAACGAACATAGTAAACACATAATGTACTTAAGAGTTGTGTATTCTTAGCAATTTTTTTACAATGCGCAAGCAAAAAACATTAAAAAGTTCAGTAGTAAGTGTTAAAGTAATAGGCAATAAAGGGTTAAGAATCATCAGTCAATTAAATCATTTGCATAACTTGTCTACATTTCCCCTCATTTTCATGATCAACCTCCATAAATTTCATCAATAAATTACCTTCAGGTATATATATCCAATAAGTTGATTGTCTTCCCAAAATAATCAGCGTTATTTATGTTAAATGCCATTGTAATATCGAATTACTGCCACTAGTATAAAAACTGGTGGTATGAATGAGTAATGCTGAAGTTTGTCACCAACTGGTCATGTTGTACCAAACAGAAAATATCTACAAACTATATATTGGCAATCTATACATTTACATCAATAAAAAGTAGTAAATCAAAAAAATAGAAAAAAAAAGGAAATTGTTTAGACATAATATAAGCTATTATATCATTTAACATAAGCTATGATACATCTTCTTACTGCCCATGAAAATCAAAATTATATTATATGTGGATATATAATAGAAAACCATTTTTGGTAGTAGTGGAAGTACAAGAAATCACCTTAGAATTTGGGTCAATGCCAGATTGTCAGATGTCTTTTTAGTGCACAAATTTCTCTGAAATATAGGGCTTTTGCAAAACATACTAGGTACGAGTAATCTACATAACCAGTAATTAAAATGAGCATGTTTGAATTTATAACTGTTGAAATTTTTTCTTACTGTGATCAACCAATTTTTTTATCGTAAATTAAAGAAAAGGCTAATTCACGAATGATAGTATGTATTTTTATTTTCACCTATTACAAATCAACATGCAACATTAAGTGTTTGATGAATTGTATAAGAGCTACATGTTTTTGTTTATTTACAGTAGTAAATTTTAGCAATTTTTTTAAGGATAAGTGTAGAAGTTTCACATGGCCAAGAGGATATTTTAAAGTAGCACATGCTCAGACAAGTACTATATATGGATATTTATTTATTGTTTTGTAAAAAGTAATTTAGTAGAGTAGAATATGGATCGACAAACAAAAACGTATTATGAATACAGATGTATCAGTCAAATATACCAGCACACAGGTTTCAGTTTAGTAATGCAAAGCCCGTAATGGGCATAAAGTAGGATAACACATCTATAAAATGCTCTGTGCATGTCTGGTGTGCCACTCTAATCCATCAGCCTAAGGTATCATTCTAAAAAAAAAAATCAGTAATTCAAAGCCAGATCCAAGTTGAGCAGGAGAACATGACATACATCTTTGGAATCAGTGCAACTGCACTCTAGCTACAAGTTACAGTAACTCTAGCATTCAATAATTAAGTGATACAGAATTTACTTTAACTAATTTGATTATCTGATGAAAAGTATCAGCCTGATACTTAATATCTTTAATAAGCTTCATGTATCATCTGATTTATTTTCTGTCAAGCAACTTTTCTTATTCATCATGAACACCAAATTTGTATTAGTTTTCTTTCATTTGTAAATACAAATGTATTACAACAATCATTGGATTTAGATGAACTAACATGAAAATAAACAAGAAAAGGAAACCAGGTTAAGTATTTAGAAAACTTAATATTATTTATTTAATAATAAAAATGTCCAGATAACGGTATTTTTAAAACAAAATACTTATCTGGTAAAAATATACATAATTATTTTACAACATTTTTATAAAACTAATAGCAAAATTTATATTTGAGATCATCCAAAACAATGCATGCATATACAACAACTTGTATCATACATTTCTTAACACATAACAATATTTACAAATTACAATTAATAGGACACAATTTTTATGCATACGTATCTAAAGTAACATCACTTTTGATGTGTTACATATTATACAATTTTATCAACGGTTAAATAACCCTTTTTTTGCATCGTTAAAAATTGTTCAACAAGCAATTTTAAAAAAAAAATCATCCTATTTCATTAACAAATTATTTTAAATATTTTGAAACAAAAAATAACAATTTTTAGAATTTTGTCAGGTACTTTTTGTAACTATAATAACAATATACTTTATGTTTTAGGTTTAAACCTTGACATGTAGAAATCACAGTCTGAACAATAAACTGCCGGCAGTGTTACTTGTTTCTTTCTACACAAGTTACAAGGATTACTTCTCAAATGAACCATTCCTGCAGGTTGAACAGGCCTTTCTGTTAATTTGTTAGAAGATTCTGCTTGTTTTGGAGGAGGTGGGTGTTGGTACGGAGGATATTTAACAGGTTGCGCCACGGTAGGAGATGGATACTGTTGGGAATATTGATGACTATTCTGAGTAGGAGAATGGTTTGAGCTAACTTGATGTTGAAATTGTTGAGCACCATGATTTGGATTCAGTTGGTGTTGATATTGTTGCGAAGTATGATTCTGAATCGTCTGATATTGATTAGGATTTGTACCGTGAAGTGTAACATTATTCTGATGTGGATATTGAGGCGGTAAGTGATGGTATGTCTGATGAGAGTTCAACTGCTGTTGATTGTTAGAATTTGTTGGTACAGTGGAATTTTGATGGTTATAAGAAGAGGAAGTTGGTATATAATTCTGACTAGGATTTGACTGTGCGGATGAAATCTGATTAAATTGTTCTACATTTGCATGATTATTAGGTATCCTTTGACAATCACCTCTTGTCGGGTACATATTATTTGGAACCTTGTTAGGTGGTGGTGGATGATTATATTCTGGTGGTGAAAGATCTTGTTGATACATTGCATGTGGACGAGTTCGTATCACATTATGTTGACCAACGGCTGGATTATGTACGAATCTTGCATTTTGATCAGCTTGATTCTGTATTGTCCTTTGTTGAACATTGGAATTTTGATGAGTTACCTGATGATGGTATAGATTGGATGAAGAATTTGACAATCTACCTTCTAAAGGTGGATGAGTACTTGGATGATTTTCTGGAACTCGTCCAAAATGTTGATTAGTCTGATTAGGTGCATTGATTTTTCTGATCTCCTGACTTTGATAATTGATTGGAACATGGTTAGGTTGACGATTCAACATAGGAGATTGTTGATTTATCATAGTTTGTTGATGTACTTGAGGTTGATTAGGATGTTGATTACGATACTGGTAGTAACCCTGAGGATTTGTAATCTGTTGAGGTTGGTAATCAGTCTTAATAGCATGGTAAGGCAACGATGACATCGGTGTTGTTGGTGACATTGGCTGCGGAGGGTTGTTTTGTTGATATTGAATTGATTGATATTCTGATTGGTTATAATGAAGGGATTCTGGATGTACAGGGTGATCTTGATAATGTTGAAGCGATTGTGGTGGTTGACTTTGCAAATATTGCCCATTGTATATTTGAAAATTTGGGGAAGTATTGTGGAAATTCATAGAATGTGAGCTTCCAACTTGGGTTGATGTTTGGATTTGGTTCTGTACTTGTCTATTAAATACTGGAGAAGGTTGATGTGGATTTGTTCTTTGTTGTTGAGGGATGTAATGTCGCTGGATATTTAATTGATGATTTGATGGTGTGGTTTCAACATTATTAGCAGGCAATGAATTTGTCCGAAGATCACTTAAGCTACCAGTATTTGAAGAATGATTTTGTATTGGCTGTTGATAAACATTCTGTTCAGATCCAGTGTTGGAATTAATTTTACTTTCTCTGATGCCGTCTACAGTGTCACAATTACGAGCTGTGGCAGGTTCTTGATGAGGACGAGTACTTTCATAACAACCTGAGTCAGTTCGTTTTAATGGTACAATAGATTGCACAGCAGTTTCCCGACATTCTTGTTGTGTGGAATCTTTATGAAGAACAGAACGTAAAACTCTTTCCAAGATTGGATTAGGAATATAACTATCACCTTCTTCATCATCAGCCGTTGCGACTAACACTACTTGTTCACAGAATGTTACATTCTTCTTTTTACCAGATTTCCTTCTAGGTTCATTGTTATCAAAATGCTGTTTAGAAATCACACCAATTAAATGCTTTACATCATTTCCATTGAGTTTATTGCAATCTATTTCTGGTTTATCAGTATTACTGATGGTTAATGGTGATACTGGGTCTGTTTTAATTGAATTTATATTCAACTGAGGATCAAAATTTGTTGAATTATCGCTTAAAGTAGGACTTGCACGAATTGGTTTATTGATTTTGTTCAACTGTGTTTCAAAATTGGAAGACTGCGATGAATTATCACTTAAAGTTGGGCTGGAACGAATAGGCCTGCTAATTTTAGCTTCTAAATCAACATGCTTGTTCAGCTTTATTTGTTCAAATCTAGATTTTAAATCTTTTACAGATGTAATTTGCTGATTAGCAAGTATTTCTTCACTCGTCATCGGAGAGTTTATGCGTTCTTTAATTTCAGGGGAAGCATTAGATTCGACAGATCTAGTTGGTGTTTGAATTCGTGTTTGGCCTAAACTATGATTCTCTACTTTATTTTGCACGTATGAATTTTGTTGAACACCATTTTGAGCATTAAAATTTTGTTGCATTCCATTACTATATGGTGAACATTGTGGTTGGGAACTAATTTGTTGGATGTAATTATGTTGTACATTGTTTTGATAAGAGAGATTTGGATGTAAATTATTTCTTTGTATTAAATTTTGTGTTATACTACTGGTGATTGGAAGTTTCTTGCCTTTTAATGCAGCTTGTTTCGCTTGAAGTTCTCTAAGCCAAGTTTCACCACCAATTGATCTAGCAGCTTCATATGCCTCATTTGCTTCCTTGACTTCATTTTCAGCAAGAATCTGTTGTCTTTTCTGTTGTACCTGAATTAACAGATTTCCAGGTGTGATAAAATCAGATTTTCCATCTAGCTGGATATCATCTGCTATTGGAGGAGGTGGTGGAGGGAAATCTTCACTAGGCTGACGAGAATGTGATACAGAATTTAAAGGAGAAGGATAGGGTGGAAGAGGAAATCCATTTAAATCAGTGTCGTTAACAAAATCAACTTCATCTTTTCCATTTTGAGGTGATTGTTCTTGATGTACTTGAGCTGTTGTTATCAATTTATTTGGTTGTTGATGACCTGGTAAAAGGAAACCTCCATTAGCATATGTTACAGACTCTACACGATTACATTCTGTATAGTTTGCAGGAATATATGGTAACGATTGTGGTTCATGAGTCCAATCATTGATTCTACCTTTCATTAGTCCGTCCATCGGCAAAGGAAACTGTGGACGATCGGATTTACTTAGTTGAGATGTTGTTCTGATTGGTGGAGGAGGCGGTACCTTTGCCATGTGAAGTAATTTACTTCCATGTAAGCTTTTCCTCATCAGTTTACTTCTTTCTAAATTTGGATTACCAGAAAACTCTAAATGACCTTCTGATAAATATCCGCTAAGACCGGGTTGTTTTTCTGCTTTTGATGCTAGACTTGAATCATCTTTAGTAGTACCCTTAGGAATAATCTCATCTTCTCTCAAGTCAGGCATGCTTCTGTTTTTTCTTCTAATCAAACCACCCATCAATAGTTTTCTTCTTATTTTATGCTGCTTTTTCCCTTGCTTTGCTTCTTCAGTTTTCGCTGATTTTTTAGCTTCTTTTGACAGTGAGTTAGAAACAAATTCTTTTTCCTTAAAATTTTTATTATTCCTTTCTTCACTTCTCGCTCGTTTCTCAGGCTCTTTTTTACCATTTAATTTGGACCTACTTGAATATAAACTTCTTCCAGGTCGTTCGTACATCAAATATTCTTCATCTTCAACTACGTTTTTAGTTTTAGTTGCACGGGAGAGAAGACCTCCTTTCTTGTTCTTAGGTAGTGTTGCGTAGATTTCTATACTCTTCTGTGCTGGTCTTTCAGTGACTATGGGTGTTGGTGGATCTCTTGGAATTGTTTTCACCTGTGGTGGTGTACTTGGTATAATATTTGTTAATAATTCTCTGCTGTTTTGTCGAGAGTGATTGCCCTTATCTCTAGAATTTTGACGAGAATGTGTACCTCTACCACTACTATTACTTCCTTCTCTGCTATGTCTGGCTTCTGGATCTATAACAAAACAAAAGTTGTGATCCAAATTACTGATTAAATGTAGACAAGTATTGTTATTATAAAGTTTTTAAATTTTGCCATTTATAAAATTTAATGTTTTTATTCAAATGTAAATTATTAACTATTGTAATTTATGTCAAAATGATCAATTGTTAAAAATAAGATAGAGTTATAAAGAGTTTTGTTTATTGTAAATTTATTTTAAAATCATTTATCACCAAATGTACGTACTGAAATTATTTCTCTTTTTGTAGAATTAAATTAGTTAAAATACTTAATAAATTCTAGCTGAAGATGGAACAGCATTCAGAGAAAAGAATTTGAAATTTACGACCAAAAGTAAATAAGTAAAGTGATCAAGTCGTGAAGTCTACAGAAGATTACTTCAAAACCGACTGAAATAGTAGGTGAATAATAATTAAAAAAAAAAAAAAACTTTTGTAACACAATACACAATATTAGGTTATAATATACTATAGGGTATTAGTAACATTTAAGTTGTACTTAAATATAAAAATATCTTCGCAATTCCAAATGATTATTATTTCTAATCAAAATATAATACCATTTAAAATAATGATTTTATAGTATATTTATATTAATGAGGTTGTTCAATTTTCCCTGAAATTAGGATAAGAAGTTTTAATTTACTGGTGGAGTAATATAGTGGAGTAAAAATAGATATAAAACTACTCAATTAGTTTATTGCAAATACTTACGTTTTGCAGGTTCTTCCAGCTCCAATTTCTTGTGAAGACTACGTGCTCTCATCACGCAAGTGTTATGTTTCATACGTGCTGCACTTGCTGTCTGAGGATTGCTGTAAGGAGCATCCATCGCAGCACGAGCTTTACCAGCAGCAGCTTGACATAGAGATATTGCCGTCTCCAAATCCTCAGCTTCTTCTGAGCGGCCCAACAAATGATCTGCTTCAAGGCATAACCTTTCACAGTCATCTGCAAATAAAAGACGTATTGTACATTTATTTATTTTTATACTACTTCGATATATAAATAAGATTTATCAAAGTATGGACATATTATAATTCCTAGTTACTTTATTAAAATGAAATTATACTTTACACAAATTTAGAAAAATTGTACTTTCCTTTACAGAAACAACAAAATAGTTGAAAACTTGTAAAATTTGTTCTTTAAAACTAGAACTGTAGGTTTCTTCATAAACTTAAATGTGAAAATGAAATAACAAGTTCTTTCGTGTAAATATAAAATGTATTTATTAATTTTTTTTGTCAATTATTAAATTTAATTAAAAGAACACAAATGGAATATTATGGTTCAATTCAGAATATTTTTCTTTAAATGTTAAAATAATACAAACACAAGTTTTAAGTTAGACAACAAAGAAATTAAATAATCATTAAAAATAGTGACAATCATGAAGGAATAACAAATTATGTTTTATAAAATAAACTATAAATTGAAAACTTGGTATTGTTTAGTTTCATTAAAAAAATCCATACAAGTAAAGTTAGTCATATAACTTTTGTAAAACAAACTACCAAACAACTTATATCATAGCTCTAATTTCACAAAATAATCTAAAAATTAAGATAATCCAAAATGGAGCACCAAAATACTGTTAAATTAAACCACAAAAATGAAACAAGGAGAAAGATTGAGTGAATATATTATAAAATACCCATTAGTTCACTGGTTAACAAAATCAAAAGATAAAATGTAGATTTGTGCATAACAAAATATTATTGATACTTCCTTAAACAAAAGCTATTAGGTTTTTCGGAAAATAAGATTTTAAAAATAATATTTATATCTAAACTCCGTTAACTTAAAAAAACATGTTGAATGCTAAATTCTATTCAAATTACACATTTTGAATAATTTGAAAACTAGTTAAACCGTTTCAACTTATTTTAATATTTCATATATACAGTGATAAGTAACTTACCAGATTGACTATTGTGAGTTGCATATTGGTTAGACATAACACATCCAGTTGGGGACTGATGACCTTCAGGTATCTGAGCCAGCTATTAAAAAGGAAAAAAAAAACATTATAAATATCATTCCAAAAGAGTCACAAACAGTTTTATTAATTGTAGATAGAAAATTATTCAAATTCTCAAATTTTATCAAGTTGCATCTATAAAAAAATTAATACCTAAGAAACACTCATGAGAGTGGAGTAATCCGTAGGGAAGAAACATTTATAAGCTTTTTTTCTCTTTTATTTGTTAAGTAGCCTTTTTGGTTTAATTCCACAAGGCCTTAAACTTTTATAGGAAAATTCATTTTCAGATTAAAATATTTTAATTCGAATTTTGGAATGCACAAGGAGCATTTTGATATTTTAACTAAATCGTTTAAAATAAACATGTGTAAACTTCGAGATCAAGTACACATTTGCTGAATAAATCAACTTCAAAATCATTTAATTTTCTTTGTATTATAAATTTCAGAAATAAAATATCTTCCTCCCCCTTTCCTTCACTGACAGCGTTATGTCTTATTTTACTCAATTAGAGTGAGATTTTACAAATTTAAATAGAACTTTCTGAACTTTTTTATTAAAGTTTCATAATTATACTTATGAAATTTTACAAAATACGTCTATAATTAACACAAAAAGAAGGTTTTATTCTTAATTAACAAACTATTAGCAACTTTTTGTATCAAGTACAGTTGAAGTAAGTTTAATTAAATTAGGCAGTGCCGGATTAAGAACCTTGGGGCCCCAAAGCGAGATAGGCAAGGAGGCCCCCCAACCTTGACAACCCCTCCTCAATTAACCCAACCATCCCAACCCGGATAGTATAATATTTTTTTAATCCCTTGGGGGCCCCCTTCGGGGCCGGGGCCCCAAAGCGGCCGCTTCGTCTGCTTAGTGCTTAATCCGGCACTGAAATTAGGCTATTCTTTTCTTTCATATTCTTATTTTAAATTAAACTTATTTATTATTTAAATGAGAAACATACCTGTAGGTTATGTTTAAGCTGCTGCTGTAAAGGTATACTGTCATTGGATGACAATGAGTAAGAATCATAACCAGGATCACAATGTCCACTAGAGCTAGATAACTCTCCAGGCTTGATGCTTGTAGGACTACGTGGGACCCCGCCGGCTCCTCTGTAATAAAATTAAACAAGGAATTCATTAATTGTATATCTAAAATTTAGTATTTTGTCAGAGAATTTTTGAGTATTCAGTAAGAACTTTAAGTGCAAAATTTGTATTATTTAAAACTCAGTGCTACTGGTATAAAAAGTAAAATAATAATAATAATAACTTTGCTAAAGATTTTTAAATTAATGAGATTTCTGGAGTTAAAAATGATGAAATAAAAATCAAATTAAACTTTTAGACAAAGGAGCTTGTTATTTCAGTTTAATTGAACACTACAATAATTAACAGCTGATTATGTTTATATATAATGAACGGTGTATGGTACATTTTGGTATTTTCAAATTATATGGAACTATGTTATTAAACATGCGATTTGGCACCTAGGTTCTAATTAAGTACATTATTGCATAAAAGCAAAACATACCTAAATTGCATTTTGCCGACAATATAATGATAAGGGTTTTCCAATGAAGTCGAAGAAGATGAAGATGCACTGTTTCTATCACCACTCCAGTTACCAGAGTCTCTCCGTACAAGCTCAGTTCCTGGTCGTTGTTGATAGGTGTTTAATCCTGGATGCCGTGACGGATCTGGTACCTTTCCACCAAACATAGCTGCTTGTAGATGTGTTAAATTTTGATAGTCATTTGTACTAAGTACAGGGCGCTGTTCACAAATAAAATGAAACAATTTATTAATAATTATGTAGTTATTAATCAAATTTTTAAAGAAAACAGAATTAATTGCTTAAAATATCATCCAAATAATGATTTTATAAGTCATGATTTTCAATGTACAGTATATCAACTTAAGGTTAATTTACATCTGGTGTGAAGTAGGTATTTAAATCTGTGTCGTCATTTTAGATTCTTGTTTATATTTTACCCCTGAAACAGACTTTTATTATTTACACACACACACACACACACACACACACACACACACACACACACACACACATATATATATATATATATATATATATATATATATATATTTAAATTAATTACTACTTCAAGTTAAGAAAAAACCTTTTATTTAATGTAATTTGTATCTTAATAACTGCGTTAAATTCCAGTAAATTAGCATTTTTGGCTTTGATGACTATAAGGAAATTAACAGAAATTATGACAATGATTTTAAGCAGGGTATCACCAACCATAGGTTTGATTTGACACCTTATTAAAATTACTCCCCCTTTCTTTTTATTAGTAGTACATATTTTTCGATGAAATTTGTATTCTAGTTTCAAATAAATGACACAAAGACTGTTAGTTGACCTATAAAACAAAACGAAATGTGATTGTATGATCAATTTAAAATGTATATTCTTATTCTTACCCCTTTAAGCGCTTCGTGCTGAGATTGGTCAGGATTTGGTGTTACAGCTCTTCTCTGGTTGACCAATCCCAAGCCAGTTGGTTTTTCTGGACTTGGAGTAAGTGAACGACGTCCACCTAGAGCTGTCAAATTGGGAGATGTCGGCTGATTCACATGAGGTTTGTCAGCTTTATTTACAGTTTTTGGAGCTGCGCTAGTATCGATTGGTGTCCCTTCTGGTGTAGCAAATAGTAACAGCAGGGGTTGATAGCGGCCCCGGCGACATTTTTCAACAACCTGTCATGAAAAAAAAGTCATGAAAACTTAGTACTTTCAATAAAGTTTGATGTGGAGTGTGTGTGTCTCATGGCATTGCTAGAGTTTAGAGCTAATCATTTAAAAGTTGGAATGAAAAATGATTGACAAACCCATAAAATAATAGTCCATATGAATCAAAATTATGGAGTTTCTAGTGGGGTCGATGATCCATGGAATAATTTATTTATAGTAAAAATTACAGAAAGTAAGTGACAAATTTCACATCAGTTTGTAAGGATCTGGTATTATATTACAAAGTTAACAATTTTTGAACATTTTATTATTGACCGATTTTGACAAAAATTATAATATTTGTTGTTTATAATGAGGTGGGTTTAACTTTACCATCAATTTTTGATATAAGTAATTAATAGGAAAGTCATGAGATGACAACTATTTAAACTCTTAATGGTACTATGTAAATAGTAAATCACAATTTATTATTTTAAAATTAAATATATCAGTACTTGACGTATCTAAATTGTAGGAAGTAGGATAATTCTATATAATAATTTGCTAAAACAATATCTAATAAGAATATCTTATAATGTTTAAAGCCTGTTGCATGATATATAATCTCAATTTCATTTGATGTTTGAATATATAGGAATGTTATGTATTATGAGCTAATTTTTGTTATTAAAGTTTATTGGTTATTAGAATGTCATATATCAACTAACATATAACTATGTAAGATAACTCTGTGTAATGATTTACCTGTTCCCATCTAGGCCCAACTTCACGAACTGTAGCATCATCAAAATATATCCATACTCGCAATTTTGTATGGAAGAAAAATGTAGAATAATGTTTGCCGTAATAAGTTACAACACCTACGAGTTCATGAGGGTGTACCGATGGCGGAGGAAGAGGAGGTGGTGTATGAAACACATCAGATAATCGCAATGACGTCCTTAATGTCCCCAACAGTGACATAATGTGGTCAAGAGAGGGGCGTTCAGAGTCCCAAACTACTCCAACAGAAACAATCTCAGGCCAGTTTGTCAATGTGCGACGGATTTGAATTTTTGCGCCACAAGCACTCTGAAAAAATAATGGATAAAATATAAATAAATATGAAGGCGCTAGCTATAAATTTTAACACAAGGTCCTCATTATAATCCTTTGTCTATTTTCTCTCGAGACCACAAGGTTAAGATCATTATTTAAAAGTATAAGTTTTGTATGTTACTTTTATAAATTATCTTATAAAAAAATATGTTAAAATTTTATTTAAAGTCGGAAAAAGAAGTTGTAGTTTTGTATACTTGTAATAATAACAATAATAAATTTAACATTATATTTATTTGCAACTAAAAGCTAATCATTTATCTACTGTAATATAAACAGGTGTGATTTTATTATAACAAGAGATATAGCAGTGTCATTTATTATTTAATAATTATCAAAAGAAAATAATTTCAAAATTTATTAGGCTTATTATACAAACCAGAAATGAATTGAAAATCTTTTATGGACACCCCCATACCTCTTGGTAATTAACTTTTAGCTCAAGCAGGCAATTTCATAAACTCTATTATTAAAATGAGTATTAGAAGATCAATTCTATGGTGATGCAAGGACACTGCTTCAAAAACTAATCATAGTCTTTAAAGTGATAATCAAACCTTAAGTTAATATAGTTCTATAATCCTCTTTGTTCTTTGATACTTACAGGACAGTCACGAATGTCACCCATACCACCAGCTTTCTTTAAGAGTTGGCCAAAAAGATCTGGTTGTGAATGCGAGGGAATTTGTTTTGCCTGAGAAGTTAAAGCAGACGCTGATACATAGTGCACCATCTGAAAAAAAGAATAAATTTACATTTGTTTTATAAAAAATCATGACCAATTAGTTTGTTGATTTCAGACCTGAAATGGACAAAAATAAACAAAGTATGCATATAGTATAAACAAAAAATAACTTCGACAGCTTTAAACTTTTGGTTAGATTTTCTTTATTCTGCTATCAAAATAATAATTTATATTTTAGATAGCTGTAACAGTCCAAAAGAGGTTAAATCACAGTGACGTACTGGAACCTCACATTTAGTATCAGTAATGTGCAACCACATATTTATGTTGAAAAGAAGTAAATAAAAACGATCAATTATTGAAAAATTATTTGTCTCATTTTTTAAAATTTAAACCTAACAATACAGAATCATGAACAAATTACTAATAATACAAGTTTCTTATCCCTAGATTTAGGTATTTTCCCTTAGGAATAGCTTTTTTAAAATTATTTTCAAACATGTTATACAAAAATCGTAATAAAAATGACAAACAATAGTGAGTACAACTTATTTCAAATAATTTTATTATGGAAATTCTATAACACAATTTATTCATTGTACACAATTTTTCCCCCTTAATAATATCCCGTTTTTTAAAAATTGTTCTTCAACTTTTTTTCTTTTTTCAAATTCAAAAAGTGTTGCTAATAGTCTTATTGATTTAAAATTATAAAAATATTTATACTAAACTAAGAGTTCTTAAATTTCAAAATAAACAAAGGAATATTGTTTATTTTTAGAAATAATGAAGCTATTACTAACATTGTATCATTCACTTACAATACAATACATGCTCAGTTGTTTTCAAAACAGAAATATGCATGGAATCGCAAAGCCAAATCCATTAAATTGAAAGTTAAAATTTTAGTTATCAGTACCTAATTTTACTCTGATCGTGCTTTTCTATCGCATTTTTTGAGTGTTTTGAGCCACCGTTTTTCATTGCATATTACTTATGGAGGTTTATTATAGACACCTTAACACTGCATCGTATCACTTTTAGTGTTAACTTTACTTTTTATTTCAGGCACTGTCCACTTAAAAAATAACTCAAATATACCAATATTTCTCGTCAGTATAGTAAAGTTCCGAGTTTAAGGTCTATTTAGGAAAACAGGATTTTAAAATATTAAAACCAATCATTGTCAATTCATGAGAAATTAAGGGTACAAAGAAGGAGGTGGCAAGTATCTTGAAAATAGAAAGGCCAAACATAAGAGTGGCATGACATGACAGCCTTTTAACTTAATAACACTTATTTTTTGTCATTCACCCAATGTGTTATATTTAGTTTATAGATACTCATTTAAAAATCTAAGCCTACAACATATGCTTCTTGGGGGAAAGTCTACATCTGATCTCCATTGAAATGCATGTAATATTAATCATAAAATATAAACTACCTTTGCTCATTTGAAGACCTTAACTTCTGGGAAATTTAAGGATCAAGAATATAACTGCTGATGGTAAATTGAAATTTAGTTATTCCTACTCTTTCAATGGTCTAAATGTATTAAAAATATTAATTGCTTTAGGGTAAATAAACTGTAGTGTGGTTTATTTGCTGTTATGAAATAATGTAAGCCTATGACTCACTCCACTCCTTATATTTCACTCACAGGTTACAGCTACATTAGATATTTTTAGTATGTCAAGGTTCTTTAAAAAATATCTAAACATATAAAGAATAATGTTAAATAAATAAGAGCAAAATAAAAAACATTAAAAAAGTATTTATTTTTAATAAGACATAATAGGTAGTGTGTGTGTTTGGAGTGTGTAATAGGAAGGATGAAGAAGATGTTCAATTTATTGCTCTGTCATGTGATCAAGGAAATTTGGTTAAAGTAGTTGAATAAAAATATTTTTTAAGTATTAATGATTTAAAAGACTATTTAAATACTGTAGTAATAATTAATTGGATTTGTGTGAGTAAATTTGGAAGGATGCCTGGACTTATTGTTTTAATTTGATTCAACAATGTAATTACTACTTTCTTTTTTATGATATGGTTTTAATTTATTTGTATTGAAATTTGTTTATGTACTTCTTCGATATTTTTGTTAATATTTATGGGTTTTTATGACAACCCCACAAATGATCCAATAACCGTCATGTTTGTATGTAATTTTAGTTAGTCATTATTTTTTTCAATTACATGTGCAATTTAAATCGAATACAAATTTAGAATTATTTCAACCAAACTTTCAGTAATAATACTAAATAAACTAGGATAACATTAGACCCTAAGATAAAGTTTTTCTACTTGGGATGTGTTCAGACATTAACTTTCATAAACTCTATGTGATCTTAACACAAATCTGATATAGGTGTGAAATAAAAATAGTAATATTTTGACCCATTTCTATTTCAAACAGTGGAATCTCTGGTATGGAATAGTTTTTGTATGTTTAATTTAATATGGTAGCAAATGAGTCCTGATTAGATTAAAAAAATGATTGTCAACAATAGTTAAGTCTAACTGGTCCCAAATTACTAACAAATAGTTTTTTAAAATAATTAACTAACTCTCCAAAACCTTAAATCATTTCCCAATTGTTATTCTGAGGCTGTGCTGTCAAGACACAAATAGCAACTAAAAGCAACTAATGACATGGGCAAAGGTTAGCTCAGGTAGAAACCACTTTACATCAGACAGACTGAAATGATGGGTGAAAGCTAGGGCAAAGTAGTTTGGGTTTTAGTCTGCCATAATATAATAATAGGTTATTGTGCTTCCTTACAGAAATAGCAGCTTTTCTAATGAAACACAAAGTGCAGTTATATAGTTAGGTTTTAGAAAAATGTTTTCTTTTATATTTTCACTTTAAAGTGAATTCATTAAGGCTTTACAAGCCAAAATTAATCACATTGGATAAATACATCAGTAAGAGTATATAAAACATACTGTGTATTTACGATATGTAAAAGTTAGTTTGAAACAATGGCGGACAATCTTCTTACTTGTTCAGAAGCACACACAAGTTTTATTTACTTTAATATGTAGTAAGAAACTCGTCATTTTCCTAAATCAAGCAGCTACTCTTCTTTAGTCTGTTTAAATTAAAATTAGATTAGTACTGTCTTGGTACAGGGGAAACACTGATATCCTTAATAAATCCTTCACTCAATTATTTGTACCGACAACCCCGCCTTCTTAAGCCTTGTTACTACAAGGTTCATATTTAAATAAAGCCTTTCTTCTTCTTCTTCAATCCATTTTGCATGTCAGCCATGAGGGTTTATTGCACTCCCAAATAAAAATAAATCAGTGATGACTTTTGACATCTTTTAGGAAGACCTTACTGTATTCCAATTGGAAGATCAGGTCCTGTGCAGTTTCCCTTGCACATAACCATATTTCCTGCCCAGAGGGTCCCCAGTAAATATCCCCATCCTGTGTACATGTTTTCTCAGATGGCAATGCCTTGTGAGGAACTCTTCCTTATATTGGTCCATGTCTAATAAGAGAAAGCCAGATGCAATTTAATCAAAGGGGGGGGGGCAAAATTAGCTTGTTCATCTTTAATTTTTGAAATACTCCTCCACTTCCACTCGTGCTCTTTCTGAGTGATGATGATTTGTGTAGTTAGCCTCTTGGATATGTCAAGAATGGGCTCAGAAGTAATAAGTTTACCGCCCATGCTACGTTAGCCAGCATGTCTTCACATTCATTCCTATTAATCTCAATGTGTCTCATCCCAGCAAAGTGAAACATTGTTGAGCCTTTCCAACCGTGATATGATTTTGAAGCAATCTCAGATGTACTGTGAAGCTGCCTAAACTGTCTATATATATCCTTAACTCCAAGTCCAAATTTCAAGTTTTCTCAGACAATTCCATTTAGGCTGTAATTTTTGACTGAACCACTGTTGGGTATGGGTAACATTCTCATCGGTAAGACATATTCCTGCTCAGGTCTTCACTTCAGATTTCAAACATTGTTCCAGTCTTCAGCTCATGAAATAGTATTTCCTTAATACAAACTCACTCTAATCAAACCTAGTCATTTAATGTAATTGAGTTTTAACAGAGGTTAAAGATTAATTTAACTTAATCTGCCAATTGCTCCCAAATAATTTCCTTTATACTTGTATAAATTGCAACTTATAAAAAATATCTCGTTTATTTAAACGAAACTAACCTGAGTAAATGGCAAAGGTTCTGAAGTAGCTCCGCATGCTCCACACACACTCTGCTCAACCAGTGTCATGGCAAACTTTTGATGTGGAATACAATGCCTGGCATTACACATGTCTTCACTCTCTCCGCATGCAATGTGGTAATGAATTCGTAACAGAATGTTTTCCTGAAATTTGTATTAAATTTTATTAGCTTTCGGTCAGTATTTATGTAAAACTAAAAATAAAATTATAATTTTGAAATATTAAAGTGTATTGTTAAATTTATAAACCTACTTAAAAAATAATAATAGTACAGTATTAAATACATTGCAATTCAAAGCTAAAACATTAAAATAAGATTTTTTAAAAAGAAAAGAAAAACATTATAAATTACTAAAGAACAGAGCGGCAATTTTTAAAATCAAATATTAATTCATATACAATAACAAACTTTTTATTTTATTATATAAAAATATACATCAAAAATTCTAATTCATTACCATAAAAACATAATTATTAGACATTTTATTGAAACCAACCAATAATTTATTTTTTTTAATTCAATATTTTGTTTATTTTAGTGATGGGATGGTGAAGTCAAAATTTTCAAATAATTTTTCCTACGGGTTTTCATATAATTTATTTTTTTTTTTTTTAATAACTAACTATTCTGGGAACTTAAAAAAATACGCACATAAAGTGATTTTAAGAAAGTGAAACTCAATAGTTTTTGAAAATATAGAATAAAAGTCCTAAAAATCAGAACAAAGTATCAAATTGAAAAATTTGAAACAATAAAATAATTTTAAACATTGAATAACTTCAGTTAAAGATTTGTAAAATGATAATTTTGTTGGTGAAATTGAATCTGACTCCTACTCATAAAACAATTGTAACCACACTATTTTTAATGTGTTTCAGGAGAATTAATTTTTTGAAAATTTATTTCATTAGCAGCTGTTTTAGTTTTAGGGCTTAAAATTTATATTTTAACTAGTGTTGTGAGCTACTTTTCTCCAAACAAGTATTTTCAGTTTATTTTTAATTAAATAAATGAAACTTCAAATTTATAGGAAGTAGTTCTGCATTAAAAAAATGTAGGTTTGGATTGGAAAATCCTTACTTAACCCCTCCTCCAGGAGCCCCTTTTAATGATGGGGAGTTAATATACTTTCAAAAAGTAATTCTATTTAACCAATAAGTGTATTCCAATTATTACATTTCTGTTGTTATTCGTTCAAAAATAATGAAGCTGTTTCCTAAATTTTTTAACACTCAGAATGGGATAAGATCACAGTTTTTTTCTTCTTAAAACGATATTTTCGAAAACAAAGCATATACTTACAAAACATTCTGCAGCATCATCCATAAATCCCAACTGGAACCTCTGTTGGTCAAAGAATGATTCAGCAAGAGCTCTGCGTAAGGCATCGGGAGGTAAGGCACTTTCATGGCTGAACTGCAGTTGGGCGAAAAGTTCCTGTGAACCAAAAATAAGGTTTATATATTTGCTTTGTTCAATAAATTTTAAATATTACCATATTAATATACACAGAATATAAAATTAAATCAAATTCAGTAAACTGAAAGAGACAGTAATAATAAAATAAACACTAGACAAAAGTTGTTAAACGCTACTCCCATTTCACACAAGATTCCCTATACTACGTTTGTATAAAAAAAAAAATCCTCGGGATTATTTCAGTGAGTAGGGGGGGGGGGGGTATAGCAATCCCAAGCTACCTAGCAGGATCTACACCTTTTTCCATGTAGTCTTGGGTTAGAACACCCTTTTCTTTTTCTTATCAGTCTCTTTACTGACTTCTCACTGTATTATGTCATCATATGTGCTGCATACCTAAGTATTTAGCTTAAAATATGTAGGATTATTTTTACACAATAAAAATGTGTGAAATGTGTGCGTCACTTTGGTTACGTTTTAGTGCACAGTTAATGCATTCACAGCCTAAGACAACGTTATTAAAACACATTAACCACAGCTGTCTTGATCTCCTAGAAGTATTTAACAAATAACTGATTCCAAGTATTAGCTAATAGTCAAGGATAACCACACTGCATTTCTTAGTATCCTACTGGTTAAGGTAAAGAAATGTTGCTAATGAATGGCATTCTATAGATTATCTTTGTTTTAACCTTCACATTATTCAGAATATAATTTATTAATTTAATAAATTATGATTGATTAAAAGCAATGAGCATTATGATCAATTGTATTTCCTTTGATTACAAATGCAAGTTTAAATATAATGCTTTACCGTGATCCTTGATTCAAATTCATAAGAATAATGTTAAACACTTCAACAAATTTACTGTAACATGTAATTATTTTCAAGATTAGAGCAATAGCCTACATATATATGCTCACGTTTTAATTTTGGTTTTACTCCTATTTTGTATTTTAATATTAAAAATGTAATAGAGAGCTATAATAGCTGAATCTACTCAGTTTTTCATGTAGCTTTGGATTAGATCCCTTTTTTTAGTCTTTTCTATGAGGTCTCTCTAGACCAACTCTTACTCTCTTCCGACTCTGACGCTATCAGAAGATAGCGTCAGACGCTAATTCTGACGTTGTCGAAAATTAGGGGCTTTATTTAACTATTTACTTCCTTTTACGGAGATAACTGAAAGGTATTTCGCCTTAAAACTACAAGGAAAAAAATTCTTTCTTTTTATAAGCCGATGATGACAGAGAAGTATTCGCCTTTAAACTACAAGAAGAAGAAACAAAAATTCTTCCTTTTATAAAGGGATGAGATGACCGAGAGATTTTCCCCTTTAAGCAATAAGAAGAAATAATTCTTCCTTTTATAAAACGATGATGACCTAGAGTATTTTGTCTTTAAACAAGAAATGTTTTTCCCCTTTTATAAGGCGATGATGAACTGGAGGTTTTTTCCTTTAAACAACAAGAAATTTGTTTCCCCCTTTTATAAGGCGATTATGAACGGGAGGTTTTGTCCTTTAAACAACAAGAAATTTGTTTCCCCCTTTTATAAGGCGATGATGAACGGGAGGTTTTTGCCTTTAAACAACAAGAAATTTGTTTCCCCCTTTTATAAGACGATTATGAACGGGAGGTTTTGTCCTTTAAACAACAAGAAATTTGTTTCCCCCTTTTATAAGGCGATGATGAACGGGAGGTTTTTTCCTTTAAACAACAAGAAATTTGTTTCCCCCTTTTATAAGGCGATTATGAACGGGAGGTTTTGTCCTTTAAACAACAAGAAATTTGTTTCCCCCTTTTATAAGGCGATGATGAACGGGAGGTTTTTGCCTTTAAACAACAAGAAATTTGTTTCCCCCTTTTATAAGGCGATGATGAACGGGAGGTTTTTGCCTTTAAACAATAAGAAATTGTTTTCCCCTTTTATAAGGCGATGATGAACGGGAGGTTTTTGCCTTTAAACAAGATATTGTTTTCCCCTTTTATAAGGCGATGATGAACGGGAGGTTTTTGTCTTTAAACAATAAGAAATTTGTTCCCCCTTTTATAAGGCGATGATGAACGGGAGGTTTTTGCCTTTAAACAAGCAAAAAAATTCCCCTTTTATAAGGCGATGATGAACGGGAGGTTTTCGCCTTTAAACAACAAGTAAACAAAATTTCGTTTAAACCACTGACAGGTAAACAACTAGATGTTATCTTAGTGGTACCATATTCCTCACGCTAATGATCTCAGAAGAAAATAACCTTCGATGTTCGACCCAGATGATCTGTCATGTCTATCGTTCAATCTTGATACGATAACAAAAAACATTAAACTATCGATTACCTACAACACTCTCGAGTCACTAGCTGCAGATGCAGAGGTGATGTCCTTCCAACGCCCGCTAGACGATTACGCGGGAAGATCCCGTGTATCCCGCCAACCTCTGCTGGTTGTTGCACTCGCCATAAACTAGTTCTTGTTGGTAACCACAGTAATATAAGTAATACTTAGAATAAGTCGATATAAAGTTTGTCTGCAGACAATGTCTTATTCTGTCTATGTAAAGGGAAAGAAAAATAGAGGGGGGTCTTCTTGTCCAGCAAAAGACGTTAAAAAAGGAGGGAACTTTTAGAAGGTTGCTTTAAAATACTACCGTTTTAAGAAATCAGCTAATCCTGAGTTCTCCAGTGTAGATATTAAAGAAAAAGGGACAAACAAACAAAAATCTTACGAAAAATGTTTCAAACAAATTTTAAATATCATAAAATAACCTACAATTTGTTTGTGACACGTTTCGTTGCAAAACAAATTGACCGAGTTTTGGTCTTTTAAAAATGTTACTGAAAATACCCGTATTTCGTGTATGAGATTGTTACACCCTTCAATTCTAAACTTGAAAACCATAGCCTCGAAAATAAAAATATTACAGTTTTTACACCAATGACTTACCTTAATTTTGAGCCGTTACATTACGCTACAGCTCTGAAATTAACGGAGATATTCTATAAAAATCAAACGTGTCGTTTTTAAAAACGACATCCGACTTCATAAACTACAACAAGGCAAATAGGTTTGTCGTTACTACGGACTTGATAGAATAGAAAACACTAATGTAATAAATATATGTCCTCGTGAAAGTGTTTTGCAACAATTTCGTCAATTAAAGAGAAAAAAACAAAGCAATATATGTGACGCGACATAATTAATATTATTATACGGTAAGCATTTTTCGCAAATCTAGTTGTTTAACCTAACCTCAATTAAAACGTTAATGTGATGAATCAGCTGTTAATGTGTTAAATTGGTTGCTATGGTAACAAATGTGAAATTGGTTTAAACATTAAAAACATTCCTAATAGGATTAGTTCATTTATAAAATTCCTTTTAAATGACGCACTATATCACTGTTGTTTCTATACATCTAGTCTTCAAAGAAAAATTTAAAATATAATGCTTTTATCAGAATCAAATTTTAAGAAATATTTCACTTAAATTAATCCAACCCATAGTTGACACTGCGCATTTTTTTACGGCATTGATTTAAAGATAACTTCGAAATAAGTTAATAAATTTATATCAGCAGTTTTTGGAATGATGTCCTTCTGTGTAATGTGCAATTATCTACAGCCCAACGAGTAGGCAGATTTTAAAATCAAATTTGACTAAATCTCTGATTTTTCTGTAGCTGCCATAAGATCAAAACTCAATATTTCGATTTATCAACATTGGGTCGAAATATTTTGACTAAATGTTGCTAGGAATTTCCTCCAAGGACCCAAATAAAAGGTAATTGCAGTTTCATAAAAAGTACCGATTTAAGAGTTAAAAAAAAATCGTTCATAATGTTACAGAAGAACTGATTTTCTCAAAATCATGTATATGGATTTCGTTGAAATTTATTTTCAGTGAAGTTGAAGATTAATGAGCTAAACCAGTGTTTTAATTAGCAAGTAAATTACACTGTTCAGGAATAATTGTGCAAAAATGTAAAATGTATCTTGACCGCTGTCATTAAAATATCGATTATAATTTATGTTTCAGATGATAAGTTTAGCTCCTTCAATACCAAATTATCTCCCAAAAGGAAAAAAGAAGTCAAAAATAAACCATATTTTAAGTAGAAAAAACATTTTCGGGAAAATTGCGTCCAAGATAAATCTGTAAATAAGATAAGAAAGCAAACACAATTATGTTGCACCTTATCTTTATGTAATAATGGTTGTGTTTTAAACAAGTTACAAGAAATTGAGAAAGATATAATGTGCATTTTTCCATCCAACAAAATATATAGAAAACCCCTCTATTTTTTACATCATAAACAATGACATGGCCTCACGTTGTTAAGCCGAAACATTTGAGGAGTGAGAGAGGTGGCAGGCTATAATTTATTTAAATTCAGTTTTACAAGTAGAACCTTCTTGAAGATGACAACTTACTGTATATTGTAGAAACGTACTAATTAAACATTGAATATGAATTATTTAAATTATAAAAAACAAGCGACCCGCGTACCCGTGTTACCACGGGTAAAAAAGTGGTAATAAAACCATTTGATTTATATACTTGAAACTTCGGTTTTAGCAGTTTCTCACTAAGGTCTATGATTGTGCAAAATTTCAAGTTCCTAGCCTATATATTGAAATAGTTTCAATATGGAGATTTCTGAAACTTCAGGAACCTATATCTCAGGAACCACTTGATTTATATACTTGAAACTTCGGTTTTAGCAGTTTCTCACTAAGGTCTATGATTGTGCAAAATTTCAAGTTCCTAGCCTATATATTGAAATAGTTTCAATATGGAAATTTCTGAAACTTCAGGAACCTATATCTCAGGAACCACTTGATTTATATACTTGAAACTTCGGTTTTAGCAGTTTCTCACTAAGGTCTATGATTGTGCAAAATTTCAAGTTCCTAGCCTATATATTGAAATAGTTTCAATATGGAAATTTCTGAAACTTCAGGAACCTATATCTCAGGAACCACTTGATTTATATACTTGAAACTTCGGTTTTAGCAGTTTCTCACTAAGGTCTATGATTGTGCAAAATTTCAAGTTCCTAGCCTATATATTGAAATAGTTTCAATATGGAAATTTCTGAAACTTCAGGAACCTATATCTCAGAAACCACTTGACTTATATACTTGAAACTTCGGTTTTAGCAGTTTCTCACTAAGGTCTATGATTGTGCAAAATTTCAAGTTCCTAGCCTATATATTGAAATAGTTTCAATATGGAAATTTCTGAAACTTCAGGAACCTATATCTCAGGAACCACTTGATTTATATACTTGAAACTTCGGTTTTAGCAGTTTCTCACTAAGGTCTATGATTGTGCAAAATTTCAAGTTCCTAGCCTATATATTGAAATAGTTTCAATATGGAAATTTCTGAAACTTCAGGAACCTATATCTCAGGAACCACTTGACTTATATACTTGAAACTTCGGTTTTAGCAGTTTCTCACTAAGGTCTATGATTGTGCAAAATTTCAAGTTCCTAGCCTATACAGTTTTCGAGTTGAAAAATCAAACGGGCAGACTTAGCGTTTTATTAATATGATAATTATTGAAAATTATGAGTTTTATAAGTTGCTCAACTGTAGTAGCAATTTTGAAACAAACAACAAAAACCTAACAAAATTGAAATGTTCACTTCAAAGACACAGATTCCAGTTCGGTCATAATAATCTTCCAACAACGCTACTGTCGCTGGTAAATCTAGGTTACAAACGTAATCGATAATTCCAACTTCCCTACAACTAGACTGACCATTCCGGTTTCTCTGACAGCTCCCAAGAATTGATCGATCAATCGGATGTATCAGAATGCTGTTCAGGAAATTTCCCAAATCGGATGATTCAGAGTCTACATTAATTGCTGTGAGAATGAAAACGCAAAACGCCACAAATTCACACGAAACGTTTCCGCTCCCACGCAACAGCCGACAAACTGATTTTAGATAGGAGTCTATTCATGTATTCTTTTAATTATATTTCCAGAGAGTTACGTTGGAAAATGAAACACTGGCGGTTGTAATAGCCTACAACCCAAAAACAATCTACATAAGTTGCCAACAATACATGAAAATAGCGCCAAAGTGATTCATCAAATCACAGCTGAGTGTATGTTGTTGTACTAAGACAAGTTTTATTGGTACGAACATGAAATAGTTTACTGTTTGTAATTATGAATTGAAAACAAAATATAGATTACAGCAGACTTTAATATACTGCAAGAAATAGAAATCAATGACAACTCAATCTTATGATTTCATCTCACAAAAAGCTGTTTTTAAATGGTAAATTTACGCATTTCTGCATTGGGCGGATGCATTAAATAATTTTAAACATATAAAAAACTATACTCTCTTATCTGTGCTTAATGTACGATTCTGCACTGCAATTTAATTTTAACATACAAATGTTTTTCCTTGTTGTTTAAAGGAGAAAAACCGCTCAATCATCACCTTATATATATATATATATATATATATATATATATATATAAAGAAAAGAATATAAAATAAAGACCCCAATAAATAAAGTACTCTAATATCGCCAGCTTCGGAAGAGAACAAGAGTTGGTCAAGAGAGACCCCATAGAAAAGATGAAAGAGGTATTTAACCCAATATTACAGGAAAAAAAGTGTAAATCCAGCTAGGGTCCCACGGGATTAGCAAGACCATACATACTATAGGTTAGGTGAGCCCCTAAGGGGGGGAAAACCGAAATAAAGGATGTAGTAAATAATCCTACACCAACAGCGACAATATGAAAACGTTGCAGAGCGAGATAGGTAAGAGAACTGGTTTTCATGGACGATGTTAATGACTTACTAATAGTTTAGAGAAAGGGATGTTAAGCGTCATAAACAGAAGTTTTTTAGGAATGATTGCTGGATTGTTTATAGTTCGTGTTGTGAACTACCGGCCAAAAAAGTGGATAAATTTTGATCAAATTTGGTTTGTGGGTGTAATTTGACCAATCTTACATAACCCCATATTTTTGTAAAATTGAAGTTCAAAATTTCTAGTTCCATAAGACAAAATACAGAAGTTTTGATCACATATATCTATATATATACCCTAAAAATGTCGTTTAGGAAATTATTTGTAAAAACAATATTAATAGAAATCGCCTTATTTTACGAAAATCCTTTCTATGGAGGAAAAAAATCGAGAAAAGATTGCTTAGAGTTAATATTGTTGAAATGGAATTTTTATCCACTTAACGACAAAAAAATCATTTTCGAATATTCCGGTATGCATTTCTAACATAAGAAAATTGGTATGAAAAGGTTTTCTCAAATATTGTTCGATAATCCATCAGATTTTCTCAAAATGGACAATTTTTCTGTAATTCAACCTCCAAGGACCCAAAAAATGGTGTTGAATCGTCATCTTGATCAAATTAAAAAAATAACGATAAATGTCGGTATGAGAGTTAAAATATCGAAAAAATGTTAAAAGGGCTCTTCTATATTATCACTCATTAGAAAGACAGAGATAAACTCAATAATGAAAGTTTTTTTTGGAGACATTTTTGAAAAATAGCGACAAAGCTTATTTTTTGTTAGTACTTGCTTTTGTGGCTGGATGTGTAAGAAAGTTTGTGCAATGTTTTTGCAAGTTTATCTATAAGGGTTCCGTATTTAGAAATTATAACATTTAATTCATAAAGAAAACCCAGTAACATGACAAACCTAGTTAACACTACCGCCCAATTTATCCACGCCCTACTGTAATGAAATTGATTGGTCCTCCGGCCGCCATCTTTCCCTTTAAAAATCACGATTCAATTTTTTCCCTCATTACTTTCAACAATAGAAAATACAATTCAATTCCCCCACCATCGTCTACTCTCGTTTTAACATGTAATGATTTTAGTTTCATCCAGGCACGACTTTGTCGAAACGATTACAATCTTGGTTTTGTCTTGTTCTTCTTCTTCTTCTTCGAGTCACGATTAGTTTTCTTCTTCCCGCGCGCGCGCGCGCCAAACGCCGAGGATGATGCTCCCTCTCAGCTGGTTTTCAATTGTTTTACTTTTTGTTTTGAATCCAGTTGGAAACTGTTTTCAAGGTGAGCAGTTCCGCGGCTTCCCGCCAAGTTTAGGTTTGTTGCTACGCGTGCAATGAACTTCAGCTGTCTTGGAGTATTATTTTTCTTCACGCTCACTTGCGATGAGATGATGGGCGAAATGTATTTATCTGTAATATCCTCTATGAGAAATTCATAAAAAGTTTAGTTTACAAACAATCTACCGGAGTAGAGATGCTTCCAAAGACTCAACGAAACACAGAAGAGGACCAAAAAGAACTTTATAGAGGCAAGAACTGTGTTCAGGGAGCTCAGAACAGGCGGTGTTGGAAGATTGACACGGGAAAGAGGATGGAAACTGTATAGCCTAGCCTATATATAACTAGTTGATGGCCTCAGTTTCACCTGGGTTTAGTTGAGATAGTTTTATAAAGAATGTTTTTTAGCACAACCCCAATGGTGGTGCAATGGAAATAAATTATGCCCAAATACTAATTTGGATCACACGATCAAAATCGACCCATAAATAACAAAGATATGATACTTGTTTAGGGGAAAAACACCCTTGTAATGGAACGTTTTAAAAAACCCTTTCTTAGCACGCGTCTACAGACCTACCCCAAACCATGTTAAAAAAATTCATAGTTCTAGGCTTCTTGGATCTAGAGATTTCGAGATCAGTCAGTGGGTTTATGTCCAATAACAAACTATAGGGAGTGATTTGAGACAAAAAATAAAGAAAAAGTTCAACATATGTAAAAAAAACAACTTTATTTTCTGTTGTGCTTCAAAAACCAGATATAGCTCCGTACAGATTTTTAGATATCGATACCAAATTTGGAAAGTTTTACAAACTATTAGTTCGCAGTGTTCAGCAAACTCTTATAATTTTTCAACTTACCGTTTCAAAATATCTAGCCGTTTTAATGCTAACCAATATCATAACTTTATTTTTCGTTTAGGTTGAAAGATAGTCCCGAGATATTTGTAAAAAACCAATTATTGGTAATTTACTAGAACTATTACAAAAGTGATTTTTCAGAATGTAGGCTAGTAATTTCCTAAGTTCAATTCGATGACTTGGACGACCGCAGTTGACATTTCAACCAATGACAAAGTCACGGAATGGTTTCGAGTTTCGTCCACTGTGACAGGGAATTTATGACGCGTTCAACGAGACGTAGCTTTGGTTTGTTTTGAAACCTCCTCTTCTTCTCGATCAAGGTGGTCTTGGAATTAGTTTCACTTCAGTGATTCATTCCGGATATGGAATCAAAAAGTGAGAATAATTTCCGTTTAACATTGTCAGAGTGACTATGTACTTTCTATTTCTTAGAAGAAACGGGATGGATGTGATTCAGACGTGAGTTTTCAAAGTAAAATCCAAAACTGTTATGAACCAGTTGAAACCTATTGTTGTCAATAAATGATCATTAGAGATGTATTTCGGCTGGTTTGAAAACCGCACTCGACTTGGTGATTTTATTTCCGATTAAATTATGATTGAATGCAAAACTTGTAGGGCCTGTGATATAGATTGGACTCTTCCTCACAAAAGGGCAACCATTCTAGTTCAACCTTCTGCTTCGTATAAAGTTGACATTTTTTAATACAGGAACAGGACATGTTTTGTTTAAATATACACAAAATTAGGTCTTGTTTCTCGTAAGAAACTAAGGTAAAAAATAAATAAATAAATTTTTTAAAAATAATAATAATAAACAAAAAACCGATGAATCCAGATCAAACAATCCAATACCGGACTTTCACAAGCTCACATACTAAAAAGAGTGAATCAAGATCAAACAATCCACTACCGGACTCTCACAAGTTCAATACTAAAAAGAATGAACCCAGAGCAAACAATTCGATACGCGAATCTCAACGTAAAAATAAACATACAAATTATAGTTTTTTGGAAACACAAATTTTACTTTAACAATATTACCTAATGATATTTCATATATGAGGGAAAACACAAGCTGAATTAATTAGAAAAACCCAATACAATAGTTGTAACTTTTCCGAACTATACATTATAGATAAAATTAAAAGTAAGATCTGAAGTGTTCTGCAACGTAGAGCGCCACATTGTCCACGGTGGTACAACGCACCCTTAACAGGAATCTGTACAAATAGAATGTCGGCAATTTCCGATACAAAACTGTTTTCCTCCTGACGCATCACATTCCACACATCCTTCTCACGGTGACCGCTTTCAATTTCTACGAAACGATCAAGGTTCCCCGGGACACGAAGTGGCGACTTCTTTATAGATCGAAAAGATTAAATTTTGAATCAAACTTAAGCGGATTATGACATAGCATGCGTCATAATTTTAGAGATGAGGAATAAACCGGTTGTTTACAAAGTAACAAAAATCTTACTGGAGAAAAAAGTCAATAGGGTGTTCGAACCAAGATAAATGTAGACAACTAGCAAATTCACTAAAACGACGTTTCAAAGACGAAGTTATCATCAAATCAGGGACAAACCTTGTGTAACGACTTGGTAATTTAAACGTTTTCTTGTTGGTGTGTTTGCTTGTAGTGAATTTAAGTGTTTCATTAACTGCAGTTGATTGCGAATTTACTTCTAAATATATGTAAGTAACAAAATTGATATTTAGAATGATCAGGCACACAAGAACGACTCTGGTAGTTATTTCTAAAAATACAGTAATGTATTACAAATAATAACAAAACAAGAGTGACAATAAAAGAATGGCCATGTAGAGAACATTTAAAAAATATCGAAATTTTTTAATCTTCCACTTATTAAATAAAGAAGACAGAAGAGAACTTGCTGTGCTAAAATATTGCACTAACTTTCCCATAAACCCACCCACAAAATAAGAAATAATATTCCTCATCTACTTCAAAAGGTTTTTCTGTTCTACTTAGTCTACACGCGAGAGAAGAAATCTTTATTACTAATATTTTGTTCGTGTATTTCTTATGGGAAATGAGGTGGTAAAAGAAGACATTTCCCTATCAAATTTAGAAAAATATAAAACAACATTTTTAAAAGATATTTATATATAACCTAAACTTGGCTTTCGCATTAAACTCTTCATAACCGTAAATGATATTTGATTAAAAACGAATTTGTAATGACACTGGGAAAAGCTCATTACGTTTTCGCAAATTATTCCTGAACGTAAGTTTCAATATGGCGCACTAATCTACAACATAATCTTCATATATTATCAACTTGAAATCGATCGAAATCGGTAAAGCTGATTTTGAGAAATAACAGCTCCATGGATGATTTATTTGGTTGATGTGTTACGAGCCGCAATTTTGGACATAATGACAATGAAAAGGTTTTGTTTGTGTCTTTGAGGTTGAAATCTGACAAAATTTCAACAATTAGATCAGATTTTCGAAATATAACGACAAATTCTGTGGCATTTGTTCTCTCTGCACAGATCTGTAGAAAAGAGTCAGATAGATATTATTTTTTATTCTAAAAAACTGTTTTTTGAGCCCTGGGACTACAAAATGGATATTTCCGTGACAAATTCAATATCTTTAACCTCAATCATTGGTACACGCCAGAAAGTAAAAACTACAGCAGATGAAATTGACGTCAATGTGCAAAAGTGCGTGACTATGCTCATTTCATTTCATAATGGACAAATTAATAATTTCGTCTGGCTGTTAACAATTAATTGCTTCTGAATTAAATTTAATTAATTAATTATCAGGTCGTGAGATTACAATTTAAAAATAAACGCTCTTATTATTTATCAAAGAAAACAATTCTGAGCATCATTTATGTATAAATAAATATTGAGCTTGACTTGTAAGAATATTAGATACAATAAAACACGAACACAAGATCTCATGAAAATTACGTTTAATCAAACGCGTTTCAATGACAAAGTAGACATCCTCAGTGTTTATCTTCTAATACATAAGCACAATAACTAAACTATAAGTCAATATTAAAGTTATAGTTTAATTATTGTCGCTCATGAATCACAGAGGATGGTGACTTTGTCTTTGAAACGTGTTTGATTAAACGTTATTTGTGTTCGAGTTTTATTCTATCATTTATGTAAAAGGTCTATATTAGGAACCACATGTCTGAAATTATTTAACGCTGGAAATATAACCTACAAACCGATTTTTCCTTACAAACTTGCCAAAGCGATTCTAAATATGTTACTTTCTGGATTTGTTTTCACATTCATTACTTGGCTAGAACCTCATGATACTATACTATTTCAAAACAACAACAACTTACACAGACAAAACTACTAGACTCTCATTTGCATAAATTAAACCAAAATCCTTCCTAACTTGTTTTTTCCAGTCATTTTAAGATAAATCACGTCTGAAGATTTTATTAAACAACTGGTAGAAGATTTAAAATTGCACAACGTAGCTGAAGTTGAAGTTTTCAAAATAAATCACCATTAAGAGATTAGTTAAGAAACTGGTTGTAAACAAAACCAAGAAAAGGAGACCGAGCTAGAGAGTTAGCCTTGACCGGGACGCCGCGGGCATTCTCGTGTTCAGGTCCCGCGCCAAGCCAACAGCAACTAAGGTGTAGATTTACTACCAATTTCTAACAACACAGAATCTCGGAGCGAGATTTGTACTTCATTTAATCTTAATAAAAACAGCTGTTGTGGAGAGTGGCTGGTGCAACTGCGTGAGTAACTTTTTGGGAGATTGAAATGTACCTTAATATTTACATTAAAATTTCGCTGAAAATGTTTTCCGCGAGTAGCACAGCTACAATTAGCGGTAGAGTATAAAGTACTCAACTAAAGGGACAAACCAAGATGAAGCTGGTGTTATTCAGTACTCCCCCTCCCATAAAATAACATTTTTCTACAGCGGAATCGATTTAAGATAAAACGCACTCTTTTACTTCTCCACATATAAAGTTGTAAGATGGGTCAAAATATCGATGTAAAATTTCTTACGGATCTCCGTTATGAGGTCTGAAGAGTTAAAAAAATTTAGGAATGTCGTGTGTGAAGCAGTCTACAGTCTAAACGCATTGAACGATTTTAATCAATTTTGGTTTGTGAGTATATTTTGCTCATGTATCGGCGTTTTCCCCATTTTTTAAATTATTCAAACTATGGAGCTTAAACACATAGGTATTTACGATTTTGTTCAAATTTATCTTCTAAGAATTAAAAAAAAATGTATCTCCAAAAAAGTCGATTCGAGAGTAAAACACGAAATCGGTCATACATTTGTTATAAAATACGTAATTTCTCAAAATCAGCTGCACAGATTTCGTTCCAATTTTAGTGAAATTTGAAAATCAATTAAACAAACCCGTGTTCAAAATAGCAAGTAAAAACATATTAGGTTTCAGGAATAAGAAATATATATATTAACCTTGACCGGCATCGTTATAACCTCGATTTTAACCAGTGAAACAAGTTTAAACCCTTATTTAAAAATACAAATATTTTTTCAAGGAGTATGTTCATGGTACATTTTCACTTTTTATTTGACAATTACTGAAACTGATATTATTGAATGACGTTTAACGGGGAGTAAGTAAGTTTGTGCAATCTTTATGAACCATTTATTATAGACAAAAATAGTATATTTTTAATAGATTTTGTTTTCTTGCAATTTTAAATTAGCCCTCAAGAAATGAATATTACAGTGATAATTATGATGATCACTAAATTGGATAAGAGTTTTTAATGCATTTCTTTCGTGTTAATGATTCTTTTTATCATTTTATTTATGAAATTACTTCATTTACTTTGCGCCTGAGCAGGAAGTGAAGCCTCTAACACTTTAAAATGTAATCTGTTTCGCAGAGCGATTGATATTTTTTGAATGGGAATAGATCGATCGTTAAAGGACGAGACCCTCTAATCTTTGACCCTCAAGACAATATTTTAGGGAAGATTTTGAGGTTCAGGAGCTTACGTAGCTTCCTGGAAATGTCTAGGGGGCATCTAAACATTTTTCATTTGGGAGCAAAATAGGCTCTTATGGGTGACGTGGAAAAGGAATAGACAGCTCAACTGAAGAAGAAGAAGAAGAACCTTATTTAGATGTATTATCCTTGCCCAGGAGAAAACAATAATTCGGGCACAAAAATTGAAGAACTTGACCTTTCTTAAAAGAAGATTCTGAAGAGTATCAAAATAAATCAAGAAGATGATAACAATAACAATTTTGCGTCCAAAGTTTTATTTGAACTATTATGTCAATGCGCATAAAACTTACGCATAAAAAACACCGAGCGAAAAGATAATTTTTACTCAAACAACATCAGGAATATTGGTGTTTTAAAACTGTAGGTATTCTATTTTAAATTAAATTTTAAAGTATACCACCGTAAGCATAACGTTAATAATCACTACAGCAACCGTAAACAACTTTACAATACTGATTCAAACAGATGTCTGCGCTGACCATCTGTTATTATAGCTCATTTTAAGATTACGTTTACATCATTTCTCGAAAAGATTGGCAGAACTACTCCACAATGTTAACTAGACAATAAGGAAAAATTTGTGGTTCAGCAAACCAAGCTTTAAACTCACAACCGATACCAGATTTTTGTGTCCTAACTGACACATCATCACAAAATAAAGAACGCTTGTCAATAGCATGTGTAATTGTAAAACAAGATGGCGTCCATGTCGGTTAAAAGATAATTGAAGAGGTATTGTTCGTAAATGATAGAAAGAACTAGGAAGAAGAGAGAGAGAGAGAGAGAGAGAGAAGGGCAAAGTTCGTGAAGACATCCTAACAAGAAGAACGTGATGAGGCTTGTCGATGTATCGATTGCGGTCAGAGAGTTTATATCGAAAAATATTGATTATAGTCTTACGTGATATTTGGGCCATGACAAAGTAGTTCTAAGAAATTCGGATCAATCTGATGTAAAATGAAGTAGGATAAAATATTTATTCTAATTTCAATAGTAGAAGAATAAAAAAACAAAAGTTTCCACATCCAAGTTTTCTTAAAAATGAGCACTTATAACAGCGTAAAGAGAGTGCATCTCGCGTGTCTAGAACTCTGAAAAGCACTTACGATATTTCTTATGACAACCTTAATTTAAATTTCAGACACATTCACGTATGGAACGGATATTTTTGAAGAAAACTCCAATTTAAAGTTAGTAGAAGTCAGAAAATCATTAAAACTAACAGATTCAACCACTATCGCGTGACATCTCATTGAAAAGTTTCTTGTAGGAAGAATAACATTATGAAAGCTTTTTATACAACCCTAAACGAAATGGCGACCAAAACTGGAGATTTAATTACGTTATTGCCAACATTTTAGATACTTTAGCTCAACAAATTAATTTAACCATTAGTTTTAGACTTTTTGGTTTTCTTCGTATAAATAACATTGAAATGATTTAAACCTAAAGGATCATGCGTAATAGTTAGGTTAGATCTTAATAGTTTCTTAAGGTTAACCGTCTAAATAAAATCGTGACAATATCATAATCAAGGGCGTAGTTTTTAGTAGCTATTTTAAATGTCGTATCAAATCTATGTTTCTCCATTTTTCTTGTCAAAAAAGACCTTTTTAATTAGGTACAGTATCACTTAACTGAGATGACCACTTAATAATTTGAAGTTGCACCTCCATCCCCACCGCATCCTCCTCATAAACATTTCATGTTTATTAAAAATGTAGTTTCGCTAACCCAAAAATTGTCGTTGCATATAATCTAAAAATTGAGAGTAAGGTTGCCAAAGGAATAATTTAAACATCTGAAAACAATTTAAAATCAGGTAACATGTAGCACCTAATAGGTTTTACTGTATGTAAACTTAAATAGCCTACATAAAAGTAGCGAGTGTTGTATTTTCTACATATATTACAGCTTCGGACAACACGCTGAACTAGCGAAAAAACTAGAATATCCTAAAGTTACAAGGTCTATCTGGTATAAGTGATTTAAAAATTACAAATTTCGATAAACCTAAGTGAAGGATTAGTTTGTATCACAGGGTTGGGTACTCATCAATTTCTAATTCTATCAAGGTTCAAGTACTCAGTTTTTATAAAATAACCTTGAAGACTATCTAAACCTATGACGTAAGGATATGACCTCTCTCTAACAAGACGAACGGATACAATGGCCGGCTCACACGCGGCTTTCAAACTCCAGTTACTTTTTTAACAACAAAGGAGAGACCTGCGAAATTACACCGAATAATACTAATATACTGCCGAGCCATGTGAAACATCGACTGCACTCTGAGTCATATCTCGTCAAAATCTTTGTATGTCATTGTGTGGCTTCAAAAAGTGAAATAAAGGTAGTCGACACGCAGTTTCTGTTTTGGTGCGTTTTTAATATTCGCTCAATTATAGAATCATTAAGATTAATATGTAAATCATCAAGCTACACAAAATTATATATGTCTGAGGAACTACTGAAAAAGGTGGGGGAATGTCTCAATCGGTAGCCATTTTGAAATTTGTCTACCATTTTTACCTCCCCACTAGCCTATATGTTATTTTTCGATGTCGATTCTTTGTGGTTGATGTCTTTTGAGTCCAAAAAATTGGTTTCGAATAATGATGTTCTGTCTAGCATCCATATATGTCGTTTGTGCAATGGTCTGCAATGGACAGATTTTTATCATATTTGGTATATGGACATATTTTGGTTATAACTCAGGTTGTTTTTAGAAAACTCATAATTTGGAGTAGTTCTCATAAGAAAAAACACAAAATTACACTTTTCTCAAAATCAGCTCTAACCGATTTTGATCAAATTTGGTACATGGACAAATTTTGGTTATAACTCAGGTTTTTTTTTGAAAACTCATAATTTGGAGTAGTTCTCATAAGAAAAAACACAAAATTACACTTTTCTCAAAATCAGCTCTAACGTTTTTGATCAAATTTGGTATATGGACATATTTTGGTTATAACTCAGGTTTTTTTTTGAAAACTCATAATTTGGAGTAGTTCTCATAAGAAAAAAACACAAAATTACACTTTTCTCAAAATCAGCTGTAACGTTTTTGATCAAATTTGGTATATGAACATATTTTGGTTATAACTCAGGTTTTTTTTGAAAACTCATAATTTGGAGTAGTTCACATAAGAAAAAACACAAAATTACACTTTTCTCAAAATCAGCTCTAACGTTTTTGATCAAATTTGGTATATGGACATATTTTGGTTATAACTCAGATTTTTTTTTGAAAACTCATAATTTGGAGTAGTTCTCATAAGAAAAAACACAAAATTACACTTTTCTCAAAATCAGCTCTAACGATTTTCATCAAATTTTTTCTCAAGCGTAGTCCTTTAACGTACATTCAAACCTATTGGTAGTCATCTCTCTAAAAACTGTCATAGGGGTATTTAACTTCTTAAAATGGTCTCTACCGATTTTGTTCAAATTTTAGTGAAATGTGAACATTAATAATCTAAACCCCTGTACAAAATCGCAATTAAAAAATATTACGGTTTTGGAATAATTGGCAAACAACAATGGGCCTAAAACTTGACTGACAGCAATCATTAAAAGTCGATTTTAAAGGAAAACGACTTAGGTTGAGGTCGTGTTTACGGGACAAACGAAGCAAGTTTTAACTCTTATTTACAAAGAGAACGATCATCTTTCATTTTCACTACCGAAATGACATTTTTGTTTGGTAAATATTTCGATTGCGAATGAGCGAGTTGAAAGTTTATTATGAGATACCTCCCTAATAGGAATATTTTATTGAGGTGGTATTCAAAACAGTTTGTTTAGATCATTAGCGGCTACTTAATAACAAAATCTGATCAAAATCGTTTAACCCATTTAAAGAAAATCTGAATTTTGAGTTTTGAAAAACCCTCGAATTCCGAGTTAACGAAAAATAAAAGGAATAGAAAGTCCCCAATGACAAATTTAATCAATATTGATTTCATATGCAAGACAGTAATCATTCAAAACTACTTTTTTCACTCCAAAACTTGTATTTCCATAAACAAGCTCGATGTGTGTTTGACAATCTTCTCCCTACTACATAATATGTGGGAAATTACGTACACAACGACACGGAAAACGTATAACAAAGCAAACAAAGAGGACAATAAAAATGACAAAAATAATTATCCAACAACTCCATGTATGGGATGTAGGCTTACACCGGGGGCGGTAACCTGGCGCTACTATGGAGTAGTCCTTGAAAGTTCTAACTGTCCGTCTGTCTACAAACCTTGAACACGAGAGGGGCTACCTTCTTCGGATTCAAACAACTTGCAAATCCTATGAATCATGAAATTGGTCTGGTAGTTTTTGCATAAAGGCAAAACTGGAATGGGACATGCGTCAGAATAAAAGTATAGTGGGCTTATGACAGTGGGTGACAGAACATGTGTTATGTGGGTATAAACAAATGATGTAGTGTATATTTCGAAATGCATAAAGACAACTGTATTATTGTGGTTAAAGTAAACAATTGAAAAACTTTTAAAATGTTAATTATTAGTTCCTCAAATGGTATAGACTGGGGAGATTAAAAGAATTAAGTAATATATTCAAACTCATATAGTAATCTTATCTAAAACAAGAAAAACATAGAATTTGATTAACACACTATGATCAGATAGAATAAAACTCGAACACAAGATCTCACAAAAATTACGTTTTCTTCTTTCAAAGATTTTACACAAACGATTTTCATGAATTATTTGTAAAGATAAATCAATTAGTTTAGAAATATCCATTATGAACTATTTTCCTTTCCTAAATAGCAAAGAGATCAATAATACTATCTAACAATTTTAATTTTTATAAACAATACGCTCCAAACAGATTCTGCGCTACAGAATAAAACTGTATATATGCTTTCACCTCAAAAAATAAATTGTATATTCCGAACCGAGAACTTTTTGGGATAATATAAGTATCAACAAAATGGAAGAAGAGAAATAACAGTCCTGAAAAATTTATGTTCAAAATACAATGTTTATTGACAAAGGAATTGTATTTGAAACCACATTGTCCATAGGTTAATATATCTCTAGAGTGGGAACGTGGTAAGCCATCATTTAGGTTAGATTAGTTTTAAAGGTTTGTTCTAGTTTAGTCCTAGAACACTCTGATAATAATACAAATCATGTTATCGAAATGTATATCAGATTCATAGAGGAAATAAACTAGATAATAATTACCTTTATTTTTGTCGTCGTTAAGGGAGGTATCAATTGTTCTGTTTATTTGATGTACATATTACTGAGAAAGTAGACAATTCCTCGTATACTATTTTACAAAATATCAAAGCGAAGATATCCAGCGCTTCTAAAAGAAATTGCAAATTCCTACTAATATTAATTTTGATATAATTAACGATTAACATAAAGAAATGTTTTCGAAAAAAGAAAAAAATGAACAGATAAATTCAACATTGTTGGTTAGTGCCCTATCTTTCAAACTTACCAAAACCTTTCATGAACCTTGAAAAATCAAGGACAACTCTCCCGGAACTCAAATGCCTTTGAAAGTTGTGAACATTAATATCAGTATTAATTAATAAAATAAGAAAGAACTAATTGAATTTCCTCTGTACAAAGGAGACTTTGACGCGCGGATAGCACTGAAGGCGTTAATCTTTAACAACAATAGCTTTATGTAGCTGCGAGGTATTACTCGTACAATAAACATAGTTAATGTGAAATGGATAGTACAATGATAGCGTTATACCTCGAGGCAAGTCGCAACGTGTACACTCAACGCCAAAAGTCGTTTCTTGCTGAGATTTAGTAGCAAACAACTCTTGAAGACTTCTGATTGTAGGCTTGGGTTATTAGCATAAAGGTGTATTAATTAAACACGTGTGCTACTTTTAGGAAAGTTTAATAAACTAATTAAGATTTTAGATTGAACGTGGATCACAAGACAACGAAATGGGTATCGATCATTGTCTCTAGCAGACGTTTAGGACCGTTCAAACTAGTCGAAAATAGCCGATTTAAAATGTTATAAAAGAGCAAGGCTAGTATTATTGATTTAGTTTATTCGAAAATTCGTCATAATTTGTGTATATAAAAACTAATGCATAACGTTTCGAGAATATGGATCAACTTTCGTTATTATGTGAACAAACATGAGACAAATATGAAAAGTGCCGAAATGTATACATATCAGAAACAATAACTACAAAAAAATAATAAAATGCTGTTAATTTAGAGTACGGTATATAAGATTTATGCTGCTGCAATTTTACCAAATTTTGTGTACATTTTTTATTAAATGAAATGTCTAGAAAAAGAAACAGAACTGTGTAAAAATTACACAATTTATATCGATTTTAGTGAACGAAAACTATCAATTTTGTAGGACGAAAATTGTAGTTCCTCAATTGTATTGGCGAACTATTTAGCGAAATAACCTTACAATCGGAAGGTTTAAACGATTTTTTGATTTTTTGATGAAGAAAAGTGTTAATTTTGGATCACGTTTTATAGGGAAAATAATTAGTCAAAAGAACTGAAAATCGGAAGTATGTAGGCTATACAATTTTAAATGTTTTAAAAATATTTATGGAAAAAACTTGGTAATTTTGCTCATTTTTGATAGTAATAGAAAATCCTGACTCAGAAGATATACGAACCAGAACAACTTTGAAAGTTGTTAATTTTTTCCAATGGGAGTTTCCGGTATCAATATAATTTTATTAAAATGTAAAGATGAAAGACACATATAAAAGTAACATACATTAAGTAAAAAAAAATTAAAACTTGATATCAAAAAAAGTAATATATATTGTAAAAATATATTGTCTTGTAAATTTTGTCCAAATGTTGGTAATTTTATGTGCTTGATGCACTAGTAAATTATGGCTGTGAAAGAAAATATAATTTTTTTCTCAACGATTTCAGTATAAAAGCACTAAATTTCTCTTCAGTGTTCTAAATAATAAATTTAGTTATCTTTCCAATAAATTTGTCGTAAATAGTCAAAACGAATTTTGAACGCAATTTTCAAAATCAGATCTAACTATTTCGATAAAACTTTCTACAAAGAAACAACAATAAAGTCGCAATCAAATTGAACGTAAAACTAAATTACCACATCCTTAGCGAATTGAAACTATTCCCAAGTATATGAATAATACACAATTTCATAATAAACCCTTATGAACAAAATTTCTGCAAAGCTGCAGCTGGTCTGGTGTCTCTTCTCATGGGGAGTTATGATCATTAAAGCTCATTATCCAATGTAGACCAATACAAGTTGCACGCAACTTCAAGTGTCAGAAACATATGTTGTGTTTGGACGCGGGAGGGGATGTGTCAATATTGGATATGTGTAAACTCAGCCGGACGCTTGTTAAGACATCTCTAATGAGTTGATAGAACAGCTTCATTTTATCACTTTTATTAGGTTTAGATGTTTACAAATACAATGTTTTGCACGTAAAAAAAATATTGCACTAACTTCCTCACAAAACCCAAAATATATCTAATAAATCTATGTCTGAACCTCTATAAAAATATAAACACATATTGAGTTTGACTTGTGGGATAGAATAAAACTCGAACACAACATCTCACAAAAATTACTTTATTAATCAAACACGTCTCGACGGCAAAATCGCCATCATCAGTGATACAGGAGCTACAATAATTAAACTATAACTCTACAAATTTGTTGTTATAGTTTAGGTATAACTCACCTCAGAGTTTATTTGATACCCCCAGACGAATACGTAATTCAACATAAGTTCTGACCCATAATTGGTTATTTTTTTGATACCGCTATAGTATTTCAATGTTTGGGAACAATACAAAGAATATAAATAAAAAGTTTGGTATAGGATTTATCGTCGTGTCTGTGTGGACGGGTTGAGACATACAGATAGATAGAGAGACACGGTCCTTGGTTTTACCTACAAGCTCTAAAGAGTAAATAAATTTCTTTGCTATAAATGGAGGACGTAATGACATATTTTAAAGTTAGTTACCCACTTTGAGAAAGTTAGTGCTGCAGTCTTTGCTATCATCAAAACGCACGCCTATATTTAATCTCTATATAGTCAATTACATAAACCGACAGACTTACAGATCAAAGGTCGTGATCTAGAAAACGCAACAAAATCGACCTAACCTTATAAAATGGCTTTGTTGATTCAATCAGCTGTAGGAGGTCAATATCCAGCAGTAAAGCACCAATGGAAAGCTGTCCCGCTGTATGAGAGTGCTTTAACCTCGCTTCTCATTGGTCGAGGAGATGTTGTAAGCCGAGAAAGTAGTACACGCTGAGACTAGGTTTTATCTTTAAGATTGTGTTTCCTATTTACTTAGCAGTTCTCAGTTAATCCGGTTTTTTGTTACGTAGTGAAGGAAATGTTTATAAAACGGAAATACTATTTGTAAAAATATATATGAATGCATTTTATTCCCTTGGGAATAATCCTAAGAGATTCGCGGTTTCCTCTCATATCACCACTGTCTCTTCCTTTTCATAAATGGTAAAAATCCTTTTCCTTTCAAGACTAGGCATGTATAAAATGTACATCCGTTCAATTTTATAACTAATGATGAAATGCGGAAAGTAAAGACTGGAATATTTCCAAAACATTACTCTCCGATGCATAACCGATTCTTGTAGTTTAATAAATTAAGAAATAATTTGGAACATCTCCAGGCGTGAATCAGATAAAAAATCACCCCGTCGAATTTTAAAACGTCTGGATATTTCCTATAAGCTACTGGGTGTCTCATCTAACCTAACCTAACAGTCCTAACCTAACCTAAAATGTTACAATAGCTAACTTTTGAATTATAATTGTGATAGAGTACTTTAAATGGGGAACCTTCCTTTCTTTTCAATGAAGTTTAAAAATCCATTTTGAAAAATCTTATAATTGCCGCCATTTTCCAATATGAAGGTCAAATGTGAAATTTGTTATGGAACACCCTGTATTTTATAGGATATTCAAGTGTAAAACAATATTTTAAGAATATTATAAGAATGTTTTATTCTTGGGTATTTTTTAAAATCTTTAGCCGTTTAGGAATTACAAGCACTTAATGTTCAGAAAATTAAATGTTTGATAGGCCTAGAAATAACTGATTACCAACTAAAATGTTACAATAGCTAATTTTTGATTATAACTATGATAGAGTACTTTAAATGGGGAACCTTCCTTTCTTTTTAATGAAGTTTAATAAAAATCAATTTTGTAAAATGTTATAAATTGCCGCTATATTGGAAAATTTGAAATGTGTTATGGAACACCCTGTATTTTAAGGAATTTTTCAGGTGTAAAACAATATTTTAAGAATGTTTTATTCTTGAGTATTTTTTAAAATCTTTAGCCATTTAGAAATTACAGGCACTTAATGTTCAGAAAATTAAATGTTTGATAGACCTACAAATAACTGATTACCAACTAAAATGTTACAATAGCTAACTTTTGAACTGTTGAGGGTACAAATAAGCTTTAATAAGGAACTTCCCTTATTTTTGTAAGCTCTAAAATGACCTGGAATTCAATTTTGAAAAAGTGACAAATTTCATTAAAAATAGGGATTTTTTTTTTTAATTGGTAACCCCCAATTTTTATAATGGAAAGTTATACTTAGATCAAATTTGAGACTTTTTTTAAATTGTCACTTTCCCAAAATTCCTAATAACAGAGCTGGAGAACATTTGCTGTATTTGTTTATTAGTTTTATGTCCTATTTTATCGGAAATTAAATTGATTACAAAATTTTGAGCACTTTTTTTCAAAATTGATTTCCATATCATTTTAGAACTTACAAAAAATAAGGGGAGTTCCCATTAAAACTTATTTGTACCCCTAATGGTTTAAAAGTTAGCTTTTCTAACATTTTAGATGGGACACCCAGTATATATATATATATATATATATATATATATATATATATATATATATATATATTTTAATTCAACACTAGAGTGTTGTGAATGTTATGGGGATAAAGTATATTTTCCCAAATATAATTGTTTCAAAAAGTAGAAGAAGGAGGATTTCTGAAAATTCGTTCTAAATTTATCTTTATATTCAACAACTAAACATTATCAGACGACAAAAAAGGAGAATTTCGTCGCGTAATCTCATCTCTATCAACTCGCCGATTTTAATTCAAAGACAACCTACTTTAATCTATTGTTCACAAATAACTGCAATTCATTCCCTTGTACCACTCAAAACTCAACTTTTCTATTGCAATTCAATGAGCTTTTGTCCCAAAAGAATATTCTACATTGTTTTGATAAAGTTGATCATTGTTTTCGATCGCGAGTTAACTATGTTAAATACACACACACACACACACGCGCGCGCGCGCGTGACGCACGCACGCACAATTCTACAGCCTCTCATTCATATGATAAAGTATAAATTATAAATAGGGATTACAAAAGAGGAAATGTAACTAATAATAACGTGCATCTAATAACATGCATTATGACGTCATTGCAACGACACTTCCGCGCCTTTCTTTTCCAGTTGCAACAACATTACAACGATGAAGGTTATCTGGAGAGAGATTATAACATAATTATTGATTTGGTAATGCTTTATGTAATAAAGAGTGTAGAACTGCTGTAGATAAATTTATATTCACAAAGTTACCGGTTTTTTCCAGAAACACGTACGTTCTGGAGAAGATGGTTAAATGAAGACAACGGGTTTGAAAAAGGAAATAAAATGTATGAAAACAACAGGAGATATTTTGTGATAAAACATGAGAAAAATTTCAATATACATAAACACCTTGTTGTCGAACAGAACGAAAACTAACTTTTTTTTTTTGTATTTTTTATAAAATCTCCAGTTTACAAAAGGTAATTTGTAATAAGTCGTTCTGTGAACAGTGGCCTCGCTCCTTGGACATTGTTCTTGTAAAGATGATGTTTCTACTGTCCAGCGTGTGACGTGACACGACAATATTCTAAGATACACCCATACAGGGAAAATTTTAATACCTATTTGGCTTGCTCTTTACCATTCATTGTGATCAAACTGCTAGTAAATATCATCCTATAATCGATGTATACCTTGGAATAGTGATGGCTTTAATTAAAAAAACATATACTTTATTTCCACCACTGTTGATCATCTTGTACGCAGGTAGTAAGTTTTGTCGGAAGAGTATAGGATCCGACTATTGTTTATACTTTACTTTAATTTACATTAGTAAGAATGATAAGTTACATGGGTACGACTAGATAAGTTACATTGGTACAAATAGATAAGTTACATTGGTACGAATAGATAAGTTATATTGGTACAGATAAGTTACATTGCTACGAATTGATAACTTACATTGGTACGAATAGATAAGTTACATTGGTACAAATAGATAAGTTACATTGCTACGAATTGATAACTTACATTGGTACGAATAGATAAGTTACATTGGTACAGATAAGTTACATTGGTACAAATAGATAAGTTACATTGGTACGAATTGATAACTTACATTGGTACGAATTGATAACTTACATTGATACAGATAAGTTACATTGCAACAAATAGATAAGTTACAATGGAACAAATAGATAAGTTACATTGGTACAAATAGATAAGTTACATTGGTACGAATAAATAAGTTAAATGGGTGCAAATAGATAAGTTAAATTGGTACGAATAGATAAGTTAAATTGGTGCAAATAGATAAGTTAAATTGGTGCAAATAGATAAGTTAAATTGGTGCAAATAGATAAGTTAAATTGGTACGAATAAATAAGTTAAATGGGTGCTAATAGATAAGTTAAATTGGTACGAATAAATAAGTTAAATGGGTGCAAATAGATAAGTTAAATTGGTACGAATAGATAAGTTATATTGGTGCAAATAGATAAGTTACATTGGTACGAATAGATAACTTACATTGATACAGATAAGTTACAGTGGTACAGATAAGTTACATTGGAACAAATAGATAAGTTACAATGGAACAAATAGATAAGTTACATTGGTGCAAATAGATAAGTTACATTGGTACGACCAGATAATTTACATTGGTTCGAATAGTTAAGTTACATTGGTACGAATAGATAAGTTACAGAAAAGTTATATCAATGAAATATCAAGTTAAAGAATATCTCAAAAATGAAAGCGTGAAACTGCTATGTAAATAATTTATTTTTAATCAAATTAAACTTGAGAATATTAATTCATATAATAAAAAAACAGAAAAAAAGTAAATGTTTTAACATTTTGCTTAGGCAAAAACTTCTCGAAGGAAAGGCTTAAAAAACAATTTAAATTTCATTTTGTTTTTCTTTTCACGATAGCACGGTAAACCTAGTTTACACCATTTTAATATTTCGAAGCACACTCGCTGTATTGCCTTGGAAACGTGCAATATTGTTTCTAGCGGACGCTATTTTAAAAGGGAAAATAAAATAAAACAAAAAACATCGTACATACATCAATCGACCTAGGTGTAAAGAACATCATTTATAAATTTCATAAGAATTGAAAGTTCCCTTTAACCGTAACTCCGTAACAAACATACAAATCAAAATGCCAAATGGTCGATGCTACGCTCAAAACTCTGTAAACAACTATTAAAGTACCAAAAAAACCAAATTTTAATTAATCTGAAAATAAATTCACAAAAATTCCAAAGGTCCAGGACGTAACTTATTAAATTTAGCTATTGGCCACTCCTAAACACGTGATCTAGCGTTCTATGGAGTTGGTAACAAAACAAATTCCAATAGAGAAATCTGATGTACGAGGTGGAATGACACTGCATGACACGCTACGCTATGCCATGACACAATGGCACTGACTTCCTGTGATACAGTAACATGACATATCAAGGTTTTCAGTCAAGCGAACGCTGGATATCTTCACTTTGATATTTTGTAAAATAGTATACGAGGGAATGTCTAATATGTACATCAAAGAAACAGAACAATTGATACCTCCCTTAACGACAACAAAAATAAAGGTAATTATTATCTAGTTTATTTCCTCTAAGAATCCGATATACATTTTGATAACTTGATTATTATTATTATCAGAGTGTTCTAGGACAAACCTTTAAAACTAATCTTACCTAAATGATGGCTTACCACGTTCCCACTCAGATATATTAAACTATGGACAATATGGTTTCAAATACAATTCCTTTGTTAAAAAACATTGTATTTTGAACATACATTTTTCAGGACTGTTATTTCTCTACTTCCATTTTGTTGATACTTATATTATCCCAAAAAGTTCTCGGTTCGGAACATACAATTTATTTTTTGAGGTGAAAGCATATATACAGTTTTATTCTGTAGCGCAGAAACTGTTTGGAGCGTATTGTTTATAAAAATTTAAAGTTGTTAAATAGTATTATCGATCTCTTTGTTAATAGGAAAGGAAAACAGTTCATAATTGATATTACAAACTAATTGATTTATCTTTACAAATAATTCATGAAAATCGTTTGTATTCGGAATAATGTTATTTGTATCGAGTGCTAATAACACGCCAAGTCAAAGATTAAAATATTGAACCTAACATCAAACAAATTGCAAGAAACACCTAAACTTTGAGGCTTAATAAAAGTTACTTTTATACAGTAACTCGTAAACATGAATTTTTTTTAAATTGTTTGTCTTTTAAACTGAAACAAATGTATTACTTTTAATTAATTATAACTTTCACGACGAAGAAACTTCGAAGTTAAATTTTTGTAATAAAAGTTAGTTACCACGTATACTTTATCATTGAATGTAATTAACAAATTAATTAAACAATTTAATTTGATACAAGCTACATTAATTATTTATAATTGCTGATTTTGAAGGTAAATATTTTTATACCAAGTGTCCCAAAAGTACCCCCCCCCTATTATTTTTTTTATTAATGGAAATAGACAGATTTGCTTTGGGGAAAGTTTAGATAACAAAAGGAAGAGTTTTTTGAAGTATCGAAATTATCAACCCTTACCCCCGAAATGGGGTAGTTTGGGGTAAGTCAAGAATTTTAAATAGCAACCCCTATTGAGTGATAACTCATTTTAAAAGGTCTTTTAAAAATAAGAATAATGACGTAAACTAGATGTCTCTAAGTTCATCCTATCCAACATAGCAACCAATCGAATTGTGAATGTTAACCTACAAACTCCGATTGTTTTTATTACATTACAAACTTCTCTATGTTGGTAAAATGATGGTAAGAGCCTTACCTTGTTTTTTTAAGCTCAGATTAAGTTCTCGAAATGGCTACCATTTACTTCTTGACAGAAATAGATTCTGGACTCAAAAGCATGTTGAACATTTCGTAACATTTCCGGTGTAATTACTGTATTAACGTAAAATTCACAATTCGATTGAGTCGCTAATATTTTTTCGTTTAATGTTGATATGTGCATCAAACTTTCTGCATGAAAGCAAGAGAATGTATGATACAAGAGAAAGTTTGATCTACATTTCAACAGCATTTTTTTTTAAATATAATACAAGACAATTGTAACATATGCATGTTGTACGATGTTTCATTATATTATAAAACGAAAAATTGTTATACAAAACTGAGATTGTGGTCACTTCCTCAACTTTCACACGCCTCCTGACTGACCAAGTTAAGTGAAAGCTGTCGTGGTCTCTACTGTAACCGGAGGGCTTTATGATACAGCCGGCTCCGGCTTGAGGGTTTTGTGAAATCAAACATACTCAGAACTGAGTAATATTTCTACACGATTGAGTAACTGCATTGATTGAATTTAAACTAGCGTTGTATTGAAGTACACTCCTACTTTTCACAACAGTCGATTCTAATCATACTGTTAGACAAATAAGTTCTGATGAAAGTAGGTCTAAGATAATTAGTGAAGCAATGATTGTCTACAAATCAAGGAGTTTTTTCCAACCTCTACTTTTTCATTGTTAAGGGAGAGCAGAACAGAACGTACAACCGTCTGAAATCTTATACTTCCTTATCAAAAAATTAAGGTGATACAATAGGCGGGAATTTGTTTGTAGAAAACACAGAAAGAAGAGAAATACTTCTTTAAGCTGAATTAGTTGTAAAAGAGTAAATCTTCGTAATGAATTTCTGAGTTCTACAATTTAAGTATTGTGTCTAAAATTGAAAGTAAGGTTCTAGGAGTAAAGTACTTGAATGTTGTACTACGTTGTTCTTCCGGTTAATCCCTGTAGTAGTGAGCATCCTTAAAGGATCTTACTATTTTACTTCTTCTTTATACTTTCATAAGTTACATTCTAAACTTATTTTCTATAAGATCAACATAAATCCTTCAACCAAAACCTATGTCAATCGGTATTTTTACTCTCGATTTACTAGTTTATTGGTTAGCTTTTGTATAAGAGTAACAAGGATGGATAATAAGAAAATCACTAAAAGGGTCTTTAGAGGACCTAAAGTAATCTATCTGATAGAATAGAGGATGGACAATGAGGAAATCACAAAAGGATCTTTAGAAGACCTACTAGATAGATAGAGAAGTAGGAAGAAATGTGAAACAGTCCAAAACAATTATGGCGTGTAAAAATATAGCACTAACTTTTTCTCATGTGGAATACACAAAAACCAAAGCTCAATGCAACACAGAGTTTATATCGGCATCTTAATAAAATGCCGCTTTGAGAGTTATTTAAAAAAAATGAAAATGAACTATAGGTTATAAAGAAATCATCTTAAAAACCAGGTCTAACATATACCAACTAAATGTTTGATAACCCGAAGTTTCATTATCATAAACTTAGATTACTGAAAGAAAGAATTTACTTAAGTTTCACAAGTAAATTGAGGGGAAACCAAAATCAACCTGCGGACTGTGTATTTAAAAAAAAATCAGTTACAACGATTTGGGTCTTACTATTTTAGATCAAACAAAAATATAATCAAACTTTAGTACATTTTGTGACATTCAATCTCCTAAAACAATGATCATACTTTTTTTCACTCTCGGACAGATATTTTTCATAACGGGATTTTTGGTGAAACAATTGCTTTCTCTTTATTTTATTTAGGTTTCATAAATGGATAAATGGTGATAAACGGTGGTAAAAGATTGTCACTTTCATTACCATTTGACGTTTTTAATTATTCCCCAGATTAAATGTTTCTTTTTAGTATTCAACAAGAGAATTAAACATGTCTGTATACACACTTCACAAAAACGGGTTTAAAACTATGTTTTTAAATTTTATGTAGCCTAGTCTAGACAGAACTGTGCCAAGTTGTCGGAGTGGACTCGTGTGCCCACGTTTATGGCGCTGCGAAGGTTAAAGGTGGAGTTAAACCAGACTCCAGAGGTACACTATCGTCGCAAGTAGACTGCAACAAACCGCCTACTGAAAGTAGTGTTGTAACAAACCTTCTATTGTTTCTACACACTGCTACAAAGATTTACAATGAACACTGCAAATATCACTTTATTTACTGTACCTATGATCCTGAAAATATAATATTATTTTTCCATTTCCTCTGACTTTTTTACCAATAATTCATGGAGCGGTTAAGATTTGTTTGGTCCTTAGAAGCTACATTTTAGCATAATGTTTGGAATCAATTTTGATAAATAATTATTTCATTTTTATAGTAGATACGATAAGATAAATACTCTCTTATCGAAATGTAAAGGCAAAGTAATGTTCATAAATATCGAACTATCATTTATCAATTTGAATATTACAGTACCCTCAGACTAGAAGTGTGTCTGGTGTAATGGTCCCTTCTACTTGCTTCCTTAACCTGACTTAACGGTACAACCCATTCCAAGAAAACTAAGTACACTAATTACTGTTTAGCTACATTTAATTCCTAAAGTTACAACTTCGTAACAGACTCTTGTAAACCTTTTATTCTTATTTACACCGATAAAATAAACGAAAGTAGGGTACGCGTTTACAGAAGCATTTAAGTTCTATTTTTATTATTGGGGTTGTACCGCTGAAAGAAAACGTAACAAACGAAGTGTGGGGCCCCCTCTTTTCCTCTCCACTCTAGACACATTCCTACCTTGAGGATACTGTACCTAATGATGGTTGTCCGTGGATAAGAGGGAAAACATCCCACCAAAAGCCATAATCATTTTATTATGAATTTAAAATTAAAGTTTTCTTCAATATTTGTCATTGTATACTTATGATACAATCTTGTTGAGCACTGTGGTGAAATTCACAATAATGATTCGAATTTTCCCCTAACCACAATATCACTAGAAACTTTGAAATAAAACACTCTATTTCGTTAGTAGATATGTAAGTTTAGATTTAGTTTATAAGCAAGACCCTCCGATGATGATAACCATGTTATCGAAATGTACATCAGGGCATTTAGTGGAAATAATTAATAAAGAACAATTAATCAGATAATTGTGTTTTATTTTAAAGTTTCTAGTGATTGTGGTTAGGGGCAAATTCGAATCATTATTGTATACTTATGTTTAAAATTATAAGTAACATTGAAAGCAGTAAGATACCTGAAGTTTGCGCGTGGTTTTATAGCCACTGTACACATCTCTTCACATTACTTTTCTGGAGTAGTGCGTTGCCTACACTAGAAATTCAAAGTTAGTACAGCCAAATCATAAGAGCATGAGGATGTACTTATGCAATATCCTGTAAGCATGATCTCCCATTTCTTATGATGTTAAATTATCTAAGTTTTACAAGAGGTCGACAGGTGATGTCGTTAAATGAACTGTTTACTGTTTAGAAGCGCGGCGGTTACTGTTGATATCACGTGTAGGGTTTGTTCACTAAATAAATTAAATAAACAAAAATTGAAATACGATGATAAGCTTACCTTAAGAGCACAGAAGATACAAGATTCTGCCATACACGTGTGTCCAGAGAGTTCTCTGAAACTTCTTCGGAAAATGTCCAGATGCCATAGTACCTGGAATTTAAACAAATTTATAAAATTAAAACATGTAGTGTATGCAGTGATTTGTAGAGGATTTGGTGGAGAAACATCTAAACTTTATATAAATCTAAAGTTTTGTATAAGTTTCAAAACACCTCTCCATTCCCTAACATTACACACGTTTTATCAGAACTTTATAGCAAGATACTAATTTTTACCTAAAGGATAATTTTCCCCCTCTACCTTTATGGTTGACTTTTGAGGGACAACTGAATATTTTTAAACGATGTAGTGCCATCTCATCCCAGTGCTATCTCATTCCACATCCAATTTCCTGGAAAAAAGTGCCATCTCGTCCAGTGCAGTTTTACAGTTGATTAACCTAACCTAACGGCCGCTTTGAATATTTTCAGATTTTGTTTGTAATTTATGTCAAATAATTCTGTTAATATACAAGCGGCTTCATATTCTACAAACCTTGAGGTGGAACATTAGAACAGACTGTTGTTGAACTGCGCAACCTGGAGCCTAGGTAAGGAGCACCCGCAAGAAGATTAGTTTTCTCCCTGTATTACATACAAGGCGAGTTTCAACATGATTGTACAATCATGATTTATAGCATTTTGATATAAAACGCAAAGAGCACTTAGGGGGGTTTAAATAGTATGAAGCTAGAAAATATGGAAGACCCAAAATTTTATAAATAATAAGAATTATAAAATTATAAAGATAGGCTACTACAAACGTTCCAATAGTTTTTGTAGACCTGTCAAGTAAACAATAGCATAGGTTTTTGGACGAGATGGCACTAGTTGGCGGGTAAAGAATTAACCCCCTGCCCTACGTCCGTGGAATCTGGATAAGATGGCACTTGGATGAGATAGCACCTGGACGAGATGGCACGACACCTTTTTAAACAGTAACCCCATCAAGTAATATAGAATTTTAAAAGGAACAACCGAATAGAGGAAACCCACACAAACCTGAGGTTGCTATGACTACCTTGCCTAAAATATTAAAAAATAGAAATTTAAAATCGTCCTATTTTTATATTACCTTTTAAGCAGTTATATTACAAAAGAGCGTATACTAAATTACAGAAATATCAAAAAAAATTGTAGTTTTTGTCAGCCAAAGTTTCTCGAAATTTGAACCCATAATGCCTTGCGAGTCCAAACTGATTTTTAAGAAAATATATCGTACTTTGCATCCCAAGTCCCGTTTAACTCTCTCCAAAATAGCAGCTTATAATATCAAATTAATGTTAATAGTTTATTTACTAGTGGATTATGAACGCGATGATTTTCCTCATATGGTAAAATAAACGCTTTGGAAAATATGTTTAAAACTGTTCAATCACAGTTCTGAGTGATTGACAATAAAGGGCATAATATTGTATTTAGTAAGGTGAATGTATTTGAGTTTGATTGAACTTAATTTAATATATGAATGAATTGTATAGACCAATTGAATTGAAATGTATTCTAATTTAAAATAAATGTATTTTGTAGATATAATCACAGTCTGTCTGTCTGTTTGTGTATGTTGGTATGAATGGGATTTAATTAATATTTAAGATAGCTCCCGCACACGTATAAGGGTGTTTTATTGCTCTTCTGTGTGTGGTATGTTTTCCGCAGAGTTTTTTACTTTATGTTTACAATTTAAATTTTGACATGTTAACATTGTTTCATAAGTTTATTTTAAGTTCATTGGATAAAGATTAGTAGTTTTAAGTTTTGTTTTTAAGTTTATTTATAAGTTCTTATGTTGTATGATTATTATAAATATTTGTGGCTTGTATTCTGTTGAAAATAAAAAATAAAAATAAAAAAGGTTAGTCCAATCTTGATTCCTAAATATTATCTCATTCAAACTTTTGAAGATGAACTTTCGAAACGCTTGTTATAAAAGCTTATTGATATATTTTATACGAGTGCAAATCTTATCGATTTGTTCCACATCGACAAAGAAATCGATTTCGAATTCACCACGGCTCAGACAAAGACCTCGCCAACACAAACATTACTTTATGCAAAAATATCGATGTTTGACAATCTTAATACTTCTTGGAACAAAGGTAGGATTGTCTTTCCAAGAAACGATTGTTATATCTCTAAGAACAGTTGGCAACCCTGTATAAATCTCATTTCGTAATGGATGCTTGAGGCGTGGCAATTTTGTAATACATGTTCGCAATGAAGGAAAGGACTGCTGTCAGCCGTCTGTGATCCAGGGCCATTCAGGACAAGATGTCTGATTACTTTATTTCATAAATAAGATACAAAAGTTTCAAAATCATTTAATTATTATAATACATAATAACGAAAAATTATATTAAAATATAGTCAGTATTGAGAGTGCGTACCAGGACCAATTTAATCCGAGTAGTTATACTGCTTTCCTATCGTAAAGTAAAATTAATTTAACATAAGCGAGAAATTGTTAAAACATTATTTGATAAAATTTTTAATTGTCAATATTATCCAATAATTTTTATACGTGAATAAGAGGGGAAACACTACTTCAAGTACTGTAGTTGAAAACTGTAAATCTTCAAAATGTTTTTTGTGATTTCTACAAATTATAAATTGAAGTTTTCTTTAAAATTAGTCGTTGTTTACATGTTGTCTCTAAAATTAAAAGGAAAGTTGATGGAGTGTTTCAAAGCGAATGTCTAGATTGTACAATAATATTTCAAGTGAAAAATATACGACCTAGACTGGGAATCGAACCCAGGACCTTTGGCTTTGCGCGCCAATGCTCTACCAACTGAGCTATCCTAGTCGCTTCCCAGCACAGGGCGTAGATCTCTCACTCGACTTTTTACGTTTATTGCTGCAATTTTGAATTTCTAAACTAATTACCTCGCATATGCGACATTGAAATTAATTTTTACTCGTTTATCAGCCCTTACGCATGTATTTATTAAATTAAATTTGTTATTTTTTCCGCTTATACGATTTTTTACTTAGCAGGTATTGAAAATACAATAATATTTCAAGTGAAAAATATACGATCTAGACTGGGAATCGAACCCAGGACCTTTGGTTTTACGCGCCAATGCTCTACCAACTGAGCTATCCTAGTCGTTTCCAGCACAGGGCGTAGATCTCTCACTCGACTTTTTACGTTTATTGCTGCAATTTTGAGTTTCTAAACTAATTACCTCGCATATGCGACATTGAAATTAATTTTTACTCATTTATCAGCCCTTACATGTATTTATTAAATTAAATTTGTTATTTTTTCCGCTTATACGATTTTTTACTTAGCAGGTATTGAAAATATAATGATATTTCAAGTGAAAAATATACGACCTAGACTGGGAATCGAACCCAGGACCTTTGGTTTTACGCGCCAATGCTCTACCAACTGAGCTATCCTAGTCGTTTCCAGCACAGGGCGTAGATCTCTCACTCGACTTTTTACGTTTATTGCTGCAATTTTGAGTTTCTAAACTAATTACCTCGCATATGCGACATTGAAATTAATTTTTACTCATTTATCAGCCCTTACATGTATTTATTAAATTAAATTTGTTATTTTTTCCGCTTATACGATTTTTTACTTAGCAGGTATTGAAAATATAATGATATTTCAAGTGAAAAATATACGACCTAGACTGGGAATCGAACCCAGGACCTTTGGTTTTACGCGCCAATGCTCTACCAACTGAGCTATCCTAGATTGTCTTGATTGTAATTGGAAGTGTTACGGCACTTTTCTGTTTCATAACACGATATAGAGCTTTTTTAAAGTTCAATCAAGTTTAATTTTCAGTTTTTGGAAATTATCCCAGAAACGTGTTTTTTTTTTTTTTTTTTTTTTTTTTTTTTTTTTTTTTTTTGTCACATCTGATTTAGTGTCATTACATAATACTTCAGCATTTCAAAAAAAGGAACGATACATAGAAAAGATTGCAGTGGAAGTACAAGTGGCTAAAATCGAGCATAATTTAATTTTTATTCACTAAAACTTAAGACAGTTTGATGAAGTAGAGTGTCCTCCTGAATGATCAGCTTTTGTTCAAAAGAATTAAGGAGCGTGAGGTAGGATGGAAACATGGGTTTGTCATCTAATTTATGAACGATATATATTATGCTACGATTTTGATGAAATTCATATTAATAATTAAGTCATATTAAGTATTTCCTTTGAAGTGACTAAAAATAACCTAATTTCGCATGAATACTAACATTGCTACTATAAGACATACTGATTAAGTTCACTTTATACAATCAATTCTGATGTCCTCTGTGCTAATTTAGGGTCTATTGTGCCCCCTCCTATAAAGATTACAATGCTTTCTAATTAATTGTGAGGGATGAAACAGAAGTTGAATCTTACCAGAACGATCATACTAATAGCGCATTGATGGGATGGATGTTGGTTTCATAAGAAATAAAATAATTTCATATTATATCTACCTTGTCTATTCCGTCAAAGACATATTAGATTAGAATCAATATAATTCTCATATTTTTTTACTGTAACTTTTACTGTAAACCATAGGATTTGTTCTATAGCATTGTTTTATTGGTTTGACGTCTAAAAGAACTCCAACATAATGGAAACACGCCCCCAAATACAACATAATGGAAACGCGCGTCCAAATAAAACAGGAAGGAAATAATACAACAATGTAACTATGATTTGACACTCGGTAACAATGGATTGTTGCAATGTTAGGTCTGTGTTACTTCATAGATCGTAAAGGAATGTAATAAGTACTTGAAGTCCTTCAGATAGCCTATAAAATGTCAACTGGTGGAAAAGGAATAATTTCCAGAAAGTGGCAATTCTTGGAATGCCTGGAGGCATTGACGTTATTTGTTGCTTAGGAATGAGTTTTAGTTTAGGCTTCGGCTTCAAAGAATTTGTGACGCCATCAATCACAAATTTTGTTTGAATGTTTTATTAAAATTTGGAGTACGCAGTTCCAGGACGAATTACAAATTTTCTGTGTGACTAAACTAAATTAAAAGTTGCCAGAAGTAAGATGTATGTGCTTGCAGAATTTAAACACTTTTTTTTAGAATATTGTACATCACATATTTCTGCTGGTTTATGTCCATAGTAGTGTGTACTCTTAAGGTCTCGACGTAATCTCCTCCGATCCTTCTGGAGGATAGACCCTTTACAGTTTCTCTTTATCTACTCTTCCACGCTGTTTCTTGGATTTCACTCTCGTGTCTTCTCCTATTTCCCAATTCCTTCTCCTAATTTGAATCTTTAAATTCTTGGTTCGTTCCCTTCCATAGGTCTTCGTACTTAGACGTATTCTCAAACATGGACTACCCCATATCGCTCCATATTAGGGTAGAAAATCCTCACCTTACTTCCTTATGAGCCTCCCCTTCTGCCGGCGGGAATACATCCCAAAAACACAAACTCATCCACTTCCTCTGTCCCTTACGGGATAGTGATGAAAACTAATTACCTGTATCCATTATCTAACATGGGTCGTCCGATTAACTGAACATTTAAAAAGATTGATTCAGTTAGGTTAGGTTAGGTTAGGTTGTCAACCGACCCGAATGGTTAAATTTTGAAATGGTTAGAGGAATAAAACATTTTCTCAAGAGCAGACGAAATAAGTTAAACAACACCAAAATGAAGATGATAATGAGTCATCTCATGAAATCGAACACTGATTTTTTTGTTTGTGAATCAAATAACAAAATATGGAACTGATATTATAGGGAGATGAGGTGTTATGAGACATTATGGTGCTAACAACAGCTTAACCAGATTAACACTAGGCCTACTGTCTGCAACGTATTCATTACACAGAAGTTCTATCTTAAAGTATGCGGAATTTCCATCTGGTTGATTTCATGCTCTAGTTTTCACCAGCCCGTCCGTATGTGTCTGGCTGGCTGGGTTTATTTTAATCAACATACAGAAACCTCCCAGAGCAGCTTTTGTTGTTTGAATAACCGTATCCTTACGATGTGAAGGACTTTCAATAGAAATATGGTTTTATATCATAGAATAACGAATTAAAATTGTTTATCATCCGTTCTAAAAATACATTGTGTGCTACATACGGAATACTGAAATGTTTTACAACTACAAAGTTTCTTTTCATTTGTCTTAAAATACTTGCGAATTGTATTATTTTTTTGTAATGTGGTAACACATTGTGAATCTTACAAATTAGATTAATTCCTTAAGAGAACTTAATGTTGTATATTTCGCGGAAATGTAGAATAGTAGAACCAAGCCACTTTAACCGTAGAGCACGGACACGGTCGAACTGGGCCCACTGTCAAAATATTCCTAGGCGGATTACCGTCAACCCTTGAAGGGTTGAGGGTTGAATTGGGGTCCTAGTCAGTCGGGCAACTTTTATCATTAGTTAGATGATCGGGCAACATTAGTTTTGTTAAGTGATCAGACATTCGTTTATATTTTAATGTACGATAGAATTAAAAAGGGCCCCTGGTCAGACGGGCAACATTTATCATTAGTTAGATGATCGGGCAACATTAGTTTTGTTAAGTGATCAGACATTCGTTTATATTTTAATGTACGATAGAATTAAAAAGGGCCCCTGGTCAGACGGGCAACATTTATCATTAGTTAGATGATCGGGCAACATTAGTTTTGTTAAGTGATCAGACATTCGTTTATATTTTAATGTACGATAGAATTAAAAAGGGCCCCTGGTCAGACGGGCAACATTTATCATTAGTTAGATGATCGGGCAACATTAGTTTTGTTAGGTGATCAGACATTCGTTTATATTGGGTATTTTCTTTTTATATAGTTTTCTTAGAATTACAAAAACTCGATAAATGTTTTGTAAATCTTTATTTTTTACTGTCTCTATACACAAAAACGTATAAAGAATTACCTCAGATTACACTCTACTGTAGTTTTATGTTTTCCGAACGTGATGATAATCTACTTCCGTTTTTCAACTTCCGACCACTGAATCCGCACCGGAAATTATTCACGTGTCAGGTTTATGACTTTAGCAGCGAGTTGTAACTGCTCCATCAACAGAACGAAATGACAGGTAGGTCTACTCACGCAGAACGGAAGAGGAAGTTATTAAAAAAAAAAAGCCCCCTATATATTATTCTTTTCCATCGGGGGAAAAAAGAATTACTTCAACTCATCTTTCGACATTTTCTAGATGGTAATAATTTGTAGCCTACATCGAAGATTTCATAAAGTGAAAATTAAATAAGGCTCAAAGCTTTGTGCCTAGGCTATTGATACTTCCTGCACTTAAATGAGCATTTAAAATTAATGTCACTTTTCTGAAAAAAAAAAGTTCACAAATATCACAACTTCTCTTAGAGAACAGAAACAGGATTACTGAATCGGAGGATGGAAACTGGAATGGTCGATAATCTGGGCACAGAAGATCCCAAGCCTTGAGTACCTATTGCAAATATGATTAAATTTAGTAAACTTTAACAGGCTCAACTATGAATGCTTGAAATAAATAGGGCAGGCTTTAAATAAAATAAGGTGAATCAATATGTGACCTCTTTTATATAAGTAAATAGCCTTACTGGCACTAACCTAACCTTACTGGCACTTTTGGAGATGGTAACCAATTAAGTCTTTAAATGCTGCACTTAAACAAATGATATAGTAAAAATATCCCCACAACCAAATTTGATTAAATTCTGTTCACATGCTTGGGCTGACACACAGTCAACAGACATTTCAAAAACTAGTTTTTCAGAACAAGGAGATCCGAAAATGGATTTTTCCGTGAAAAACTCAGTATCGGTTTCTGACCCATCACAGTATATGTGAGAGAGTTAAAGTAAAATCTCTTAATGGCTGATTGTTTTTATATTGAGCTTAACTAAAAATAATAAATAAATTCATTTATTTAATCGTTTATTCGGCGCATACTGGTGGGTTTTATAACGACCTAGAATACACATAAAATCCATTAATGAATAAGCAAACTGCATGAGTAATTCTTATAGGTTAATTCAGTTATAGAAACTAATTCGAAAATTGTATAGATACACAACAAAAAATTAAAAAAATTATAAGGAAAATCAAACTAAAATTAAAGCTTTGAAGGATTAAGAATGTCCTAACAATACAAATATCAAGGAATATTTACATAGTTGTAGTGGGGAAATCTGTTTTTGTTACAGAGATCATAGAAAACAATTTAAACACATTATAAATTAAACATTGGACAACTAAATTCAGGTTAGAGCTTGATTATTGAAGCTATTGTTTGTTCAGTAGCAAGGGAAGGACTTCGATGGATTGTTAAATTTATAATACAGTAATCCAATTTATTGGTACCTATTCAAATAATAGCCAAAATAAAGCGTGCATTAGATTTATGATTTAGGAAGTTTTACAACTATAGCTGTTGTAAGAAACATTAGTCAAAAGTTACTTTGGTAGAACTAAGAATATGAAATTTAAATTTGACAACTAGGGTTAATTTTTAAAATGATTATACTAAAATGTTCATTATTTAAAAGAAAAGTTGCATAAATTTTGTATTTTAATAGTTTTAAGCTCTAATTTAAATTGATAAATATTAAGATTAAAAAATGATAATTTTCTTCACTATTATTATACATACAACTATTCAAAACTATTACAAAAATCGGCAAATAACCTAAACAAACAAGAGATAAAGATTAAACAGGTATCCAAGCCGAAGCAGTAACCAAGCAACGAAACCAATATGGCGGTCAAGTAGCGCCTGATTTCTTGAACATAACCAACTTTCTTACCTTGGTAATCTGGAATAACGCTTTCTTAGACTTTCTAATATCCTTCATCTTAACAGTTTATAAAACACAACACATAACACTTAAACACAAAAAACATTTTCAGAAAATCCACAAATAAAAACTAAGTACTGTCCAGTTTAGAAACACTCCTCTCGAACAAGATACACCTTTGTTTATGAAAATACAGGTGGAGAGGTGGACTCTGGGAGTAGTGAACCATGAATAGAAGAGGGGGGTATTGTTGTATTGCAGCGCTACTAGGTAGACGCTTTCGGAACTAATTTCATAACCGGTTTTATAGCCCTATGCAACAAAAAAGGACCCGTTTTACTATGATTTTTACTACAGGTAGGCAGTGAAATTGGCTCTTCCCCCCTCGTTCTACAGTTTTTAAAGGTAGAACAGGTAATACGAGTTCAACCTGTGACATCTTATAAGCCATCCTAAAAACGTTCGCCGGCTGCACATTAACCAAATCTCTGGATGCTAAAATGTAAATGAAGTTTGCAAACAGGTGGCAATAAGTAAATTAATTTCGATTGCTGTTACCTTCAACATTCGTAGGTTGGTAAAAGCGTTTTCGAACTATCCTGCAAACTTCTGGGTTCCTTGTGTAAAAAGATGCCTAAAACTTAATACAACCCTCTGTCCGTCCGTTTTTTTTTATTTAAAAAAAACAGTTGTGCATCAAATTTAGGTGCATTGTTAGTTCCAGTTAGTATGTTAAGTTTCATTATTGTAACCAAACTCGTTTCAAAATGGCAGCCATTCAATTTTAAATTTAACTACTGTACCTCTAAAACTTTACAAAAACATCTATTTTTAGTAAACTTAATGACAAATCCATAGTTGATTTTGTTCCTAAAATTGAGTAAAAAATAAACGAGTTTTTAAATCTCCTGTCCAGCGTTTCAAGACCGTTCTTGTCTTCTTCAGAATAGGCTAATGGAACAACAATGTAATGATTAAATGAAGTTGTTTTTTTAGGTTTAAATTTAAATTTAATTCACATTTGTCTATCAACAGTAACTGTATATTAACTGAAATGCTAGTACATTAGTTGTAGAAAAATATGTTTTATGAAATTAAATAAGTATGAGAATTGATGTAGTTATTGGTAGTAGAAATTCAACAAATCAGCTGTTATGATTACTAATAACAGATCAGCTGACAATGATACCAGCTGTTTTTTGCAGTACAACAATAAAGTATAAAACCTCACCCTAGTCAAACATCGACCTGGCGGGCTGTGCGCGCTTTTTTCGCGTATTCGATCGGACAGCCCAGTTTATTTTTGTTTAAACGTGAACTAAGACCGAGTAAACCTATCGCTGAAGCTACATTTCTGTATTAAAACTAGAATAAGTGGAAACATAGGTACGTCTATGCTAATGCAAGTTACTTACTAATGAACACTACCTAGTTAACACTAATTGTTATCGAGAGGTTAGGTCACACGACTTTCACAAGAGTTCTCATTACAGATCATTGATACTTTAATACAGAAAATTAATTTACTCTAGCCTACGTGAACGTGGTTGGATACGTGCCCACGCCTTCATCGCATTACGCAACTTGTAACAATGGTTTATCTTGGTTTAGCAACGTCATAGAATGTTTAACCTAACCTAACCTAACCTAACCTAACGTAAACTAACCTAACCTAACCCATCCCAACCCAACCCAACCCAACTCAACTCAACTCAACCCAACCCAACCCAACCCAACCCAACCTAACCTAACCAAACCCAACCCAACCCAACCTAACCTAACCTAACCTAACCTAACCTAACCTAACCTAACCTAACGTAAACTAACCTAACCTAACCTAACCTAACCTAACCCATCCCAACCCAACTCAACCCAACCCAACCCAACCTAACCTAACCTAACCCAACCCAACCCAACCTAACCTAACCTAACCTTGGTTATGCAACGTCATAGAATGTTTAACCTAACCTAACCTACGTGGACGTGGTTGGATACGTGCCCACGCCTTCATCGCATTACACAACTCGTAACAATGGTTTATCTTGGTTTAGCAACGTCATAGAATGTTTAACCTAACCTAACCTAACCTAACCTAACCTAAGGGGAACGTGGTTGGATACGTGCCCACGCCTTCATCGCATTACACAACTCGTAACAATGGTTTATCTTGGTTTAGCAACATCATAGAATGTTTAATGTTTAATCTAATCTAACCTAACCTAACCTACGTGAACGTGGTTGGATACGTGTCCGCACATTCATAGCATTACACAACTCGTAACAATGGTTTATCTTGGTTTAGCAACGTCATAGAATGTTTAACCTAACCTAACCTACGTGAACGTGGTTGGATACGTGTCCGCACATTCATAGCATTACACAACTCGTAACAATGGTTTATCTTGGTTTAGCAACGTCATAGAATGTTTAACCTAACCTAACCTAACCTAACCTAACCTACGTGAACGTGGTTGGATACGTGTCCGCACATTCATAGCATTACACAACTCGTAACAATGGTTTATCTTGGTTTAACAACATCATAGAATGTTTAATGTTTAATCTAATCTAACCTAACCTAACCTACGTGAACGTGGTTGGATACGTGTCCGCACATTCATAGCATTACACAACTCGTAACAATGGTTTATCTTGGTTTAGCAACGTCATAGAATGTTTAACCTAACCTAACCTACGTGAACGTGGTTGGATACGTGTCCGCACATTCATAGCATTACACAACTCGTAACAATGGTTTATCTTGGTTTAGCAACGTCATAGAATGTTTAATGTTTAATCTAATCTAACCTAACCTAACCTACGTGAACGTGGTTGGATACGTGTCCGCACATTCATAGCATTACACAACTCGTAACAATGGTTTATCTTGGTTTAACAACATCATAGAATGTTTAATGTTTAATCTAATCTAACCTAACCTAACCTACGTGAACGTGGTTGGATACGTGTCCGCACATTCATAGCATTACACAACTCGTAACAATGGTTTATCTTGGTTTAGCAACGTCATAGAATGTTTAACCTAACCTAACCTACGTGAACGTGGTTGGATACGTGTCCGCACATTCATAGCATTACACAACTCGTAACAATGGTTTATCTTGGTTTAACAACATCATAGAATGTTTAATGTTTAATCTAATCTAACCTAACCTAACCTACGTGAACGTGGTTGGATACGTGTCCGCACATTCATAGCATTACACAACTCGTAACAATGGTTTATCTTGGTTTAACAACATCATAGAATGTTTAATGTTTAATCTAATCTAACCTAACCTAACCTACGTGAACGTGGTTGGATACGTGTCCGCACATTCATAGCATTACACAACTCGTAACAATGGTTTATCTTGGTTTAGCAACGTCATAGAATGTTTAACCTAACCTAACCTACGTGAACGTGGTTGGATACGTGTCCGCACATTCATAGCATTACACAACTCGTAACAATGGTTTATCTTGGTTTAACAACATCATAGAATGTTTAATGTTTAATCTAATCTAACCTAACCTAACCTACGTGAACGTGGTTGGATACGTGTCCGCACATTCATAGCATTACACAACTCGTAACAATGGTTTATCTTGGTTTAACAACATCATAGAATGTTTAATGTTTAATCTAATCTAACCTAACCTAACCTACGTGAACGTGGTTGGATACGTGTCCGCACATTCATAGCATTACACAACTCGTAACAATGGTTTATCTTGGTTTAGCAACGTCATAGAATGTTTAACCTAACCTAACCTACGTGAACGTGGTTGGATACGTGTCCGCACATTCATAGCATTACACAACTCGTAACAATGGTTTATCTTGGTTTAACAACATCATAGAATGTTTAATGTTTAATCTAATCTAACCTAACCTAACCTACGTGAACGTGGTTGGATACGTGTCCGCACATTCATAGCATTACACAACTCGTAACAATGGTTTATCTTGGTTTAGCAACGTCATAGAATGTTTAACCTAACCTAACCTACGTGAACGTGGTTGGATACGTGTCCGCACATTCATAGCATTACACAACTCGTAACAATGGTTTATCTTGGTTTAGCAACGTCATAGAATGTTTAATGTTTAATCTAATCTAACCTAACCTAACCTACGTGAACGTGGTTGGATACGTGTCCGCACATTCATAGCATTACACAACTCGTAACAATGGTTTATCTTGGTTTAACAACATCATAGAATGTTTAATGTTTAATCTAATCTAACCTAACCTAACCTACGTGAACGTGGTTGGATACGTGTCCGCACATTCATAGCATTACACAACTCGTAACAATGGTTTATCTTGGTTTAGCAACGTCATAGAATGTTTAACCTAACCTAACCTACGTGAACGTGGTTGGATACGTGTCCGCACATTCATAGCATTACACAACTCGTAACAATGGTTTATCTTGGTTTAACAACATCATAGAATGTTTAATGTTTAATCTAATCTAACCTAACCTAACCTACGTGAACGTGGTTGGATACGTGTCCGCACATTCATAGCATTACACAACTCGTAACAATGGTTTATCTTGGTTTAACAACATCATAGAATGTTTAATGTTTAATCTAATCTAACCTAACCTAACCTACGTGAACGTGGTTGGATACGTGTCCGCACATTCATAGCATTACACAACTCGTAACAATGGTTTATCTTGGTTTAGCAACGTCATAGAATGTTTAACCTAACCTAACCTACGTGAACGTGGTTGGATACGTGTCCGCACATTCATCGCATTACACAACTCGTAACAATGGTTTATCTTGGTTTAGCAACGTCATAGAATGTTTAACCTAACCTAACCTAACCTACGTGAACGTGGTTGGATACGTGTCCGCACATTCATCGCATTACACAACTCGTAACAATGGTTTATCTTGGTTTAGCAACGTCATAGAATGTTTAACCTAACCTAACCTACGTGAACGTGGTTGGATACGTGTCCGCACATTCATCGCATTACACAACTCGTAACAATGGTTTATCTTGGTTTAGCAACGTCATAGAATGTTTAACCTAACCTAACCTAACCTACGTGAACGTGGTTGGATACGTGTCCGCACATTCATAGCATTACACAACTCGTAACAATGGTTTATCTTGGTTTAGCAACGTCATAGAATGTTTAACCTAACCTAACCTAACCTACGTGAACGTGGTTGGATACGTGTCCGCACATTCATAGCATTACACAACTCGTAACAATGGTTTATCTTGGTTTAGCAACGTCATAGAATGTTTAACCTAACCTAACCTACGTGAACGTGGTTGGATACGTGTCCGCACATTCATAGCATTACACAACTCGTAACAATGGTTTATCTTGGTTTAGCAACGTCATAGAATGTTTAACCTAACCTAACCTACGTGAACGTGGTTGGATACGTGTCCGCACATTCATCGCATTACACAACTCGTAACAATGGTTTATCTTGGTTTAGCAACGTCATAGAATGTTTAACCTAACCTAACCTACGTGAACGTGGTTGGATACGTGTCCGCACATTCATAGCATTACACAACTCGTAACAATGGTTTATCTTGGTTTAGCAACGTCATAGAATGTTTAACCTAACCTAACCTAACCTACGTGAACGTGGTTGGATACGTGTCCGCACATTCATCGCATTACACAACTCGTAACAATGGTTTATCTTGGTTTAGCAACGTCATAGAATGTTTAACCTAACCTAACCTAACCTACGTGAACGTGGTTGGATACGTGTCCGCACATTCATCGCATTACACAACTCGTAACAATGGTTTATCTTGGTTTAGCAACGTCATAGAATGTTTAACCTAACCTAACCTAACCTACGTGAACGTGGTTGGATACGTGTCCGCACATTCATAGCATTACACAACTCGTAACAATGGTTTATCTTGGTTTAGCAACGTCATAGAATGTTTAACCTAACCTAACCTAACCTACGTGAACGTGGTTGGATACGTGTCCGCACATTCATAGCATTACACAACTCGTAACAATGGTTTATCTTGGTTTAGCAACGTCATAGAATGTTTAACCTAACCTAACCTACGTGAACGTGGTTGGATACGTGTCCGCACATTCATAGCATTACACAACTCGTAACAATGGTTTATCTTGGTTTAGCAACGTCATAGAATGTTTAACCTAACCTAACCTACGTGAACGTGGTTGGATACGTGTCCGCACATTCATCGCATTACACAACTCGTAACAATGGTTTATCTTGGTTTAGCAACGTCATAGAATGTTTAACCTAACCTAACCTACGTGAACGTGGTTGGATACGTGTCCGCACATTCATAGCATTACACAACTCGTAACAATGGTTTATCTTGGTTTAGCAACGTCATAGAATGTTTAACCTAACCTAACCTACGTGAACGTGGTTGGATACGTGTCCGCACATTCATCGCATTACACAACTCGTAACAATGGTTTATCTTGGTTTAGCAACGTCATAGAATGTTTAATGTTTAATCTAATCTAACCTAACCTAACCTACGTGAACGTGGTTGGATACGTGTCCGCACATTCATAGCATTACACAACTCGTAACAATGGTTTATCTTGGTTTAGCAACGTCATAGAATGTTTAACCTAACCTAACCTACGTGAACGTGGTTGGATACGTGTCCGCACATTCATAGCATTACACAACTCGTAACAATGGTTTATCTTGGTTTAGCAACGTCATAGAATGTTTAACCTAACCTAACCTACGTGAACGTGGTTGGATACGTGTCCGCACATTCATAGCATTACACAACTCGTAACAATGGTTTATCTTGGTTTAGCAACGTCATAGAATGTTTAACCTAACCTAACCTAACCTACGTGAACGTGGTTGGATACTTGTCCGCACATTCATAGCATTACACAACTCGTAACAATGGTTTATCTTGGTTTAGCAACGTCATAGAATGTTTAATGTTTAATCTAATCTAACCTAACCTAACCTACGTGAACGTGGTTGGATACGTGTCCGCACATTCATAGCATTACACAACTCGTAACAATGGTTTATCTTGGTTTAACAACATCATAGAATGTTTAATGTTTAATCTAATCTAACCTAACCTAACCTACGTGAACGTGGTTGGATACGTGTCCGCACATTCATAGCATTACACAACTCGTAACAATGGTTTATCTTGGTTTAGCAACGTCATAGAATGTTTAACCTAACCTAACCTACGTGAACGTGGTTGGATACGTGTCCGCACATTCATAGCATTACACAACTCGTAACAATGGTTTATCTTGGTTTAACAACATCATAGAATGTTTAATGTTTAATCTAATCTAACCTAACCTAACCTACGTGAACGTGGTTGGATACGTGTCCGCACATTCATAGCATTACACAACTCGTAACAATGGTTTATCTTGGTTTAGCAACGTCATAGAATGTTTAACCTAACCTAACCTACGTGAACGTGGTTGGATACGTGTCCGCACATTCATAGCATTACACAACTCGTAACAATGGTTTATCTTGGTTTAGCAACGTCATAGAATGTTTAACCTAACCTAACCTACGTGAACGTGGTTGGATACGTGTCCGCACATTCATAGCATTACACAACTCGTAACAATGGTTTATCTTGGTTTAGCAACGTCATAGAATGTTTAACCTAACCTAACCTAACCTACGTGAACGTGGTTGGATACTTGTCCGCACATTCATAGCATTACACAACTCGTAACAATGGTTTATCTTGGTTTAACAACATCATAGAATGTTTAATGTTTAATCTAATCTAACCTAACCTAACCTACGTGAACGTGGTTGGATACGTGTCCGCACATTCATAGCATTACACAACTCGTAACAATGGTTTATCTTGGTTTAGCAACGTCATAGAATGTTTAACCTAACCTAACCTACGTGAACGTGGTTGGATACGTGTCCGCACATTCATAGCATTACACAACTCGTAACAATGGTTTATCTTGGTTTAGCAACGTCATAGAATGTTTAACCTAACCTAACCTAACCTACGTGAACGTGGTTGGATACTTGTCCGCACATTCATAGCATTACACAACTCGTAACAATGGTTTATCTTGGTTTAGCAACGTCATAGAATGTTTAACCTAACCTAACCTACGTGAACGTGGTTGGATACTTGTCCGCACATTCATAGCATTACACAACTCGTAACAATGGTTTATCTTGGTTTAGCAACGTCATAGAATGTTTAACCTAACCTAACCTACGTGAACGTGGTTGGATACGTGTCCGCACATTCATAGCATTACACAACTCGTAACAATGGTTTATCTTGGTTTAGCAACGTCATAGAATGTTTAACCTAACCTAACCTACGTGAACGTGGTTGGATACGTGTCCGCACATTCATAGCATTACACAACTCGTAACAATGGTTTATCTTGGTTTAGCAACGTCATAGAATGTTTAACCTAACCTAACCTACGTGAACGTGGTTGGATACGTGTCCGCACATTCATAGCATTACACAACTCGTAACAATGGTTTATCTTGGTTTAGCAACGTCATAGAATGTTTAACCTAACCTAACCTACGTGAACGTGGTTGGATACTTGTCCGCACATTCATCGCATTACACAACTCGTAACAATGGTTTATCTTGGTTTAACAACATCATAGAATGTTTAACCTAACCTAACCTACGTGAACGTGGTTGGATACGTGTCCGCACATTCATAGCATTACACAACTCGTAACAATGGTTTATCTTGGTTTAGCAACGTCATAGAATGTTTAACCTAACCTAACCTACGTGAACGTGGTTGGATACGTGTCCGCACATTCATAGCATTACACAACTCGTAACAATGGTTTATCTTGGTTTAGCAACGTCATAGAATGTTTAACCTAACCTAACCTACGTGAACGTGGTTGGATACGTGTCCGCACATTCATAGCATTACACAACTCGTAACAATGGTTTATCTTGGTTTAGCAACGTCATAGAATGTTTAACCTAACCTAACCTACGTGAACGTGGTTGGATACGTGTCCGCACATTCATAGCATTACACAACTCGTAACAATGGTTTATCTTGGTTTAGCAACGTCATAGAATGTTTAACCTAACCTAACCTACGTGAACGTGGTTGGATACGTGTCCGCACATTCATAGCATTACACAACTCGTAACAATGGTTTATCTTGGTTTAGCAACGTCATAGAATGTTTAACCTAACCTAACCTACGTGAACGTGGTTGGATACGTGTCCGCACATTCATAGCATTACACAACTCGTAACAATGGTTTATCTTGGTTTAGCAACGTCATAGAATGTTTAACCTAACCTAACCTACGTGAACGTGGTTGGATACGTGTCCGCACATTCATAGCATTACACAACTCGTAACAATGGTTTATCTTGGTTTAGCAACGTCATAGAATGTTTAACCTAACCTAACCTACGTGAACGTGGTTGGATACGTGTCCGCACATTCATAGCATTACACAACTCGTAACAATGGTTTATCTTGGTTTAGCAACGTCATAGAATGTTTAACCTAACCTAACCTACGTGAACGTGGTTGGATACTTGTCCGCACATTCATAGCATTACACAACTCGTAACAATGGTTTATCTTGGTTTAGCAACGTCATAGAATGTTTAACCTAACCTAACCTAACCTACGTGAACGTGGTTGGATACGTGTCCGCACATTCATAGCATTACACAACTCGTAACAATGGTTTATCTTGGTTTAGCAACGTCATAGAATGTTTAACCTAACCTAACCTAACCTACGTGAACGTGGTTGGATACGTGTCCGCACATTCATCGCATTACACAACTCGTAACAATGGTTTATCTTGGTTTAGCAACGTCATAGAATGTTTAACCTAACCTAACCTAACCTACGTGAACGTGGTTGGATACGTGTCCGCACATTCATAGCATTACACAACTCGTAACAATGGTTTATCTTGGTTTAGCAACGTCATAGAATGTTTAACCTAACCTAACCTAACCTACGTGAACGTGGTTGGATACTTGTCCGCACATTCATAGCATTACACAACTCGTAACAATGGTTTATCTTGGTTTAGCAACGTCATAGAATGTTTAACCTAACCTAACCTAACCTACGTGAACGTGGTTGGATACGTGTCCGCACATTCATAGCATTACACAACTCGTAACAATGGTTTATCTTGGTTTAGCAACGTCATAGAATGTTTAACCTAACCTAACCTAACCTACGTGAACGTGGTTGGATACGTGTCCGCACATTCATCGCATTACACAACTCGTAACAATGGTTTATCTTGGTTTAGCAACGTCATAGAATGTTTAACCTAACCTAACCTAACCTACGTGAACGTGGTTGGATACTTGTCCGCACATTCATTGCATTACACAACTCGTAACAATGGTTTATCTTGGTTTAGCAACGTCATAGAATGTTTAACCTAACCTAACCTAACCTACGTGAACGTGGTTGGATACGTGTCCGCACATTCATAGCATTACACAACTCGTAACAATGGTTTATCTTGGTTTAGCAACGTCATAGAATGTTTAACCTAACCTAACCTACGTGAACGTGGTTGGATACGTGTCCGCACATTCATAGCATTACACAACTCGTAACAATGGTTTATCTTGGTTTAGCAACGTCATAGAATGTTTAACCTAACCTAACCTACGTGAACGTGGTTGGATACTTGTCCGCACATTCATAGCATTACACAACTCGTAACAATGGTTTATCTTGGTTTAGCAACGTCATAGAATGTTTAACCTAACCTAACCTAACCTACGTGAACGTGGTTGGATACGTGTCCGCACATTCATAGCATTACACAACTCGTAACAATGGTTTATCTTGGTTTAGCAACGTCATAGAATGTTTAACCTAACCTAACCTAACCTACGTGAACGTGGTTGGATACGTGTCCGCACATTCATAGCATTACACAACTCGTAACAATGGTTTATCTTGGTTTAGCAACGTCATAGAATGTTTAACCTAACCTAACCTAACCTACGTGAACGTGGTTGGATACGTGTCCGCACATTCATAGCATTACACAACTCGTAACAATGGTTTATCTTGGTTTAGCAACGTCATAGAATGTTTAACCTAACCTAACCTAACCTACGTGAACGTGGTTGGATACGTGTCCGCACATTCATAGCATTACACAACTCGTAACAATGGTTTATCTTGGTTTAGCAACGTCATAGAATGTTTAACCTAACCTAACCTAACCTACGTGAACGTGGTTGGATACGTGTCCGCACATTCATCGCATTACACAACTCGTAACAATGGTTTAGCAACGTCATAGAATGTTTAATCTAACCTAACCTACGTGAACGTGGTTGGATACGTGCCCACGCCTTCATCGCATTACACAACTCGTAACAATGGTTTAGCAACGTCATAGAATGTTTAATCTAACCTAACCTACGTGGACGTGGTTGGATACGTGCCCACGCCTTCATCGCATTACACAACTCGTAACAATGGTTTAGCAACGTCATAGAATGTTTAATCTAACCTAACCTACGTGAACGTGGTTGGATACGTGCCCACGCCTTCATCGCATTACACAACTCGTAACAATGGTTTAGCAACGTCATAGAATGTTTAATCTAACCTAACCTACGTGAACGTGGTTGGATACGTGCCCACACCTTCATCGCATTACACAACTCGTAACAATGGTTTATCTTGGTTTAGCAACGTCATAGAATGTTTAATCTAACCTAACCTACGTGAACGTGGTTGGATACGTGCCCACGCCTTCGTCGCATTACACAACTCGTAACAATGATTTATCTTGGTTTAGCAACGTCATAGAATGTTTAATCTAACTTAACCTACGTGAACGTGGTTGGATACGTGCCCACGCCTTCATCGCATTACACAACTCGTAACAATGGTTTATCTTGGTTTAGCAACGTCATAGAATGTTTAATCTAACTTAACCTACGTGAACGTGGTTGGATACGTGCCCACGCCTTCGTCGCATTACACAACTCGTAACAATGGTTTATCTTGGTTTAGCAACGTCATAGAATGTTTAACCTAACCTAACCTACGTGAACGTGGTTGGATACGTGCCCACGCCTTCGTCGCATTACACAACTCGTAACAATGATTTATCTTGGTTTAGCAACGTCATAGAATGTTTAACCTAACTTAACCTACGTGAACGTGGTTGGATACGTGCCCACGCCTTCATCGCATTACACAACTCGTAACAATGGTTTATCTTGGTTTAGCAACGTCATAGAATGTTTAATCTAACCTAACCTACGTGAACGTGGTTGGATACGTGCCCACGCCTTCATCGCATTACACAACTCGTAACAATGGTTTATCTTGGTTTAGCAACGTCATAGAATGTTTAATCTAACCTAACCTACGTGAACGTGGTTGGATACGTGCCCACGCCTTCGTCGCATTACACAACTCGTAACAATGATTTATCTTGGTTTAGCAACGTCATAGAATGTTTAACCTAACTTAACCTACGTGAACGTGGTTGGATACGTGCCCACGCCTTCATCGCATTACACAACTCGTAACAATGGTTTATCTTGGTTTAGCAACGTCATAGAATGTTTAACCTAACCTAACCTAACCTACGTGAACGTGGTTGGATACGTGTCCGCACCTTCATCGCATTACACAACTCGTAACAATGATTTATCTTGGTTTAGCAACGTCATAGAATGTTTAACCTAACTTAACCTACGTGAACGTGGTTGGATACGTGCCCACGCCTTCATCGCATTACACAACTCGTAACAATGGTTTATCTTGGTTTAGCAACGTCATAGAATGTTTAATCTAACCTAACCTACGTGAACGTGGTTGGATACGTGCCCACACCTTCATCGCATTACACAACTCGTAACAATGGTTTAGCAACGTCATAGAATGTTTAACCTAACCTAACCTACGTGAACGTGGTTGGATACGTGCCCACGCCTTCATCGCATTACACAACTCGTAACAATGATTTATCTTGGTTTAGCAACGTCATAGAATGTTTAATCTAACCTAACCTAACGTACGTGAACGTGGTTGGATACGTGCCCACACCTTCATCGCATTACACAAGTCGTAACAATGGTTTATCTTGGTTTAGCAACGTCATAGAATGTTTAATCTAACTTAACCTACGTGAACGTGGTTGGATACGTGCCCACGCCTTCATCGCATTACACAACTCGTAACAATGGTTTATCTTGGTTTAGCAACGTCATAGAATGTTTAACCTAACCTAACCTAACCTACGTGAACGTGGTTGGATACGTGCCCATACCTTCATCGCATTACACAACTCGTAACAATGGTTTAGCAACGTCATAGAATGTTTAACCTAACCTAACCTACGTGAACGTGGTTGGATACGTGCCCACACCTTCATCGCATTACACAAGTCGTAACAATGGTTTATCTTGGTTTAGCAACGTCATAGAATGTTTAACCTAACTTAACCTACGTGAACGTGGTTGGATACGTGCCCACGCCTTCATCGCATTACACAACTCGTAACAATGGTTTATCTTGGTTTAGCAACGTCATAGAATGTTTAACCTAACCTAACCTAACCTACGTGAACGTGGTTGGATACGTGCCCATACCTTCATCGCATTACACAACTCGTAACAATGGTTTAGCAACGTCATAGAATGTTTAACCTAACCTAACCTACGTGAACGTGGTTGGATACGTGCCCACGCCTTCATCGCATTACACAACTCGTAACAATGATTTATCTTGGTTTAGCAACGTCATAGAATGTTTAATCTAACCTAACCTAACGTACGTGAACGTGGTTGGATACGTGCCCACACCTTCATCGCATTACACAAGTCGTAACAATGGTTTATCTTGGTTTAGCAACGTCATAGAATGTTTAATCTAACCTAACCTACGTGAACGTGGTTGGATACGTGCCCACGCCTTCATCGCATTACACAACTCGTAACAATGGTTTATCTTGGTTTAGCAACGTCATAGAATGGCCTAACCTAACTTAACCTACGTGAACGTGGTTGGATACGTGCCCACGCCTTCGTCGCATTACACAACTCGTAACAATGATTTATCTTGGTTTAGCAACGTCATAGAATGTTTAACCTAACTTAACCTACGTGAACGTGGTTGGATACGTGCCCACGCCTTCGTCGCATTACACAACTCGTAACAATGGTTTATCTTGGTTTAGCAACGTCATAGAATGTTTAATCTAACCTAACCTACGTGAACGTGGTTGGATACTTGTCCGCACATTCATAGCATTACACAACTCGTAACAATGGTTTATCTTGGTTTAGCAACGTCATAGAATGTTTAACCTAACCTAACCTACGTGAACGTGGTTGGATACGTGCCCACACCTTCATCGCATTACACAACTCGTAACAATGGTTTATCTTGGTTTAGCAACGTCATAGAATGTTTAACCTAACCTAACCTACGTGAACGTGGTTGGATACGTGCCCACACCTTCATCGCATTACACAACTCGTAACAATGGTTTAGCAACGTCATAGAATGTTTAATCTAACCTAACCTACGTGAACGTGGTTGGATACGTGCCCACGCCTTCGTCGCATTACACAACTCGTAACAATGGTTTATCTTGGTTTAGCAACGTCATAGAATGTTTAATCTAACCTAACCTACGTGAACGTGGTTGGATACGTGCCCACACCTTCATCGCATTACACAACTCGTAACAATGGTTTAGCAACGTCATAGAATGTTTAATCTAACCTAACCTACGTGAACGTGGTTGGATACGTGCCCACGCCTTCGTCGCATTACACAACTCGTAACAATGGTTTATCTTGGTTTAGCAACGTCATAGAATGTTTAATCTAACCTAACCTACGTGAACGTGGTTGGATACGTGCCCACACCTTCATCGCATTACACAACTCGTAACAATGGTTTAGCAACGTCATAGAATGTTTAATCTAACCTAACCTACGTGAACGTGGTTGGATACGTGCCCACGCCTTCATCGCATTACACAACTCGTAACAATGGTTTATCTTGGTTTAGCAACGTCATAGAATGGCCTAACCTAACTTAACCTACGTGAACGTGGTTGGATACGTGCCCACGCCTTCGTCGCATTACACAACTCGTAACAATGATTTATCTTGGTTTAGCAACGTCATAGAATGTTTAACCTAACTTAACCTACGTGAACGTGGTTGGATACGTGCCCACGCCTTCGTCGCATTACACAACTCGTAACAATGGTTTATCTTGGTTTAGCAACGTCATAGAATGTTTAATCTAACCTAACCTACGTGAACGTGGTTGGATACTTGTCCGCACATTCATAGCATTACACAACTCGTAACAATGGTTTATCTTGGTTTAGCAACGTCATAGAATGTTTAACCTAACCTAACCTACGTGAACGTGGTTGGATACGTGCCCACACCTTCATCGCATTACACAACTCGTAACAATGGTTTATCTTGGTTTAGCAACGTCATAGAATGTTTAACCTAACCTAACCTACGTGAACGTGGTTGGATACGTGCCCACACCTTCATCGCATTACACAACTCGTAACAATGGTTTAGCAACGTCATAGAATGTTTAATCTAACCTAACCTACGTGAACGTGGTTGGATACGTGCCCACACCTTCATCGCATTACACAACTCGTAACAATGGTTTATCTTGGTTTAGCAACGTCATAGAATGTTTAATCTAACCTAACCTACGTGAACGTGGTTGGATACGTGCCCACGCCTTCGTCGCATTACACAACTCGTAACAATGGTTTATCTTGGTTTAGCAACGTCATAGAATGTTTAATCTAACCTAACCTACGTGAACGTGGTTGGATACGTGCCCACACCTTCATCGCATTACACAACTCGTAACAATGGTTTAGCAACGTCATAGAATGTTTAATCTAACCTAACCTACGTGAACGTGGTTGGATACGTGCCCACACCTTCATCGCATTACACAACTCGTAACAATGATTTATCTTGGTTTAGCAACGTCATAGAATGTTTAACCTAACCTAACCTAACCTACGTGAACGTGGTTGGATACGTGTCCGCACCTTCATCGCATTACACAACTCGTAACAATGGTTTATCTTGGTTTAGCAACGTCATAGAATGTTTAATCTAACCTAACCTACGTGAACGTGGTTGGATACGTGCCCACACCTTCATCGCATTACACAACTCGTAACAATGGTTTAGCAACGTCATAGAATGTTTAATCTAACCTAACCTACGTGAACGTGGTTGGATACGTGCCCACACCTTCATCGCATTACACAACTCGTAACAATGATTTATCTTGGTTTAGCAACGTCATAGAATGTTTAACCTAACCTAACCTAACCTACGTGAACGTGGTTGGATACGTGTCCGCACATTCATTGCATTACACAACTCGTAACAATGGTTTATCTTGGTTTAGCAACGTCATAGAATGTTTAATCTAACCTAACCTACGTGAACGTGGTTGGATACGTGCCCACACCTTCATCGCATTACACAACTCGTAACAATGGTTTAGCAACGTCATAGAATGTTTAATCTAACCTAACCTACGTGAACGTGGTTGGATACGTGCCCACACCTTCATCGCATTACACAACTCGTAACAATGGTTTAGCAACGTCATAGAATGTTTAATCTAACCTAACCTAACCTAACCTAACCTACGTGAACGTGGTTGGATACGTGTCCGCACATTCATAGCATTACACAACTCGTAACAATGGTTTATCTTGGTTTAGCAACGTCATAGAATGTTTAATCTAACCTAACCTACGTGAACGTGGTTGGATACGTGCCCACACCTTCATCGCATTACACAACTCGTAACAATGGTTTAGCAACGTCATAGAATGTTTAATCTAACCTAACCTACGTGAACGTGGTTGGATACGTGCCCACACCTTCATCGCATTACACAACTCGTAACAATGATTTATCTTGGTTTAGCAACGTCATAGAATGTTTAACCTAACCTAACCTAACCTACGTGAACGTGGTTGGATACGTGCCCACACCTTCATCGCATTACACAACTCGTAACAATGGTTTAGCAACGTCATAGAATGTTTAATCTAACCTAACCTACGTGAACGTGGTTGGATACGTGCCCACGCCTTCATCGCATTACACAACTCGTAACAATGATTTATCTTGGTTTAGCAACGTCATAGAATGTTTAATCTAACCTAACCTACGTGAACGTGGTTGGATACGTGCCCACGCCTTCATCGCATTACACAACTCGTAACAATGATTTATCTTGGTTTAGCAACGTCATAGAATGTTTAATCTAACCTAACCTACGTGAACGTGGTTGGATACGTGCCCACGCCTTCATCGCATTACACAACTCGTAACAATGATTTATCTTGGTTTAGCAACGTCATAGAATGTTTAATCTAACCTAACCTACGTGAACGTGGTTGGATACGTGCCCACGCCTTCATCGCATTACACAACTCGTAACAATGATTTATCTTGGTTTAGCAACGTCATAGAATGTTTAATCTAACCTAACCTACGTGAACGTGGTTGGATACGTGCCCACGCCTTCATCGCATTACACAACTCGTAACAATGATTTATCTTGGTTTAGCAACGTCATAGAATGTTTAACCTAACTTAACCTACGTGAACGTGGTTGGATACGTGCCCACGCCTTCATCGCATTACACAACTCGTAACAATGGTTTATCTTGGTTTAGCAACGTCATAGAATGTTTAATCTAACCTAACCTACGTGAACGTGGTTGGATACGTGCCCACGCCTTCATCGCATTACACAACTCGTAACAATGATTTATCTTGGTTTAGCAACGTCATAGAATGTTTAATCTAACCTAACCTAACCTACGTGAACGTGGTTGGATACGTGCCCACGCCTTCGTCGCATTACACAACTCGTAACAATGGTTTATCTTGGTTTAGCAACGTCATAGAATGTTTAACCTAACCTAACCTAACCTACGTGAACGTGGTTGGATACGTGCCCACGCCTTCATCGCATTACACAACTCGTAACAATGGTTTATCTTGGTTTAGCAACGTCATAGAATGTTTAACCTAACCTAACCTAACCTACGTGAACGTGGTTGGATACGTGCCCACGCCTTCATCGCATTACACAACTCGTAACAATGATTTATCTTGGTTTAGCAACGTCATAGAATGTTTAATCTAACCTAACCTACGTGAACGTGGTTGGATACGTGCCCACGCCTTCATCGCATTACACAACTCGTAACAATGATTTATCTTGGTTTAGCAACGTCATAGAATGTTTAACCTAACTTAACCTACGTGAACGTGGTTGGATACGTGCCCACGCCTTCATCGCATTACACAACTCGTAACAATGGTTTATCTTGGTTTAGCAACGTCATAGAATGTTTAACCTAACCTAACCTACGTGAACGTGGTTGGATACGTGCCCACGCCTTCATCGCATTACACAACTCGTAACAATGGTTTATCTTGGTTTAGCAACGTCATAGAATGTTTAACCTAACCTAACCTAACCTACGTGAACGTGGTTGGATACGTGTCCGCACATTCATAGCATTACACAACTCGTAACAATGGTTTATCTTGGTTTAGCAACGTCATAGAATGTTTAATCTAACCTAACCTAACCTACGTGAACGTGGTTGGATACGTGTCCGCACATTCATCGCATTACACAACTCGTAACAATGGTTTATCTTGGTTTAGCAACGTCATAGAATGTTTAACCTAACCTAACCTACGTGAACGTGGTTGGATACGTGTCCGCACATTCATAGCATTACACAACTCGTAACAATGGTTTATCTTGGTTTAGCAACGTCATAGAATGTTTAACCTAACCTAACCTACGTGAACGTGGTTGGATACGTGTCCGCACATTCATAGCATTACACAACTCGTAACAATGGTTTATCTTGGTTTAGCAACGTCATAGAATGTTTAACCTAACCTAACCTACGTGAACGTGGTTGGATACGTGCCCACGCCTTCGTCGCATTACACAACTCGTAACAATGGTTTATCTTGGTTTAGCAACGTCATAGAAAGTTTAACCTAACCTAACCTACGTGAACGTGGTTGGATACTTGTCCGCACATTCATCGCATTACACAACTCGTAACAATGGTTTATCTTGGTTTAGCAACGTCATAGAAAGTTTAACCTAACCTAACCTACGTGAACGTGGTTGGATACGTGCCCACGCCTTCATCGCATTACACAACTCGTAACAATGGTTTATCTTGGTTTAGCAACGTCATAGAAAGTTTAACCTAACCTAACCTACGTGAACGTGGTTGGATACTTGTCCGCGCCTTCATCGCATTACACAACTCGTAACAATGGTTTATCTTGGTTTAGCAACGTCATAGAATGTTTAACCTAACCTAACCTACGTGAACGTGGTTGGATACGTGCCCACGCCTTCGTCGCATTACACAACTCGTAACAATGGTTTATCTTGGTTTAGCAACGTCATAGAAAGTTTAACCTAACCTAACCTACGTGAACGTGGTTGGATACGTGCCCACGCCTTCATCGCATTACACAACTCGTAACAATGGTTTATCTTGGTTTAGCAACGTCATAGAAAGTTTAACCTAACCTAACCTACGTGAACGTGGTTGGATACGTGCCCACACCTTCATCGCATTACACAACTCGTAACAATGGTTTATCTTGGTTTAGCAACGTCATAGAATGTTTAACCTAACCTAACCTACGTGAACGTGGTTGGATACGTGCCCACACCTTCATAGCATTACACAACTCGTAACAATGGTTTATCTTGGTTTAGCAACGTCATAGAATGTTTAACCTAACCTAACCTACGTGAACGTGGTTGGATACGTGCCCACGCCTTCATCGCATTACACAACTCGTAACAATGGTTTATCTTGGTTTAGCAACGTCATAGAATGTTTAACCTAACCTAACCTACGTGAACGTGGTTGGATACGTGTCCGCACATTCATCGCATTACACAACTCGTAACAATGGTTTATCTTGGTTTAGCAACATCATAGAATGTTTAATCTAACCTAACCTACGTGAACGTGGTTGGATACGTGTCCGCACATTCATCGCATTACACAACTCGTAACAATGGTTTAGCAACGTCATAGAAAGTTTAACCTAACCTAACCTACGTGAACGTGGTTGGATACGTGCCCACGCCTTCATCGCATTACACAACTCGTAACAATGGTTTATCTTGGTTTAGCAACGTCATAGAATGTTTAACCTAACCTAACCTACGTGAACGTGGTTGGATACGTGTCCGCACATTCATCGCATTACACAACTCGTAACAATGGTTTATCTTGGTTTAGCAACATCATAGAATGTTTAATCTAACCTAACCTACGTGAACGTGGTTGGATACGTGTCCGCACATTCATCGCATTACACAACTCGTAACAATGGTTTATCTTGGTTTAGCAACGTCATAGAATGTTTAATCTAACCTAACCTACGTGAACGTGGTTGGATACGTGCCCACACCTTCATAGCATTACACAACTCGTAACAATGGTTTATCTTGGTTTAGCAACATCATAGAATGTTTAATCTAACCTAACCTACGTGAACGTGGTTGGATACGTGCCCACACCTTCATAGCATTACACAACTCGTAACAATGGTTTATCTTGGTTTAGCAACATCATAGAATGTTTAATCTAACCTAACCTACGTGAACGTGGTTGGATACGTGTCCGCACATTCATCGCATTACACAACTCGTAACAATGGTTTATCTTGGTTTAGCAACGTCATAGAATGTTTAATCTAACCTAACCTACGTGAACGTGGTTGGATACGTGCCCACACCTTCATAGCATTACACAACTCGTAACAATGGTTTATCTTGGTTTAGCAACGTCATAGAAAGTTTAACCTAACCTAACCTACGTGAACGTGGTTGGATACGTGCCCACGCCTTCATCGCATTACACAACTCGTAACAATGGTTTATCTTGGTTTAGCAACGTCATAGAATGTTTAACCTAACCTAACCTACGTGAACGTGGTTGGATACGTGTCCGCACATTCATCGCATTACACAACTCGTAACAATGGTTTATCTTGGTTTAGCAACGTCATAGAAAGTTTAACCTAACCTAACCTACGTGAACGTGGTTGGATACGTGCCCACGCCTTCATCGCATTACACAACTCGTAACAATGGTTTATCTTGGTTTAGCAACGTCATAGAAAGTTTAACCTAACCTAACCTACGTGAACGTGGTTGGATACGTGCCCACGCCTTCATCGCATTACACAACTCGTAACAATGGTTTATCTTGGTTTAGCAACGTCATAGAAAGTTTAACCTAACCTAACCTACGTGAACGTGGTTGGATACGTGCCCACGCCTTCATCGCATTACACAACTCGTAACAATGGTTTAGCAACGTCATAGAAAGTTTAACCTAACCTAACCTACGTGAACGTGGTTGGATACGTGCCCACGCCTTCATCGCATTACACAACTCGTAACAATGGTTTATCTTGGTTTAGCAACGTCATAGAAAGTTTAACCTAACCTAACCTACGTGAACGTGGTTGGATACGTGCCCACGCCTTCATCGCATTACACAACTCGTAACAATGGTTTAGCAACGTCATAGAAAGTTTAACCTAACCTAACCTACGTGAACGTGGTTGGATACGTGCCCACGCCTTCATCGCATTACACAACTCGTAACAATGGTTTATCTTGGTTTAGCAACGTCATAGAAAGTTTAACCTAACCTAACCTACGTGAACGTGGTTGGATACGTGCCCACGCCTTCATCGCATTACACAACTCGTAACAATGGTTTAGCAACGTCATAGAAAGTTTAACCTAACCTAACCTACGTGAACGTGGTTGGATACGTGCCCACGCCTTCATCGCATTACACAACTCGTAACAATGGTTTATCTTGGTTTAGCAACGTCATAGAATGTTTAATCTAACCTAACCTACGTGAACGTGGTTGGATACGTGCCCACGCCTTCATCGCATTACACAACTCGTAACAATGGTTTATCTTGGTTTAGCAACGTCATAGAAAGTTTAACCTAACCTAACCTACGTGAACGTGGTTGGATACGTGCCCACGCCTTCATCGCATTACACAACTCGTAACAATGGTTTAGCAACGTCATAGAAAGTTTAACCTAACCTAACCTACGTGAACGTGGTTGGATACGTGCCCACGCCTTCATCGCATTACACAACTCGTAACAATGGTTTATCTTGGTTTAGCAACGTCATAGAATGTTTAACCTAACCTAAGACTTGCAATGAATCGAACTAAAAGTTAATTGATCAATTAGTTTTCACTCTATGACGTCTACTTTAGTTTCTTTCAATGTGTGAGGTTAATCAAATAAATGTGCACTAACTTTCTCAAATAGTATTTCATATATTTGAAACGAGAAACACTTGTGTAAAGTTCAATCGTCAAAATGAAAGAAAATATGTTTTACCTAAATAATCATTTTGTTAAAGATCTAGTTTCAATGATCAAGCTGTCATACTCAGCTGTTGCATGTCCACAAACCAAGAAAGTGCGGAGAAAAAGTGTTTATGCGTAATAACGGTACACATGACTGTTGTCTTGAACAAATAACGTGATAACTAAGGGTACGAACAGAACAAGTGGGTCGCGGTGGAGGTGGAGGTCGCGGTGGATGTCGATAGCACATAGCAAGGAGGTTACCTGCGCTGCTCAGTCGAGCTAGGACCACTGTCAAGTGAAGTAGTTTGATGAAATTTGAATGACAAAAAGATTGTGCTTTTGCGATGTTGTGCGAGTCAAGTGATGATAGTGATGGAATGTCATCTGTCATCAAGTGGTGGCTGATAGGTAATATACCCACAATACGGGAGTGAGCTGCACAATTGCTATCAGATCTTCCTTCAATTTAGCACTTGAAATTCAAAAATGAACTTAATAAGCAAAAGAGATTATGGAAAGCAACTAGAGTACCCAAGCGGAATGACAGACGCCAGACGTGTTCTATGCGAGCTGCTTTGGAGGGGGATGGCAACTTGGCCTTGAACGCACCAATCACAGGGAAGCATTCATGTAAAAACAAATTCATTTGATTTTCAAAAGCATCAATGTAAACCTCCTGGATGGCATCTTGCTAAACCTCCACCGCGACTTACCTGCTCTGTTCTCTTCCATTCACTACAATGTGTTTGTTTTACATGGATGTCGACATCGACTGCGACTTAACTAGTAGCATCGACCGCGACCCACTTGTTCTGTTCGTACCAAGCATGATGACAGTACGCTTGAAGCTAGTCTTGGGGCCAAGAAATCCACCCACAAAATGTTTTAATGTGTTGGTAAAATTTACATCCTATGAATCAGTTATTTCCAGTGAGAAAGAACGCGCTTTGTTTCAAACCCACTGAAAAACAAAATTGAAAATGTATTAAATATGAATTTAATTAACAGATTTTAAATCTAAAATCGTATGAAATCCAGAATTACTTAAAAAAACCTGACTCACTCCTATTCCTTCTTTTGTAATCTGTGCAATTAAATGAATCTATAGATAAGTTGTATTACCAAAAGTGAAGTGGCGCCAGATTTAATCAATTTTAAAATTTGGTAATAGTGTGGGACAGGATCTGCCTACAGAAGTTCGGTTAAGGTAAGAACTTCAGAACGTATCATTGAATCTGTCCGCTCCCACACTCTATAGTGCTGGGAACTTGGGCCTACTATCATTGTCAAAAGATATTATCTGATATCAGTTGTTACGCCTTGTCCTATTTTTGTTTTATTCTCTTTAACTTTCTCATATTTATAGAGAATGTCTTGTAATTGTAAAAAAAATAATAATAATTAAATCGTTTGAGGATGTATTGAAATATTTCTGGTCTACTGCACATTAGAGCGATATGATACATATCTGAAGGTCGTAAGCGATACGCGATAAATATCTTATAAGATAAGTATCGCTAGTACGCGTTCAAACCGTGTTGTGGATAAACAAGTGTACACCAGTACAATGACGACATATTATCTATCGTAAGATATATGTATTAAGCGACACGAGTTAGCCTATCTCTTCGTTTATTATCGCACCATAATTTAAAACGACAAAGATGTTTATATGTAAAAGGAACACTAAAGATTGAAATGAATCAAATAAAAATTTTTTTAACATACCACTTTTTTAAAACGGACTAAACAGTATAAAATAATTTTTCATGACCCTTCTTCAATTTTGAGGAAGGATTGTTAGTGGCTATGGATATATTTGGAATACTTGGAGAGAAAAACGTGGGGCGCAGGCAGTAAATAATACAAGTAGACAATCCGGATGAATTCACAGCTAATTTCAGTGAATTGGAAATGAGATTTACTGTAATTTAATTTATATACTTCTCCTTAACTATCATAGATTGCCTGCGCCCCACGTTTTTCTCTCTAAGTACTCCAAATATATCCATAGACACTAACAATCCTCCCTCAAAATTGTAGAAGGGTCATGCAAAATTATTTTATACTTTTTAGTCCGTTTTAAAAACGTGGTATGTTAAAAAAAAATATTTGATTTATTATTATACTTTTCAGTTCGTTTAAAAAACGTGGCATGTTAAAAAAAATATATTTGATTTATTATTAATCCAATAACTCTCACAAGCCATGAAAAATTTGCCTCATCCTACTTCAATATTCCAATTACCATTCAAAAGCGATAACGCGTTTAAGCGATAACCCGGTTAAAAAAATCTATATCTCATTGGCCAATTTTTATTTATTTAAATAACTATTGTTTAAACAAATGTAGAGACAAGAAACCAACTGAATATTGTATTGTCATCCAATTCTGACCTATGTTCAAAATTTCAGGTCTCTAGCTTATCGGGAAGTTAGTTTAAACTCGATTGCAAAATTCCAGCCGGACAGACAGACAGATATGACGGAAACCGAACTAATAAAAACGTGGTAAAATATGCCTCCTTATGGAATTGTAAAGGGAAGAGTTCCAATAAGAACTAACTGTAAACTATCAAAGCACATCCTATAAAATTCTTTAAATTTCTCTTCGTCTTCTCTTGCAACTACTGTGATGGGAGGTATGTCAGGATAATACAAACTGTACAAAATGATTGCACAAACATCCCCAAAACCAAATCAAAATTATTCGTTACAAGAATGACATTTGGCAGTTGTCAATCAGTGGAAATGAGCCTTATTACACTTATAAAACTTCACTTAACATTAAAATTTGATTGATACAGCGTTACTCTATTTTGAGATATTACACATTGCTCACTTGTGGTTGGTTTAATTTAAGTTTTTGACAGATAATTGCATTTTTTTAAAAAGATTTACGACAAATATTTCTTGTTTGTTTACGTTTAGATTTTGTTTGTGGGTTTGCTAGAAAGAGTTAGTGTTTAAGTGTTTATTCCAGAATGACTTAAATAAATAAACAAATGGGTTAAAAAATATAGGCAGAAATGTTTTAAATAGAAAGTTGTATTTTAGCCAAACTTTTTAAATTTTGATAAAAATAATTGTAACTTATACATTTCTTAGACAAACTCTTTTGCAACAAAATCGATAAATGATTTTAGCTTATTTATTCCGATTTCCGCCGATAGTATGTACAAGACTAAACATACTACATACAGATATATTTATAAAGCATTTAGAAAGTATGTAGCTTGTAGCTTTCTTAATCAGCGAAAAAATAAAGAAAATATGTTTTTTTTCTCTTGAAGACTCATTATTTAACCCCCTTTCACAACAGTTTATACACATAAACTGCTTCTATCAACATAATTTTACACCCTGAGTTTCTCAAAACATATGCTCCAGTGACATTTACTGCACAGTAATGGATGGTTTGACCTTTATACCTTCGCAATTAATTCCATAACCACAAAACATTAATGACCTCATTTGTATCTCACACTCAAGACAAAATGAATACTAAGCTGTGTTGACTAATTTAAAGTAATTAATTTACATTTATAATTACTTTTTAATTGCGAAGCATGCGTAGTAGGGGTGTAGTAAACGAGGAAATTATGGTAAACACGAAGAAATTCAATCTATCTTTACGTTTTCCGTCACACTAGATTTACTTTCATAGACCATAGATCAAGTGCATCGCATTACTGATGTTTGAAAGAAACAAGATTTGCTCAATCCTATTTCTGATCGATATATTGACCGAGGTTAACTAAACAGCAGGGATGGAATTTAAATATTCACGCCGGTAAATGTATCAAATTCTGAGGTGATATTCTCGTTTATCTTAACTTTATTTCAGTGTAAAATGCAGTTAGGAGTATCGCAAAACTAAAGAATATTTCTGCTGGGCTACCACAGGACAGCGGTCCGCTTCCTGGTGTACAAGGAGACCAAGAAGAGATTTGTGGAAATGGCAAGAAAATTGCTTCAGCTGTAGAAATCTGAAAGTCTGCAAATCCTTCGATGGTTTGTATTCAATCTTAAACAGGTTAGAAACAAATATAAGCAATTTTCTTTCGAAATTATATACAGGGTTATCATAAAAGAATGGTGGGGTTTCATTAACTCATACGAAGACAGTAGAGAAATTTTGTGGTGTTGTATTGGTATCGCTGATAGCCTATAACCCAAAAGTTTGTCTAACAGCTGTTGTCACCTCAAAATTAGTTCTTGCATTATTGTGGTAGTGTGTTTTGTGTTTTCTGGAGTGTTCTGTGTGAAATGTGTTATTATGTTCTCTAATAAAGAAAAAATAAAGTGTGTGTTTGTTGTTGGCTGAATTCAAGTCTGTAATTTCAGTGAAACGTGCAATTCGACGCGAATACAGAAAAGATCCACCATATGAAAATAATATACGTTGGTTCAAACAATTTGAAGAAACTGGATCAGTTCAAAAGCAGAAATCATCTTGCAGGCCAAGTGTATCAGATGAAAAAGTTGAACTTATTAGACAATCTGCCTAAGAAATCGAGGAAGCCTAGAGTTAGGTATTCCAAAAACAACAATCCACAAAGTTTTACACAAAAGACTGAAATTAAACTCATATAAAGTCCTATTACAGGAATTGAAACCTGATGATAGTGCAAAACGTTTAAATTTCGCTGTTGAAATGTTGAACAAGATTGATGAAAACCAATCATTATTAGATGATAATTTTTTTCAGACGAAGCTACATTCCATATTGATGGGTATGTTAACAGCCTCAATTCACGCACATGGGGATATGGAAACACACATACAATTATTGAGAAAATTCGCGACTCGTCTAAAGTTATTGTTTGGTGTGGTGTGATGAAAAATCGTCTGATAGGGCCTTTCTTCTTTGCTGAAAAGACAATTAATGGAATTGTATATCTCGATATGATTTCCTCAGCTGGATGAACTCGAAAGCATTCAACAACTTCATTTCCAACAAGATGGCGCATCCCCGCACTTAGTGCATTTGTCACAGACACGTTGAATGAAAAGTTTGGACATCGATGGATAGGCCGGCAAGGATCTATACGCTGGGCTCCAAGGAGTCCAGACGTGACACCTTGCGATTTCCTCTTGTGGGGGGAGGGGGTACATCAAAAACATTATTTATTGAGAAAAAATGCATGATACATCTGTGTATAGATCTATTTTTAATTTATGACAAACTAAAAATTTTTAGACTCCAAAGAATATTTGAGTAGCGTGATCCATAGTTGCCGCCAGTTGGGCTGGTTAAGTACCACAATTTCACTCAGCAACTTTATAATTGGTAAATTATTTCCCTTGAAGTATTTTATTTGCTACATTAAATGAATGTAAGACCTAAACTGAAGTAAACAGTTCATAGCTATAAAAATAAATCTTCAAGAACAATGGATTCTCTTTCCCACACACATATGCGTATTAACATAATGTAGGTAGAGAACATTAATGTTCGTATATTGTTAAAGTACTGTTCCTGCATATGATTTGGAGCAATGGTGTGGGTAATAAATAGTAATAAAATTAATTATAAACGGGTTTTGAGAGCGATATCTTTATTAATTTTGTTAGTTTACAAATGCTTACTACAAAACACATTAGGTTATAGAAGTTTTACACCAATACGGCTAGTTAGTTCTTAAAATCAACAAGTCAACTGACAAAGGAAACTGGTAAAAACAAACTGCTTAGAAGAGAAGAGCAATGATAATTTCGACGTACAGTATATTCTAGATTCTAGAGTAAACAAATAAAAGAAAATGCTCATTTCGTATTGTTATAAAAAAAACAGTCAAACAGGTAAAGAAACAGATAAACTCATTCAAAAATGGTAAATTATGTGATTGGACGCTGAAAATACCGAAAAATATGTGTATTAACCATAACACCCTATTTTATTTGAAGAAATCACCTATATATATTAGCTTATGACAGTTGCATATAATTTACCCTACATTAAACATCTAAGATAACAAATCGATTCAAAATTTAGTCAACATCGCCCGATATCGATCAGAGAAACATTTAAAAACATATATTTCGGAAAGAAAACTTAACGAACTTTTTACGAAAACTCAAATTATTTCTTTTATTTCTTCAATGATAGCAATAAATTACAATAATTAACTAATTAATATTTAATTTAAGTCAAGTGTTGATAGAATAACGATTAAGACAGTTGATGTATAAAGATAAATGGATTAGCCTTGAAACAAAATGAAAGCGTACAATAAACCAAGGCTAACATGATCTCCAACGAAGCTGTGTTGATGCAATGTATATTTGTACACTCTATTAATCTCTTAGTTTGCATGCCAATTATTAGATTGATTATAATATTATATAATCTTCATGGAGAACAGACCTACCGTAATTCTTTTCATTTTTATTACATATTTCATCCCCGTGTGAGACTAATGAGAACAGGAAACCATCATAATCAAGCGGTAAAGTTTGAGTCTTCTCCTTAGACTTCACTTAAGACTCTTTGGTATAACTGCCGGTGAAAAGCCAGCATGCTGGACGGCTAGTCGGATAATGTAAAGTTAGCTCATCGGCATTTATGTCGCCGTTGTTTTAGTAACAATTGTTCGCTATCAATAGTAGCTTCCCATTTCTCCACGATGTTGACTCAACACCGTAAATGATTGAGCCTCCACTGGGATTGAACCCGGAACCTGTTACTCGTTAATAGAGAGCCTTAACCACTAGACCAGCCGGGAACTCCAGTGACATACTTAACAATTCATTTTTTCAATTAGCACCAAGTCCCTTTTACTTTAAAAGGGGATTTCTAATATTATAAATATTAGCTATTGTAATATCTCTCATGGAAACCCCTACAGCTAAATCCAGATAATTTCCATCAATCGTACGAATATTAATTAATGACATAAGTTTTGCCTTACTATGAATGTCTACTTAAACAGTTTTTTATCGTCACGTAGCTCTTTGTTTTGGTTTGTTGTTTTTAATATTTATTTTGGGTCTCCATAGCTGTGGAGACTCTAGGCGAAGCTGAATAATGAGCCATAGTTAAAAATTATATAACGGGAGCACGCTCATCCAATCGGAGGACGCAACTTCTGTGAATCTGTGTTGATGTAAGGTTTTTGTGGTGGTAGTGGATACTCCTCGTCCTACTTTTACTTACTAGTGGGAGTCCAGGTGTTTCCTAGAACTACTTTACGACTATTAGAAAAGTTAATTCGGAAGAGTAGTGTAAAACCCAACCTCCAAAATAGATTATACAGACCGTTCTCTTCTGTAGCTTTATGTACAATATCTGTCAGTGTGTACACATTTATTATTTTCTTTCACTGTTATCTAGATTATATATATTTAAAAATAAGAGAATTACCGTTTTAAAACAACATTTTTATACGTGTAACCTCAAAATTAGAAAAACCTTCAAAAATCCTGCCTTAGTATCTGAAATTTTTGACGGATTCAGTTAAGTTTGACATGTATGGAAATACTATATTCTTCGAATATGTAGTACTTAAACGCAGTCAAATTTTAAAATGGCGGAATTTAGATAAAGTTTTAAGGAATTTCCTTCAAATCTGGGTTACAACGTATAAAAACAAATAGCTTACAGTTTGACAAGGTTATTGAACATTATTTTTTAATTTTAATTTTAATTGTCTTCTTATTTATTTTGATATAGAGTAGTTTTCAAATTTAAAAAGTTTGTCTTTTAAACAATTTAAAAAGGATTCTTTGGTTTTAACTAATCCGAATTTGAACTCCAACTATAATATTTGTGAGTTCCAAGAAAGACAGTATATTTATCTAAGAATATCTAATATAAATATCTAAGAATCACAAATATTTTACATATAAAAACAAAAATATTGTTTTAGGTTGCTTAGAATTTGACGAAACAAAACGAAGTAGAAACATCTGATAAACATGGATTTCATTTGAAATTTACTATTTAAAATATAATATATTCTTTTGTTCTGCAAAGACTACAATGAATGGCAATAAATAATACAACACGGATAAATTTAAAACTAGGGAGAAAAGAACGATAAATAAAGAAGAATAAATTAAAAGCCTTGTGTTCTACCCACGCGTTCAAGTCTCCCGGTATCGCTCTACTTTTGGTCATCCCTAGGCGACATAGAAACAGAACTGTCTCCACCCACACTACAATACAACAAGACTTGACCCCAAGATCAACCTTTGGAAACGTTTAGTGGGTTGTTTGTTATTACTCACACCTTGAAATTATTAAAGTTAAACGATTATATAACAGCTTTCTAGGGCTAAGAAACAGAAATAGTATTTAAATTTTAAATAATACTTCCTGAAGACATATCTTTTTTCTAAACGAAAATTGTAATTAATATATATATATATATATATATATATATATATATATATATATATTACCATTTTCGTTTAGAATATATATATATAGGCCTATATATATAACAATTGTAACCTACCGTCTGTATCGATGTATTAATTCACTCAGTATTTTTTAAATTCCGATATCAAGAACTTCTTTGTCTTTACGCGTTCCTTGCACAAACTGCATGCAGGATGCATATAGGACCCCATTTAGTTCACCATTTGTAGCGTTATTTTTGCAAAACTTTCGAAAATTTAGAACGAATTTCCCATTCAAGAACACAAAACCAGATTTTTTCGAATTCTCTATAAACGATTACAGTCCAATTTTTCGGCTGTATCAATAGCAGTTAATATTGGAAATAAACAGCATTGGTCAAGATCCTCTAAAGATTCTTCTAAAAAGCAAAATTTTTAATGAGTTTTTCAAATATAAAAAATTTAAAACGTAAACGGTATACCAAATACATAAGAGATAAACCTGGAAGGAAGTAATTTGAAAAAAAAAAATCAATAAATTTAATAAAAAAGCCATAATTAAACATTTTAAACAGAAATAATATGTCATTTCAAAGATCTATTTACAGGAAAATATCTGTTTTAATAACTTCTAAAAAAAAATTAACCAATATGAAATACACAATGATTACAGAACAGTATTCCCAATTTATTCCCATACGTTATAAACCGAAATATTAATTGAATAAAGATCTTTATTTACACATTGCTTAGAAATTAACACGAGATACTTGCTCTCAGATGTCCCAATGTTACATATTCTCGTGTTTTAGCACAAAGTGTACATAACTTTCGTAATCTGTTCAACCTCATATGTCAGGACGATTTTATGCATTGATCTTGATGAAATTTAGTATGTACAACTTTTTGACACACATTTTGAGGCATTTTAAATTCGAGCAAAATCGTAAAAACATTGACTGATCTACGTGTCATAAAAAATACATACAACTTACAACTTAGATTTGGCCAGTAACGTCTGAAAAAACATAATGGTGAAGAAATAAAAATATCGATTTGAGAGTCATCAGTAATAAAAAAAAAACATCTATGTATGTCTAAGGAATATTTCAAAATCGACTGAAATAAAATTTTAATAAAATATAAAGTAATTCAAACAAATATATCAAATTTACAAGTGAAAGTAATTAGGAAAAAATGAATTGAACTGTTAACTCCAAAAAATTGTTGGATACAGTTTCACATTTAAGACTTGCGAAGATTACAAAGTTGGTTAATACGGAAGGATACCTTAGCCAAAACAAAGCCATCCTTAACTATAGGAATAGGAATCGCTTAGTCATCCCACTTCCAGACAGTTTTTGTAGCACAAGGGTGGCACGTGAGCATCACAGTAGCTCCTTGAGATGAGAGAGGTGAACATCCTGTACATGCCCCCCCTCCCATATCTATCTATGCACCGCACTCTATTGTTCTTTTTAATTTCAGCCATATGTTCACACCCATCTTATCGTTAATTAAATATTTAATTGTATTCCTAACCTTGTCTTTAAAGTAAGAAACTGCAAAAGAATGCTAAATTTTAGCAATTTTTTTATGGAATAATGAAGTTGTCTTTACGGAGTAAGAAAGGGTACAGTTTATAATAGATATGGCTACACTAAAGTGTTCGCTATTTTACTTTCTTACATCTTACATATTATACTACTTATTATATAGAATAACATGTGTCAAAATTAAACCTAACCTAACCTAACGATTAGATCAAAAGTTGCTCAAATGTAGCGTCTATGGACTCAAACAAAAATTAATGGTTGCCACCTTCCCAAAAATGTCGGTTTGCGAGTTATCGAAACTAAAAACATCAGCAATGGAGTTATAAAAAGACGTAATTTCTCAAAAACGATTCTACAAATTTTGATAAAATTTTGGTAAAGTAAAATAGCCGAGTTAAAATTTCAGGTTTGTTAAGATGAGAATTTTTAAATAGATATTTAAAAAACAGTAACTAAACAAAAATTTTTTTAAGAAGAAACGGAAAAATACAACACTAAATAAAATATACTTTGAAATATATGTTAAAATAAATATATTAAGGGGGCGCTCTGCCAAAACAATAAAACAGCAAAACGATGTAACGCTCTCCACGACAATGCATAGATAATCGCTTTAAGCACTCATATCGGCATCTAGACGTAATAACAAATTTTGAAGAAAGTTCCACTTTATGATTCATGAATATCGGAAAATCATTTACTCGTTTTATTTCAGCTTGAAGTAGTATTTTCCTTCCTGTTCATCTTCATATACCGGTTGACCATTTTAACCGGGCCACCATTTTTATGTCTGAATCTACAAGATTTACATCAAATTTTCACTTATTTTTTAGTGACCATTAAGAAATGAATTTGGAATTTCGAAATAAGTCCGCTATTTTTCAATATGGGGGGGGGGGGGAATTTCATAATTTCCATAGGACATCCATTATTTTTTGGTGATTTCGGATTCTACACAACATTTTAAGACATTTTCCTCTAGATATAATTTTCGTAAAGCTAACCCTTCAGGAGCTAGAGTCCTAAAGAGCTTTAAACTTTAATGTTTTGTTTATCTTAAAAGCACCATTTTATGAACATTTAAAATTAAATTTAACGATTAATTAATTTTCCTTAATGAATTTGTGAAGTCTACAAACAACCAAACAATTCCCGTCCTTAAAATAATTTTATTGTTTTACATGTCGACTTCATAATAACGCCATTTAATTATAAATTAAAATTTTAATAATTATAAAATGGCGCTTAACATAAGCAAAACCATTGATTTTTTTGATCTTTTGAGGGCTCTAGCTTCTAAACTGTTGGATTTACGAAAATTATGTCAAGAATAAAAAGTCTTAACCTGTTGTATAGAATTGGCTAAAACTTCGTAAACCAATATAGGGAGTCGATAAGATAATAAAAAGTTGACCGCAATATTTGGAAAATGGAGGACGAATTTCGAGTTTTCTAATTTCATATTTTTAATGGCCACTAAAAAGTTAGTGAAGTCCCACATTTTAAGTTTGCTAGAAATATTGTACTTTCAGAGATCACAATTGTGCCCCGGTTATGGACACCCGGTCTATTCAATATTAGGTAAAACTGACAATTTAAAATTTGTTTTATAAAAACAATAATTTGGATGTTAATGAGCAAATTCACATTTATTACGTCTGTGGTATATAGAAATAGATTAAGATTTGAACTTAATAGAAATCAACCTGTAATGGATTCCAAGATTTTTATGAACGTCTGTGTATTTTTTTCCATTTCAGCAAGAGATGTATGGGATATAGAGGACTCTAAGGATCCGTTTCGTCCTGGTATACGAATCCTTAATAAGTTGGATTAATAAAACTGCTATAAAAACAATAACAACGGGAAACTATGTTATTTGAGAAGCAAACGGACGCGCTTGCAGCGACAGCGTGACACCGATTTTATATACGAAAGGATGTCAGTAATACCACGATATTTTTATAATTATTAATAAAGTTAAACAAATCCTTATTATAATTTAAAGTAACACACATAACTAGACAGGACACCATACCTATCTTCTCTCCTCGTCGTAGTTTTTTGGTTGAGTCTAAAAAAAATACATAATGAAGCAGAAGAACAGAAGAAACCGCTTTAGAGTTCGATTGTTTTTTTTTTAAACGAACAAGTTCTGGTTTGCTTCATGCGAGAGGAAAGCTGTTTTATCTACTGCAGTGTCTTATCTGTTTGAAAAGTTGCCCAGCCTGTTTTTTGTCAAACGAAATTTAACGCATCGTCCTAAATGTCGAGAGATTCATCCTAAATTTTACTGTCAGTTTTTACTGGTAATCCACAGAATCGTGGATTGCCTGGTGAATACATCACACGTTTTGTAACTTAATAATATTAGACTGATATTATAGTGTGTAACTCAATAGTATTACACTAATATTACAGTTTATAACTCAATAGTATTACACTAATATTACAGTGTATAATTCAATAGTATTACACTAATATTACAGTGTATAACTCAATAGTATTAGACTGATATTACAGTGTATAACTCAATAGTATTAGACTGATATTATAGTGTGTAACTCAATAGTATTAGACTGATATTACAGTGTATAACTCAATAGTATTAGACTGATATTACAGTGTATAACTCAATAGTATTAGACTGATATTACAATGTATAACTCAATAGTATTAGACTGATATTACAGTGTATAACTCAATAGTATTAGACTGATATTACAGTGTATAACTCAATAGTATTACACTAATATTACAGCGAAGATCTCGATAGTATTAGACTAATATTACAGTGTATAACTCAATAGTATTAGACTGATATTACAGTGTATAACTCAATAGTATTACACTAATATATTACAGTGTATAACTCAATAGTATTAGACTGATATTACAGTGTATAACTCAATAGTATTACACTAATATTACAGTGTATAACTCAATAGTATTACACTAATATTACAGTGTATAATTCAATAGTATTACACTAATATTACAGTGTATAACTCAATAGTATTAGACTAATATTACAGTGTATAACTCAATAGTATTAGACTGATATTACAATGTATAACTCAATAGTATTACACTAATATTACAGTGTATAACTCAATAGTATTACACTAATATTACAGTGTATAATTCAATAGTATTACACTAATATTACAGTGTATAACTCAATAGTATTAGACTAATATTACAGTGTATAACTCAATAGTATTAGACTGATATTACAGTGTATAACTCAATAGTATTACACTAATATTACAGTGTATAACTCAATAGTATTAGACTGATATTACAGTGTATAACTCAATAGTATTACACTAATATTACAGTGTATAACTCAATAGTATTACACTAATATTACAGTTTATAAATCAATAGTATTACACTAATATTACAGTGTATAACTCAATAGTATTACACTAATATTACAGTTTATAAATCAATAGTATTACACTAATATTACAGTGTATAACTCAATAGTATTAGACTAATATTACAGTGTATAACTCATTAGTATTAGACTGATATTACAGTGTATAACTCAATAGTATTAGACTGATATTACAATGTATAACTCAATAGTATTAGACTGATATTACAGTGTATAACTCAATAGTATTAGACTGATATTACAGTGTATAACTCAATAGTATTACACTAATATTACAGCGAAGAACTCGATAGTATTAGACTAATATTACAGTGTATAACTCAATAGTATTAGACTGATATTACAGTGTATAACTCAATAGTATTACACTAATATATTACAGTGTATAACTCAATAGTATTAGACTGATATTACAGTGTATAACTCAATAGTATTACACTAATATTACAGTGTATAACTCAATAGTATTACACTAATATTACAGTGTATAATTCAATAGTATTACACTAATATTACAGTGTATAACTCAATAGTATTAGACTAATATTACAGTGTATAACTCAATAGTATTAGACTGATATTACAATGTATAACTCAATAGTATTACACTAATATTACAGTGTATAACTCAATAGTATTACACTAATATTACAGTGTATAATTCAATAGTATTACACTAATATTACAGTGTATAACTCAATAGTATTAGACTAATATTACAGTGTATAACTCAATAGTATTAGACTGATATTACAGTGTATAACTCAATAGTATTACACTAATATTACAGTGTATAACTCAATAGTATTACACTAATATTACAGTTTATAAATCAATAGTATTACACTAATATTACAGTGTATAACTCAACAGTATTACACTAATATTACAGTGTATAACTCAATAGTATTACACTAATATTACAGTGTATAACTCAATAGTATTACACTAATATTACAGTGTATAACTCAATAGTATTACACTAATATTACAGTGTATAACTCAATAGTATTACACTAATATTACAGTGTATAACTCAATAGTATTACACTAATATTACAGTGTATAACTCAATAGTATTACACTAATATTACAGTGTATAATTCAATAGTATTACACTAATATTACAGTGTATAACTCAATAGTATTAGACTAATATTACAGTGTATAACTCAATAGTATTAGACTGATATTACAGTGTATAACTCAATAGTATTACACTAATATTACAGTGTATAACTCAATAGTATTACACTAATATTACAGTTTATAAATCAATAGTATTACACTAATATTACAGTGTATAACTCAATAGTATTACACTAATATTACAGTTTATAAATCAATAGTATTACACTAATATTACAGTGTATAACTCAATAGTATTAGACTAATATTACAGTGTATAACTCATTAGTATTAGACTGATATTACAGTGTATAACTCAATAGTATTACAGTAATATTACAGTGTATAACTCAATAGTATTACACTAATATTACAGTTTATAAATCAATAGTATTAGATTGATATTACAGTGTATAACTCAATAGTATTACACTAATATTACAGTCAAGTAAAATAATCCATTTTTAGGATCAAACTTCGGAAATCTCCAGGAGTAATCGGAGGAATTGAAAAAAACAAAACAAAAATAAAACATTTCGAGGCTCGTATGTTTACCATTCTTCACGTTTTTGTTTACATAGCAAAGTGAAAAATAAGTTGTTATTTTACGAAAAACTGTGTGTATTCTCTGAGCTTTTGAAAAAGTCCAAAAACGTTGGAAGGAAAATCAAAAAATTGTTAAGAAAAATCTGAAAATATTCAGAATAAAAATGTTCATTCATATATCTTTAAAAAAAATTAAATTAAAAAATTTCTTGATTTATAGGATGGAAAAACTTTAAAAATAACTGAAATTTAAAATATGAAATACGTTAAGTAAAAATCTGGAAAAATTCATATGTATAATTTGATTCAAGATAAATAATTTATCTCTCTTGGAATGTTTTTAAACTTACGAGCGATTCACCCTGAAAAATTAAAATCGTGATTTTATGCATGATAGAAATGTTAAATAATCTTTACTGCACTTTTACTAAGTAACTTATAGCTCAATTGATAATTTGTATGGATAAGTACTATACTTAAACAAGTAAGTGTTTCTTAAACGAAAAAGGTATCAAAACACATAATTAAGAAACCATGTGTAAAATCATTATCTTTGTCACTTTTCAGTCATAAAAAACATACTTATACCATAATAAAGTACCCGCTTCAGATATTGTATCCCGGGCCCATAATTTCATGTGGGGGCTGTGGATAAAACGTTCACAAACCATAACAAATTGCCTAAACACACAAGGGGGAAAGCACGGCCGGTAAGAATACTTTATACATGTTTTTTGATAAGTGTTTTATGTGTGTTTCTGTACACTACTGTGATTAAACTGCACCAAACTGTAAACAAACTGGACACGTATGTCGTAGAGGAAAAACTGTTGTTATTATTATTACTAATAATAAAATAAATCTAACATTTATAACTCGAACATAAAAGCTTTTTACGAAGCAGTAACACATAAATGAATCTATGTTTAAAATTTTATAGCACACCTTATAATATTTAAGGTGTCTAGGCCACCTTTAAATGTAAAAAAAAAAAATTGTAATTTATGCCAGTTAAGAATAAATAAAACGTGAATAATTGCTGTTTTGGAGGTTTTAAAATTTTTTTAAAATATTTATCATTTCGATGTCATTATTTCGATATTCATTCAAAAATAATTTATCTCTGATTCTTCTTACATTATTCATTTAGAATTAGTTTTCATTCTTTGGAATTAATACGCAAAATATAACGCCCTCGTTCTTGAAAGTACTGTGTACAAATAAACCAAACACTGCATGCGTGAAATTTGAGTTGTTTAAAATCGCCATTGTTAAAGACCGAGGAGAAACATAATAGGTACTCAAACTTTGATGATTAATGAGATTTCTATAACTCGTGTCAAGGTCGAGTCATTAATTCAATTGTAGCGAGTTTAATGCTTCGTATATTTTACAGAGTACGAAATTAATTCTCTCATGTTTATAATACGTAGAATAGAGAATTTTAATGAGAAAATTCGATGAAGTTTTCGAGGTACCTTAAGTCCAAAAAAAGTAATTTTTGAAATGATGTCCGTCTGTTATATGTTGTCTGTGCTTCACAGTCTAAACGCTTGGACTGATTTCAATCAAACTTGGAATGTGGGCATATTTTAACCATATCCCATGAATTATTTTCATTTTTAAACTGCCGAAATGTTTGAAAGACACTTAAAATTACGATTTTCTCAAAATCGGTTCTAATGATTTCGATCAGTTTTGCGCAGAAAATTGTTAATTAAAAAGGAATAATTACCCAGAAAAGGGAAGCTTGACCCCTGTCATTAAAAGCTTGATTTTAATAGAATACAATTTATGCAGAGGGCGAGTTTACGACATAAGCAAAGCAAGTTTAAGTCGTAGGCTATTTGATTTTTCAAAAAAGCGAACGTTGAGTTCATTGTCATTTTCGAATGATATTTTTGGCGACATTAAATTTAGTTCCTATTTATTTGGTATATGAGAAAATTTGTACAATGTTTTTGTAGTTTATTTAATGTACAGGGTGTCCAGTAATTATTTGACCAAATTTCAGGAACAGATTGGATGGGATTTATATAAGAAATGCCATATTTACCGAGTAGGATATGCTTTAGCGGTAAAAAACACTGTTGGAGTGGAACATTTTCAAAACCCTTTTTTTAGTAAGCATCTACCGACCTACACCAAATCATGTTAAAAATTCATATCTCTAGGCTTCTTGGATCCAGAGATATGCTTCAGCGGTAAAAACACTCTTGGACTTAAACATTTTCAAAACCCTTTCTTAGTACGCGTTTACAGCTCTACCCCCAAACCATGTTAAAAAATTCATAGCTCTAGGCTTCTTGGATCTAGAGATATGCTTTAGAGGTAAAAACACCCTTGGAATGGAACATTTTCAAAACCCTTTCTTATTACGCGACTACAGACCTACCCCAAACCATGTTAAAAAATTCATAGCTAAAGGCTTTTTGGATCCAGAGATATGCTTTAGGGGTAAAAAACCACCCTTGGAATGGAACATTTTCAAAACCCTTTCTTATTACGCGACTACAGACCTACCCCAAACCATGTTAAAAAGTTCATAGCTCTAGACTTCTTGGATCCAGAGATTTCGTGATCAGTCAGTGGATTTAGATTTTTATAGATGGAAATAAGTAGGTTTCGTTAGATCCAAACCAAGAGCCGAATAGTATGTTAGCATATTTGTAAATTAACAAATAATTTATAAATACAGTTTAAAAGTATTTGAATCGCAATATGTAATATAAGTAAATAAATTTATTTTTTCGGTTAAATATAGCATTATATAATATATATTTGGTGCCATGTGGTAGTCATGGGTGCTTAGACCGCCTGAAGCTATTAACTGTTCCTACTGCCTGAGGAAAATATTTGCACTGGCCATCGCCTTCCTTGGAATCTGGTTCATGCGTTGGCCCAACATTTTGTCTCTTTCCCAGAATATACGAGAGTATTTGTTAAAACTTTAAAGTACGGTTTAGAAAATGTTCAACCAATCTTGACGTGAACACAACGTATCATTTTTTTATACTTGCGTATTCGAAACGAAAGTGCGTTAAAAGAGAAAAATTATTTAAACTACTTAATGTTTATAAACTACTTAAAGCTTACTTGCTTTAAAGAAATATAAAGATGTTAATACAGATACTGTATGACATATCTGTATAGCAAAATGAAATCATTTTGTTCCCACTTTAAATCCATTTAAAAAAACGAACATCTGGACGTGTCTCTGGAGCCTAACTATAACCCGATTTTTACTTTCTCAAATTTAGGTAGTATGAAGATGGATAAAAAACCGGTGTCTCGTTTTATGCAGAAACTGAGTTATATCCATAAGCTACTGAGTTCCTTTTAAGTCCAAAAAAGTGGTTTGTTTGTAAATCTGTGCATTTATCTAAAGTCCAAACGTGTGGACAGATTTTAATTAAATTTGGTAAGTGGGCAAACTTTCACCACATCTTAAGGCATTTTTTAAAAATTTGTTAGATAAAATTTGTACATTCCATAAAACAAAAACACAAATTCCGATTTTTTTAAACCGAATCTAATGTTTTGATCAATTTTGTTCAAATGTAGCCCCTCTAAACCGAACAACATCGCCATCCCTTCAAAAATGTCGATAAAAGCCAAACAATCGGCGTAATTCCTCAAAATCGGATCTACAGATTTCATTCAAATTTTAGTGAAACGTAAAGATTCATAATTGAAACCAGTGTGCAAAATGAAATCATCGTCTAGATATAATTGACAAAAAATTTAAATGAACTTGGTTGCAATTTACACTTGATTTCATTTTATAAATATTTATACTTAAGACAAGTTAACAACACAAGTGAAGCAAGGTTTGACATTTTATAAATACTTTTTCAAATATAGCCTGTCTACAAAATCCAACACGGTGATCATAGTTAATTTTCACTTCTTGGTGACAAATACTGAACTGACATTTTTGACGAATAGTTTTGTTCGATTAGTATTTCTATTGTAAATTGGTGCGAGAGAAAGTTTGTGCAGAGTTTGTTTTATTTAAACTTCCTTAAAATAAAATTGCACAATGTTGGTTAGGGACCCATTTAGATATATTTTTCTCATAATATAACATCATAAATAAAAGAAGACATTTTATTAATCAGTTATTAATATTTTCAACAAAAATGTCCACAATTATTGAGACCCTCAACATATTATTTGGCACATAATTTTCATGCATATTTGTATATTTGAATGAAATGTATTAAAAAATATAGTTTTTGTAGTTATATATCGTATTTTTTTTACGCCACTATTCGAATTATACAATTTTCAATTTCATTTAGGTTTAATTGTACCCAAAAAACCTTTGTTATCAATTTATTATATTTTTGTTTTCCAAAATTATTAACACAGCGTCACATTCGAAGTTTGTATTATTCCTTTTTATGAATTTAATTTTTATTTTTGTCAAGATATTTTTTAAAGTTGAATTTAAAGTTTTCTACTCTTATTTAAGAATCATTGTTAACTTTTTAATATTTTTCTATGTAATTGTTGTTTTTAACATTGTTATTTCTTGTTATATTAAAGAGTCTTGAGGCTCAAACATTTAATGTGTTGACCCAGCATCATGAAGTAAAATTGAGAAACTACAATTTGGTAGCCAACTCTTGATGAGAATGCTAAAACAATGGCGACGGGAATTCGGTAAAGCTAATCTCACTCATATGGAATTCGACATATTATCCTACTGATTAAATGTAAAAAACCTCTCGGTTAAATATATAAAAAAGAAGAAAAAAGTAAAAGAAAACATAGTAAGGATAGGAAGGAAACGAGAGTTACTCAAAGAGATGGGTAACTACAGGAAGAAATGTGTAGATCCAGCTAGGACCTCGGGATTGCCACTCCCGTACTGAATATAAGTGAACCCTGAGGGATTATCCAACTGAAAAACCGTCTAGCCGGCGCATTTTTCTTCCAAGGCTGTTAAGCAAAGGAGTTTTTTAATTTTTTTTGAAGTTATATTGAAGTCTAAAAGGAATGGATATAAATAATACAACTAAAAAAAAGTTCATTAATCAGTAAAATTAGTTATATTCTATGAATCTTCACTTATATTTTAATTACTCAGAATAGTTTTACGAAACAACAAAATAGCATTTTGATCCTTAATTTATAAAATGAAACCATAGAATTTAAAAAAACAAAAATGAAGATTAGTAAATGTTGAAAATATGAAAGAATACTCTGTCATCTCAAAAGTTCAATTTGAGTGTCCTATACAATTAAAAAAAAACATTACTTTTATCATACAGATTGTGCCATTAGCTAAAACTATTTTGCTTCTTTAAATTAAGCAATTTTTAGTTGTTTTACATTTTCACTCCAGTTCTAATAATCCAAACCAGCAGACAATGAACACAGATGATTGCGACTAGTGATAAATCTTTGTCTGAAGGTGAAAGTGATCGTGAAATACGTTGACTGGAGCAGAGTAGACAGACAGACACGATCTCATTGTATAACACAAGTAAGCCAATCAGGCTGGGTTATTTCCTTGAAACTAGGGTTCTTATCATTCAGTGTGTTTGCACAGTTCGCATGATATGGAGCAAAGAGAACAAAATATTACGTCATATTCAGGAAGTTAAAATTAGAAAAAGTCTTTTGTGCGATGAGAAGAAACAAAAGCTATCCAAAAACACTAGACAAACTTTGCGAGGGGTTGGGATTTACAGACAGACAAGGATCAACAAGGAGTAAAATTACTACAATACTCGTGAGAAATCATAAGGGTTTTTGGTACGTGTTAAATCTCACAAAAACTGCTTTTAAAACTTATACACTACGCATTTCTTATTGTATGGTTAAATTAAGTTGTGTTCCTCATAAAAAAAAAACTATAATATGTGATAAACCAGTGTAATTTAATTTTAAACCCAAATATTCTTTTTACAGATTTGTATGTCACGCCCTGATCAAGTTAGACAGGAGGATACGATATCTGAGACTTTAAATTTATTTTGTCTACAGTTGTTGACAAAGTGGCATTTTGTTCATTTAAATTAGTTTGCAAAACAGCTGATTTCTCAACAGTTTCACTTTGCTCATTCCGAATGACAACCGAACAAAACGAATTTAGGTTAAGTTTATTTGAATTGATTTATAATATACAGGAAATGTCCCGTATGTAGGTAAGATTAATTCTTACATGTAAAATAACATAAATAAACAACAAAACAACGTTTTAAAGTTGAAAAAGGAAGTAATTATTCATGAAGATGATTGACAGTGTATGTATATGGAGATTATTTTTCGTTTGCCGAGTTTTGAAGTTGGCAATCCCGTTTCCTCAACAATACACCTAAGTTATTTGTAATATTCATTAATAACCTCAATTTTGACGTGAGAACTTCTACTCAGTGTTGATATGTTGTTTAGCACTACTGATATATTTTGTGTAGTTATTTTTAAAATATGGATAGTTCAGATTTTAAAATAATCTGAAAAATAAGAAAAATGTGGATATTAAAGATCGAATTGTAATTGATTGTTTGTTTGAACACTATTGTATTAAATTAATGTTTTATTAAATTGTGTTACTGTTGAAGTATGTTTTTTATTTGTCACAAAATAACAACTGTAGACAAAGTATAATGTGCAATTCGTGAGCAAAGTGTCTTTTATAAACTCGATAAAATTGACGCACTCGGCTTGCCGAGTGCGTCAACATTTTTCTCTCGTTTAAAAAAGTGCCACTTTGCTCACTAGTTGCACAAATAACTATTATCACCCTCAAATTATCTTTTTCGTGAATAAATAGTCGTAATACAATAACTCCTTCTAGTTTTATTTGATACCCCCACAAACACAATAATTCCAAAACAAATTTTTCAACTCGGTAAATGTTTTGCCCCTTAGCCTAACTACCTCAAATTCATTTTTGTTACCGCTTTATTTTCCTATATGTGAGACAATACAAAGATTATAAATGTGAAATATGTGGGACAATATACACGGGTTGCGAGTTATAAACACGTGCATGAAATTATAAGGTTCTTTGGTTTTATCTACGGACCCTAAAATACTGTCTCATTAAGAAAAGTATAAAACTCTTTAGAGGATGTTAATGCAAAATCGCGTTTAAAAAAGCAACGTTTACATGAAGTTCCGATATCCTCACCAGATTTTGTCATCTATGGGGGGGGGACAGTGTCACATGTTACCAGATACGAACACTCCAGATCGAGTTGCTTAAGTCATCGACATAATGAAGTACTAGACCTAATTGTTTCACATGGACGCTACGCATCGCTTAACTTTCCCACACAGTACAAGGACTTGCCTATGATGCACACACAGTTGGCAACGGAAGAACATCATCAAGCGAAGACGAGGGTGGTGATAAAACTTATAGGCTCGACTGCTTCCGAAAACAAAATTAATTGCCCCCGTCATTAAACTCAACAATATACTGCACAACCTGTCATAAGTCTAAGTTAAAAATACATAAAATGTAATTGCGTTATGGAGACTTGTTTTCTACGCCCGGTAAGATCGTATACTGGAAGAAATGGCGTTGTCCTGTCTCCATTAGCTTTAATTTGTACAACTTAAGTCGATTAGAGGGTAGATCATTTCCCCACAAATCTATTGTTGTCAAAAAACTATTCCCATATAAAAACTTGTTCAAATTTCTAATTTTATGAGAGTCATCTGCATCAAAAAGAAAATGGAAGTCATTGTAGGTCGTTATCAAATTATATTGACTAGAGCTGTCTCAGTCATGACAGAGAATTTTTTTTATTTTTTAAGAAACAATCATTCTATTTACGAAAATTGAAAATAAATCAAGTTTAGAAACATACAAATTGAATGTCTAATATACGATTTCAACATTTGCTGCCACTATAAAAGCTGATTACAATAACCCTAATCAATTTGACGTTACAATGTTTTAAATAACCAAACTAATAAAAAACCGTTCTCACAAAAACTCAAAATGGAAAATAAATTGATTACAAAAATAATTATGGACTACGATACCTAGTTATTAATGATAACGATCAAGGTTTCAATATAGAGGGTGATATAAGTGGAACAGCTGTTTTACTTGGAAATTATTTTATATATTTAAAAAAAAATCAAATAGTAACTCCCCTGAACTTTAAATATTGTCGTATTTTGAAGTTTTAAAATGTTGATACCATTGCCATTTTTCCAATATGGCGGCCTCCTTAAAATTTACATTTTACAATTCTTGTATATTTTTTTTATACATCTAACTGTTGAAGAGCTACAGAGGTAGTAGTGAAAAACAAGACTTTAGACGTTTTGAGAGGTCCATTTTTTGTTAAAACAGTTGAACCGATATTAAAATTGGTACGAAGTTGTAGTATAATGTAATAAAAACTATTAGAAATTTGAAAATCACAAGGCTTCTTTTAGAATAGTCGTAATAATTTAATGCAGAGTTTAAAGTAAGATTCGTTGTATGACAAAGTTATACTAGAATAAAACTAAATTACAAATAACTTTAAAACTCTAATTTTTGTGTTGGCACTACAAAAACTTGAAGAACGACTTCTTTTGCAAGTATTATTATTACAGGAAAACACAAAACAACAGACACAGTGGATAAAAGAATGCTTAAAAATTAATTTTACTTGAAGAACAGAAGGATGAAAGCAAAGTAACAGAAAAGATTAATAGGCAGCTATCCAGACCTACATGTGTTCAAAATGAAACCCATTTTGTTGCAGAAATATCCTACACGCTACTGCACATGATTTACGAGTACAATAAAATTAAAAATATCATCATGCTTAACATTAAAGGAACTAAAACTCGTCAATCTTTTATAAAGCTGCTATTTTGTAAAATTGTAAGATTTTGTTAAATTGCAAATTACTATTATGAAATACAAATTTATTAATTGTTCAGTAAATATCGCTATTTAATTAAACCTGCCAAATGAGTAACAGAGTAACAAAATTTATTTTATTGATTTTCAAATTTCTAGTAGTTTTTATTACTTCATAAGTTCCAATTTTAATCTTGGTTCAACTATTTTAAGTACAGAAAATGGATCCCTGAAACGTCTGATACTTTGAGCCTTTGTATATCCCCTAAACAATTGGAGGATTATAAAAATACAATAGAATAAAAAACTCTTTGGAATTTAAAACCACCATAAAAAAATGGTCTATAAGACATTTTTAAGTTGGTCACCATATTGGAAAATGACTGATGGTAATAACAGTTTAAAATCTTAAAAAAGACATGAAAAATTCAGGGGAGTATTAGCTTAATATATCAAATACTTCCCAAGTAAAACACACTTATGTCAATTTCCTTGTATATGTATGAAGCTTGCTACGCTCCATCTGTCAACCAAGTGTAAAAATTAGGAATCTCCTGTTGATCTAGCAGCTGCAGCTATCATATTGTGTTCACCCAGCACCGCGAGAAAAAATTGTAGAGAGGTACAAATCGTAGTGAATTCTTCTTACGGTAACAAAAACTCAATTTGCTGACCACTCATCACCCGATGATACAGGTGTAGGCCTAAAATTGACTCTTGCATCTAGAGATGATTTATTTAATCTAAAAATTAGAAAAAAATTAACTTTCGTGAATAATCGCTAGTTTTGCACGATTTCAGACTGGCTGTGATTGTATTCCAACAGTTATTTTCATCAGATGTTAAATTAATTCCTGAGCTGTACTTTCTTTGACAAAACACCCTTCGAGGGGGAGGGGTAAACCCTCTGACTGGGCTCACGAATGAAAACAATTTCGACTACTAGATCTGATTCAAATTTCGCCCCTAAGAAGTAGTGTACTCTGACAGAAGAACAGGTTATAGATTTCCGGTAGTTGTAAGTCCATTTCCGGTAGATGGACACGGTTAGGTTGTTTCCGCCGTGAGAACGGCTGCAAAGCGTCTTAACCTTAAAGATAATTGCTTTGGGAGACTTCACAGAGTAGTGTTTAATTTTGTCTATTAATACATATGTAATGTTATGGTACTTGGATTCTAGATAACAGCTGATAAATTCATTCAGAATTATGCAAACAATCGGTCAATTATAGTTTGTGGCGTATTTGCGTCTTGCAATCCTAGGTCAAGATGTGAGAACCGTGTAGTAGGAAGAAGGATATGTAGCATACACTTCACTCTATTGGGATCTTGGCCAATTATACGCCACTAATAATAACCGCAAAACTTCATAACTTAGATACATGTCAAAAGCAATCTTGGTAGTTACACAGCCTTAACATACGATGAAATACAAGCAGATCCTCTAAATGTAATACCCAAAAGTTGGTTTTCTTGGGCCTTATAGAAATGTATTGATACTCAATAGAGTGTGTTTGTTTTTAAACAGCAATTACACAGATTTTTCGAACTTCTTAATTGTGTATATCACAAATATCTTGACGTCAGTTAGCCGCTTAATATATGTTTAACCATTACAGATAGAGCTACAAAGCTTTGCACACTGTTAATGGACAACAAAACCTATTTTAGTACGTATTCAGTGGACCGCTACCTTTCCAGGGGGACGGCCCACAAGGAGTAAGTAGGAAATCTTAAAAGAGAGAATAGGCCAAGTTGTACATCGAATTAAAGCCCTTTATGAGTAAAACACAATTCCGCAAAAGGTTCATCTTAGCTAAAATAGCGTGGGTTTAAGGTTCATATTAAATCAAACAAGGAAAATGGATAGGCCTACAAGAGAGAGTTGTTTGTGACTAATAGTGGGTATTCCCGCAAACAGGAAACATACTTGCTTTAGCAAGTAGTTGTTATTTGCGGCATTATACTCTACTAATAAAGACCTTTAATTAGACGTACATATCAACCTATGCTCGCATTTAAAATTATTCAAACATATCAAAATAAAGTACTGAGGTGGCATTGTTAATGCCCCATGGTACATACGCAATGATGATCTCCATAAGGATTTACAAATTGCTACAGTTTATGAAGAGGTTCGGCGATTTGCTAGGAAGCATGAAGAAAGATTGCATAATCACCATAACATCGAGATGCTACAAGTTCTCGACAATTCAGTTCAAGTTCGGCGGTTGGATAGGATAAAACCGTTTGATTTGGCCTAAGACAAGACTAATAATGTGAACAACACAAGAACAAGTGATTTTGTGTATTGGAGTGCGTCGTAGGATGTGCAGCCAACAAACGCTGTCATTTTATAGAAATATTGATAGATGGAATAAGTTCAGTTTCAATTGTAAATAAAAATATAAAAAAATTAGGATTTCTTTTGACTCCTTGAAAGCCGTTCCCCATTGGAGATAAAGAGCCAGTGAGCAGTCTAAAAATAGTTTTTTAAAGCCATATTGATTTGCAAAGTTTTCATTTCATAACCTAAACATAGTGAACATTATTACCCTGTTTTCAAACTTACCTAATATGCAATTTAAATCCCTATTTAGTTAGGGCGAACCTTTTGAGGTCGGGTTTGCGGCATTGTGTTCTACTCATAAATAGTATATACAACTCGACTTTGCTCTCATTTAAGATATCCTACTTACTCCTTGTGAGCCGCCCCCCCCCCTGGAAAGGTAGCGGTCCACTGAGTACGTACTAAAATAGGTTTTAGTGTCCATTAACAGTGTTCAAAGCTTTGTAGCTCTATCTGTAATGGTTAAAAAAATATCAAACCGTCCCTGGACTTATTTAATACCCTGTATATTGAAGCCTCCCTCAATACTGTCGTGTCGGTGACACGTCCTTCGTAATCATACACATATCACATTTTCTTGAGAGAGCTTCGAAATTACATTTTTTATTATAACTTCACTATTTGTCAACGTAGAGAGGAGGGTTTGTGTGCAGAATTCAAATATCCAAATCTGTATCTAATTTAATATGTTATACTTCGAATAATCCACGAGATATGAACAAAAACGTTTCAAAATGGCTGCCAATTGATTTTAGTATTCGCTTTGTCTGAATTTCTATATCAGCATTCTATAAGAAATTTCATGTTCCTGACCTAATTTTTATGTCCACTATCGGCTTACGTACAGACAAGCGATAACGAGGCAAGAGTCGAAAACCACTGTTTCTGTTTTTGGGGCTATGAAACGTCAATACAACTGGGGTCAATATTGTTTGAGATTACCAAACAACCAATTTTTCGGATATTGGATAAGTAACATTTTTAGGAACTCAAAGAAGACTCTGTGTTCAAATGAATTTAATTTTAAAATCATATGCTTATTCAAACCAAACCCACTAATAAAGGACGTTGGATTAAAACAATATCAATAAGTTTGGAATTTTAAATTTTTTATAGAACTTATTTAAATATTTATCCGTGTCATTTTAATTTTTCTCCAAACTCCATTTACGGCAAGATTCAATTAAACAAAATAAAACCTTGGATGTGCGTGCAAGGAGCAGATGCGGTATTCAAATAAACAATGATAGTAGCCTATCTACAAATAGCTTGATACACAAACAGGCTTACCGCCAGACAAGTTGTTTATAAATTGTATAGAAAATAAATTTCAGCTTGAATGTTTGATCAACGACCAAATTCAATACTCTCTTTACTGAAGAGGATAATCACACCCTAACAATACAAAGAAACTTATCTGAACTTGCTAGTCTTATTAGGCCCCATTATATTTCTACGGGTGAATAACGTTTGGGATTCGAGTGGAAAATCCATCCGCGACCATTGTAGAAGTTCTGACACGTAATGCTTGTAAAATAATTCGGTTCAAGCAGGTTTTATGTCACTTCTAATGATGAACATGATAAAGATTGGTAAAAATTAACATGGATTTAATGATACCAGTGGTGTCGCAAAAAAAGCGCACAGTGAAAACAGCGCACAACTGGAATTTAACAAAAAAAGCACACAGCGAAAACAGTGCACAACTGGAATTTAGCGAAAAAGAGCACAACTGGAATTTAGCGAAAAAAGCAGCACAGCGAAAACAGTGCACAACTGGAATTTAACGAAAAAAGAGCCCAGCGAAAACAGTGCACAACTGGAATTTAGCGAAAAAAGAGCACAACTGGAATTTAGCGAAAAAAGCAGCACAGCGAAAACAGTGCACAACTGGAATTTAGCAAAAAAAGCGCACAGCGAAAACAGTGCACAACTGGAATTTAGCGAAAAAAGAGCACAACTGGAATTTTACGAAAAAAGCGCACAGCGAAAAAAGAGCACAACTGGAATTTAACGAAAAACGCGCACAGCGAAAAAGAGCACAACTGGAATTTAACGAAAAAAGCGCACAGCGAAACAAGAGCACAACAGGAATTTAACTAAAAAAGCGCACAGCGAAAAAAGAGCACAACAGGAATTTAACTAAAAAAGCGCACAGCAAAAAAAGAGCACAACAGAAATTTAACTAAAAAAGCGCACAGCGAAAAAAGAGCATACTGACTGATTAAGAAATCTCAGGATCCAAAAAGCCCAGAGCTATGAATTTTTTAACATAATTTGGGGTAGGTCTGTAGACGCGTACTAAGAAAAGATTTTTAAAATTTTCCACTCTAAGGGTGTTTTTACCCTTAAAAACAAGTATCATATCTTTGTTATTTATGGGTCGATTTTGATCTAAATTGGTGTGTTGCTGTGTTTTGGGCATACTGTACTTTATTTCCATAGCACCACTAGTAGGGTTGTACTAAAAACATTATTCCTTTATAAAACTATCTCAACTATACCCAGGTGAAAGTTGTTGAGCTAATTAATATAAGCTTTTTAAGAGAAGGCAGACAACCATTCACAAATAAATACAATTTGTATTACGAAGCAATTTTTTATAATAATCTCGTTTTGTTAACTTAAAAAAATGGCTTTAACTATTTTGATAAAATGTCTGATAAACAGCCTAAACAGTCGCTTACTCCCCCAAAAAATTTGGTTTGAGGGTTGTCGGTGAAAAAAGGACCCTACCTCTTTTTACTCTATTCTTCCTTACAGTTTGAACATAATAAAATGGACGATTTCGAAGAAATTTTGGTAAAAAAACAAGATTTATAATCAATACTAAACTATCAAAGTAAAATCACTGCTCTTGAGCAGTTTGAAAGATATTAATTGAATCCTGACACTAAAGCGTCCGTTTTTGTTTTCCCAGATGACTAGAGGTCGACCTATTGGTTGGAAAATCCTATCAAAATCGTTAGAAACAGTTTTGTAAAAAATCGTAATTTTGAGTTTACGTCTTAAGGCAGCTTCTCCTTTAAGTTGAGCTTGATTAGTTTTGTGTATGAGAAAGTTTCTACGTTGTTTAATATACATTGAAATACTTAATTATTGACTGTGTAAACAGAGAAGAACCCTTGGTAAAAATAGACTAATACAACGGTTGCGCCTGGAATTATTAAGTTATACAGTTTGCACTACTGTATTGGATAATCTGTTGAACTGTATTTATGGCCGGACTACTTTAAATCTGTGATTTTCCTTTCTCACATATTATGAATAGATAAGGTGTACGGAGATGGCAGACACATGATATTGAAATTATTGTGATTGTCCCCGATTCCAAAACAATTATATCTTGTTAGCACCTACACTGGGTCTAAATATTTAAAACTGATTTATCATTATTTTTATATGCGTATATTTCGTAGATAAAAAGTTACTAGCTAAAAACCGTTTAAAACTGCCGTCTTTGTCACATTTTGCAACAATTTTTCCAATTTATATTCGCAAGAATAATAAACTCCATATATGCTATTCGACTAAAATCGAACTCAAATTCTGATTAAGAGAAAGAACCATTATTGTTGGTATATTGTAATTTTAAGGTTATGTTTTTAACCTTTTTTTTTATCACTTCTTTTTATTTAACCGTGAAAAAAACACGTTTATATGTCATGTTAAAGATCATTTAAGTAGAAAATATTAAAAAGCAAGTCACTCGAAAATGTTAAAGTTTAAAATTTAGCATTTTTCATATAAAAATAAATGTATATAATATATAAAATAGACTTATTTTAACTGATAAACGTTTTATATGAAAAATTCTACATTTTAAACTTTGATCGGCCGCCATTTTAGAATGATTCAACACATTCTTTTTACACATATGATTCATTGGTTCATTTTAAGTTATGGTGTACAGTAATAATTTGGAAATATGAATAATAATTTTAAAATAAAAAGCTAAGAAGAATTTCTGAACTAAACTATTTTAATTGTAATACTTGATGCTTTATTTCGCTAATAAAAATTAAGTACCGTCATGTAAAAGATAAGATTGTAGATAACAGCTTAAAGTAGGTAATTATGTTCTAAGCCGTGTCATTGCTAATTTCTTTAGATAATAGGGGTTATTTAATCAGACAAAATTGTTGTTTCCTGTACTTACAGGATGTTCACTAGCAGAATAAACTTTCGAATTTTTCACACTCGTATGACTCCTTAATTATGAATTCAAAAACAATTCCACGTGTCGTAAAATACCCCAAAATGCGTTTTATGATTTATTATAAACTGCTCTGAACCTTTTATGAAAAATACGTTTGCAGACATCTTTTAGATTGACTCAACGGAATTACATATTGTTTACAATTTGTATTTACTCATTAAAAGCTTCGAATGATGTATCACAGAATCCTCCTTAACAAATGAGATATTTGAGTCGGCTTCTCACAGATCTGTTATTACAACAAAGTAGAATTTATAACCAAAATTGAGTTCCTAATTTTGAAATGATTCATGAAACATGAATGGAGTCTTTCAAAAGGAAGTGGTGATATTTGCAAGCTGACAACCCATAGATCCGGAATATGCAAAACAGACTATAGCCTAAACCTCAGACTATTTACTGTGTGAACCGCCGTTTTCTTTGTTACATCGTAAATCCTTCAAAAAACGTAGACCTACTAACGCGGTGCTAATTAAACTTTTGTTTTATACGTAAGCTGTTTGTACTTTCAAGGTCCAACAGAGGTTATGCCGCCAAATAACGAAAAATAATATCAATTTAGTACTCGGTATGTTAAAAACTTAAGTGTGCATGCTATCACAAAGATATACCATGTGTCCAAAAAGTCCCACCCCCTCTTATTTTTTTATTAATGGAAATAGACAGATTTGGTTTGGGGAAAGTTTAGATAACCAAAAGAGGAGTTTTTTGAAGTATCAAAATTTTCAACCCTTACCCCCCAAAATGGGGTAGTTTGGGGGTAAGTCAAGAGTTTTAAATAGCAACCCCTATTCAGTGATAACTCATTTTAAAGGTCTTTTCAAAATAAGAATAATGGCGCAAACCAGAGATCTCCCAGTCAATGGTCAACCAGAGGTTGCTAAGTTCATCTTACCCAACATAGCAACCAATCGAATTGTGAATGTTAACCTACAAACTCCGGTTGTTTTTATTACATTACAAACTGCTCTATGTTGGTAAAATGATGTAAGAGCCTTACCTTGTTTTTTAGCTCATATTAAGTTCTTGAAATGGCTACCATTTACTTTTTGCAGAAATAGATTCTGGACTCAAAAGCTTGTACATTTCGTAACATTTCCAGTCTAATTATTAACGTAAAATTCACAATTCGACTGGTTATTCTTATTTTGAAAAGGCCTTTAAAATGAGGTATCACTGAATAGGGGTTGCTATTTAAAACTCTTGACTTACCCCCAAACTACCCCATTTTGGGGGTAAGGGTTGAAAATTTTGATACTTCAAAAAACTCCTCTTTTGGTTATCTAAACTTTCCCCAAACCAAATGTGTCTATTTCCATTAATAAAAAGTAATAAGAGGGGGGTGGGACTTTATGGACACATGGTATAAAAGTAGGCTAATATTGCCGCTTCAAGTTACGATGAATAGAAATTTTTTTTTTAAAACTTGTTATTATATTTTTCTTCACTTTTAACAAACACACACAGTTACATTAAAAACACAAAATTAAACACAATGATGTTTAAATTAGATGTAGATTAAGTTAACATGGATAGTCTTAATTTAATACGTGAAGAATAACTAGGTAAACCTTTCTATGGTTGATTTACTACCCCTCTTTCCCGTAAGTAATTTTTAGGGGAGAGATAAATTGTAGCACCCCAATACTAATACATCCGAAATTTAATGACGTCATTGTATAATATAAAACTTCTCTCGTGCTTTGCCCCCAAACCCGTTTGACAAACCTGGGAGTTTTTACATTGAATCTAAGTTATAGATTAAAACTTAATCATTTCCACAAATTATTTAACTTTTGAAACATCTAAAATCATGTCCCGTCCAATTGCCATAAGCGTACCATATTTTATGATTCTAACTGTCCTAAAAGTGTAACAAGCTTCTAAAAGATTAAAGAATTTCTGAAAAATGTACACAATTTACCTAAAATCAAAAAATCTAACTCTGAAATGTAACCGATGGAGATACGAAAAAGTTATAGAAACTAGTAAATATCGTCAAACTGCTGGTAATTCATTTTTTGATAGGTGTTACTGTTTAATCACAATAGACATTCACAAAACGTCTAAACCACCTTTACCATTTGCCTCCGTAAATTTTTTTTCGGGGTTCGAAATGTTAACTTTTTGGAATTTTCCTGACGGTTACAGATTAAAAGCTATAAATTTACAAAATTTTAAGTTTCCAAATCTGGATGTAGGTTAGAGTTTGTTAGATGAGTGAGAGAGAGAGTCGTACAAGTGGTTGTATATATATTAGATAAAGAATGCATAATATAAAGTTTATAACATTACTTTAAATGCAACAGTAGATATTTCTTGTTGAAACTCCATATTTATTCAAGGATTAAATAAAGCAATAAGCTAAAGTTTCAAAATTATTTTAGTATATTTGAGCATAATTTTGAAACTTTAGCTTATTGCTTTATTTAATCCTTTTATAACATTACTTTAAATTATGAGTAATTTATTCATTGAGAACAGTAGTTCATATATTATATATATATATATATATATATATATATATATATATATATATATTTTAAATTGTAAATTGAGACAAATTCTTAATTTTCTAAAACTCCACTGCTGGCATATTAACCCCCCCCCCCCCACATGATAAATAATCAAATTTTATAAAACTGTCAACTTAGTCTCAACTCGTACACTATTTTTCTATAATTAATTTATTGATTTTAACGGTTATACATGATTTTACCAAGCTAGTATTATTGTTTAAATAATTATATTAAGTGAAAAAAATAAGACCTAGACTGGGAATCTAACCCAGGACCTTTGGCTTTACACGCCAATGCTTTAATTTCAACTTTAGAAACATAAGTTTTCAAAACAGTCGTGCTATTTAACCAGTAAACACACTTTCCAACGGTTTCTTACAACTCACAGGAGTTCGAGTAGCGTTGCTTATATTTACATAAACACAATGTATCTACCTATGACGTCATTTGGCACTGCTGAACAACTGTTTCAAAGTAAATTACCTACTAACCCTGACATAGTGTTACTGGAAATCTCAAACAGTTACAAGATGATCGTGCTTTAGTTTCAAATGCAGACGTCTTTGTTACTTTAATTGACAATTCGTTAAAAAAATCACTGATTTTCACGTTTCATTGCATGAAAACCGAAAAGGAATTTTAAATATGTATAATAAATTGTTTTTAAATGAACGTAGACAGAACAAGAGCTACGTAGGAATTCTGTAGGTAACTCTTCCTATTAAATAACCTCGTTATCCAGAAAAAATATTAAAATCTATAAATGTTTGATCTTGTCAATACAAATTTAAAATCCATTATTGTTTTAGTTTTCGTCTGATGGCAGGGACCCCGAATTTTGAATTTTACACAAATTGAAAGCCCCGTTTGAAAATAAAAACCAAGGTATGTTTCACATACCAAATTTGTTAAAAAATCGTTCATAAGTTTGAGTTATGAACGGGGCTCTGCACATGCGAGAGACAGGACTTCAAAAACATTTTATTAGGTCTCCTCTCAAAACGAATATTATCCACGAAAAATTCCATATCAACTTTTTGATCTATCATTAATTTTCTCTATACTACGTAACCAGTTAGCCAAGTGTTTCCAGAACCAGAGAGATTGCCGCCCAATTCCAAACCACCCTGAAAGCCTCATAAATTAATTCTTATTAGTAGTAAAACATTATTCGACTAAAATGAAATTGTGTCACCTTTGATTTTTCTCTGGAAAGGTAGGTCCCTGAATGTTTAATGAGGTATACATCACTGAACAAATTCAGCTCACCCTTAAATAACTCTCTGTTTTCGATTAGGTAAAGGTCGCTCAGTCACTGACCTAGAAGGTACTTTTTAATCATTCCATCACACTACAACCTATAACAAAATGAAGTCATTACATCATATCATTCATAAAGAGCGATAGCATGACGGTTAAGGTGAAAGTAACCCTTACCGGAAGTGGACCATTACTACTTCCTCTGTCCCTGAGGGTGTGTGTTTGTAGGGGGTGAAGAGGGTGGGATCTACGACTGAATGCTTTTTATCTTTAGATTTGAGCACGTGGATCGTTAACGAGGAATTGGTTTGATAAGCGAAGCGTTAAGATTAGTCAGAGACGAGGACAAAGAAGTTGTGGTTTGTGTCATTCGTTTCCAAGAAGACGGAAGGTGGGAAATGCGGTGCTTTGTCGGCGGTTTGCTTGCGTTTCCAGATCTTTTTATATACTTGCGTGTATATACCCGGTTCTGCTAATTTGTTTGAGTGTAAAGTTATCAGAAAATAAATTAAATAGGTTTTACAACGCTTGTAATATACTTCAGATCGAGAAAAACTAGATACAGTACGTGCAACCAGGAGGCGTGACTAAACGCTATTCTTTTTACATACTGCAATTTGAATTGGAAGATGGTAGCATGTAATCTTTCTGATGTAAAGTTCGTTTAACATTTAAATGTTTGATGAAAGATATTAAAAAGGTTTTTCAAAGTTAGTAGTACTCATAATAGACGTATGTCCTAACTATCCCAGAATGATTGAACAAATAACATCAGAAGAACATGACATTAGCTACATCTATCGTTCAAATTGAACTGTACTTTTGTGTAATAAAATTGTTTTAAATAAATAAATCCTGAATAAGTAAATGAATTACCTTATCGGTACGTCAACTAATCGTTCCGTTGATTTACAGATTACTGCAGTTTCGGGCTTCATGAGTTCAGATCGTATTTAGTTTATATTAAATCGTTCCATATGGAGCTTGTCAATAGAATATACACAGTGCATACATAATAACACAAAACATAACATGACACTATTACGCACATTTAATGTTCATACGATCACAAAATGAAAATAATTATATATCGGTCGGTATTCGTCAGTGTTCCTGTTGTTGCATCTTGATGGCGCTGTCGAATAGAAAGTAATCTGTAAATCAACGAAGGATTAGTTGACGTACCGATAAGGTAATTCATTTACTTATTCATAAATTTACTAATCCGTTGGCATAAATAAATCCTTGATAAACCAACTCGTTATGTATTTAGGCCTACTAGATCGGGAGATGTGGTGTCTCCCGTCACCGTATTTCTTTCTATTTTTAACCAGAATTCGGTTCCAACCGTAGTTCCCCACTTTTACCTCACGATGTTGGGTTAACACCGTAAATTGTTTAGCACGAGAACCCTAAAAACAAAGCATTAGCACTAGTTACTAGACCAACCGGGGACTTATTAAATTTAATATATTATAAACAGTCCAAAAAGAGACCCCCATGTAGATTTAAGTAAAATTTAAAAAATATATAAATCTATATTTATCATAGGATTGTACAATCATGAGAGGGGGGGCTAGCCGAATCTACACCTTTTTTCATGTAGTCTTGGGTTAGATCCATCTCTATCAGGTTTCTCTTGATCAACGCTTGTTATTTTCTGACTCAGAAGCTATTAGAGTGTTCGAGGGTTAGAGAATTTTTATTATAAACTCTTTTCTCTCTTTTTTTAAGGTGATTATGACCAAGAGGGTAAAACTACAAGAAAACATATATGATTCTAAATGGTATTTTAAAATAATTTATAATAACTACGTATGTTATATCCGTCACGTAACTTATTTGACGGATATATAAGCAGGTATTATTCATTTATTTATTTATTTATGTGATTTGGATACCGCAAACATGAAAAAAAGAAGAAGGGGGAAAAAAAGAAAAAAGTTAAAAAATACATCAGTATGTCTATGTGAAGGTATTAAAATAAATGTTCAGCCCTAGACCAGAACTAACTTTATAATAGAAAAATCTTAAAGAATAAAATGGGATTTAAATTATTAGATATATCTTGCCTTTGGAAATTAGACATTTAAAGACAAAATTATCCATTTAAAAAAAATCGCAGCTGTTGAAATATATTTTACCCGAACAACTAAAACCAAAGTTCTAATTAAAACATTTGAAAGAAAAAACATTTGCATGAAAGTATTCAAATAAATTAAATTAAAACAGTGGATTGAAACGTCGGTGTTATCATGAATAAATTAAGTTTTTATTGTGAAAAATCGTGTTTTGGCGGCTGAAGTCCCCAAAAGTTTAGCTCGTTTCAAGTGTTTCAAACCATTTTGTTAGAAAATCTAAACATTCTACAACACAGATCAAAATTTATTCAATGCTAGTTCAAATTCTCAAGATAATGAGTAACTAAATATGAAAAACCTACTGATGGGCAGAGAGCCCGATATCAAAATCTGTAGTAAATGATGGGCAAAAAGGCCGAGCCATATCATTTTGAAAATGTTCTGAATGTGTTTTTAGGGAAATTTTAGCACCACCCTGCTTTATAATTTGAAAATTGTTTCCTTGCGTAATAAACATTATCCTTCCAAAAATGTTATAACAAAACGCGAAAAAAAAGAAGTGAGAACAAACAAACGCAAAAATTAAAGTGAAAACAAACCCTAGTTTAAAAATTGTAATTTGTCAAAATTGACAAAATATTTACATACAATTTAGGTGAAATGTGAAGTTTTCCTTAAATAAAAAAGTTCGAAAATAATTTGAAAAACTACTAAAAGGAAATCAACTGTCTGTTTTATTTGTACAATATGTCAACACTATTAGTGCTTTACCCTACGTTTGTTGGAGATCTAACGGTACACAGGTGTTGAAAATGCATTAGCAAGTGCATTAAGCCATGAGTTTGTTGTGGTTGGGGGGGGTGTAAAATGGCGAAGAACAGAAAAGAAAGAATAAATTACACCTACCATGTTTTTACTTCATAATTAATGCATTAACTTTCTCACAATCACTAACTCTCACTATTACCATGCACGTGAACACAGATATGTTTACAATTAACCATTTTATGTATATAGAGTTGGAGTTGTGCCAAACAAAGCCACTCATCCTTACCAAAAACCACATGAAAAGGAATCATTTCGGTAGCCTAACTTTGCTTAGCTTATACCAGCATAGATACGTCCTCAGCGTAAAATCGAATTTTTAAAGATGGCTGTCAAAGTTAATTTTTATTTTATACCAACTATTCCAGAGTCGTAATATATTTTACACTGGGATTTGTGTTTTTAATCTTCAAATTTCACTAAAATTTGAACGAAATCGGTAGAGCGGATAATGAGAAATTAAGTATTTTATATAGGAACCGATATTTTGGGGAAGATTGCTACCATAACAGATTTTGAGACAATAATGACTTGGAGCTTTTTTCGTGGCAGTTACACCCAAATTGTGAATTAAAAAAAAAAAAAATTTTTTTAAACAGTTACGAGATATAGCAATCAAATTTGATTAAAATCGGTCGACGCGTTTAAGCTCTAAACACTGGACATACAACAAACAAGTCCTCAAAACGAAAATATCCTCAAGAAACTCTTCGATTTTTTAACAAGTGGAAAAAAACAAAAAATAACATTTAATTATAAAACGCGTTTCAACGATGATATCACCATTCTCAGAGATACACCAATTACAATTAACTGAAGTTATACAACTAATACAGTTAGCTGCAATTTGTTTGTTGAAGCTAAATAGCTAGAATGTCTATATTAAAAATTCTGTAAATTAAACATTTGTTATAAAATCTTTAAAACGTTGTCTATAATTTAAGTGGATAATTTTCGGTAGTTTGTGTGAGGAACAGACAGACGTAATTAAGGAATACCGCTGCTGTGCACGTGTAGGCTACATTCGTGATCTCTTCAGTTTAACACGCTCTTGATAAGGAAGAAGCATGCGATGTGGCTACTGATCTCACGCACTATCTGTAGGCAGGAAATATACCAAGTGTGGTTTTCTGCAACCTTTAAACATACAAAATACTTTAAATGACGCACCTTCTGTTTTTGTTAGAGATAATATTACAAACAACAATTGAGTGATAAAAGTTAATTTTGATTAGAAAATATTAGATTGAAAATTTATTTAAATGGAATCTTATATTTTTGATAAACAGATCGATTCAGGTGATATAATTTTTAAAAAATTCCAAACAACAGGTATGTTGTTTGGCGCCCATTTGCCCGTTTGTGTATTAAAAAAAAAATATATATATATATATATAAGTGACGAGATTTACAGTCCCAAATCTTGTGCAGATTATTGGACAATATTTTTAAACATGTCAAGAAAACATTTAAATTTTAAATAACACTGTTATAAAATATTTTGCAGTAAATATACGTAATAACTTAATTTCATAATAGCTCGTAGGGTAGCTGAGTTATCCATTAACAAAATAATATCTTTCTAATTGACTCCAATACGCAGTAATCCACAAGTTTGTCAATAGCATCACGTAACCTCCTATTTCGAAAATCTCACTCAATAGAAGCACGGGAAATCTGAACCACTTGAATAAAAAATATAGGTTACTAATTTAAAAATATAAAAATGAACTTTTTCAGTCAATTGTTTGTGGTGATTAGTCATCTATCCCCCCCTCCCCTTCGCTATCTTGTATTTACGCGAGGGACCAGATAAGATGAGTGGGGGGGGGATACTACCAACCACGAGTGAGGGAAGACGTCTTCACAGCGTTCATCTTTGGTTTCCTTTTAGTGCCTTAATATTTAAGTATGCCTTGTTAAACCCAAAGGAATAGGGCCGTTACGGCCCTAGGGTTTATATCTAGGCGCATCGCGTTTTTATAAACGTAATATTATTAGTTGAACTAATACACGGCAATGATAGGCCTTTTGTATTAGTCCGACAGGTTGTAGCAATACAAGGTAGTTAATATTAATATTGGTTTTAGTGTAGATTGCTTAGTTTTAATCAATTAGTTTTTAGGGGTCATAGTAACCTGATGGTACCATCGTAGCTGACCTGCTATTTCTACCTGAAGAAGTGTCACCGAAACCCTTCTATTGTCTATCTTTACTGCTCCTACACATCACGTCTATTGTAAGATGTCTTGGGAATTACACAGGCGTGGTGGCACCATCCAGTTTAGGGAGGGACATTGCCAATATTTCAGTTGATGGACAGTAGAAGTACATATCAGTCGACTCTTCTGGTTCATTTCATTTCAGTACTTCAATTCCGTGAAATTCATTTTCAACCTAACCTAATCTTTCTCTAATAGTTATCAAGTAGGAAATAAGTTGAGAATTTTATTTTTATTTTTTGCAATAAGCAACAGTCTGTCTACCTTGCCGGATTGAATTGGAAGTGAATGAAGTGATCATCAAAAACTAAATAGTTGCTAGATTTTATAGTTGGAGAGCAGAGATCAAAAATGGCCCTTAAACAATCTGGTGGTGCCATCGAAATGTTTACCTCCGATATTCACAGCTATTGTTTTGTGTAACAATGTCGAAAAAGGAATCGGCCAGACCTTCATTCCTAGAATTAGGGATCCTCCTCCGATGGTACCACCAGGTTACTATAACCAATGACTACATAAATACTATAAGACACGACATAGGATAGGGAAATAGTCTACGCTTTAGGGGTGCTGTTCGTCACAAGTTTGACACACAGCTATCAGAAAGCGCTAGCAGCAGGTGCTTGACTGTACGCATCCCACTTGGTTGAGACTGTACAACTGTTGACACAGCATAGTCAGTGTTGTCAGTTCGTGCGCTGAGATAAGCGATTCTCGACCTTCCCTCGCATCTCTGGTCCCATATGTGGCATCAGTGCGCAACTGAAACATTGTTTGACCGTAGAGCCACCTAGCGCCAGTCACATCAACTTCAGATTCTCTAGCAAAGAGCGACAGCTCCACACCCTAGCGGGTATTGGTCAACTCAAGAATAAGCGTAGAATATTTAACATGGCCATGTCGTGTCTTATAGTATTTATGTAGTCATTGCTATAACAAGTTTTTAGAATTACATCGTCAAAAATGGCTAACCTAGATAGAGATTCGCCCAGTGTACTTATAATAATTGTAGCACGCGATCCGATGACCCGGCAACGCATAATAAAGCAGATCCACGAACCCCCCCCCCAAACCATACCCCCCAGCTATACCTTAGCATGTTAACAAAAATATAAGGCATAATCCCAGTAAAAAAAAAGAAAAAAAGAAGTATCTTTAATTATTGTTACAGTGGGTGGGTAATGATGGCCCCATAAAACACTACTTTATACTTAAAATATAAATTAATCAATATAATTCAACGAAAATGGTAGGCCTATACATTTCTGTAAATAACTAAATTGACAACTGTTATAGTATCAATGCTATTGTTTAGTAAGAATAGCCTACCTTTGATTCTATAGGACATGGAAAGACGACATCACTAAAGCACACTACGATTGATTATAGAGTGACACTTACATACTTTAGTTAGGATGTGGTTTTTTCATCTTGGTCTCAACTCTCAGTAAAGAGTTGAACAGTCCGTTATTTCGGTAAAACCCATTCTTATATTCTCGCAACGTTTATTAGTTAGAACACATTGTGTTGTTTATCATTACAAGTGATTGTAAACTTATTTGTAATGAATAATGGAAGCTGATAAATCTGGTTGCTAATTATGAGTATATAATAAGTAATCATAACTATTTCGATATATTAATAGTTTATTTATTTAACATTGCCTATAACTTTCTCTCTACATTCTGCGGGTTTTAACAACCACGCACGAGTTGCTACTCGCTGGGCTTCACGCACGTACCAAAACACGCATAAACACAACTGGACCACACACATACACAATTATGTCTAATTTACCTGTCGGACTCGTAATTAAATAAAAATATGAACGAGGTCAGGTTAGTATAAAAATATGAACTATACGTTTTGGAAACTCACGCAACGAAAACAAAAACAAAACATCATGTTGCTTACCCAGCCCTATCATACAAAGTAATACAAGCAGATTCCCTAAATGTAACACCCAAAAGTTGGTTTATCAGGCTTTATATTGTGTAGTCTTTATCCACTACGGTAAAAACATGTGGTTACACAAGTTTTTTTGAAACTCGTAATTGTGTATTTGATTTAATACGAACTTTAAACCCACGCTATTTTAGCTAGGGTGAACCTTTTGATGTCGGGTTTGCGGCATTGTGTTCTACTCATAAAGACCTTTAATTTTATGAACAATTCGACCTATGCTCTCATTTAAGATTTCCTACTTAGGCCCCTACTCCTTATGGGTCGTCCCCCTGGAAAGGTAGCGGTCCCTGAATACGTTTTAGTGTCCATGAACAATGTCCAAAGCTTTCTAGCTCTATCTATAATGGTTAAAATAATATTAAAGCGTCCCTGGACTTATTTAACACGCTGTATATTTATGTGTTAACTTGTAGTAATTTTTATTTGACTTAATACAAGTGTTTTGAATGACTTAGACAAGTTCGTTTGTATACAAACATAAAACAAAGACAATAAATACAAAATCTGTATTACCGTAAACTTAAGCTAGAAGCGGTAACGTTTGAACTTAAAGAAACACTGTTGCCGAGATTTCATGAACAAGGACATCCTACTGTTCGCAAAACAGCTGCAACTACAATCAAGGTTATTCTAACAAAATCACTGGATAAGATAAACGGTTGGTACACCTGCTTCGAGGGTTTGCATCCACTTCATGGTCTGATAGACCAAGGTGCTTCCACCTGTCGTCTGACCATTGTTTAATACCAAGAAGTTACTTGGCATCATTTTTAACACACTTGAGTAAATCTAATATAAAGGGTGAAAACTCGTCACGTTGGATGTTTACTTTTAATATCTTTGTTTAGGAACGCGGTAGCGTTCCTCTCTGTCAAGTTAAAAACAGCTAGTTGAGACAATGTATAGAGTATTCAAATTTAATACGTTTTTAACAGCTTCAAAAAAACTTTGAATTTTTAAGTTATGTATTGCGTTGTGTTATAGTTTGATTGGTGTAGCTCGTGTATCACTGAAGAGGACGACCTGGTCGTTGAAACGCGTCTGATACTTAGGCGTATTTTTTTGTGAAAATTGTGTTTTGTGTGTTTGTTATACTGTATTGCGTTATGTGTACATTACTCTTATAAAAATAAAAATGAAATTTTTCCGCATTGAGGGGTACAACACAAAATTTTCATAAACCAACCGAGTTAGATTTTACGAAAAAGGTTTAGAAAAGAAAATTGAAAGAACTCAAAAAATTCGTATTGTTTACATTTTGTTAAGTTGTTTCTTTGACACCAAAGAGGGGAATATTTGCGATTTAATTTTTTTTTTATAATTAATATTCAAAAGGTTTAAACTTAATGGTCACATTACATTGTTGTAACAACCTTTTTCTGATCTAAAAAAGACCTTTTTAAATTGATTTTAATTTACTCTTTAAGGGTGTAATCGAAAAATATCCCAACCCCACCTCTAAACAAAAATTATTTTTATTAAACTACCCAAAATATTTGAAATTTTTGATATCTAACGGTTTAACACTTTCTTCGGACACTCTGTATAAAATTAAGTAACAAGAAGGGCCACTCTTTTTGAACAATTTCTCCTACCAACGTTAAAAAAAAAGACTTCATTGGCACCGAACTACATAAAAATCAACCAAATACGTTCGAAATTTTTCAAAAAATTGTTGTTAAAATGGAAAACAGAGTAGCGTTTCTTGTTTACAGATCTAACAGTCCAAGATTCTGTGAAATAATTGCTCTCGTATTTTTAAACAATTTTCCAAGAAGAAAACTAAAATTTAAAAAAAAAACTCCTAAACAGACCCCATTTTAATAATAAATTCTACATTAAAATGAAAATACAATTAAAAATTTTATGTTAGAATGATTATTTTAATAAACTGTGCAAAAACATTATGCAAACTTCCTCACAGACACACTCTCAATCGAAAAACTAGCCTAAGAAAACTATCAATCCCCAATTGCTAGGGCCATCATGGTGCTTACCCAATCTAATGGCTTTGTAGGAAATGAATAATTGTAATGATAGATCAAGGAATCTTTACTCAGTAGGGTAGGTTTGTTTTAAAACAGTTGTTACACAGGTTTTCTAAACCTCGTATATCACTATTCTCTTGAAGTCGGCTATGTACGTGCTTTGAAGATGTACAATATACCGGGTGTTCAAAAAGTCTGGAAACCCCTTAATATTAATTTGAATAATAAACGCAGAACAATGAAACTCTAGGATTACGTCCTCGCTGTAGTTACCGACGTTTTGCTCATTTTAACTGTCTTTTTTCGCTTTGGGGGGGGGACGTCTTGTGGAGGAAGTCTAAAAAAATCTTAAATGTAAGCATAAGTCGAATTATACTTCATTTTAAAGGTCTTTGTTAGAGGAACACATTGCCGCAATCCCGACTAGAAAATGACCATTCGTTTGGAAATGGCAGCCTTTTAAAGTTCGTTTGATTTTAATGCTAACTCAATGGCAAATTTTTAGTAAGCTTTAGTTTAGATTACAATGTCACTTAGTGAGACAGAGCAAATAACCATTCTGATGATGAGGGGTTATGGGGATAGAACTCGTTCATATGATGAGGTAAGCCGCTTGTTCAATGAAACTTGCCCCAATTGATCACCTATTCAAAAATCAACAGTGTTGAAGACCGTACAGCGCGGTTCTGTAACAGATCCGTCAAGATCCGGACGGCCAAAATCAGCAACCAATGCGACCAATCAGCTACACAAGGACACCACTTCGAGCACCTTCTGTAAATACCTTCCAAGGTTTGTTTATTTTTTTATAATTATTGTCTTGCAAAGTAAGTAATTTAAACATAAACAACTGACATACTGTCTGTTCAATTTTATTAATAATGATAATTGTCCCCAATTACATCTGTGCACTCCTAACGTTTTTAAACAATTAAATCGACCATTACTGATATTTCCTATCCCTCCACACTCCAGCTGTGAAATTCTCATAGCTAAAACACTAACATAACCAACACGGTTGAGTATTCACTTCTGCCTCTTAATCTTCGCAACGTAAAGTTAACAGATTGTAAAAGGCTGCCATTTCCAAACGAATGGTCCTTTTTCAGTCGGGATTGCGGCAATGTGTTCCTCTAACAAAGACCTTTAAAATGAGGTATAATTCGACCTATGCTTACATTTAAGATTTTTTAGACTTCCTCCACAAGACGTCCCCTCAAAACGAAAAAAGACAGTTAAAATGAGCAAAAAGTCGTTAACTACAGTGAGGACGTAATCCTAGAGTTTCATTGTTCCGCGTTTATTAATATAATAAATATTAAGGGGTTTCCAGACTTTTTGAACAGTCGGTATATTAAAAAATCGCCACTCTCTTCGCTCGTAACAATGTCTTGACCTTGAAAGGTTTTTTAAGCCACAGTTCGAAATTAGTCATTGTAGAGCTGTGGGTGTTAATAGCAATGGAGAATTGGAAACTACAAATTGTTATCTAATTTACTGTGCTATAAGACGAAATATGAGAAAAAAACAGTTAAATTAATTCACTTTTTAACGTGCTTTATTTGTGTCATAAACTCGTCTTAGACATAAATATAACAAAATAAAATCACGGATAAAGGAATAAAACGAAACAAATAAATTAAGCCATAAGAGAATAAATGATCAAGGATTATCGTAAAGAACTTGCTAATCGATTCTGTTCTAATTGTCCACTACAACTAGTTTCAAGGACATCACCTCTTGAGGAATGTGCTTCTGTGCTATATAATTATAGTAATCAGCCATGACATCTCTAATGTCCTCACCTCACGTCTTGTTCCTGCTCCTCATTACCGTCACGAGAAATACATATTTGGTTGGGGTGTTGTCTCATCATAATTTAGTTGTGGCGTGATTTGTTTGCTTCAATCTTTTGTTTTTCTAGAGTTAGGGGAGAGTTCAAATAAAAATGAACTTTTTTATTTTTTAACTGAATATTTTCTTACTATAGTTTTATGTTTAGGCATGATCTATATAAAAAAAAAAAAATTAGTTCTTGTTATTTGCCCATCCCCACTAGGGGGGGGGGGAAGGTGAAGGGAACTTTTTTTGAAATTTGCAGTTTTACAGGTAAGGTTGTACATAGAACAATTTTAATTTTTTTCCCATATAATTTTTTAATAATCTTGTTCCTTATCTATTTATCTACAAATTGTAGTATGGGTTTGCTCCTTCCCCTAAAAATGTATAATATATGAGGCTTCAAACGAGCAATTAAAAAAAAATCACATTTGTTGTGTACATTTTTTAAACATTTAATTTTTGGCTCACGACATTGAAAAACCCATACTACAGTTTGTTTATAACAAAATTCTGAACAAAAAACAAACAAACAAAAATATGCCAATATCTCGACTACAACTTGAGGTATAACTTTTCCCGTGGGAAAATAACAAACTTTCGTTAAACGCAAGAAAATTCAAATACAACAAATTCAGATAATAACTTACAGTTTATTAGAACCCCCCAGCTCCATAAATTCCCATCTTTTCGCTATGACTGATTTACCCTTTGGTTTTTTTTTACCCCTTTACTAAATTTATTATTTTTAATCGTACTGCTTTATTTAGGTGCCATTAAAAAATAATATCTAAAGCTTTGAACATAACCTCACTTCTAGTCAATATGACAACCCTCACTGTAAACTAACTCAATTTTCACTTCAAATGTTTTTAAAGTCTCACTAAATTCACTTTCACAACACTTATAAACAATAAAAAAATGGCTATAAATATATTACAGGTACGTTCCTAGTAATACAATACTTATTAGCTTACGCCCTAGTTTCTTGTAAAATAGCAAACAAAACAGTAACAGCTGATGACGAAGACAATAAACAGCTGTTTATAAAATGCAACAAGTTTGAGAATATAATTTACAGAAAGCATTCAAAATGAAAGTAAACTGAACTAGAGATTACATTATATTTTACGAATATCATGTAGTATTTCAAAAAATAATATAATAACAAAGAATCAAAGTGTTATGAAGATGGAAGCACAGAATCGTCGAATGATCGAAATTGAAGGACACAGCGTTGTGGTTATTATTATTTTAAAATGGAAATATGTTTGTATGAATATTTGTTCAATGATTTATATACGTATGTGTTCAGAAATAAATGGGGAACTAATAATATTGAAAAAAATAAAATAAAAAACATAAATTTTCGCCCCAAATAATGAATTAAGTAGTCATCATTGATATAAAGTCTTTTTAATGACATTAAAGATCAGCTGTTTAACAACGTTTATTATAATGTATTTTACTAGAACTTTGGAAGTACAACTCAGAAGGCACAGTTCATTCTGTATGTCCCAAATCACACGCCAACCGTTATTTTCATCTTTTTTTTTTTTTTTTTTTTTTTACAGATTGGCCACTGGTTCGAGTAATAAATCTAAATATTTTTTTTACCAAAATTTGATCGAAATTAGATACACCGATTTCGATCATTTGTTGGTTCATTTTTACTTTTTATAGCCGTTTAGAAAAATATTTATCAAAATTACATACTTTTACGAAGCCGCCAAGTTTAGGATTTAATTGGAATTTTTCGAGATTTACGTTCAGTATTTTGATAAATCTGTGATGTTGATTTATACAAAAAACATTATTTCTGAATAGCTATCAATTATTTGCGAAGGTACAGCATATTGTTTAATAGTCGATTTCGACTGTTTATATTTCGTATAAACTATTGGTTCGACACATGAATTATTCAGATACATTGTACAACTTATAACCAAAATTTCATTAAAATCCGTCCAACAGATTCTGAGATATTTTAAAATCTAACATAAAAAACTCAATTTTTAAATTGTAATGGTCGTAACATTTTATTTTGGACATTTCCTACAATGCCGTGCGCACGAGGTCTCTGAATCGAGACGATCGGTCTCTCTCTCTCTCTCTCTCTCTCTCTCTCTCTCTCTCTCTCTCTCTCTCTCTCTCTCTCTCTCTCTCTCTCTCTCTCTCTCTCTCTCTCTCTCTCTCTCTCTCTCTCTCTCTCTCTCTCTCTCTCTCTCTTACTCAATTCTATCATAATTAATAACTGCACACAGCTCAAATGATTAAATATCTCGTTAATATCGATTGTTCGAAATTTCATCAACTTTTTATAAGTCAAATATAAAAAAATATTTGTCTCGTAAAATTAAATTACATAAACAATTTTTAAAAGACCAAAATTATTTAAAAAATGTTGTTTTTTTTAATCGGAAATAAAATTTGAGCCCATTATAAAAATATTTATCAAAATTACATACTTTTCCCAAGCCTCGGAGTTTACGAATTAATTGGAATTGTTTGAGATTTACGTTCACTATTTTGATCTAAAATTGTGATACGAGCAACATTATTTCTGAATAGCAACGAATAATTTCAATTATTTGTGAAGGTACAGGATATTGTTTATAATAGTCGATTTCTACTGTTTTTATTTTGTTAAACAATTGGTTCGACACATGAATTATTCAGATACATTCTACAACTTATAACCTTTATTTCATTGAAATCCGTCCAACAGATCCTGAGATATTTTAAAATCTAACATAAAAAACTCAATTTTTAAATTGTAATGGTCGTAACAAATTTTTTTGGACATTTCCTGCACTACGGAATGAGACTGAATACTTGTCTTAATCCCCCCCCCCCCAAATAGACAGAGTTTAACATAGCAGACTTAATCCAGACCGAACAAAACGTTAAACTAATTTATTTTTAAAAACAACCAACTGGCAGTCCCTTCTCATTTCACTTTGTACACTCAATGTTCTCAATGAGAAGCGGTAAAACCCAATGTAATAAAATGAATGATGTATGATCCAACTAAGCCTAATTTGTCTTCCAATCGTAAAGTTCTACACCATTGGACACGACTACAATTGTTTTTGGATCATAGTGATTTTAAATGTAGTGTTGGAAGCGTGCCAAACAAAGCCAAACGATGTCACCATTAACCTTGACTCTATAGTGATTTTGTTGGCATCGTGTGTACCCCACCTTAGAATCCTCCTCCAAGGACAACTACAAGCCTACGTTTGCGTTTCCAAACTGTCATCAATCTTCCAAAACTGAGATCTAGTTGATAAATTACAATCATCTACCTTACATCTGGAGAGTCAAACTGTGAAAAAATATAGGACAACGAATAAATTTAGTGAAAGTTTTTAAAGCATCCAATAAAAAATTTCTTCGATTTAAACCTGTCATTTTAAATGAATTTTAAAATATTCTTGACTTAATCCTGATTAAATATATTCTTTGGTTTAATCTCATCCCTGTAAAAACTGAGATAATTTTATAATGTCGGAATTTCTGCATCGATTCCAGCTGGTTATCACCCACTTCTTTCGTCTTTAAATGTTACATTACTTTCAAATCACCGCCCCTGAAATATCACGGAAATTGAATCCTGAAAATTATCATGGATTCAACGTTTTATAGCTGTCTAAACTGAGGTGAACTAAAACCGGTTATATGTGTGGAAAACTTGATATAGATTTATTTTGTCCCGTATCTACTTTCTTATATACTAAAACAAACAGTGGCTTTAAAAATATTTTATAATGATATATCGTTCATATAATTGATAGTTTAACCATCTTCTTTAAATAAGGTTGAAATTTTGTCATTTAAATCTGTCCACACTAAATCATGCACTAAACTTTTGAAAGATGGGACAAAACGTCAATAAACCGTTACGTCACCATTCCGTTGGCACGCAACCCCTATCAGTTAGTTGTTTACTGTTCCTTTGGTTATACAGTTAAATAACTTTTGATTTTTTCTGATCATGTTTGTATTAAGTGTGGGTTCTTTTCTTAGTTCCCCAGCTTTAGTTTCCAATATGGACCTTGTCTACTAATCTATGTTACTGTTTTTCAATTTTTCATGTTGTAGGTTTATACTTGTTAACGAGAGTTGATTTATACTCACGAAACGTCGTGTATTAGTTTTTATATACACAAATGATAGCAACAATATCAATAACTTGGATGGGTTGCAACGGAAAAAAGTATAGCTAAGTATCAATTTATTCATATAAATACTAACTCTAAATTTTGGAATGGAAATAAAAAGACATGATATTTTATTAGTTTCAATAGACCTTTTTCCATCCCGAGGCGGTACTTATAAAGCCGATTGGATGTTTCGATACTGTCTCTAAAAGGAATAGCCTGATCAAAGATTTCATCTACATCTTTCAGACGCCACCTTCAAAGCTTTTTTTTTGTAACCTTTTCAACTGTCCTTATCTTTCTTATTCAACAGTATATTTTAATTTACAGTGAAACCATTTACAAGATACAATCCTCTGTGTCCATAATTTTTTAAACCTTTAAATTATTTCGTTCCTATTATCGTTCTTAATTTATAAAACCATTTATCTTCCTAATTATTATTCTCAGTGCTTTCACGTTCATAAATATATCGATTATTGATATATCGAACTATCTTACGTATGCTTTAATTTAATTGGCACGATAATCGATCTACTAAATTAATTAACAATATATCAGCTTTTTTGCCCTGTAAACTGTGTTTAAGGCTAAAACAATTCGTCACCACAATGTCAACTATGTAGTTGTCAGTCAAAAAATGAAAACTAATCAAGAAGGCTCTGTTTAAAAAAATTAAATAAAAGCTAAATTTGTTTCGGTTGTGCCATAAACGCGTCTTCAGTATAAATCTTTTTGATTCGAGGTTTTAATAACAGCAGTCGGGTTTTTTATTTTGCCAGTTATTCCTAAACCGAAATATTTTAATTACCTGAAATTTGTACAAGGGTTTATACATTTTATTAAAATTAAACAGAATTAGTTGAGTCGATTTTGAGAAACTACCTCTTTTATAGCACCTCAATGTCGAATTTTTTAGTCTTACATAAACAATACGTTTTATTTTACCCCATTAAGGTTACATTCGAGAAAAATTGTTAAAGTCGATTTTGACAAAATCGTAATTTTGAATTATTTTCGTACGACAGGTAGAACAAAGTCCCGGGTTATAACCAAAATATACCCACATAACAAATTTGATTAAATTGGTACACGCGTTTAGACTCTAAAGCACTGAACAGATGACATGATTTTTGACCAATACAAAACACTCTACACTATGTATATGTGAAAAGTAAAAAGAAATGCAAAACAAAACGTTTCTTTTTTTAAATTACTGTCCATTGTAAATCGTGATTTTCTGCCAGGTAACACATAAGAAAACGATTAATTAATCATCCAAGGATAGTAAAAATCGATTGTAAATTTGAAGAACTCCACATCGTTGTCCCAAGAAAAGCTAAAACACGTCTACGTATTGGTCATCTGCAGAGAACACAAACATTAAGAAATATTAAATAGATTATGCCAGTTTCAACTATATGGAACCCCATAGAAAGGATTTAAATATATTAAAACCTGAATAACTAAATATCAGAATAGAGATTATTGGCGAGCTAGCTGTTTGTCCAGCAGCTTGGGGTTTCACAGAGTAATAATAATAATATTAACAAAATGTATATTATCAGTGACACCATCATCCCTCTACATACCTGCACGGCGCTATTAAGGAAGCAATTGTTCTGTCCAGGACCATTGAGCAAACCTTTGCTGAAAGCTACAGAGTCCCTCGAAGGCGACATCTTGTTTTTAGTACCTCAGCATTGTGATGACCTGTAAGAAGACGTTGGAATTTAGCAACTTGATTTTAGTAGGTAAGACTTACTATGAAATAGTACTTGATTAAACGGCGTTAGTCAATAAAATCCAAAGATAAATGTAAGTTCAAATTCGAACATTCAGAAAATCGATGAAGTAAAAGATATTTTCAAAAAGAATATATTCTCTCATTTTTCATCATTTATATCTAAAACTATTTATTCCAAATTTTCAGTGAAACACCGTTGGAGATTTTAACGAGCTAAAATAATGTACTGGTCGACCTTCTAACTATTTAAAATTTTAGTTGATTTCACCAACGCTTAGGAGTTGAAGTAGCCGATGTTCAAAGTAAAATTATTCACAGAAAATATAACTTATGGGCCCTTAACATTAAAAAAATAACGAAGTTCATCTGGTATACACTTTTAAAATATCTAATTTATACAATATTTTCTCATTTCGAAGTTAGATTTTTTTATTTCACAGTACAAGGAGTTAAAGTTAGGACGGAAAACCACATCATCACCAACACGTGTAAGTGTCGCTCTATAATCAATCGTTGCAAGCTCAACTATTCATATACCGTTCCGAAACGGAGAGAATATTTATCGATTTCAAAAAAAACTCAAGGATATCTTATTAAGCTAAAGGTTAATGCGAGGGCGTAAAATCACATCATCAGTAGGTTGTGTAGATGTCGCTCTATAATCAATCTTTGCGACATATGCCTTGACGCGTCATATGCGGAACATATGCTTTGACGATTACCCGATGACGTCATTTCTACAAAACACGAAGCCCTATTAATTACTCTTTAACGGTTGCATTTTTGTTCAATGAATACAGAAATGTATACTATTTTATTTGCTTACATCCTACATGGAAGAATTACCACTACTCTGCCCACAAGAAGGTTCATAGATTTCGTTTAACCACAATTGGAGTAGACACCAATTAATTAAGACCGCATTAATAAAAACACTCCCCAACCAGGACAAAGTTTACTATATTCCAAGTGGCAGTCATTAAATCTGGACGTGGAAACAATCATTCTCTTTATAATTTATGTAGAGCTATTTCGAGCCGCAAGTAATTAAAAACAGCAAGATATTCTTTGTTAGTGTGGCAACAATAGCGATGGCTATAAAGCTCAGAACTAATCCAGTGTTGCCAACATAAATACAATAAGGCGACGCCCCTACTACGACAGTCGAACACGCTAACAGAATTATTGGACAAGAGTTTTTGGCATTCTTTTCAGTACTCGGTTGGAATACAGATTTGTTGGACACGCTCCTTCGGTTGTTGACAAAATGTCTGAGTAGAATAATAAATAGGGCTACAAGTCGATTAGTTACTGTTAAGTTATTATGTATTCTTATTTATTCATTAGAAACGAGGATGTCTTAATTAGTCTTACTGAGAATAATATGTCATCTCTAGTGTATTCACATTTGAATAGCGTTGTTTTTTGTTAAAGTCAAAGGTTTGCAAATTGTTTGAATTATTAGGATCACAATGGATACTTAAAATTTTGATTTAGGATTAAAGTTGCGCAATAAAACAGGGATAAAAACAAAGAACTATGTTTTTTCCTTGTTGTCTAAAGGGGAAAATATCACAGTCGTCATTGTCTCGTAAAAAAAAAGAAAAGAAAAACCCTACACTTCGAATGGCACTGGAGTCGAAAAAGTGTTGGTCAGGAGAGTAGAGTGTGCTGCACTTGAGGACAAGATTGTTATACCCCAACAGCCCAGCCACTCCCACCACACCTCCCACCATCCCCACCATACCTCCCACCATCCACAACCACACCCCCACCACACCTCCACCATACCTCCTACCATCCACAACCACACCCCCACCACACCTCCACCATCCCTCACACCATCCACAACCACACCTCCCACCATCCACAACCACGCCCAACCACACCTCCACCATCCCCCACCATACCTCCCACCATCCACAACCAGGCCCAACCACACCTCCCACCATCCACAACCACGCCCAACCACACCTATACCATCCACAACCACGCCCAACCACACCTTCCACCAGCCCCCACCATACCTCCCACCATCCACAATCACGCCCAACCACACCTCCACCATCCCCACCATTCACAACCACGCCCAACCACACCCCACCACCCCACTCCAATCTTGTCCTCAAGTGCAGCACACTCTACTCAGGAGATTCTAAATAGGAAAGATGAAAGAGAAGGACATCCTCGTGATTGTCCTTCCCGTATTCACTCAAGTGAGAGGTAAACTCGAGGTTTAGCTCCATGTTACAGAGCCTAGAAAATCACTTGGAACTTTCAATCTTACTTCTGACGAACTGATGTAAACGTACAGTATAACAAACACACAGAACACAATTCTCATAAAAAATACCCCTAACTATTAGACGCGTTTCAACAACAAGGTCGTCCTCTTCAGTGATACACGAGCTACACCAATCAAACAAAGTTATACTTTGATTAGTGTAGCTCGTGTATCACTGAAGAGGACGACCTTGTCGTTGAAACGAGTATGATACTTAGGCGTATTTTTTATGAGAATTGTGTTCTGTGTGTTTGTTATACTGTATATTTTTTCTCATAAGTTAAGCTCAACATTTAATATGATGTAAACGTGTTTTAGAAAAAATCTCCTAATTATACTTCGTAGAAATCAAAAAATTATTACGATGAGTGGTTGTTTTCAATTACTTGAGGTTAAAGTAGTGCTTTCCTTCCTATTCGAGATAACATTTTTTTATTGTTGTTTAAAGGCGAAAAATCTCTCGAACATCACAGCCTTATAAATAAATGCAGAAGAGAACGTAAAGTAAAAACCCTTAAGCCTCGACAAAATCGAGTCAGAGTTGGAAGAGAAAACTGATAGGGAAATGAAAGAGAGTAATCCAACCCAAGACTACATGAATAACTGTATAGATCTAGCTAGGGGCCCTTGGGATTGCCATCTTCGTACTCACTGAAGTGAGCCCCTGAGGATCACAATTATACATAAATGTTGACCTCATCTAAAAAAACACGCGATTAAAAATTTGAACAGTCTATTTAAAAAACCCAAATGTGGTTATAAGATAATACGTCATGTGGATTCGCTTGTACGACTAATTGGACACGCTCATTAAAGGTAGAATGGATAACCTCAATAACTTATTCCAAACAGTAATTAAATTATTCATAAAAATTACGTTTAAACTATTCTACTGTGAAAAGTAAGAGAAACATATATGCATAGATATATACACCAGTCAATTAAACATGACTTGTGCGATGGTACACTTGATAGAATAAAATTTGAACACAAATTCCCACAAATAGTATGTTTATCTATTCAAACTCGTTTCATCTACAAAGTCACCATATACGAGTTAGAACGTAAAAATATAACCTCAAAATTAGGGGGAAAAATCAGCAGTAATAATTTATAGTAGTCAGGATTTTAGCTGAACTCTCCATTAAATTTAGCATTCAAGTAAATTTTGTTCCGATTTGCTCTAATATGAAGTAAGTATTATTGTCAAATATTAATTTAAAAAATCTGTTCGAAAATTTCAAAACGGCGACCGAATTGTCAAACGTCAACGATTTTTTGTAATTGTAGACAGCTAACTTTTTACAACTTTAAAACATACATCAAATTATGTTTTATAAAGTATAATGTGTTGCCTTGGATTGTTTAATATATATTATAGTTAATTACCTTAGAGGTTGTCCTCAGTCCGTATTATAGTTATGGCTATAGCGCTGTTTCCCCGAACACTGTCGGCTTCGTCAGGCCCGCACTAACACATAAACACGTAACACAACACAACACTAACACATATAAAATCAGAGTATGACTCGTCTTATATGTGTTAGTGTTGTGTTGTGTTTATGTGTTAGTGCGGGCCTGACGAAGCCGACAGTGTTCGGCGAAACAGCACTGTAGCCATAACTATAATACGGACTGAGGACAACCTCTAAGGTAATTAACTATATTATCAAATTATGCCTCAACTTTTTTATATACTAGAAAAATCGAAGGCGCCATCCAGCCTCAGCATATAATGTAATACAAGCAGAACTTATAAATAGATTTCTTGATCTTTGTAGGAAATGTTGAATTATTGGTAGATCAAGGAGTCATCCAGGACACGTAGGGTAAGCTTGTGTTTACACGTGTTTTCTGAACCTCGCAATTATTTATATCACTACTTTTTGACGTCAGCTAGATATGTATAAAACATTCTCGACACTGAAGAATATGTAAAGAAACTTCCAATATCTACTCTCCTGTCATTTATTCAGCTTTATTTCTGACAATAACTTCGCTATTTGTCGTTGTGAAGAGATGGAGTTGGTAATACAGAATTGAAATTTGAAATTTTTTATCTAATTTAGTGTTAAATAATACACGAGATGTGAACAAAAATCTGTTTTAAATGTCCATCACTTTGACGTTTTAAATAACAATTTTCTAAATTTCAACAGGGTTTTCTATGAGCACACTTTAGCTCTTTATAAAAAATTTTATGTTTCTATAGTGCTTACGTGCATATAACACCGGACGGCCATCAAGTCGAAAATCGCTTTTTTTTTTAATTATTAAAACTGGGGAGTGTTTTTAAAAGTCTCCTGCACTGCAACCTAGTTAGATCTTTTGTGCCCCCTCTTGTTGGAATCAGGAGAGATCTATGTCTTTGACAAATTGATCAGACCCCTTGTCGGGAGGTTTAGTAATTCTTCTTCCGAAATGAAGATAAATTTTGGAAATTTATGACTTTTTTGGTATAAGGCCGGGCACTCCATGATGATGTGTTCCATGCGTTCCGCCTCTTCACCACAGTACCTGCAAGTATCATCGTCCACCAGGCCCATCTTACTTAAGTGATACCTGCAATGGATATGTCCTGCTAGTATACCACAGAGGAGTTTTAGCTCTCTTCTGCTTAGGTTTAGCACTTCTTTCCTCTCTTTTTATTAGGGCTAAGGAACTTCTTGGAATGTATAAGACCCGGCAATGTATTCCAGGTTCTGTTGATTACTTTGTTGGCCCAGTTGGTAATAACCTACTGGTAATCCCTAGGGCCAAATCCATACATAGGAAATGACTCTGTAAAGGGTTTAGATGCACCAAGTTTAGCTTGCTGATCTGCTTCCTCGTTGCCTGCTATTCCCTCATGCCCTGGCACCCAGACAAGTTCAACTTTATTCTTGTCCGCCAGCTGATTTAGGGCCTGATGACACTCGTGAAGCATCTTTGATCTCAAGTTGTAACTTTGAAGTGCTTTTAATGCCGCTTGACTATCTGACATAATGCTAACGAAAATCACTTATTCGGTTTTCTGATATCGGTAAAAACATAACCTCGAAATAACCGTAAATTTATCAACCAGCAATAAATAATAGGTACTCCAAATAAACTATCGCAATTTCTAAATGCGGGCTCTTTGAAATAGCTGTTCGGTAAATCCCCTTTACTTACGTCCTACATGACCCTATAATAACGCATTTTATTCTCTCAATCCCAAGGTCGAAGTCGGTAAACGAACGAATACATACAAATTTGCGTTGTATGTCAACGTGTTAACTGGATAAGTTCCAACGCCTCGGTACAGTGTTTGATTGAAGAGTTTATCTCGATATGGCCTCGTCTCGATTAAGCTATAAACTTCTTTACATTAGGACCTGGAGGCGTTAACATCACTGGGGTATTTGTATGCAATAAGAGACAAGCAAAAACTTGTATTATATAGCTCTACTCAGTTCTCATAGAACTGATCCAGGTGATGATTCACATAAAAGAGGAAGTACTCTTTATGGACAAGAGGAATAGTGGAAGTGAACCGGTTTAGTTTTTACTTTTCTATTGCTAATTGTACAAGTACAGGAAATGAACATCACTGGGATCAATGGAGTCACTTTCTCCAGTTGTACGTTAGACAGTTCTAGGTGATATTGTACTCAACCAGTATACGTAGCAATATATATATATATATGTTTGATATTTTAATCGCAACAAATTTCTTGATTGATATTCAAGTTTCATGTCTTCAGGAAATTTAAAAACTGATTTTCGACACGGTGTTCGTCCGTCGTCGTTTATCTCTGTACGTAAGCGGTTACAAAAAATAAAAAATAGAAACTTGAAAATTTGGTATAGTAGTCTATAGAATACGATTAAAATCCAAAAAATGGAATTGAAAATTTCAAACAGTTTTTTGTTCATATTCAACTTATAACACACTTTTCCATATAGTGGTACCTATCCCACCTTTCTACGATGATAAATAGCGAAGCTACTGCCAAAAATGTAATCGAACCCTACCTAACAAACAATCTAATATTCGTATAGTTTCACTGGCTGGGTCGAGTCAACTACACGAGCATAGCGAATGGAAGCTCCTTCATAAAAGTATAGATTCGAGCCCCGTTAGGGCGAGATGCTAACACTTGCGAATCGAGTAAACACATTTTAATAGATACAACGTCAATTTATAATATACACAATTATTACGAGGTTCACAAAACACGCGTAACAAAGTTACTCCTTGATCTACCAATACAGTTTTATATTTACTACACGGCCCCAAGAGGTCAACTTTTGGACATTACATTTAGAGGCTGTATTACATTGTATAATGAGGCTGAGTAAGTACCATGATGGTGCTGATTAACTTGTTTATTGGAGTCTCAATAATGGTGATTTGGGACATGATAGCATATCTGTTCCATTATAACGCGTGTTAAATAAGTTCCGAAAACGCTTAATATTTATTTAACCTTTACAGATAGAGCTACAAAGCTTTGCACATTGTTAATGGACAACAAAACCTCTTTTAGTACTTATTCAGTGGACAGCTACCTTCCCAAGGAGTAAGTAGGAAATCTTAAATGAGAGCATAGGTGGAGTTGTAAGTAGAATTAAAGGCCTTTATGAGTAGAACACAATGCCGCAAATCCGACTTCGAAAGGTTTACCCTAGGTAAAATGGCGTGAATTTTATAAATATCCGTCCCAGGACTTATTTAACACACTGTATATATACCAATAAATTGTATACAAACAGTGAATTACACTGGTACACTAGAGGAAAATTCCATGTTCAGGGATTATTGAAAAAATGTAAAAATGAACCAAAAAAAAACTCCTAAGAAGTTGAATTTCTCTCTGAGTCGATACAAGTAATTTATTTCACATTGTTGTGTTATGTAAAAATGTATAAGTAAACTTTTTCAACTTACCGTCCAATAGTCTTATTTAAACTTCCAACGACGGCCGTTTCGGCTATTCAGCCATTTTCAAGTTAAGGACTATTGTCCTTCGTCATTATAAAATTAAAAGCACATATTACACGTAAAATCGGTATGGCGAACATAAACAATAATAAAAATGTATGAACTCAAGAACGTGACAAACCCGCACGAAATAGAAAACTTTTGACTAGTTTAATAAACTCTGAGGGGGTCCTTAGTTTAGTTTCAAGTTAAATAGGAAAAATTGTATTTTTGAATAATCAGTCGAATAGTTAAAAAAAATTGTTGTTTTACTCCTTAAGTATCTGTGTAATATGTTTTTGTGAGTATATTTGCTCTATCTTAACAAGGAGAATTTCTTTGTATGATATATATAGAATGAGAATTTTTACGTGTACTTGCAGCCTTGCTGTTTTTGTATACCAAACAAGAAAATAATTTTTTTTTTTTTTCAAAAATAGGACTTTTTTTAGTCGTGTTAATTATCGATCAAAAAGTAAAATTTTCAAACATTTTGTGTATACGCGGAATATTTTCCAAATTGGTTTACTCCCGAATCGAAATTTAAGTAAAATGAGAACCAATACGTTTTTGGGCGGTTTAAAAACTTACTTCGTTTACAATTTAATTAAAACTATTAAAGCAGGTCTAGATACATTTGGTATTTTAGCTTGTGACGGATTTTAGTTATACAGCAATTCAAAAAAAAAATGCTTAAATACTAATGGCTAAAATACGTTAAAATTCAAAATTGTATAAACATTGATCCATCGGTTGTCCGTGGTTCTTCACGGACATGATTCTAAAAATCACTTTTTGTTTTATGCAGGAAACCACAAAATGAATATACCTATCAAGCTCAATATTCCGACCTATCTCAACATATCTAACAAGTTTTAAAAAAACACTAATGCCAATAAAATTGATAAAACTCTTTCTAATGTATAAAAACAAACACAGTAAGTTAAAATAGAATGATGATGAAAAACTATCACTATCACTAATTTCCTTGGAACTAGTCTCTTTTTTTGACCTTGTTGTATAAACACAAAAATTGTTCAGTCATCATCACCTTATAAAAAGAAAACAACACAAAATAAAGATCACTAGCATTCGATCACTCTAATAGCGTCAAGGCAGAAAGAGAAAAAGAGTTGGTCAAAAGATAGATGATAGGAAACATAAAAGAGGGGATATTATCAAAGACTAAATGAAAGTTGTAGATCCAGTTATGGGGCTCGGAATTGTCATACTCGAACTCAATAATTAACCTATCAGAGTACTAGTGACGATATAATTAAGAAATGTTGGTCAAAACCAATAATGGAATAGAAATCTAATAGGAGTTGCTTACAAAATAGTCCTATTTTTTTTAATTTGAATGGCCAACATCAAAAAGACTTATCCTGAAATTTGTTTTTTGACCTTTTTAACGTGCCGAGTCGTCAATTTTAAAGTCTATGTTATGTAATATTAAAGTAGTGTATGAATGCGGATACATTTGTCTTATACCCCCTTGGGAAAGCAAGGCACTAGTGATTATGGGTTGCACAGTAGTTGCACACAGTACTTAGCTAATAAGCTAATTTACCTTCTATTAGGAATTTCTTTTTTTAAACTTTCTACGACAACAGAATAAAGAAAGCGCAAAGATTACTACCAGATTACGCTGCTCTACTAGCATCCCATTAGGCCTAATGAGCGTTACAACTGTAGAGAATAACCACCTAACCTAACCTAACCTAACCTAACCTAACCTAACCTAACCTAACCTAACCCAACCTAACCTAACCTAACAGTTAATGCTTCTGACTAATGGGGCAAAGTTATTGGATATTGATAGTGTTCATATTATTGATATACTTTATTAAGCCACTTGACACTATTTGTGTATATAAATAGTGATAAACGACGTTTCGAAAGTATGGATCAACACTCGTTATCAAGTGAAAACTTTAAAACATTAAGCCTAGGATTACTCTTTATTTTATGTTACTCAGTTCTAAGGCGATGATGATCCAGAGGGTTTAAATCTTAAAACAAAAAGAAAAAAACACAAGAAATGTCTAACAGTAAGCTGAAAAGAAATCGTACACTAATCAACTAATCAAAACAAAAAGGGTTTTCAGTGCAACAGGCTTTGCTACCTAACAGTTTTATCGGAGTGAACAAGCTCCTCTCTCTCTCTCTCTCTCTCTCTCTCTCTCTCTCTCTCTCTCTCTCTCTCTCTCTCTCTCTCTCTCTCTCTCTCTCTCTCTCTCTCTCTCTCTCGTAGCGCGAGACCTTGTAATCACGCCTTACTGCGAATTAACCGGAAAAAGTCAGGTTTACTCAAAGTAGTGAAATGTTAAATTTTTTGTCACTAACTGCCTGTTTTCTACATTTGTTTGGTTTAGGTCTGTTCGCTTTATACAAGAGACTTCAATTTTTCGTTTATATATGTTTTCTCTGTTTTGCTTTCTCACAATAATTAATTTATGATTTTCATTCCAAATATATTTGATTAGGTTAGGTTTGTCTACTAGACCTAATCGCGAGTTCTTTCTATGTTCACTAATTCTTATGTACCGGGTGTACAAAAAGTCCCGCACCGGTTTAAATATTTTTTGTTTAAATGGCACTGGAAAGCTGAAAACCTGGACTTACACTATGAATCTAAAGAACTATTGTTGAACACCATGATTGACAGCGGAGGACCGGGGGGGGGGGACGTCCCATCAGGAGTGCAAAGATAATCTTAAATGAAAGCATAGGCCGAGTTTTACATCATTTTAAAGGGCTTTACTGGTAGAGTTTAATGCCACAAACCGCACTTCAAAAGGTCGATGCAGTATAAAATGACAAATGTTGAAAAAAAAAAAAGAAAAAAGAGAGATGTTTACTTATCAAATGTTTTCAGAGTAAATGTTCGAATTGTTCTCCTCCGGTTATTTGACAGTTCGACCGGCGTTTTTTCCCTATAAATCGAAGTCTTAAGGATATCTTTACCTCTTTCAACACACACATCCAAAATGGAAGTTTATAATTGCCTTGGTTTTAATGGTTAGTGAGATGGAATTATAGAGCAGCCAAAAGGGCGTTCATACTAATAAAACCGTTAAATAACTACCCCGTTGGCAGTGAACGTCTTTCCCTTTGAACAAGTGTATATCTTGGTGTTTCTTGTGTTTGTACGCAGTTGAACTGTAACTTGTCTTGCCCACATTTGTTTATAGTCTTAGTTTATTTTGACAACCAAGACTTAGATTTAATTCTTTCTTACAGTTTGTACAACGATCGAAGACTGCTGGGTACCTAAGAAAACCTCTGTCACACACGCACACTCACAAACATCCTGCCCCAGACAAGCTGTCTCAGTTGTAATTCACCAACTGCAAACTCTTTCGATATAAAGAAAACTTTCTTAGTGAATGTGAATGTTACAAAATTTGATTGAAAACTGTCCCAAACAAGCCATTGTTAAAAGATAAGGGAGAAATCATGTCATGTGAATGAAAGAAAAGTAGAATGATAAAGAAATAATAGGTTTTTTTTGGTCATATTATTGATAAAACCATATTGAATAATTAAATAAAAATTATTTAACATCTCCTAACTTACAATATATGCATACAAAAAATAATTATCTTCAAACAATGGGGGGGGAAACACTAAAAATATACTCTGCTTTCTTTAACTTTAAATGAAACCTCGTATAAACAGCAGTTCAGTCGATACCAGTATCAACAAGAAACAACATTATGACATATTAAAAGAACATAAAAAATATAAAATATTGACATTATTTAGAAAAACAACGCTCAGATATCAATTGATTACAAATAAACGTAATCTATTAAACTGCAAAAAAGATAAACTTATGAATCATAGTAACTTTAGACTAAACGGTTAAAGAATAAAAGGTACCAGGAATTTCGTTAAATTTCATTTCGCTGTGCAATTTTAAATTAGGAAACACATAATTTTGTAAGTCTTTATAGGCTTATAACAGCAAACATATGTGTACTTAAGTACCAGATTAAAAAAATTGCCCCTTGAGTTAGAAAATGATGCTTCCATAAGTTAAATTATTTTTGAAAATTTTACTTATCAATAGTAAAACATTTATATGGAAAATGAAATATATTATTCAGAAATCAAAATAAAGACAAATTTTCATGTAGATGCTGAAAAAATATAGATATGTATTTTTTTCTTTTCGATACAACAAAAGATAACTGAATTACAAAGCCACAAAGTTTGAGGAATGTCATTCATATATTATACATACATATACTGCAATAACTTATGACGTCACGAACGTATATGTTCGTGACGTCACAGAACTTTGAGGCTTTGTAACTCCGTTGATTTTTGTTGTATCGAAGAAAGAAAAAATAAGTGCCAATACTTTTTCAAGATCTATTAAGTTATAGTAATGGAATTTTCATGAGAAATTCCAATAGATTTTCACAATTCAAAAATGGTTAAATTCGTCATTTTTGCTGATTTTATTTTTAAAAGTATGGAAATTTTGGTACTTGACTACAACAGTAGTTGATAAAAGAGTCAACTCTCTTTAATTGACCTTCCGGATAACCATGATATGCATACATAAATCTAGTACATATATATTGCTTTATACGACTAGACTTATAACCTATATTTAAAGCAGTTTTAAAATTTAAATAATATAGGCTGCATATGGTGTTAAACAAAAATAGCAACATCAGTTTTGGTCGGGTCAGGTAAGGTTAGGTATTCAACAAAGACTAATCGCAATGCAGATGGTAAGTATTTTAAGAAATTGATATTTTTATTTAACTCCATAATTATGTAGACTATATTATTTAAATTAAAAACTGCTATAAATTTTGGTTATCAGTCAGTTGCACTACTCGTAAGTTTTATGTAAACAGTAAGAATTGATTTGTTGCTTAAGTCAAAACTTTCTAGTCAACACCGAAGCGGGGGTTCTCGATGTTGTGCGCTTTTTCCTCCTGTCAAATTTCGTTTCCTCAAGGGTTGACCCTAACAAGCCTCATCCTCGTCAAACATAAACCTGGCGGGTTTTTTTCGCTAAATCAAAGTTGTGAGCTTTTTTCACTGTTTGCTTTTTTCGCTTATTCTAATGGTGTACCACCATTTCTAATTTATTTCCTTTTTATACGTATTAGTAATACATTCTATTCTTTCTTTTCTTCCCTTGATATTATACAATTCACTGGAATCCTTCAGTTTCAGAGCGACCACATCTTGTGGAGCAGAGACCCTACCTGAGCTACTGCAATACTTCGTAGCTGGAAAGTAATTACCTAAAGAAAACATTAATAGTCGTCTGTAATTACAGTTTGGATTTTTCAAATTTCGTTTCCGGTCGACCGAACAAAAACACAAAGTAAATTGTAATTTACATTCCTTCGGGTAATTGAAGATTGAGTTAAATGCGTGAACAGTCCAGTGCTGTGTTGCGCTTGACCGGTGACTGACAGATAGCGAAACCTTCTTATGTAGAGAGACACAGCTAAGATCTAAAAAGTGCTTCTTCTTGAGTCTATAATTTCTGTTTTATTTAATTTTTGTTATTTACAGGCTAAAAATACCTCGATCATCATCGTTCTACAAAGAAGGAGAACAACAATATAAAATAAAAACCTCGAGCCTCAGGGTTGGAATAGAAGAGTTGGTCATGAGATAAGAGATGGGAAAGGTGTAGAACTAGCTAGGTACCTGGGGATTGCCTCGGTGTTTTGTTTCTTATTTGGGAAGTTAGGGTTTTCCAACTTTTAAACAATATCTCGGGAACTAATGGAAGGATTTTGATTAAACCACGTCATAATGTTCGTTACGAGCTCCAGAATATGCCTGAATGATTCGCGCGTCTATCTTATTGTTAATAAAAACTAAAAGTTGACAATTATAATTTTACAATTACAAACTACTGTACCTTTACAAATAATTGTTGCTAATTATAGTAATACATTGTATGCATCAAATACAAACAACACAATACATTTCTTAACATCTAAAAATCGCGATTAACGTCTAACTTGAGGTTAATTTAGTCTATTTTTAAGGCGACGGACCTCTCGGTCATTGACTCCTTATAAAGAAAAGAAGATAAAATAAAAAGGAAAAACTAAGATTTGGTAGAAACATCTGAAAGATAAAAGAGGGGATATAATCCCAAAACTATTTTTAAAAAAATGTGTACATCCAGCTAGATTCCCTCGGGATTGTCAAGTCCATATTTACTATTACAATATAGAATATAGAATAGAATAGAAAAAGTACTTTATTTTGACATGTATTCCATACAAAATATAAAATAAATTCACAATTAATTAATTATAGAAGATAAAATAAAATAAATTAATAATATTCTTTCTTTACAGAGTACTTTACAGCAATGGTCTTTTTGACCGTCAGCTGGGTTGGCATAAACAAAACAATATAGTTAAAAATTATACTATGAGTCACATATATTTACAAATATAGATCTGTGTGTATATACCCTTCCTTCCATCAGTGCACCCATACATATATAATCATACAAAACATCCATATTTTCTATTATAGCCCCCCCATAATATTATAATAACCGAGCCCCCCAGTGTTTTGGACGTAGGTCTATAAGAACGTTTATTACTTATATTCAAGGAATCCAAAAACAAATTTGTTCCCGATATTTCAGAAACACTCTGTATAGTGTACAATCAATCTATATACTGTATATATATAAGTCAAAACCCACTGACTGATCATGAAATTTCTGGATCCATGGAGACTAGAGCCATGAATTTTTTAACATGCTTTGGGGTAGATCTGTAGACGCGTACTAAGAAAAGGTTTTGAAAATGTTCCACTCCAAGGCTGTTTTTTACCTCTAAAGCATATCTCTGGATCTAAGAAGCCAAGAGCTATGAATTTTTTATCGTGGTTTTGGGTAGGTCTGTAGACGAGTACTAAGAAACGGTTTTGAAAATGTTCCACTCCAAGGATGTTTTTTAACCCTAAAGCATATCTCTGGATCCAACAAGCCTGGAACTATGAATTTTTCAACATGGTTTGGGGTAGGTCTGTAGACGCATACTAAGAAAGGGTTTTGAAAATGTTCCACTCCAAGAGTGTTTTTTAACCCTAAAACATATCTCTAGATCCAAGAAGCCTAGAGCTATGAATTTTTTAACATGTTTTGGGGTAGGTCTGTAGACGCGTACTAAGAAAGGGTTTTGAAAATGTTCCACTCCAAGGGTGTTTTTACCTCTAAAACATATCTCTGAATCCAAGAAGCCTAGAGCTGTGACTTTTTTAACATGGTTTGGGGTAGGTCTGTAGACGCGTATTAGGGTTGTGCTAGAAATCTTGAATCTGAAATACGAAGCCGCTAGTGCTAACATAAAGTTTAACAGTATCGAACAAAGAATACATCGATTCACATATACGTCTAGACTCTAGACCAACTCGAAGACCCGTTATCCGCACGACAATCGATTCGTCATTGTCTGTCTCAAGTTCTTATTTCGATTATAATATTTGGAATATCACAAATCGATTAATCGTGACAGCACGTTTAACAATTATCAGTGTAAAATATATTTTCTAACACGGTGAATTATATCGAGTAATGATAAATTTTCCAGGTTTTGTTCAGATGTAGGCTTGTCTATTGATGTTAACATTGTATGTAGGCATTCTCAAGCATTGGCAGTGTTCGTGGCACTAAGCCATCAATCTAAAACGTCAAATTTTCGTAGTTTAAAAGTTATATCTGGGATGTCTAAATCGAATTAAGTAAAGGCTAACAAAAAAACAATTTAATCTGTTACACTGATTTTAATCAAATCTGGTAAGTAGGCATATTTTGGCCATATCTCAATTACTCAAAATTTTATTATATGTTTATAAAACACGAACTGAAATCGGGGTTAACGATTTTGATTAAATTTGCTCAAGTGTAGCTACGATTCAAACGTAACGACCGTGACAAAACGCAATCGTACCAACATTGCGGTATATGAGTTATTGTAAAAAAAACAAAACAAAAATCTGTTATAAAAATGCAATTTCTCAAAATCGGATATACCGATTCTTTTTAAATCTGAATGAAATGTAAAAATGAATGACCCAAACTTGTCTGCGAAATCACAAGTTAACCAAAAATATTACGCTCAAAGATTGGAAAAAACAAAAATGTATCTTGAAAGCAGGCATAAAAGTTTATATTTAAGGACCACTTTATAGCACAAGCTAAGCAAGTTTAGTTCCTTATTTAATTTTTTTTCCAAAGATGTTGATTAAGGTTCATTTTCACTTTTTGATTGACAGCTACATAATAATTTTTTTTCTTAATTTTTTCAAAGTAATTCGCGATAGCATGCTGAGTGTCTTACAATATAGCGAAATAGATTATTTAAACACTAAAAATCACCGAATAAAATTCTAATGATTACAAAAATAACAGTTTAGCGACAAGCTTTACAAAACTTATGTAGTTGACTATACACTTGCTAGGCTGCATAAGTAAGAAGTCTATTGTATCTCTGTCCAACGTACAGAGGACAATCTATGCATGTCTAATGAGTGGTCAGTCACAGCCTGGGAAGTAAGGTTTTACTGTTGTCACCGTGTTTATGTTAGCAGAAACCGTCGTGCCTTGTCTGAACCCAGCTTTGAGATTATGTTTTTTTTATGACAATTAGCGAACGTGGGGAGAATATTTTGAGATGAATGGAGTGGCAAGTTAACTGGTGGGGGGGGGTGTCGCTTTTAATTACCTAGTATACGAAGAGCTTAAGTTTGGTAAATACTTCGGCATCCGTTTTTGAGTGATCTTGAAGTTTGATGGCCTAGGAAAGGTGACTTAGAGATGTTGTCCGTCCGTCGTTGTTGAGCTTAGCCAAAACGGTCATTTTGTATTTAATTCTTAAATAAAACTTACAAAAACCCCTTTTCTTATCCAATTTACATAAATCTTGTTACTCGGGAGTTTTATAGGTCGGTGATTTTGAATCTGATATCCAAATTGTTATTAACCAACCTGCAAGATGGCGGAATTAATATGGCGGCTATAAAATGCTAAGGAACGATGAAAAATAAAATATTTTTGTTAAAGTTTGTCAAAAAATTTTGAAAAGTAATTTTAAGTTAAAAAAGATCAAATTTTAAATTCTCGGAAGAAATCAAAGATGGTATCAGATTTGTAATCAGCTACATCTAAAACTCGTTTTTTGGAAATTTAATAACGAAGATTTAAAAAAAAATTATCCCAATCGATTGCGAAACAAGTGCTGTAGATAGTTTTGAACGAAAAAATTGCGATTCGTGCTATTTTGCGTAGCTCAAAAACCTGTGAAATAACTGTTTTAAACAAACTTATCCTACTGGATAAGAACCCCTTGCTTTACTAATGGTTGTATCCAACTTGCGGTCAGTCCAATTTGCGGTCAAGGGTAAAACCGTCCATTTTGTGGTCACCCCAAAAATGTCGTGGGCTAATCGAAAGATATTTGTCCAATTTGCGGTCACATATTTGAACCCCATATAGCCATTTGTTTTTTTGATTCAATTCAATGTTTTTTTGAGTCAATCCAAATTTATCTATAGTCTTATTTTAAAAATGTCTGGGACTGGCGAACCTTTAGTACGAAGTATGCTTGTAATGCGAAAGAGTATATTCTATAAATATTAGTATCTATTTTTGTTGTAGCTCTCTCCCTCTCTATTTATATATGTATACAGTGTTTGTTTATTATTCCCCCTTTTTTAGGCTCTATTTAAGTGAACAGAGTCGTTTGTTCGTTCTGACTGACTATCCTCTCGTCAAAACAGTGAATTTGGTAAGTATATTTGTTTGGTCCTGAAAAGGACCGTTTGTTTAAGGGAAAGAGCTTACGCTTTCTTTTCCGTCTTCTTGGGGAGGAGGACAGCCTGAATGTTGGGCAACACACCGCCTTGTGCCAAGTAGACCGGAGCACCGGCTCCTACTCTCTCGGCGTAATTTCCTTTCCTCAGAAGCCTGTGGATTCTGCCAACCGGGAACTGTAGACCGGCACGTGAAGATGGCAAACGACTTGATTTGTGATTAGTAATTAACTATCTCTCAAGATGTGACCGCAAACTGGAAACCCTTCCACCTCCAGAACCTTGATTATCCTTCATAAAACTACACTTGACCGCAAATAGGACTGACCGCAAGTAGGAGGACACCTTACTAATACCTACTACTGCATTGACATTTCCTACAAAGTCCAAGAAAACAACTTTAGAGCAGTTACAGGATCTGCTTTTATTGCATAGTAGCACGATGTCACTATCAACTTCTTAGTTATTGCCATAACAAGTTACGAACAAGTTTGACGTTTATCTACAAATATTTCACTTTATACCACCAAAAGAATGAAATAAAACAACAACACAATAAAAACGAAATCCCAGTAAATCAGCTGACAAGCTCTGGAACATAAAATTTTAGCCAGTAATAAGTTTAAAAAGAATAACGTTTTCTGAATGTTTCTATTAAACTTGGAATGTATTGTAAACTATTAACACAAATTCCACTCTTCAGAACCAATGACGAACCTCAGAAATTACCGATATGTGACAGCTGTTAAATGAGTGGTATTTTACAACACAACCACTCAAATGAGGTTACGGGCGTTCGTCAATTTCTAGAGTTAATTAAAAATCATACAATAGCCATTTGTTGAAAATATTTCCAAACATTCCATTTTCATTTTATTGAATAAAACCTAGAACGTGTAATTCCCTCAAGGCACCCTCTAACAAAGGGTAAACACCATTTCAGAATAAACAATAATTACAAATATCAAGGTTACAAACTATTGAGATTATTAGAGATACTAAAAGATCATATGATAAAAATGTACTAAATGTATTTATCATTATTATGATAAATAATGATGTCAGAAACGTTTTCAAAACAAATTTAAACAAAACTACAATTCATATGTCCCAAATATTTAAATATCCCAAATATGCAAATATTAAATAAATAGTGTAAAAACACTGCACAAACATTTTCACTCGCCCATTACGAAAACCAAATAAAAATATCAGTTTGGTAGGTAACTGTCAGTCAAAATGTACCATGGACGCTGTCATTGAAAACATAAACAAGGTCGAAGCATGGTTCCCACTTTTAAATCAATCTTTTAATAAAGGGCGAAAAGGTTCATTTAGTTTTTTTGCCAATTATTTATGAAACGTGATATTTTTAAATAGCGATTTTAAAATATGATATAAGCTGAAAACGGATTAGTAGCACATGCCAAGTAAGTTTAGGCTCCAATTAAATGTATAACTTATATATAAAAGTCAAAAACGCACTGACTGATCACGAAATCGATGGATCCAAGAAGTCTAGACCTATGAATTTTGTAACATGGTTTGGGGTAGGTCTGTAGACGCGTACTAAGAAAGAGTTTTCAAAATGTTCCACTCCAAGGGTGTTTTTACCCCTAAAGCATATCTCTCGATCAAAGAAGCCTAGAGCTATGAATTTTTTTAACATGGTTTTTAGTAGGTCTGTAGACGCGTAATAAGAAAGGATTTTGAAAATGTTCCACTCCAAGGGTGTTTTTTACCCCTAAAGCATATCTCTGGATCCATGAAACCTAGAGCTATGAATTTTTTAACATGGTTTGGGGTAGGTCTGTAGACGCGTACTAAGAAAGAATTTTGAAAATTTTCCACTCCAAGGGTGTTTTTTACTCCTAAAGCATATCTCTGGATCCAAAAACCCTAGAGCTGTGAATTTTGTAACATGGTTTGGGGTAGGTGTGTAGACGAGTACTAAGAAACGGTTTTGAAAATGTTCCACTCCAAGGGTGTTTTGTACCCCTAAAACAAGTAGACTATCATATCATTGTTATTTATGGGTCGACTTTGATTAAAATACTGTATTTGGTTATAATTTATTTCCATAGCACCACAATTAGGGTTTTGGAAAAAATTACTTCTATATGAAACTATCTCAACTCTCCCCAGGTGAAACTGAGGCCATCAACTAGTATATATATATATATATATATATATATATATATATATATATACTAGCCATAAATGTCAGTAAGAAGGTAATTAGTCTGAAGTGACATTGTATCGAGTACGCGATATTATTTGGTTCTAGTAACTATACGAATATCCAAATATTACTTTTTCAAGAAAGATCAAGGTTCGAAATTACATTATTCACACTAACTTCACCATTTGACATTGTTAAGTTGGTACCATTACATGCAGAATTGAAATCTGCACATCTTTATCTAATTTAACGTGTTATAAATAAAATAACACACGAAAATGGACAATCAACGTTCTAAGATAGCCGTCATTCTTCCATTTTTATAGGGATCTATATGAGCATACTATAGTCCCGTATATCAATAATAAAAACATTCCCTTATCTAATAAATAATTCCCACACGATTTTAATTCAAATTATACACAATAACTGTAAAATACATTACTAAAGAAAACACTAATTGCGTACATGTATAGATGCTCTGGTCTACTTTAGGGCAAGGATCAACTTTACCTTAATAGAAACCGGTTTCAAACAACTGATTTGATTAACCAGGTGTAACTGTGGAATTCGAACACTCCAATTAATACACTTCACGCAGACGTGAAAATTATAGTCATAAACTTTAAGGATAGAAAGGAATGTCTTTGCCAAAACTATACCTTGCATAGATTGTCTATCAACGAGGAGTGTTGGAAATGTGATCGTAATTATGGAAGAGTGAGCACAAGGTGAGCACGTTTCTCTTCTGATTCGAAAACGGATATTCAAAAGACTGTTATCATTATCGTAGTCTTTGCAGTTTCTCTACTTTAGCGTACTCCTTTTTTAGGGGCTCTAGATAAACCAAGGACCCTTATAATTTCACGAGCGTGTCTATCCGTCAATCAAGTCGCAACTAGGATACACAAACAGGGCGATTTATTTCAAAATTTGTATTTACGTTCTTTGTATTGTCCCATATATGGGAAAAATATAGCGGTGACAAAAATACACCTTGGGGTAGGCCATAATTAAGGGGCAGAAACTATCGACATTTCGACATATATATATATATAGGGGTGGTGAAATGTCCCGGAACGGGTTAATATTTTTTGAACCGTTACAGATGGAACTATATAACTTGGTACACTGTTACTGGGCATAAAACACTATTTTATCACAATTTCAGGTACCACTTCGGGGGGGGGGCAGCCCACAAGGAGTCGGAATAAAATCTTAAATGAGAGCGTGGGTCGAGTTGTACAACAAATTAAAGGTCTAATTTAGTAGAATACAATGCCGCAAATCCGACTTCAAAAGGTTCACCCTAAACAAAATGGCGGCGTTTTAAAGTGTATGAAAGTTACTATGGCGTTGAGTGACATTAACAGTTCGCAAAAAAACGTTGGTTAACTTGCGATTTAGCAGACAAGTTTGGGTCATTCATTTTTACATTTCATTCAGATTTGAAAAGAATCGATATAGCCGATTTTGAGAAATTGCATTTTTATAACGGATTTTTGTTTTGTTTTTTTACAATAACTCATATACCGCAATGTTGGTACGATATTGTATTGTCCAAGATATAGGAAAAATACAACAGTAACCAAAACATGACCTTGGGGTAGTTAAAGGGCAAAAACTATCAAGTTGAAAATTTTATTTTGGTACTATTACATGTGGGGTATCAAATAAAACTAGAAGTTATTCTGATTACTAATATGCATGTTTATTTGACAAAGAAATTTACATGTTGGCTAAAAATTTGATCTTTATAAAAATAACTGTCCCTATGGACTCTTCGTGTAGTTTCAGCACACGCTTGGCGCTTTTATTATCATCTCATACAGATAAAGTTATGTGATGTGTACACAAATTATGTCGAGTTTTTTACTGAATTAAAATCTGCAAAACATTTATCTAGTTTAGTGTTTTTGGATAACAGGAGAAAAGTGCTACAGGTAAACAAAAGTATGATCTTGAACACTTGCACGATATTTTCTGGAGACTGCAACTAGGAATGTTAGATCGTTCTGGTTGCTGCTTTATCCCCTGTGCTGGTGCGCACTCAAGATAAATCATTCTAGAGATAATGCGCAACAGAAATAACTACATTCAAAATATGTTCTAAATAAATCTACAGAGACTCTAAACGTTCAGAACTATTTAAAACCCCAAATTGACGCAATACTTTTATCACTAAGACAGCCTTTACTGTTATAGGTTCTATTTGTTACTTTTAGTTTACTTCTTATGTGTTCACAAAACTAACTGTAAAACCCAAGGAGAAATAAAACACTAACGACTAAGTTACAAAATCTCTTACCACACATGTAGACAGACAGACAGATTGAATCTCCCATACACACGTAGGCTACGCAATAGTGAAAGTATTGTTTGGGTTGGAATTGGTCTACACGTTATCCGAATTTGCCGAGAGCTCGTGTGAATTGATCGGGTGTAATTTAGAGTTAGACAGTTTAGATTTGTTTTGGAGTGAAAGTTTGTTTTAATTTAAGTTTGTACGGGAACTGTACAGACAAATTAAAATTATTATTACTTATCCAGTAGGCGTGTTCGAATTAAGTTCGAGTCACACAAAAATTCGACTTGTTTTTCTTTTAACTGATCTTCAGATTTCATACCCTCTTGAAATCAAAATAATAAGTTGATGGACACAATCATGCTATTTACCCAGCCCCATCATACAATCATCTAAATGTAATGCCTAAAAGTTATTTTCTTGGGCCTTGTATGAGATGTTAAATTGTATTGCTAGATCGAGGAGTTATAGCCAATAGGTTTAGTTTCTATAAACAGTTCCGAATAAACATCGTAATTTTATATCAGTAATTTTTTGACGTTATCTTGGGTTGTAAATTTACTCTGTAGATATTAAAAAGTTTCCACTCGCTTCGCTCGTTTAATTGTCTCGACCTTGGCGAGCATGGAAGCCAAGTAATGTTACATCCAGAATTGAAACACATTTTTTATATGATTAAACTATAGTCCTGTATAACAAATTGTATTGTTAAATCAAAGGGTCTTATCCAGTAGGATAAGTTGGTTAAAACAAATGATACACAGGTTTTCTGAATTGCAATTGCTTGACTTTAATGTGCTCATATACAACCTTATTGAAACCCAGATTAATATAGTTAAATTTTTTTTCCCCTTCATTACTGTTGAGACCGATGGTTCTTGGTGGAATTCCATGTTTAAAGATAATAAAACACAACTATTTATTTTGTAATATCCACTTTTAATTAGTCTAGCCGACCAATGGTTTCGCCTGCTAAGGCATTGACGAGGCTGTATTACAGATTGAAGAAAAGAAAACCTTAAAACTAGAGGGTGGGAGTTAGGATACAAAGAATGGAAGGTTGGGGAAATACCAGGTCTGGGCAATGACCATAGGAACAATACATATTGGGAAAACCAGTTGATTGTTCTAAGTACAAATAACTTTTAAAGGTTTTACTAATGGAGAGTTATACAAATCTAACTGGTCATTTAAAACTAAATTAGGGTTACAGTATCTTATTCTTTTAATTTCTAAGCTCTCCAAAGCATTCAATTTCTTACCTTTATTATCAAAATGTAATATTTTAAAATCTACACTCGAATTAAAATCAGACACTTGATGTATTCTTAAATGATTTGAAAAACTGGAATCTTCATATCCTAACCGCCAACTTCTTTCATGTTCACTTAATCTAGATTTAAAATTACGTCCTGTTTGACCTACATAACATGAATTACATATTTTGCAAGTTATCTTATATACACCACTTCTCAACATTTTGTTAATTTTATCTTTAGAATTATTTAAAATCTTACCTAAACTATTACTACAAAAAAATGCCGGCCTACACTCTGTTTCCCTATTTAAAATATTTCCAACTTTTTGGCTAACATTTCCTAGATAGTTAACTTTCCGCCATTTAGCGCTATTTTTAACGGAAGTTGGAAAAATAAGTTTGCAACCCAGATTAATATAGTTAAATATCTAAAAATTGCGGCCATTTTAAACTGTTTCTGTTACTATCTCGTGTGTTATTTAACCTATAACACAAATTAAAATAGAGTCAAATGTGAAGATTTCAATGTTGCATGTAATGTTGGCCACGATTACAAATAGCAAAGTTATGGTCGAAAATGTAAATTACTCTATCTGTCAAGAAAATATGTTTTTGGTTTAGTTACTAGATCCGACAGCCCAACACGACTACATATCCACTAGAGTCCGAGATGTTAACACGAGCGGAGCGAGTTGTGGCTGTTTAATAAATATTCACATCTACGAGAATCGCAGAGTCTAGCTGACGTCAAGAAGTATTATCTGTATACCGTAACTTGACGTCTGGACCCGGACCGTCCCCCACTCGCTCCCTTCCTCACCCAGCTGTTTCCGTGATGAGTCACCTACTAGCGTTAACACTGCACTGTTTAACTTTTTTATGGGAGACACAATTTTAAATTTTTTTTTCAGCATTGTTAAAATGTTTACGAAAATATAAGCTAATTGATACCAAACACGACACAAATGTATGTAAATAGTACGTAAACATGTGAATAATAAGAATGTGATTATGCAAAAAGTAGCTGTGTAAAGAGCTTAATACTGGCGGTTTTTACAAACAGAATAGTGTCGTGTTTGGTATCAATTTGCTTATATTTTCCTAAACATTTTAACTATGCTGAAAATAATTTAAAATTGTGTCTCCCATAAAAAAGTTAAATAGTGCAGTGTTAACGCTAGTAGGTGACTCATCACTGAAACAGCTGGGTGAAGGAGGGAGCGACGGGGTTCGGGCCGCTCGCAGGTAGCCAAGTTACGGTATACAGACAATAGTGTTACACAGTTACAACCTGTGAAACAACTGTTTTAAACAAACTTCTCCTACTGGTAGACCCATATCTATCAATTAAATTAACATTTCCTACAAGGCCCCAAGCTATCATCTTTAGAGCATTACAGGAGATCTTCTAGTATAAAACTGTACGATGGAGGTTGGGTTAGTAGGAAATACCATGATGGGGACCCAACTTGTTTATTTTTGGAAAACATTTAACAAAACAACAATGAAACATTATTCTAACTTCAAGCAGCCCTGTTCTGAATGTTTGTATAGAACCAACAAGTTATTTTCTAAATATAGTTTGCTCACTCGACCACATGGCCGAACAACAAAAACATAAGGTTTCATGCAAAATTGAGAAAACTTGGCAGTAGTTTAGTATACTAAACACTTGCGTCTTTTGCAAGGAAATGTCTGAAAATAGAACTAAATCTAGGCCTCCGCACTGCAGCGCCGTTCATACCGAGCAGGCTATTGTAAACAACTTCCAAGTAATCGAATGCAGTCTATTTTTGTAAACAAAATGTTGCACAAAATGCATAGAAATATACGATTAATATTTGTAGGTGATTGATACTTGGTAGAGAGTACTGGCGTGTACCTAAATGTTCATTGAGGAATATGATTCGCATAAATGGTTGTTCAATTTCAAAATAGTTTTTCTGTAGTTCCTTGATATCTAGTTCTTACATTAGTCTATTATAGTTCAATATTATCTAAATATTACACCAGCCAAAACAGCATTGGGAAGGGTATTGATATCCATATATCATTTAAAAAAGTCGGCAAACGAGCATAAATGGTGAAAAAACGTTGTCGGAATTTCTCACACATCATCCAAAAATGAAATCACCTATAGAGGCCGAGGTCTATGTTTGTTCTCTCAGATATTAAAAACTATTGAACCGATTTAAATGAGAATTGGTAACATCATAGTTACCACTCAGAAGAAGGTTTTAATGTCGAGTTATTTTCAATATATCAATTTAAAAGTTGAGTTATGACAATAAAAAAAGTTTTCCTATCTATTTTTTTTCTATAAGGAAATGACAGCCGTAAAGGTCGATTTTTGTTCGCTGTTATCACGGCAACTACTAGACCGATCTCAATGAAACTTTCCAAACTTATAATAGTATTTTTAAGGAAGGTTTTAGACTTTGTTTCATATTGATATCTTTAAAAGAAACTGAGTTATTAGAAAATATAAATTTGTAGCAGTTAACGTTCGCACATGCGCAGTAAATAAATCACGATTTAGTCTACAACTATTCTGTGATTCTGTGTTTGAACTAATCTATGTGCCAAAGACAGATTTTATCTTCAAAATTCAGTGCGATAGTATTACAGCTTATTCTAATATTCTTCGCTATTTCAGACTGAACATATTTTTAAAACAGTTGGTAAGTATTAATTCAATACTAATTAATACTCAAAGCGCTCAGGAAGCCGAGAAAGCGAGAATAATAATATTGTAACAAACAAATTAAGTTACCATTCAAACCAATATAATAATAGGCTTACTCATTTATAGGTCCATCAGCTATATTAAACACAAAGATTGGTTAGGATTAGTCTAGACCAGTGTGTAACATTTTGAGAAGTGTTTTAAATTTTATTTTATTTTAAAATACAAATTTAGTTACATATCAACTAATATAATAATAGACAAGTAAAACAGCTTTGGTAATTCAACACAAAGCAAGATCAATGTGTAACATTTTGAAATATGTTATTAACTTGACTTTGGTTTAAAATATTTAAAACTATTCAAATTTCACTCAGTAAACGGGCGTCTATAATTTTATATACTTTTCATTTCCATCGTGTGGTCTTAAGTACACCAGAATTATTACATTTTTGTCTGCGTTAATCTCGGAAACTTTTATTTATTCCCACTAATCTCAGAAACGACTAGGCCGATTTTGATGAAATTTCGTATGGTTATTGTGCTTAAGGAGCAGGTTTACCACTTTATTCATTGTGGTAATAAATATAAAATAGCTGCAATGTTTCACACAAATACTTATGTTATCTGAACGTAAGAATGTATTTAAGTGGTTAAGAAACACACACACACACACGCACACACACACACACACACTGCATTTATTGCTATTTTAAAAGAAGAAGAGACCCTCAGAGGCTCACCCGTAGTAAGTATGAGCGAATTCCTAGCTGAATCTACAATTTTTTTCACGTAGTCATGAATTAAATACCTTTCATCTTTCATATCAGGTTTCTCTTGACCAACTCTTGTTCTTTTCCTACACTGACGCTATCAGAGTATTCAAGGGCTATGAGTTTATATTTTTATACTCTTTTCTTTCTATTTTTTTTTTAAATTAACGATGAGCGAAAGGTTTTTCGTATTTAAATAGGGAAAAAATTAAAATGTACAAAGAGTGTACAACAACTTTAAAATGTCAAATCGATAGTTGATAGTTAAAAAGTGTAAATCCAATATGGACGCTGTCTTAGATTTATACAAATTATTTTAAACAATATTAATATATTTAAATAAATCCCAAAATTGCTTCACTTCTGTCTTTTTTTTTTGTTGTTTATAGAAACACATTCTGAGACAATAAATCTTTTAAAACAGTTTAACGACCGATATTTTGGTTTTGTACCAATAACTCGCAAACCAGTATTTTCCCGGAAATTGCAGTTAATATTATTGTTTAGTTCATAGAGGCTATTATGCAAAATTTTATCAAAATCTTTGAGCCGATTTTGAGAAAATCGTAATTTTGTGTTTCTTTACTTATCATGGCTGCTATTACAATATTTTAAATTATCAAAAAAAAAAAAAAAAATTTTAAGTTTCAAAGATATGAACAAAATACCCCACATTCCAAATTTCAATTAAAGTTACAGGTTTGGGCTGTAAAACACAATAAAAACGACACGCTTTATTCCAAAAAAAAAAAAATCTGTTGGCTTCAAGAAAGTTACAAACTGATAAATCCCCCCAAAAATTAGTCAAATTTTTTTCACCTATTACTTATAAAATCTTGTACTATATATTAAAAGGAAAACTCTCAAAATCCCATCTTAGTATATGAACAGCTATTTTGCATGTCTCTCAAACAAACAAAGCACCGTTAATCTATACACCGCATCTCATCACATGATTGTGCCCCATTGACATTTACTCCCAATAATTGTGATGTAACCCATGAAGATGCTTTCACCTTGGAGGAACATCTTCCTTTCTCTACTCTATGTCTGTATTTGGAGCAATGTATGGCTGACATATTAAAGAAACCTTTCAGAAACGTGATACCATCATCCATTCTTTTGTTTACATGCGCGATTGGCACTGATTGTAATCGATATTTACATGAACTTTCTTATATAGGTTCACACGTTCTCACAGAAAACTATTAGTTTAATAGATAATAATTATAATAGACAATTAAAATAGTTACAATTCTTATTTTAAAATTAATGGATTGTTCATATTGAAGTAAAATTTATTCGGTTCATTTTCGTTTATCTTCCCCCCCCCCCCAATAATTCCTGAAAAATAATCTTCATTTACTTACGATTTGATACAATGGCTTGGAACATTAATATTTAAATTTCACCAATATTTGAACAAAATATTTATATTTAATTCGAGAAATTAGGTTTTTATAACTGAAATATATATATATTTTAATCGATTTTTTCCCGAATAGATGTTTTATAATCCTTATAAGCTACATTCTAGCAAAACTGAATCAAAATCTTAGCTGCCAGTTTATATATATAACGATAATTAAAAGTTTTCGTTTTATGGCAGCTACTCCCAAATTGAGAATTATTAAAACAATTGTCAAAGAAATTTGTGAGATATTCTCAAAATACTAAATTTCATAAAAATCTGCCCACTAGTTGGCACAGAAAATTGCACAGGCTACAGACAGACGTCATCCCAGAAAACACTTTATTAGGTTCAGAAACATAACTTTCTCTATACTACAAATTTGTAATACTATATATACAAATGAATACACAACGTTTCGAGATATAGATCAACAGTCGTTATCAAGTGTTAAAATAAAAGCTTGAGAAGCCCCTATAGTGAGAACTATAGTCCAAGAGAACTAGCTAGATCTACACCTTTTCTCTCCAGGAGTCTTTGGTTAAATCCCTCTCTTTATCTTCTCTATCAGGTGTCTCTTGACCAACTCTCGACGCTATTAGAGTATTTGGGGGTCTTTCTTTTCACATTCTTATTTTTATAAGACGATGTTCATCAAAAGGTTTTTTGGCTTTAAACTACAACGAAAAAGTATGAAAGCCCCCATTTACGGTCAAATAGCCTAGAATGTTAGAAACCAAATTAATAACATGAGAACACAAAGTTAAAACTATAAGCGTGAACGCTCAAACCAATAGGATTAGATTATGTATAAACTAGAACAAAAACCAAAAATACACACAATTAGTACTTTCTGTTTGAATTCTGAGGGGCTGTCACTTATAAACAAATGGATATTTTTAAAAATATGGTAGGCCTACCGGTACAGTATTTGGTTTTATGACAGTTATCACCAAATTTTGAGTTGTACAAAATATAATTATTTTAAAAACCTTAATATACTGATAAAATATGCTGACAAAATCAATCCAAACAAATAGTTATTCAGGCTCAACTCTCAACCTAACCTAACGTAACTGGGGGTGTCTCAAAACTGATATTTCTTTAAAGAATCTATAATAGATTGTTTTTTTTTTTTTAAATCACCACTCCCTCCATAGAAGACGTACTTAATGAGAAAGAAAAAAAATGAATACAATTTTAATTGGAGGTAAAATTCAACTGTGATTGGAGGATTTTTTAATTTATTTATAACGCATACATATGTCGAGTTTCGCTGAATTAGTTTGAGTAGTTCCCGGGGGAAATGAGACATAAGGACATGCTGAAATATTGATAGACTTGGCACAAATATTTTAAAAAAAATTTTAACATTTAATTTCCTCTTTGAACAGACTGCAGGAAGTCATAAATAACATCAGCTGTTGGAACAATAGAAGGTTAAGCCAAAACAATCAGTGTTTTACCAATAAGAAAGTAAAACAACAAACTAATAAAATTAAGTGGATCACTGTTTCGTAATCAAATACAGCCAATTACTTGAGCATGTTCCCTGGGCACTATGTTCCGATGAAAGGAGTTGTTAAAATGAAACGTGAAATGAAAAATTTTAAATAAAATATATTGGATCTTAGGACATAAATGATTTTTTTTTTAAATATTCTTCACCTTACTGGAGAGCTTTTAAATAATAATATATTTGTTCTACTTACGTCTGTTCATCCAAAATTGCATCAATGCATTACGGCCGTTTCGACTATTTATTCAGCCATGACCACATGCGCATGGCTGAATAAATAGTCGAAACGGCCGTAATGCATTGATACAATTTTGGATGAACAGACGTAAGTAGAACAAATATATTATCATAAATGAAAGCGCACAGTACGTAATAAATTTCTGTATCTACATACGGAATACAACTCTGAGGATATAACCAGATAATCGAATATTAACAGTATTCAAACTTATGTAAATAAATTTTAATTTTTGTTGTACAGGGTGTTAAATAAGTCCCGGAACGGCTTATATTTATTTAACCATTAAAGATAGAGCTACAAAGCTTTGCACACCAAAACCTATTTTAGTGCGTATTCAGTGAACTGATACCTTTCCGAGAGGGCGGCCCACAAGGAATAAGTAGGAAGTCTTAAATGAGATCATGGGTCGAGTTGTACATTGAATTAAAGGCCTTTATGAGTAGAACACAATGCAGCAATCCCGACCTCAAAAGGTTCACCCTAACTAAAATAGCGTGGGTTTAAAGTTCATATTAACTACAACGTCAGGTATGTTGAAAAGAACTTAATAATGTTTACTAGGTAGAGGTTATGAAAAGAAAACTTTGCAAATCAACATCTGGCTTTAAACAACTATTTTTTAGACTGCTCACTGGCTCTTTACCTCCAATGGGGGACTGCCCTCAAAGAGTCAAAAGGAAATCATAAATAGAAGCATAGGTTGATATGTACATCAAATTAAAGGTCTTTATTAGTAGAGTAGTGCTATTTTAGCTAGAGTAAACCTTTTGAAGTCGGGTTTACGGCATTGTGTTCTAATCATAAAAGTCTTTAATCCTATGTACTACTCGATCTATGCTATCATTTAAGATTTCCTACTTACTCCTTGTGTGCCGTCCCCCTGGAAAAGTAGTGGTTCACTGAATACGTACTAAAATAGGTTTTGGTGTCCATTAACAATGTGCAAAGATTTGTAGCTCTATCTGTAATGGTTAAAAAAATATTAAGCCGTCCCAGGACTTATTTAACACTCTGTATAATAAGTACGATAGAATTAACAACACCCATTAAGATTTTAAGATGGAGACAGTCGAGGCACAAATTTATAGATTTGCCAAGTTCCACAAACCACCCAAAGACATCCAACTTTTAAATCAAAAGAGAAGGCTTAAGCGAAGAAAACCACAGGATCCAGTATAGTGCTGTGCTAGTTATCCATAAAAAGTCTGTGTAATTTAATATAACTAACAAATTATCAGCCAATGAAGTTGCAATTCTTAAACTGCAAGTATTAATTTAGGTTAGTCGTTTAGACCAATTGTAATTGTTTAAATTAATATTTTAAATGATAATTACTGAAATTTCATTCCAAAATCTGAGTCGATTTTTATCACACAGTTTCTTTTTCCTTAGAACAAGGAAGCTAAGTGTACTTGCTAAATTTGTATAAGCGTACTGCGAACTTAATTTGCATTTTATTCTGCATTTGATGAAGAGAAAGTTTCCACCTCGTTGATTTCTATCTATCCAATCAACAAGTAAAATCCCCAAGGTGTTCCTTTAATCTTTGTTAGAACTGTACTATAATGCCTTAAGGTGCACCACAAGGCAGGTGTGTACGAGGGGTTCTTGTGTTTACAATAACAACCCCCCTCGCAGCTCAGCAGGTGGGCGAGGTATACCTGTAGAGTCCGTGTCTTCCCTTCTACAGCCTGGATCATTACTTCGACGAAAATTAACTTGTCAAACTTTTAATGGGCAAAACGTGAGGCATCATTAATTATACCTGTCTCACAACAATATCTGTGTAATAGTTCTCTGTAAATTGAAGTTTTGTGCTGACTCTGAGTCGAGATTTAAATTCTGGATTTTTCCGAAAACTTCGGGACGTTACATCGTAGAGTAAGAGACAGCCGGGTTGGAAAAGCGAACTACTATTCATTTCGCCCGCCTAGTGGGTACTATTCTGCGTAAAAACATTGTTCCACAATCACTGTCTTTATCTATATTCTAATAACTGTCTAAGAATGAGCGAATGAGGATCAAAGATTATTATAGTAGACGGGGTATAAGGTGTAATATAATTATCGGTTGAATTATATCACTTTATTGGAATTCCTATTAAAAATACTGCACTCATACATTATTTTATAAGTAATATTGGATTTCTTGATTGGTGAGATCACTGCTGTATAGAAACATTAAAAAAAAAAAAAAAAAATTCAAAAATCCAACAAATAATTAATTAGTTTATAGTAATGTTTATTATAAATGTTTTTAGTAATGCCGAACTATGGGATAATGTCCGCAGAAGGTAGAAGTGGACTACCTGCCGGTTCTGCCAAACTCCATTGCTTCTTACTCTACTCGTGTACGGTAAAGGATGGAAGTTCGTTTAGTCCTTTGCACCATAAACCACAAGAGACTTTTTGACAAGAATACGTCTTTAAAATAAGCCTAGTATAATAGTACACAGTGGAGAGGAGGGTGAAGTGCTTGTGCGTAAACTTTGAAATTGGCAACTTCGTGTGACGTGTAACGTCTAGACAGTGATATTTTTAATAGCTAAAAGATGAAATTGATACGTTGAAATTGGTGTCGATAAATAGAGAATAACAGGATTTACAATATTATATAGCATAAAATACAATATATAAAGTTACAAGCCGAAAGTGTGTCGAGTTGAAGACAATTTATACATCGACAAAATTGGACAGTATAACTTTCGATTGCGAAAAGATGAAAACGATACGTTGAAATTGGTGTCGATAAGTAGAGAATAACAGCATTTACAATATTATATAGCAATAAATACAATATATAAAGTTACAAGCCGAAAGTATGTCGAGTTGAAGACAATTTATACATCGACAAAATTGAACAGTATAAGTTTCGATTACGAAAAGATTAAAATGATACGTTGAAATTGGTGTCGATAAGTAGAGAATAACAGCATTTACAATATTATATAGCATTAAATACAATTTATAAAGTTACAAGGTGTCGAATTGAAGACAATTTATACGTCGACAAAATTGAACAGTATAAGTTTCGATTGCGAAAAGATGAAAATGATACGTTGAAATTGGTGTCGATAAGTAGAGAATAACAGCATTTACAATATTATATAGCAATAAATACAATTTATAAAGTTACAAGGTGTCGAGTTGAAAACAATTTATACATCGACAAAATTGAACAGTATAACTTTCGATTGCGAAAAGATTAAAATGATACGTTGAAATTGGTGTCGATAAGTAGAGAATAACCAAATTTTACAATATTATATAGCAATAAATACAATTATAATGTTACAAGGTGTCGAGTTGAAAACAATTTATACATCGACAAAATTGAACAGTATAACTTTCGATTGCGAAAAGATTAAAATGATACGTTGAAATTGGTGTCGATAAGTAGAGAATAACAGCATTTACAATATTATATAGCAATAAATACAATATATAAAGTTACAAGCCGAAAGTATGTCGAGTTGAAGACAATTTATACATCGACAAAATTGGACAGTATAAATTTCGATTGCGAAAAGATGAAATTGATACGTTGAAATTGGTGTCGATAAGTAGAGAATAACAGGATTTACAATATTATATAGCAATAAATACGATTTATAAAGTTACAAGGTGTCGAGTTGAAGACAATTTATACATCGACAAAATTGGACAGTATAAATTTCGATTGCGAAAAGATGAAATTGATACGTTGAAATTGGTGTCAATAAGTAGAGAATAACAGGATATACAATATTATATAACAACCGCCTATTAATTGAAAATGGCGTTGAAAATTTCTTATCATATAAAAATTACTTTCTTTTGTAGATCGGCAAATATTATATTTTTTAAACTGTTCCGAGTTAAGGCCAAACTTTAAATTTTACAGGTACCTTATTGACAGATTGGTTTAATAACATCGCGGTTGTTTTACCCAGGCTATATTAACACCTGCAATATATAATAAGCATACAATACATGCGTCATTAATGACTGTTAATTTATTCTATAACATCTGGACACCTGGCTACGCAACCAACATAGCCAACAACGTGTCTCTGAGAGGCGTTAAAGTCTCTCCTTTCTGAGATCTGTTTTGATGTGCCCGCAAAAAGAAGGACCTTGCAAATAGATTTTATTCCATCATTTCCATGTTTATAATAATTAGCCTATTACATCTGATTTCAATTAAGTTTATTCCACACATTGAAATTTATAACGGCTAGAGTAGCAAAACAGCGGGAAAAAAATATACGAAGTAATTTTCTACGTATAAAAAAAAACTTGTTTAGAATGAATGGTGGAAAAACACTGCACAAACAAAACATCACCTTCATCCCAAAAATGTCTCTGTACTACTCAAATGCCATAATTGCTGAATTTTTATTTATGAACAAATTCCTGCTTTGTACTATCTTTAAATTTAGATTTTAAAAAAAGTACGTAGTAAGATTACATGATTAGTTTTGTCCAGGTATAGACTTAAGCGTACTAATGATCTCATTAAACCGGAAAACTCCTAACCTATCCTATAGAAGCATTAAAGTCTCTTTAAAACTATGGATCATATTACACTAGCAATAATAATTGTACAAAGACATCGGCTTGTGTTTGCCGATACGAAGACAAGTTTTTATAAATCCACCATTCCAGATTCTGAAAACGTTCCGCGCCATTAGGTTCTCTTCTCTTAGCATTAAACTGATTGAAGAGCACGTGTTGGGCAGGAGAGTGGGTACAGTAGTTAAACTGGTTTGCAGCTTCCCACTTCCCGCGCTTGGGCACGCACTACTATCCTGCAACGCATCAACATAAATAACTTTATTGTGAAGTAACAACAACCAACATGTTGACGTGAAAAGAAGCTAAATTTTGTTAAATACAAAAAACTATTATTTGGATCAAACAGTGAAGCCAGGATTCATTGATCATAAAAAAATCTTAATACATTTTTAATTTGTTTCACATTTTACATAAAGTGTAGAAAAAGTTCCATGAAATATATGAGATGTCATAATTACCGATTATAAATACAGCGTGTTAAATAAGTCCAGGGACGGCTTAATATTTGTTTAACCATTACAGATAAAGTTACAAAGCTTTGCACATTTTTAATGGACACCAAAACCTATTTTAGTACGTATTCAGTGCACCGTTACCTTTCCAAGGGGAACGGCCCACAAGAAGTAAGTAGGAAATCTTAAATGAGAGCATAGGTCGAGTTGTACATCGAATTAAAGGACTTTATGAGTACAACACAAGGTCGTAAACCCGACCTCAAAAGGTTCACCCCTTTTGCTAAAATAGCGTGGGTTTATAGTCATATTAGCTACAACGTCAAGTATGTTGGAAACAAGTTAATAATGTTTACTGGGTAGTTTTTTTATAATGTTTTATTTATTTTTTTGCAATTGTGTACACGGCTTTAGGTCATTAATATTCTTATTTTACTAAAAGTTGACAGAAATCGTCGTTTATAGCCAATGGCCGATTTTGGTTTTTTAAATTTTTTTTACCAACTACTTTCACTAAACGGGATTTTTTTGGAAGATGACGAATAATAAGTTTTTTTGGATCCTTAGAGTATACACTTTTTATTACAATCATAAAGCTGATTTAGAGAAAATAGTAATTTTCTTATAAAAGCAACCCCAAATATTGAGTTATCGAAAAAATGCAAAAAACTTCCGAGGTATATCCAAAATTAGCCCTTGTACCAAATTTGATTATACTGGGTCTACACACATGGCATCATTTCCAAAAACCAGTTTTTTGGACTCAGGGACCCCAACGGAACTCACAAAATATTTTGAGACATCACGATTTTAATTTTTTATTATTAAATTTACCATTTTACCACAATACAAAACCAAAAAAATCTGAATCGTATAACAATAAAACTAATCTCTCTAAACTTTATTTTTCATAACTTTCTCTATACTATAGTCTATTGTATATGAGAAAATAAAAAGTGAACCTATCAAATTCCAAGTTATCACAAAACTAATAAACAAAAAATCAGCTGTTTTTTAAAAATTTATTTAATTAAACCTTTCCTTCCATGTTTTTATAACATTTAGAAGACCACAAAGACCAATGCAGTCGTGATGTACAGATTGTCCTGCAGGGGCTCTACTAATACAATCCATTAATATTTCTCTAAATTTATTATCAAAGGAGAGAGAGAGAGAGAGAGAGAGAGAGAGAGAGAGAGAGAGAGAGAGAGAGAGAGAGAGAGAGAGAGAGAGAGAGAGAGAGAGAGAGAGAGAGAGAGAGAGAGAGAGAGAGAGAGACATTTAAATAACGATCAATCTCTCCCTAAGCAGAGAGAGAAAGACAGATCAAGGTTAAACCGGCGGGCGGGGGCGTGGTTACCAACGTCACGCCTGCTAATGACATTGGACTTGTGTTTTAAATTCATATAAACCGTTTGTTTATGAAATTTCAGATATTTAAAACGTGCTACTGTAAACGTTTATAATATCGTCACAATTGAAAGTTATGAAATACAAAATTACAGACTTAACTCAAGTAGACTTCATACTTAAACGAACCGTGAGGGTTAATTGTATCAGCCAACATACTAATTCACATTTAATAAACACCTGATAAGGCGAGTAGTCTCATCAATCTAATTTTCAATTATAAACTTAAGAAAGATTGTTAAATTTCTAACTCAATCAATGAAAGTAAAATAAAAGAGTCCAAGTTCTATAAAAAATAAGTGAAATTGTTATAATAATTTGTTTTCGCCATTCCGAATATTGTTATATTAATTCAAAGATATAAGACTTACCGTCGTCAATATTCTGTTTGCGTCGTTCAAACGACGGCCGTTTCGGCTATTCAGCCATTATCAAGTTGTAAAGATGTAATCTAATTGACGAAGGGAAACCAGATTACATCTTTACAACTTGATAATGGCTGAATAGTCGAAACGGCCGTCGTTTGAACGACGCAAACAGAATATTGACGACGGTAAGTCTTATTTGAATTGAAATTGTTATATTGGATTTCTGTCTGTAGACTGTGAGCCGATATTAAGTTAATCAATTTTGTTTAGTGAGCATATATTGGCCATATCTCGAAACCTTCTTTTCACTTCCTCAATAATCGAAAACTTAGAATTAGCTTCCATAGAAAAGAAAAAACAGAACATTACGGTTTTCTCAAAATCGGTTCTAACAATTTTTATTAAAATTTGCTCATATATAGCCTCTAATTAAAACCGTATTGTCGTCATCTCTCCAAACATGACGGTTCAGTATTTGCCGAACCTATCACAAATTAAAAAATATAACGATTTGATTAAATTGAACAAAACAAAAATGAATCTTGTTATTAAAAGCTAGATTCGCTGTTATTAAAATCATAGACATACGCTGAAGAAACGTTTAAGGCACAATAGAAGCATGTTTAGGCTCTATTTAATTATATATATGTTAAATCAAAAACTGCGACAATGATTTATTTTCACTTCTGGTAAATGAAACTACCAATTTGACGTTTTTGTGGAGAATAGTTTTTATTGGATTTTATTTAGTTTTGTTGATGGGTTGTGAGATTGCCCGGGATCGGTTGAGAAATCTCGGAACCAGTCGCCTGACTTTATTGATTTAATTCCAAAGTGTAGTTTTACAAATCATTGTCGTGCTTAAATGGCGTTCCCGCGTTGTCGGGAAGGTCGAAATAATGTCAGACCGCGAAAATTATATATGGTAAATTGGGCGACTAGGGATAGGCCAACTGGTCTGCAGTTACCTTTTATAATTACAGCACAAGTCCTCGTAATTGTAAGAGCGTGCCACCTGGAGTGGTGTTTGGTTTGGTGGGGAAAAGTGAATTAAGACCTCTTTAGGGAGGGAACGGCCAATCACGTTTCCTTGCAGTAACCACAACCCTATCCCGATATTTGATTTATTAAGCCCACAAGCAACCGTAAAGTTTTGCAGGACGAGTGTGAAATGTTACACAATATTTTTAAACACTGTATTAAATTGAGGACAAACAAATCTTTTTATCGAGCCAAATCCTATAAGTAAATTTAAGGATGTCGGTGGATTTTTTAAATGAATCTCCACTACAACCCAAACTGCTGAACTAATTTTCCTTGAGTAGTGTATAGTTGTGCAGTACCAACCCCAAAATTTGAATTTTTAACTCGGAATAAAGTCATACAAATTGTATAAGGGTGTAGCTAAAGTTTCTTAGTTACTTTTATCCCATAGGAAATGCAAACTGTAAAATTAAACGTTTCCATTTTTGTTTTGTTTTACATTTGTAAATCTCATATTTCCTCGATTTATGACACTTATCTTCTAGATTTTTCTTTAATTCGAAGCTTTTATTTTTAGTCACAACATACTTTCCACTGAGGTTACAACTCTAAGTTGCACCCTCAGTCATTAATCGCAGGCAAGTTTTATTCATCTTTTTACTTTCAAATCATCTACCAACCATCTCCTCCAAGTTCTTCGCAAATGTTTGAATGATACAGCTCTTTGCTATGCCTGTTGATGATGGAATTACACTAAACCGAAACTAATAAAGTATAATCAAAGATGACAAAGTTCATGTCTGCGAAATTTGAAGTTTATATCTCAAATGGATCCTGAGTTATATCTATACACATACAGGCTGACAGGCGAGAGACGAAGCATCTCACTAAAAAAATACATGAAATTAATTTACTGTATAATTCTCTTAACTTCTGAAACAAACTATAACTGTGCAGAAATTTCGTTTTATGGTGTAGAAAAGCGGGCAGTTATTCTTTAGCCCGCAGCTATATCCACTACTCCTATCCCCACACTATACGAGTAGGCTATGGAAGTATCATCCTACACTTTTTATCGCGGGGACCAGATGGCCGCCATTCATGTTAAGAACAGCTGCAAAAGATCACTTTCTTAACAAATTATTTCATATTGACCTCAGTGTTTATGATTGTAGGTTCTAAGCTTACATCGACCCACGCCACTTTGTTCTTGATTATTACCTACGTATTATTTATGACCTTTTTACGATATTAAGTCATATATTACGGCAATTGTCTACTAAAATAAACAATTCAAAACATTGCACAAACTTTCTCTTTCTCTCTCTCTCTCTCTCTCTCTCTCTCTCTCTCTCTCTCTCTCTCTCTCTCTCTCACACACCCCACACACACAGATACCACCAAAACTAAATTGAAAAACAACTAAAACAATTCCTAACCAAGTTCAGGAGGGGTCGCGCAAAAAGCGCACCGCCCGTCAAGTTGATGTCTATCGAGGGTAAGACAAGGGTAAATCCTCGAGGAAACAAAATTTGACGGTCGAAAAAAGTGCACCGCCCGTCAGGTTGATGTTTATCGAGGGTGAGACAAGGGTAAATCCTCGAAGAAACAAAATTTGACGGTCGAAAAAAGTGCACCGCCCGTCAGGTTGATGTTTGACGTGGGTAAGACAAGGGTAAATCCTCGAGGAAACAAAATTTGACGGTCGAAAAAAGCGCACAACCCGTCAGGTTGATGTTTATCGAGGGTGAGACAAGGGTAAATCCTCGAAGAAACAAAATTTGACGGTCGAAAAAAGTGCACCGCCCGTCAGGTTGATGTTTGACGTGGGTAAGACAAGGGTAAATCCTCGAGGAAACAAAATTTGACGGTCGAAAAAAGCGCACAACCCGTCAGGTTGATGTTTATCGAGGGTGAGACAAGGGTAAATCCTCGAAGAAACAAAATTTGACGGTCGAAAAAAGTGCACCGCCCGTCAGGTTGATGTTTGACGTGGGTAAGACAAGGGTAAATCCTCGAGGAAACAAAATTTGACGGTCGAAAAAAGCGCACAACCCGTCAGGTTGATGTTTGACGTGGGTAAGACAAGGGTAAATCCTCGAGGAAACAAAATTTGACAGTCGAAAAAAGTGCACCGCCCGTCAGGTTGATGTTTATCGAGGGTGAGACAAGGGTAAATCCTCGAAGAAACAAAATTTGACGGTCGAAAAAAGCGCACAACCCGTCAGGGTGAGACAAGGGTAAATCCTAGAGGAAACAAAATTTGACGGCGGAAAAACCGCACTACACCGAGAACCCCCTCCTTGGTGTTGACTAGAAAGTTTTGACTTAACCAACAAATCAATTCTTACTGTTTACATAAAACTTACGAGTATTGGAACTGACTTAAAACCCATATTTACAGCAGTTTTAAAATTTAAATAATATTGCCTACATATCATGGAGTTAAATAAAAATAGCAACTTCAGTTTTGGTCGGGTCAGGTAAGGTTGGGTTAGGTTAGGTTAGGTTAGGTTAGGTTAGGTTAGGTTAGGTTAGGTTAGGTTAGGTTAGGTTATGTTAGGTAAACAAAGACTAATCGGAATGCAGATGGTAAGTATTTTTAGAAACTCCACATGTATTTTAAGAACATTGTAATTTTGTATTTTTTTATTATTATTATTACGGTAGCTACTCCCAAATTTTTAGTTATAAATAAATATATATATATTCTATTTATCATCACCACCTCCATACTATAAAAGCTTAAGGAACTCTAGCACAAGTTTATTAAACTCTGCGACAGCTTTAACATATAAAAGTTTGATTTGACAAGAAAGGTGGGAAACCATATCCCTCATTGTGTATGTGTGCTAATGTACTTAAACATGTTCTCATGAGCTGAGTCACATAGAAACCCGTTAACTGACAACTTGGAGTGAAGTTCAAGGCTACTGTGATAAAACACATACACTTTTAATATCCATAACTCAATGTGATTGCAGAAATAACAAATTGAACATAGCTCCGAGTCACTATATTGGTATGTATGTAATAACGTACGGACACAGCATAATAATAAAAACAAATTGATTTGCACTATCAAGTGGGACTTACATAGTCCCATCATCATACCATGTAATACAATCAAATACTCTAAATGCAACGCCCCAAAATTGGTATCAATGGTCTTGTAAGAAATGATAAATTGTAGCCTACTAGTAGATCACAGGGTGGGTAAGTTTGATCAAAATAGGTTCATAGAGGTTTTCTGTATATCGTAATACTTTCAGGAAGACTCCACTCGCTTCGCTCGTGTCAAGGCTGTATCTCATAACTACACAAATTTTGCTATTTGACGGATGTGGAGTTCGTACCATTACATGTAGAATAGAAATTATAAGTTATTTATAAGTAACTTATTTATAGGTTAAATAAAACAAGAGATATAAACAAAAAACTATTTAAAATGACCGTCATTTTTACAATTTCAACACGACGTCTGAATTTCAATTGGGTTTTACATGAGCACACTTTAGTCCACTATCGTGCTTACGTATAGACGACGGACGGACGGCCGGCATGTTTAAAATAATCAGTTTTCTTTCAAGGCCATGAAACGTGAAGATCAGTTACAAATAGGAGGTTGAAGGGTGTGCTAGGTAATAAAGGGTGTTTAGTTAAAAATAAAATTTATGTGTTTCAACGATAACTTACAACCTGTCATTATTACGCAGACGACCAATACGTTTTGTTTGGCCCTTCAGAGGTTATATTTTCTCAAAATTTTAATCAATTTTGTGAAAATCGTAATTATGTGTTTTTATATTAGCTACTTCTAAATTTTAAGTTATAGACAAACTGAAAATAATATGGCCCAAATATGACCACACACAAAATTTGATTTAAATCGGTCTACACTGACGACAGACATTCCAAAAATTATTTTTTTATTAATCAGAAGACAAAAAATGTAGGCTATTTATCCTCAATAACCTTAGTATTGATTTTTTTCACCCGTCATATAACTCTCTCTACACTATAAACAGCGTGTTAAATAAGTCCCGGGACGGCTTAATATATTTTTAACAATTACAGATAGGGTGTCTGGGGTTGGCTCGACGTGGGGTTGGCTCGATGTGGGGTTGGCTCGATATATTGGCCGCCCCAGTCAATAGCAATCACTTCCTGGAAATGAGTTAGGTTAGGTTAGGTTAGGTTAGGAAGTATGGTCATCGCAATCATAAAGCCCATCGACAATATGATATATCATCTAATTGGATACTTAAATAAACTTCAACAGTGCCTTATGAGTTCAGAATAGTTGTGATTGGTATTGTGCTTTCTGTTAGTTTTAAAGGATACCAGGTTAGCCAAGGACTAGCCAAGACCCGAGAATACTACCCGCGAATAACAAGTCATACTATTCTGACAGGACGAACCTCGTCACTTGAATGTCGCTCTTCGGCTGACCGAACAAACACCTGTAATTCCAAGAAGGGTTGCTGATTAAGCAGAAGTTTGAACAGATGACCCTAGTTCCCCACGTCGAGCCAACCCCACGTAATCACGGTTAGAGCTACAAAGCCGGTCGCCAAAGGAAGGTATAATCCCCTGTGTTTGTGTGGTGAAACCTGCGAGTTTTAATGACGCAACCCTTTCTTCAGCCGTCTTCATTCGATTTCCAAACTATAAGTTTAAGGTTCTTTACAGCTTACAGCTAGCCCGATCAAGAGTTTAGAATTTTATTTTACGTTTTAAAATGGAGGTCATTAAACACACGATTCCAAAGTTTGGACGCTGATGCTAAAACTAGCGCACGTTCGATATTATTAAATATAAAGACATAAACAAAACCACAACGAACCTTACAAAAAAGCTAAAATTAAAATTAAACTATTTTCTCCGACGAGAAGTTTTAACGTAAATACGAACACGGAAATATCCTCCAAAATCTAAACATCAACCTAACGATCCACCTCTACACTTACGTAATAACATAAATGAAATTCGTTTTAAAGACCATCTCTAAACAGAAATAACCAACTACCACAAGTTAAACGTTGAGGACAAATGATTCAGCGTCGTGCGGACGTAATCACGATGGCATTGTATTTTAAATTAACAAGATAACATAATGCAATGACATCAGGCACGCGTCTTGATTGTCCCTCTATAGTCTACATTCGTCTATGCTTTGTCCTCACCTCATACAGGATTGTGAAGGAATCTATGGCGCGTGCTTTCATTGAATAGTTTACGACTGATTTCATTGGCTAATATATTTGATCCAATACTATAAGAGTCTGTATACAATAACACCTAAATATAAAAGCGTTCAACACATTCTGACACTTTCCTTTCTTGGGATGAACCTCCAGATGTTTTTGTGAGAAAAGGATTAAAGGCCCACGTGTCTTTCTACTGTCAAATATTACATCAGGAGTAAATTTATAAACACCTGGTTAATACACTATTGTGGAACATTGTAAGACTCCGACGGACGGATGAAATATTATACTCTAGAAACAGTTTAAATCTCGGACGCTGTTTTGAAATTTACCGACCGATCCTTCAGTTAACGAACCTGTTCATTCTTTTGTAAATTCCAGCTTATATACATTTGATTAAAATCGGCCTCTATTTGAACATACACCGAGTAGCCCACAAAAATCGAAACACCGGCGTTTTTTTTTCATATTTAAATACATTTGTTTTACGATATGATCAATTTTTTGATCATTGCCACTTCAATCGTTAAGCAGTTGTGATATGAAATCCCTAAAATTTTAATTAGTACAGCCTAATAGAGATTTTACAAAGATAATAATGGTAGGAAGGTGTTAAACAAACTTTAAACTTTAACCTCACTAAAAGTTAAATGGTGAGAGAGTTTTATAAACAATTTTGAATGGAGAAGGGGATTTTACAAACATTTTTAACGGTGAGGGGTTTTAATAAAGTTTTATATTGTGAGAGGGTTTTAGGAAAGTATTTAATGGTAAGGTAAGATAGTTTTAAACAAATTTAAATAGTAAGAGGGTTTACACAAATTTAAATGGTGAGGGGAATTTACACAAATGTTGAATGTCGAGGGGGTTTTAAAAAAATTTTAAATGTTGAGGGGAATTTACACAAAAGTTGAATGTCGAGGGGGTTTTAAAAACATTTTAAATGTTGAGGGGAATTTACACAAAAGTTGAATGTCGAGGGGGTTTTAAAAACATTTTAAATGTTGAGGGGAATTTACACAAAAGTTGAATGTCGAGGGGGTTTTAGACAAATTTTAATTAATGAGCGTAATGAGAACTAATTTTAACACATATTTTACTTATGAGGGAGTTACAAATTTTAATTGGTAAGTAGGTTTTACACAAATGTTGAATGACGGGGGATTTTAGACAAATTTCAAATGATGAAATGGTTTTAGACAAATTTCAAATGATGAAATGGTTTTAGACCAATTTTAATAGGTAAAGAGGTTTTACACAAATTTTGAATAACGAGGGGGTTTTAGACAAATTTCAAATGGTGAGGGGGTTTACACAAATGTTGAATAACGAGGGGGTTTTAGACAAATTTCAAATGGTGAGGGGTTTTTACACAAATGTTAAATGACGAGTGAGTTTTAAGACAAATTTCAAATGGTGAGGGGGTTTTACACAAATTTTATTTCATGAGGCGGTTTTATACAAATTTTAAGTTATGATCGGATTAGGTAAATTTCAAATGACGAGGGGTTTTTAACTAATTGTTGAGTATAAAAAAATGGTTTCAAAATTTTTATTGGCGCCCATTTGAAAAAGTTTTTCATTAGTTTTACTTCAAATCTAAGACCTGCATGGACCTGTAATGCGTCACTCACTTTATATTACAACTATCGATCTGTACTAAGGTCGAAGTCGACAAACAAGCTGCTACACAAGATAAATTTACATCCAGCTGCAAGCCGAGTATTGTCGCGTTATTTCCATAAGAAATAAAGCAATTACTCCATGCCTAGACCATGAAGTACACTGATCCTATTATTAAGAGACAATTTCATGCTCATGGTGTAAAAAACACATAATAAATAGACCAAATAAGACTTGTCGGATTTAACCTTACAAATAAATAACAATACCTGTCCGCGCATAGCACTGCGACAAGCGAATTTCCTATTGTTATAAGAAGGAAAAACATAACCTACAAGAAAATCATTGGGCATCGATACTGCAGTTATTGTTTAAAATCTAACCACCGTTTATGTAGGGACGTAACTTCAATCCAATTGTTTATGTGGGTATATTTTGGCTATATCTTGGGAATTTTGGGGTAGCTGACATAAGAAAAATAACACATAAAATTGACGATTTTTAATATTTTAATCGGCTTTAACGATAAATTGCTCTAGATTGTAAGGATCTAAACTAAACGTGGCAGTTGTTTTCAATCCAAAAATAGCAGTTCGTAAGTGATCAGCCGTGGGAATGTTATAAAACATAATTTTAAAAAATCGGCTATTAGATCCAATTTAATTCAAATTTTGTTGAAGCGTGAAACCGAATGACCCAATATCGTGTGTAAAATTGTAAGTAAAAAAATAATACGGTTCAGGATAAATTTACCAAAAAGGAAAATGACCTTTGACCCCGTCATTAAAAGCTTGATTTTTTATGAAATACCATTTACTACGCTGAGAACGTTTATGGCATAAGCGAAGAATGGTTAGGCTTAATTTATATACCATGTGTCCATAAAGTCCCACCCCCTGTTCTTTTTTTTATTAATGGAAATAGACAGATTTGCTTTGGGGAAAGTTTGGATAACCAAAGGAGGAGTTTTTTTAAGTATCAAAAGTTTCAACCCTTACCCCCAAAATGGGGTAGTTTGGGGGTAAGTCAAGAATTTTAAATAGCAACCCCTATTGAGTGATACCTCATTTTAAAGGTCTATTCAAAATAAGAATAATGGCGTAAACCAGAGGTCTCTAAGTTCATCCTACCCAACATAGCGACCAATCGAATTGTGGATTTTACGTTATTATAATTAGACCGGAAATGTACAACAAGCTTTTGTGTCCAGAATCTATTGCTGCTAAAAAGTAAATGGTAGCCATTTCAAGAACTTAGTATGAGCTAAAAAAACAAGGCTCTTAACATCATTTTACCAACATAGAGCAGTTTGTAATGTAATAAAAACAACTGGAGTTTGTAGGTTAACATTCACAATTCGATTGGTTGCTATGTTGGGTAAGATGAACTTAGAGACCTCTGGTTTGCGCCATTATTCTTATTTTGAAAATACCTTTAAAATGAGATATCACTCAATAGGGGTTGCTATTTAAAATTCTTGACTTACCCCCAAACTACCCCATTTTGGGGGTAAGGGTTGAAAATTTTGATACTTCAAAAAACTCCTCCTTTGGTTATCTAAACTTTCTCCCAAGCAAATCTGTCTATTTCCATTAATAAAAAAAAATAAGAGGGGGTGTGACTTTTTGGACACATGGTATATGTATATATATATATATATATATATATATATATATATATATTATGGTTTTCATTTTCACTTTTTGACTGATCACTATCAGACTTACATTTTTGGTGACGATTTAGTATTGGTTGGTTTTGGACATTGCTGTGTGAGAAAGTTTGTGCAATGTTTTCTAACTTTTAATTTAATTTTAACCTATAAGTTGTATTAACATTTTTTGAAAGATTCCCGAATATTTTTTTTTAATTTGGTCTTTAGTAGCCTACCTAGTTCGGTGAAACGTGTGAGAAAGTTCGTGCAATATTTACATAGCATTTATTCTGCTCTTGTAAATCTTGGAATATTTCTATTTTTGAGGGAAGGGTTTTCAAGAAATAAAATGTTTTAAGTAAACGAATGAATGACTAAGTGAGGAACAAGAATTCCACTTTCACAAAATAGTTGATCAAAACCAGGCGTAACACTTCTAGTAAAACCGTTACTCCATTGATTGCGAGAAGAGTAGCCGGTAGTCATTTCACTTAATCTGACCCATGTACTCTGCCAAGAGTAAACTCTGTCATTTACTTCTATTCATTACATCCCCCCCCACAGGTTTAATTAGTTAAACGAAAAAATAATTTTATGTATAGTTTAAAATAAAATAAAATATTGAATGAGCATAGATTGAACAAACTTATCCAAACATAGATATAACCATAATGGACAATCCTTAAGGATATAACCTTTTCTGAAATATGGACAAACATTAGAATTTCTGTTTTTTATTATAAATTGAAACCCGAAATTTCCCATTTAAAATTATGTATGTTTTCTTTGTGTGTCTACGGTAATCGAAAGTGTAAAGGAAAATAATTTTCAAGAACAATTTTAAAGTGTTAGGGAGAATTGCGTTTCAATCTCATTACCTAGCTCTCTACATACAGTAAGAACTATTTATTTATTTTTACAATGTTTTACATGTGTGAAAATGGACTCCAGACTGAAAATTTTGAAACAAAAACCGGTGTTACAGATAGAAGTAAGGGGGAGGGGGATCCTGCAGATACAAGAATACTATAAAGTTGTTACATTGAGAAACCTGTCTTCTACCAAAGACGTACAAGCTAGGTTGAGTATTCCCACTTAGCATAATCCAATGAGAGGCCATAGGACGCTCTATACTCAAAGACAGAGGATACATGGTGTAAGTTTCACATCGCATTGCCAAACTCGAAAAGTGTCAACATAATCTTCAAAAGAAAATAAGACAGACAGAACATAAAATAAAGAGAAAAATTGAAGATGAATATGAAAAAGAGGGAGGACATAATAACTCCTCATATCCTCCTGGCATGTATAGAAAAGTAAAAATGACATTCTTAGGTTTATTCCACATATTTGCCTGTTTTTTAGTTTTTTTCCCTATTTTCCGAAAGTTTATTTTTTCATAACTTATATACCCTTTTCTCAAGAATGTAAAATATTTGATATTGATTTTTTTTTTTTAATTATTTAAATGTTTTTTACAGACAGACATATAAACTATTTTAATAACCACAATAGCCTACTTTTATTGTAAAATTATTTTTTCAAGTTTTTCAATTAAAATTTTTGAATTATTTAAAATACTAAAAATTCTAAAACTATGTTAGGACTACAGTTTTTATTTCCAGTTGTGTCCAAAACCTAATTAATACAATAAAAAAAAACTTCAATAAGTTATCTTTAACCGTTTCTGAGAAAAATAAACAAATGTTAACATTATAAAGATAGGAGACTTCTCATCCCTTCTTTAAGGGTGACCCTTCATTTTCAATGCTACCTGAACTTTAAATTTACATCATAACCTCCACATTTTACCGAAATCGATAGAAGTCATGGAAGGTTGAACCGATAATTCCCGAACTGGTCGTTTTAAAAAGTTTTGTCTTGATCCAGTAGCAAAATTTGATCCAAATCGTTGCAGATATTTTGAGATAATCATAATTTTGAATTTTTGTCTTATATCAGCTGTCTCTAAATTAAGTTTGGGGGGGAAATGGATTAAAAAACCCACCCAAGATATAGCTAAAATACGCATTGAGGCTGTAGAACACTGCACAAACAATACAGACAGAAATCAGACACAAAAACAACTTTTTCAAAATCACCTATGGGAGATAAAATAAAAATGTATACTCGTATATATCTTAAAATGGTACTTCACCAAAGTAACATAATATCAGACAGAATTCATTGAAGACCTAATGACTTAGTTCATTACAAAGGGTTAAGAATGCAGTTTCTGATTCCACCAGACTAAATAATGACCTCTCTCTAGTAACTGGATTCTGTGGAGTAAACAAAAACAAGTCTAATTGAATGCCTGCTAAACCTGCATTTTACAGTTTCCTTTTATATGTGTAATACTATCTGTAGCCTAACATCGTCAACAGTTTTAATTTACTTGGCATACAATTGATATGCTGATACAGCTGGTTTCGAATTTATTTTGACTAACCTTTTGCCAACTTCGACCTTAAATACCCCTCCTCCCGTTTTATATAGATGCTAGAGGCCTTTTCATGTATGTAGGTTCTACATAAAAAGGAACTACTGAAAAAATCGTTTCAAATCAGTTAAGAAAATTTTAATTAACTCCACGATCCGTGTATCCAATTTTTTGATTGTTTCTTGTCTGGAGTGGGGGGGGTAGATTAAGATAAGTGTAAAGTTTCATTCTGTAGTGTAGGAATTGTCCCAAATATATTGTTTATAACAGTTAAAGGAGATTTTTAATATCTTAGAACATAAGGAACGGATTTTAATGAAACCAAAATATTGTTTCGAGCTCTACAATACGTCGCAATGCCCTGCGTGTCGATGCGATAATCATTATTGTTTATAGAAGAAAATAAAAAAATAAATTATTGTCGATAATGTTATTTGTATTGAATACAAACTAATTTCAAAATGAAATCAAGAATGTAATCTCTAAAAAACACGATTGACGTTAAGACTTCATAAAAGTACGCCATTTTGATAAAAAATATTCTAAATCAACTTTCACTAAAATTTCTAAACGTATGTAGAAAAATATATAACTTTTACCCAGTTAGAATACTTTCACTGCAGGGTAAAATTCTTATATCCAAGTGAAATTTACGCAAAAAAAGTTATGGTGTTGACTCAACATCCTATTAATATGGGGAACTGGTAGGTAATTCTGGTTACGAAGGCTAGAATTACGACGAAGGAACTATAATTCTTCTTTTTTTTATATAGACACCCAAGCTTAGGGTTGTTACACACAAAATTACCATCATTTCTGTGGAGATAGAAGTAGCTCCTAAATTTTTTTCCCGCTATTATTGATTTATTGATGTTTTTGATAATACTCATAATAATAATATTTCTAAAACCATGATCCCCATCATTAAAACCCTATTTGAATCAACATGATAGCTACAAAAAGGAAGTAAAATTTGAAATACACTACAGAGCACACAAGATTATAATTGCTTATCACTGACTCATCCTAAAGTTGTGATCAATGTTGTCATAGAGTTATGAGCACGTAATTGTTTGTTTATTTATCCTTCCGCCTGACGTAGCTTGATAAGTACATGTATAATATTTCTGTAGATAAGCCCTTATCAGCTACTGAATAAATAATGTACAAACCTGTTAAGAACATTGATTACGATAAGTAGAATGGTTGTTGTAATGTCTGTACACGGTTGTGATTTCCCGTCTCAAATTTGTAAGTGAGTATTAACGGTTTTCGTGAAATTTGCCGTCAAATATTTAAAATAGCCGCCATTTTGAAACGGTTAAAGATTTTTTTATTCATATTTTGCACAAAGATAGCGGCCAATAAGATGAACATTTGTGCAGAATCTCAACGCTGTAACTCAAACCGTTAAGGAGTTATAAATTATTTTGTAAAAAACACAGACAGACAGAAAGACGCTAAACGAATCGAGATAGGACATATGTCTATATAAACTTTTTTGCTTATTTTGACCCAAGGAATCACTACGTAAGTTATTGCCCCACATTTTTCGAACACCCTGTATATCCTAGTAGCCTATAAATAACAGCAGGGATGTAATTCAAAAATGTCCAAACTGTTATACAGTGTGGCCGATAAGACAGTTGCATTCTCCTTTAATCGTGTTGCTAATTAAAATGCAATTTGCTTTGTAATGAGGTGCTGCTTTTATAAGGACAAGTTTTTCAATTTTGACTTCAGTGGATGAAGGGTGAGTCAATAATATCAAATACGACGTATAATCACGTGATACAATTTGTAAAGAGTTCGATGAAACAAGAAAAGTAACGCGAAAATTTTTTTGTTGAACTCGCAACTAAAATAACGAATGCTTACGCGACTGTATTTGACTGCTAAAAATCTAGTAATATTGGTTAGCACATGCTAAAATAATTTTTTTTTTTTACTTAATATCAGATGTGTTATGATGGAAAAACACGTAAGAAGACAATTTGGGCAAAAAAAAAGTAATTTAGGCCATTTTAGTCTGCGTCCACTATCGTGGACGTGAGCACCTGGAGATGTCCACATAACACATATGTTACCATGGAAACATGGGAACTGAAAACTACGATCGCAAAAATGGAAGAAAACTATCCACATGCGTAAAACCAGTCGTCCACACCACACAAATGCTAGACACACTGACGAATCTAAGCAACAAAACTATGGCGTCCACGATCGTAGATACGCGCACATGGCGGCGTCCCAATGAGTCCACGATCGTGGACGCTAGCAGTCAACGTGTTAAAAAGTAAATTATATCTCCTAATCTTAAACTTATTGTTAATTGAGAATCTTCTGAGGTCAGAGGGCTATCTTGATAAATCCTAATTTTGATGTATATAAAATTTATTATCATTTGTTCCACATTTTCAACATCCATAAAAATACAATTTTTATCATTTAAGGAAAAAACAGCTCGTAAGTCGGAAAATAGCGTTTTTGAAACATTATAGATACAATTTTCCCCTTGAATGAAACTACATGCATGTATTTTCCAGATTTTTAGAAAACGTATCATACTCGTTTTCACCTTTTAATTTTTAACCAGTTTCTTCTGGAAATCGTCGAAAAGTCACAGGGAAAATTCTTGTACCTTCATTTTACACGTTCTATTTTTTTAAAGATTTTTATTGACAACTTTTTAATTTCCCATCCGATCTTTTAGGATTTTACAATAGCTAGCAAAATACACGTTCAAAATAATAATAATAAATGATAAGTTGAAAAGTTATAGCCTATTTTGGCGAAAATACCTTTTCCATGTCATTTTTTCATTCTTTTGTAAGTAAACAAATATACACAATATTCGACTTTTTAAAATTATTTTCAGGTTTTATCTAAACGCTTAACAAAAGCAACACCCCCGGAGATTTCCAAAGTTTATTCCTAAAAATTAATAATTTAAGTGAAGTAAAAGTTATTAATGAAAACGGTATGAGAATAGATTCATCCGTTTCGGACATCCTATGGACTTTATAGAATTTTAAATGTTTACAAACTTTGAAAAACTGAAATAAAATATTGTTAAAAAATAAGATTTTAGTCCATTTTTACTAACTTTATCGATTTTTATGTACGATTTAAAAGAAGAAGAATATATACTATCTTTAATCTTATACCAAAACGGCTTTCTTAAACATTCTTTTAGCTTTTTTTAGAGTTATATTACGAAAAATGGAACTTTCGGAGAAGAGTTGATGAGTAATAATAGAATTAAGTACAACTTTATGATCTAAAAACGAGCTGCGTTTTTCTAATTTGTTTATTTTTATTTAAGAACATACTCCTGGTCTAAAGTCGATACAGTACAATGTCTACTAGAGCTATAAATTATGTACTCGACTGCTGGATTACAAGTGTTTAATCAGTGAGATTTACAATAAGTCCTAGTATATTAAGGGGGGTACACGTGTTAACAAAATGTCTTCTCGTATTATCGACACTGTAATAACCTTACTAAATAATTAAAACGCTTTGTTCGCTCAGCTCAGAGGTAGGTTTCAATCAATCATCTCGATAGAGGCCATTATATAGCTGACATTGACAGGTCTGATACGAGGACGTGATTAAATGTAGCCTGAGCACAGCATCTTTAGAGATCTACTAGATGGTTACCAGTCCTTCGTACGGACTTAAACTGCCTACTCCAGTTAAAATAACGTTCTACCATGGTTGTACTGTTTGTAAAGAACAACAACAGCTGTTTACAAATACTGGATCTATCAATCGTTAATTAAGGACAAATCTTGGTAAAATTAAAATTTAAGTTGGTTGCCCACCTTGTGTTCGCTTGAAACTCATCCAATCTCTATAATTAATGGCTTAAATGAAAGCTAGTACTCCACTGAAGGTTCTTATACAAAGACATTGCGGGTGACATAATTTAAACTAGAGATATGGATCTTTAAATAAAGTCGAATTTAGGAAAAATTCAAATTTATGTTGTTTGGAGGTCCATAAATCGCCCTAAACTCAAAAGATTTGAATGATCTCTATCTTATATGAAAGCCTGTAATTCAATGAGTATTTCAAGGACCAAAAGTAACTATGTACCTGTATTAAATCCGGAGATATATGAAAAACAATCATAAGACAATGCTTCAAATTTGAAACTCCCATAAGAAATGCATGGGGAGGAATTTTTGTTTGAGTATAAGTCGAGTTATGCGGTTTGATGGTAAATCTGGGCGTGCATTCTTTTAATTTAAAACATCAATTATGAAAATCGGTCGGGTAGAAGAGTCCGAACGGACTCGGAAAAGAAAAACCGATATTTTTTAATATATAAGACTAGATTTCAACATTTAAACTTTACGGTTGTTTTATTATTAAACAGTAAGCTAAGGAATTCCGTTTTATTGAGATTGATGCAGGAAGTCATTCCTATAATCTCAAATTTCGAAGAAAAATATTCACAAATTGAGTCTAACCACGAAATCACAACTTCTGTTATTAAATACTTTTGAATAAATTTTAAAAAAGAATTTTTTTTCTAAAAAAATATTGAATGAAAACTTGTATTTGTGCGTTACTTAAAACTGTATTGAATATACTGGAAAATCATCTGAGTCTATTTTTATATAGGAAATGTGCACAAACTTTCTTACATACACGTCACAAAACAAAATACTACCCTAATATTTTGCTATTTTCCCAAATATGCTTTTAACATGTGGGGAAAGAAAACAATTTAATTTTTCTATTCTTTCCTAGTGTATTTTCTTAGGGAAATATTTGTTTGGGTATAGAAAGGTCTTAGTTTATTTTGTTAATTTTATATGTATATTTATAATATTTAGATCAAGCCTTGTTTGCCTGGCGTAAACTTTTCCTATAGGCGGAATAACTGTTCTTGGCACTTGAGGTTTATGCACATACGCATGGTTGTGAGGCTACTAGTCCAGTGTACCTTACTGGAGGCTACAGTTATACGCACAATCTTTTTTATGATACCACATGCTTATGTATAGTCATTTGTGGTGGGGGGTAAAAATAAGTTTTTCCAATAATTGACCAAGTGCGAAGAATGAATGATCAATCTACACTTTAAAAACCGATTGAAATCGAGTTAGGGAAAACGGTAGAGCAGGTTTAATATACGTTTTGTAACCCCTGCATTAACGATAGTTTTGTTTTTACTAATAACTCCCGTAGCGAAATTTGGGAATGTGGCGAAAGATGCTGGTTTTTATTTAAAACCTGTTCCTTCAACTGCACAAGACGAATGAGGTCAGAAAACATAACGAAGAGGGAAAACAGCTCAAACCTTTGATTGGAGAAGATTTTACTCACGAAACAGAATATGTACACATGAGGAGTTATTGTATTAAGAGTACTGTATAATACTTGGTCTATGCTTACAAAAATTGCTTTTATACGATATATCAACGTTTATCGTAATAGTCAGTTTAATCCATCTCTGACACATCATATAACCTTTAACCTACAATTGACCTACTCAGGAATGTGACAGAGTCGAGAGAATTAAATTATTTCACATTTAATGAACTATTATGAATGTCTAATACGATTTATCGTATGCTCTGATGAAATTATGTGTGTAGCAAATGAACAATTCAGTTATTTTAAGATTTTAATTTGAAATAAGTTAGAAATTTGATTTAAAATATAAATAAAATTTTTTTTAAACTATTTAAAAATTTGAACAATTAAAAAAATTCTGAACATTACCGGTACGCATCAATCAAAAAAAAATATAAGGAACCATTAAAAATTTATTTTAACCTTATGTAAAAATGGACATTACAAAATACTTCTTCCACAAAATTGAAAACATAATCACAACTGTACCCTATTCAAAAAGAGAATATTAAAAATCAAACAATGCAGGCTGTGAAAATGTCTACCTGTTTTTTAACCAAAAACCAACTTTAAATTGAAAACATGAATTATAAAACTGACATCGTAGTCAACAATTACACTAAACATTCACGAGACAACCGCTTAACAATTTCCCAAAAAATCTTTTTCTGTCTAAATTTTAAAAAATAGACTTCGTCTGATATCTTTTATAATAGTTTTAACGAAAAAACCATTTCAAAATTGTAAATTTACACTACAACCTGCAGAAAACAGAAAAATTCTATCTTCTCGTAAAACTAATCAACATTCAACTGATACGCTCCGGGACAAAATAGTAGGAGATTTATTTTGCTGTTTGATGCCTCCACTTGCCGATGAATATGTGATCATTGATTGTTGCACACAAAATGCATTGTAGAAATTAAATAAGAAAAAAAATACCAACACATTGTTTGAAACGTCAGCCATTTACAATTTTACTAACATCCTTTTCAAACACATCCAACGAATAGTAAATTAGTAAACTAGTTTACATACTAATTTTCACTAAAGTTATGTTTTTAACTGTTTTGGTTTTTAATAAGTCTCGTAATTTCTATTGTCGAAAACACGTTTAGGCAACTGCAGGTAAAGATTTTAAAACATTTTCAAAATGAAATATTGTGAGACGCTAATCAAACGTTACTTTAAAAAAACACTATTTAAAATTTGTAAATCAGACGCCAATTTGAAATTTACCAACATAAAGCTATTTTTCAGATTAACCTATTCGTTAAATAGTTTGTAAAACCGAGTCTGTCAACCAAATTTGAGTAAATTCGGACAAACAGGGTTCTCTAGAGCGCATACTAAGGTTAGTTTGAGGTTATGTTTTAAACTACAGAATTTTGTTTTCTCAATTTCGTCTCAAACGATTAAAACGTAGCCCCTAAGTTTAAAAACAAAACAAATTGATCTCTAAAAATAAAGTCATTTCATAGTTATCGGAAGTTACCAAACATTCTACCATAGAGCATTAAAAAGAAGTTTTTATTTTTCAAATTCGGTTCTAACTATTTTGATGAAATATGAAGATTAATATCGAATGTGCAAAATTGTAAATGATAGAAAATCAGCATTAGAGAATCGGCTAATTTCAAAAACTAAAACGACCGGCGCGTCATAATATTTATGCTCAAGGCATCATGATATAAATAACTTTAAAGTTTATTTACATAGGCTATAATAGTTGAAAATAATCTACAAAGTCTTAGGACGGGATCAAAGTTTGATATTCACCTTTTTACTGACAAGTCTTTTTTTTACTTTAAAACTAAGGTTCAAATGGTAAAGTTGACCTTATCGAATGCAGCGTCAGGTGTAGTTTGAAAGTCAGCTTTTTCCTAGGAAACACGATAGTCTAGCGACAAAAATACGAAGCTTGCTTATATTATCAAAATGTTAACGATTTGTCAATAGTTTGCAATAATATATAAAATATTGTGTTGAAAGCAGTTTCAAATCGCCACCTCATCATGACGCTTTGACTATGGAGTGGTGTGGTGAATGTGGCTATGCACCACACAAGACCGCATGACCACAGTAGAAGAATCTAGGCGTAAATTCAAATAAAACATTTTTTACAATTCCCAATTTCAAAATTCGAACTTTCCTACGTACACCCGAGACCATGGAATGGTCGTTGATCCATTGGAGTTATTTGGGAACATTTATAATTCACTTGTATCAGTAAACGCAATAAAGAAGATAATTTAAATCCGATTTTGCTCGACAATGATATGTAAACTCGGTTTTACAAATACTGAACGAATTCGTTAACCAGAAAAATTGATCGGTAAATTTCAAAATGGCAGCAGATTTTAAAATTTCACAAACTGTTTCTCAAGGAGAGTTTATAATCCGAATATGGCAAAACGCTTTACAATTGTTCAGCTTAAAAATTCAACTTTGAAACAAAAGGAAAGACAAAAACGTTAAATAATTTTTTTTTTAAGTCCAAAAATAGTTCCCAATAAACGGAAATACAGTGAAATTTACTATGTAAACAAGATTCAGATTTTACTATTCATCAATTGAAAAAAAAAAAAAAAACTTCGATTTAAAACAGTTTTTGGTACTTACGTATTAACGCCACCGCAGCAGAAGTTGCGTTAATGCGCATGCGCCAATAAAGAGCAAACTGGTTTAAGGGAAGCAGAATTCCATTTTTTCAGCTTTGAGATTCATATACTTTCATTTTATGATTTGTAGCAAAAATTTTAGGCGTAGATTGGCGGCACTTCACTTTTAAAGCTCATGTTTATCCATGATCTAATTTCAAATTATTAACTTCAATAAACTTACGAAAGGTTTGGCCAGGTGATTATATATATATATATATAAGGTTTGGCCAGGTGTTTATATATATATATATATATATATAGCTACCTGGCCAAACCTGTCGTGATATATAATTATATCGCAAAGTAAGCAAGTAGCAACTTCTGCTGCGGTGGCGTTAATACGTAAGTACCCAGTTTTTTTAGCATACTTGTTTCATTCTAACTTTGTACAATGATGAATAATAATTTATTTTGTCCAGTTTTAAAATCTTCATCAAATAAATGATACCCAAACCTATAATTTTTTCTATGATAAAAGAGTTATTTCTACAAATATAATTGTTAAAAGATAACCTCACAATACTGGAAAAAAATCAACAATACCAACTGTAATAACCAGTATTAAAGTTGAATTTAAGTGTAGGTAAACAAAACTTGGATTTTAATATTCGTTTTCGACTAAAAAAAAATCATATAAAAAACATTTTTTTTTAGATAATTGTCAACCAAACACTATTAGCGCTACATAATTTCTCATTTTGTACAGCTTTAAAATCTGCGTCTAACCTCTAACTCTGTTTACTATGACAAAATATAAGTTGGTTTACTAAAAAATTTAATGTTTGAAACATAACCTTAAAATAAGAAAAAAAATTCATCCCAACAAATTTTAGTAGTTGGAAAATTTCTTTGAATTCTATTCAAATTTAACAAGTAGGCCCTAAACTAGTTTTTACTGTTCCTTATACATGGTTGAAAAAAATTCTGTAAAATTCCAAAATGGTGGCCATTCGAAACAGTGTTTCCATTGTTCTTTCTACTATAGTCTGTTTTATAACAATAGTGTTCTGTATTTATTAATGCCAAGGAATACAAACATATTAGTGGGAGTATTATCTACTGTATTTTCAAGCGCTTATGTGACACAATGTTATAATGACATATTGTTAGAGGCTAGTCAATTGCCTAAAACTATTAGGCACACACCCAAAAGGTCTACGCCTAACGATAGGTAAGTTCATTTGAAAGCTATTTATGATGCAAGTTATTTATGGTAACCTTTTGACTGTTATTTACGTTAAAACTTGTTTATGTACGGTATACACTGTCAGACTATATCATGTTTGTTTGTATTTCACAGGCGCCAGCATTCGCCATTTGTTTTAAATTTCCTTTGACAATATTTTAAACAAAACCTTAGTTTCAAGAACACTCTGGCAGTGACCACTTTCTAATAACAAGACAACAGTGTAAATCAAAGGTTACTGAAGCGATTTTATTTTCTAGTTAAAATAAAAAATAGAGAAATTTAATATAAAATATTTGTTCAAAGGGCCAATAGTCATGGGATTTTTTTCGGGTTAAAAAAATATATATTATATAATTTGGTAGTTGCCGCAAGATTAAAACTTAATTTCAAAATTTGCTCTAACGATTTTGATAAAAACATAGACTCTAATGAACTAACAAAAACCGACGATAGACTGTGATACCCCTTTTAACCCATAATGTCCTTAACCCTAAGGCTTGTAATAAGTTACACCCGGTGTTTCCAACTAATTTACGCTATTTTCACCAACAAATTCAAAGATGAATGTTCGTAAAGGTAGAGGCTATTGATTTAAATTTAATAAAAACATTTTGAGATCATTTGGTGATAGAAATAAGAGTTTAGCTACGGTTTGTATTTTGTGTTCCCACTTTTCAAAACTAGATATTACTAAATTATAATTTTGAATAAAAAGAAGACAAATCTTGATCTATAAACTGTAGTAAGTTAAACTTTGTTTGGTTTAATGTGAAAAACTACACAGATTCTGTTTATTTTAGTCACATTGTATTTCACCTAATTCGTAGTCTCCAAAATGTTGAATTACAACAACTATATTTTATGTGTAGGGGTATGTCAGAACTCTGAACAAAACTTAAATGGAAATTTTCTCCAAAGTCCAGCAGTTTATGAAAAATCGGAGTTTACTGACATACAAACCTAAATATACGAAATAGAGGCCTAGAATATACGAATTGACCTACAATTTTTTTTTTTTTTTTTTTTTTATAACATTTATTACCGTAAAATAATCAAAGAAAATCGGTTTTCCCCCATCACAAGAATTCTTAAAAGGACTTACTTGTCGATTGAACGAAATGGTTCCAAGTTCCCGCCAATTCTACCAGATGAAATACGAAAGACGCTTATCTTGAAATCTCTTTCGGATTATGATTATTATTAAATAACATTATTTTTAACATCCGGATTTTTGTTCCATCCATTAGGAAGAACAGATAAAAAACTTAGTAGGTACCGTTTGGTCTTCAAAGAATACAAAATAGCTTAAGCTCTGCAATTTAAAAAAACTGATTTGTTTTTTAAAACTATTTCCTTGTTATACCAGTCTTACGAAAATCATTTTTACAATATTACATAATTTATTGTTAAAGACAATATTAACTTCATTCGACAAAAATATAGGCCCGTGTTTGTATAAAAACAGCTATAGTTAAAAAACAAAATCAAAACCCAAATATTTCCTTTTAACAACTCGTATTCATTCAAATGATGTCAAAATACTCAAATTAACTATCTCTTATTAAGAAGAAGAAAAAGAAAAAGAGAAGGGAAAAAAGGAGAGAAAAATCCTATTAAATGGTTTGTAACGTACATCCAGTAATAAGTCAGTAATTGTATAAAACATAATGCCCTTACTCTTGTAAACAATAACGAATAACAATAAAATTTACTATCAACGAAAGTTGTATTATTAGATAACCTCCAATTTTAAATGTAATTTGTAAATACGCAATTACTTTGTAGGCAAAAGTAGCTATAATGTACTGGCATGTTTTAACAAAAGCTTATATAACAGTGTTTGATCGTGTAAACCTAGGCCTACATATCTAATTCTTCTTTCAGGGTACACGAAACAAAAAAAACAAGATGTATGGATAAATTTAATAAAAATTATTTGGCGCCTTTATTTGGGGTGGGGAAGGGTATCAACTATCCTATGCTTTTTCATATACCGACTGTAACTGTTTTAAATTTTAAGCAAAGGCTCAGACATACGAAATGTGAATTATGTTTATAGTTCAAGTCAAATTTATGTACATAATTGTAAAATAAAATAAAACTAACTAGATTAAATTAAATAATGAAAATCATATTATAACTAACCTTAAACGCAGTATCCACAACATCAACAAGATATTCAAAAATTGTTAACTTTTGAACACACGAAAATAACACATCGAAAATTTTACATCCTAAATAAACTCGAATTTTTGTTTACAAACACGATTAAAACGTTTACATTTCGATTAATTTAAAGCCTTAGATCGCACACATCAACTAATAACGTTATAACAACAAATAACTAAAAAGCGACTTTTAACTTACAAGCTTACAACGTACACACAACAAATCTTAGCGCACTCTACAGGTGAGATGTGAAAACAATCTGTACAAGAGGTCAGAGCAGCGCTGCCAACCACAAGATTCAAAACACTAAACTCCCCCACTCGTGTCTCGAGCACAAACGTTCACAGTCAAGGATAGAGATAGTATTTTTTTCTGGAAACTAGTTTGATTTAAATATTGTGTCGTAATATTTATTGCACAAACTGGTTTGTCATTCATGGAATTCTATCATAATAACTCAATTCATTAAGATTGTTTATAAAAGAAGGAATTTGTTATCCGAAAGCTGATAGGACTAATATAATAAAAACTAATGATAAAATTAAACGCATATTTCTCAAAATTTGAAATAAATTATCTTATAATTAGGCCTACGATTTAGAAAAACAAACTATGACAATATCTTTCTCTCAAAAATTAACCTTAAAAAGTTTTACGATTAACTACGGTAACTTAATTATAATTTCGTTCGTTTTATTCTTTTAAAAATTGACATTTCAATGATAAGGGTAACTTTTCAGAAGTTACTATGGTACGCCTGACATGAAAACCGCACATACAAATATACCGGAATCTAGTAAATTGTTCAAATCTCAGCCTAGTGACTAAGTCTAAGGTTGCTAAAATCATGATACGAAATTACAGCTAAGTAACATTCTTTCTAAAGATACGTTTAAGATAATATGTAGGTCTATTGTAGAAATTCTAGCAGTAGGGAAAACGCCGACATTGGAGGCTATAAAATGTCCACTGATCCTACTCAGAGGAGAAATTTTAGACCATTTTCACTTTCTCACATAGGTCTGCATGTAGTATAAAGTTATGTGATGGGTTAAACCGGTGTCAAATTTTTGGCGGATATATATTGGTATGAAGTCACTGTGTTCAAAAAAGTGCTTTTTTGTAATGGGGGTCTGTCTGTCGTATGTGTAACGATATTGATGAAATTAGGTATTTTAACCAGGAGATTTTTTCATTTTTTCGATAACTCATATTTTGGGCGTTCTGATATAAGAAAGATTACGATTTTTTTCAACACCGGCTCTAACAATTTTGATAGAATTTTGCTCAAATATAGCCTATAAGAACGTAAACATGACGTACTGGTTACCGTATCTCCAATGCCAGTTCAATAAGTCTTCGCCAAAAAAATTCAATAAGGTAAAAAACAAATAAATCGGCCGTGGGGCTGTTTTAAATGACATTATTTCTCAAAATCGGCTTCTCGATTTTAATCAAATGCGATTTACGTTTGTAAAGCAAGTTTTTACATTTTGACTAACTACAGAATTAAAATTTTTGCCCACGAATAGTTTCGATTCGTTAACATTTCGATTACAAATCGATGTTTAAGAAAAATTTTGTACTGTTTATTTTTCTTGGAATTAGACTCGTAATACCCCAGTTTGTACAATATTCCCAAAATCTAAAAAGGCAAACAAGCAGTAAAAGACATTCGTCTCCTATCAGATTATTATTCACCACTTTACTTCTCTGAATCATTAAATACTTAGATATTTCTGTGATTAATTCTATCGGTCCCCGTAAAGGTGGTAAAGCAAGAAGAACAAGAAGTAAAATTACGAAGGTGTTGACGGATGTCGCGGTCGATTTCACAGCCTGGAGACTCGGTCAGTCAGTCGTCTCCCTAAATGTGACCAATCAAAGCACCATAACAAATTGAAAACAACAGGTTGTATAATGTAATGGGTTATTAGAATATTGTCCGGGTAGCCCGTGCGTTGCCGGTGAAGGGGAGGTTCTGGTGATACTTTAGATGCGTGCATAACAAAATGCTACCATAATAGGTCTATGTTAATGTTTGTAGATGACATTTAAAATAGGATAATACTGAAGTCGTACTTAACTGATAGACACTTTCGAGTGAAGTACGAAGGTGAATACTCTGGACTGAAGAGAATTTCGGCAGGGGTTCCACAGGGCAGTGTGTTGGGCCCAGTCCTATACCTGTTGTACACAAGGGATCTTCCTACACCAGAAGAATCAATAATTGGTACATTTGCAGATGATACTGCAATTCTAGCAACCGATAAAATACCTGAGGAAGCAGTAACAAAGCTCCAGAGGGCCACTGATGAGGTGTGTAAATGGACCAAAAAATGGCGAATTGGTCTTAACGAAGCAAAGTCAGTCAATGTTAACTTCACAAACAGCAAGTCCAATCATCGGGTCCCAATTTTAATAAATTCTGTTCCAGTTCCCTATGCTAATTCGGCTAAGTATCTGGGAATGACACTGGATGTAAAACTCAAATGGAAAGAGCATGTCAAGAAGAAAAAGCAAGAACTAAACTTGAAGTTCAGGAAAATGTATTGGCTGCTTGGAAGACAATCACAACTGTCAATACACAACAAGCTATTGATTTATAAGCAGGTCTTAAGACCAGTGTGGATCTACGGAATTCAGCTATGGGGCTGCACTAGAGAGACAAATGTAAATATCATCCAAGTGTTTCAAAATAAAGTGCTTAGATGTATAGTGGATGCACCCTGGTACATCAGGAACGATAATTTGCATAGGGACCTGCAGATAGACCTAGTCAGTGATGAAATAAAAAAACAGGCAAGGAAGCATAAACAACGCATCATTCAACATGAACACCATGAGGTACAGAGACTGTTGGATGTCACTCCGGTGGAGAGAAGACTGAAGAGGACCAAGCCTTCAGATCTGATGAACTAGAGTGATAGGGAATAGCCATTGGGTCATATCCCTTACAAGTGTGAAAATGTATGAAGTGTAAAAAGTATGAAGTGTAAATTGCTAGATGGGTACATACTCAGTTGTAATATTGAATTAATAAAAAAAAAAATAATAAAAAAAAATAAATTTAAAATAGGATGGCTTTTTTTTAAACAACAAATTAGTTGGGAAGTTTCGATTTTAAAACTCTTCCTTCACCGCCCGCGGCTCCGCCCTCGTTGAAATCGGGCTTTGTGTGCAAATTCATGATTTTACTTCGACGTCGCTCCTGTGGAATAAACAATTTGGAGCCTATTATTTAGTGTGTGCAGTTTACCAGCGTAGCATAAAGATTGAGAAATGTTTTCGCCTTTTATTTTAGGATACTTTTTCTACTGAACGAACGTCTAAAATTAGATCATTGTATCTTTAAAATCTATATCTAAGATTTTTTTTTTATAACAAATAAGAGATTTTTATTGGAAAAATAAAATCGTTAAAAAGATAACCTCAAAAATGCAAAACATCTGCAATAGTAATTCTAATAATTGGAATTACGGTTTTAATTCATTAACATTTAGCACTAAAAGTTAACTGGTGATCTCTAAATATACCTATTATGTCAGCTGTTTTTCCTATCCTTTCTTTCTAATCCAAGTCAAATGCAAAGTGTTTCCCAACTTCACCCGTATGATGAGTCACATAGGGGTGTAATTGTGTGTCTTAATCCTTCCATGTGGACAAGCTCTAATTTGTAAGGACCGGAAGTGGATAGGTTTTGTTTGGTGAAGAACCGGAAACGCGAAATGATAACTTCCTCCTTGCTGCGCCTATTGTGAGCTGCACGCACTGCCACTTGAATTAGTCTTCTTTAAGTCGATGTCGACTCAGCGAAAAATCGACTTTGTGCTTTTGACGGCAAAACTAAAAAGTGATTAGAAAAACTTTATTTTTCTTGTTGGAACTGCATTCAAAGGATGTTCCGGAGAAGGGTTTTAAAATATTAACTGGTATTTGGTTATTAACTGGTAGTCGTGAGCTTAAAATATGTCTACTTATCCTAATTTAATATATATTTTGTTTAAAAATAAATATTTTGGAAATGGTTGTTGAGATAGAAAATTGAATTTTGGTCAAATTTCATAGTTATTACAGTTTTTTTAGAGGGACCTAATTTTGGGATATATCTTTTTCCTCTTCTTGTTTCAAATTAAAATTTAAAAATATCTTGTAGTGCATTCAAAATACACAAATTTGATATACCTCTTTTTTGTAGAAGGAGCCATTTTAAGAAATTTAATTTGAGTGCAAAATAAAAAAAATCGTCTCTCGAAATAGCTTAGATTTGCAAATGTTTGAAACATTTAAGTGCTTGTAGCTCCTAAACGGTTTGGATAAAGAAAAATACCAAATAATTAAAAAATCTAAATAATGTGTTACATATAAACTCGCTATAAAAAAATGCTGGTTTTTATTAGAAAATTACAAACTGCCCACCATATTGGAAAAATTGCAGAAATCAAAAATTTAGCAGTACTGTACCTCTAGTTTTAACTAAAAAAAACTGAGGATTTCCTTTTAACAGTTTCTTTGTGGTTTTTGTAGTTATCTAAAAAAAACACAATGGTTACACCTGTTTCAATCGCCCTGCATATCTCCCCATAAAATGTCTATTTTGAAAACGAGGTCTAGAAACATGGGCTGAAAACACCAACTCGTCGCGTCGGCATAACATAAACCTAATCCGCGACAACCACACTTGAGTTTGCTTTTAGTTTAGGCGGAACTGTAGCGGCGTTCCTTAATTTAAAATCGACCTACAAACAACCGTGACAACTAATCTTTGCTTAATATGAAATCTGCACGGTTTTCATCCTGTCAATTGAAAAGAGAAGAAAGGATCGATCGACTTCATAACCTATAAACGTCAAAGCGGCTCTAAGGTTTCATTGTTGACAGAGACTACAATTTACACAAAATAGCTTTCTTAATAAAGTTTGTATTGGAAGTCATGGCTTTTAATGTAACACTTCTAGTCTTAATAAGCAAGGAAACTAGTCGTCATGTTCACAAATTATAAGCGAATCGTACAGTTTCTCATACATTACGCTCACACAATTGATATGTTGAGGTGAGATAAAGTGAATAACTTTTACTATTGTATGTGAATTGGCTTGTTTGGTGACTTGGACAGTTGAAGCATATCACCAGCTACAGATAAAAGGAGCAAAAGCAGTCCTTACGAAAAGGACTTACGCCGTCCTTGGAAAAAATTAACATATCTAAACTTGCTTCGCTTGCGCCATAAATACGTCCTTAAGGTAAATCGTATTTCATTAAAAGAAAGGTTTTAAAGACAGGTGGCAAGGTTCATTCTTGTTTTTATCAATTATCCTTGAACAATTATATTGCATATTGTTTTGACTTGCGATTTTGACAACGGTTTTGGGTTATTAATTATCATATTTTAACAAAAATTTAATAAAATCTGTAAAGCCAATTTTGAGAATTGGTGTCTTTTATAACTGTCACATGATTGATTTTGGGTTTCTACTGATAACTAACAAACCTGCATCTTTAGCGAGATGTGAACCAATACGTTTTGTTTGGGTCTTTAGAAGATACATTTCAGAATAATGTGATCAAAATCGTTTGAGCTGATTTTAAGAATTGGTGTCTTTTATAACTGCCACATGATTGGTTTTGGGTTTCTACCGATAACTAACAAACCTGCATCTGTAGCGAGATGGGAACCAATACGTTTTGTTTGTGTCTTTAGAAGTTACATTTCAGCATAATGTCATCAAAATCGTTTGAGCTGATTTTAAGAAATTCATAATTTTTTATCTACCATCAACTTTTGAATGATCAGAAAAGTTGAAAAAAAAGTCCCGATATTTGGTGAAAACATTAACGAAATCGGTCAATGCGTGTTCGCTGTACGTAACTGTTTTAGACAAACATCATTCCAGAAATCCCTCTCTTGGACGCAAGGGACCTCACATAAATTATTTTAGCCCACAACATAATTTCTTTTTATATTACGTACTTAAAAAAAAACAAATTTCATCAAAATCGGAAGGCTTTAAAAAAAATTATGATCGATTGTCATTTCATGGTCCGACTTCAGATGAAATAGTTATTATAAAAATAATATTTCTCCACCATACCCAACCAATCAGATGATAGTTCTTTTTTGTCCTTCGCTGGAGTTAATCTAGTTTATATGATGGACTTATTTGGCCTTTCCATGACATTTCCTTTACCATTAGTCATAAGACGAATAAGTCGCTATTTATCACAGATATGAAGAATGATCGCCCATCTTGTGACCTTTAGCTTAGACCACAACCCACGTTTCATTAATTGCCTTTTTTTTTTTTTTTCAGATAACAAATGAGAAATCTCGACGGCCGCGCTTCTCAATTGTTATTCTACTCATTTCAATTGGGATACTAATAGTTCAGTATGAATTCCACACTATAAAAAAAGTCTAAAAGTCTAGGAACTATTAAAATTCTAAAAGTTGAAGTAAAAAAAAAATGGAAACTTTACTCTTAAATTCACACTTAATGAAGTAAAAACCCGGATTTTCTCTTTAATTTTGTTTTCGATAACCATTAATATTTATGAAAATGACAAGTGTAGCTGTTTTTAGTTCTTTTGATTTCTGATACTTTGGGTTACAAACTGATTAATTTGGTCAACAAATAAATAAAATATGAAGATTTGAAATATCTCCCCTTTCAAAAATGCCTATATTTTGAGCGCTGTTTTCGTCTTTGCTCAAAACCTGTACATGTAACAAAATAAATGAAACATTCAATATCGATGGAAAATTTAATTATCTCTACTTGAGGTTTGGTAATTATCAAACATTTTACTTCCGTTTTTTGACTGATCTTCACATTTTATGGCTTCAAGAAACAGGCCGTCCGTCCTTCGCCGTCCTTGTCGTCTGTACGCAAACAACGATAGTGGAAACAAAATAACGATAGGAACATGTCTTTCGGTATAATAAAATTATAATGTGTTGATTAAAACTCTATTTAAATTTAGAAAAATAGAATTAAAAATGACAAAATGGCGGCAATTTTCAACAGTTTTTGTTCGTATTTCTTGTGTACAGACTAAATTAGATACAAATTTCTATATTTCAATTCTGCATGTAATGTTACCGACTCCATTTCTCGAGTGTACCGGTCAAATGCTCTAGAAGGTAATCGGCCACTCCGCCCTCTGCTGAGGGACCTTCAAAAAAGGAGAGAGTTAAAACTCGAGATTCTGACGTAACAAAAACTCACTGACGTTTAGTCATCTGGTAAGGAAGTTCACACTTTACAGGGACATCTTCGTCAGTAGTGATGTGTGAGTTCGAATTAAAATACTCGGTGAATCCGAGTATCAAAATCCTCGGAGCATTCCGAGTATTAAAATCCTCGGTTTCGTATTAAAATATTCGGACGAAATCCTCGTAACTAGGAACAAGGAGGAGGGTAATGTGCGATTATGAATTCGAAATAAAATCCTCGGACAACGATATTCGTTAGTGTTGTGTCAATTCCAAAGAAAATGATCGGTGTTTCTACTTTGGTTATATTAGTTTCTAAGCTTATTTTTCACTACAGATTAATTAAACATTACGATTTTGAGTTAAAATGGATTTAGATTGGTTAACAAGTTCAATTTAAAATAATAATATTCATTTATTTCCACATTAACAAAAAGTAGATTAAATTATTATTTAATTGTTATTATTTATATTTAAATAAATATTAATAGGATACCATCTTTATAAAAAATATAGTAAATTAACTAATTTTAAATAACAACTAAATTATTAATGTTGGTACAAATTGTACTAACGTTAAATTACTGAATTTGTGTCGAGGCAGGATAACATTTAATTACGTATTACAAGTGTCAATAACTTCAATATTATTGTTTAAAAAATAAATACTTGGTGGATCAGTCTAACAGATAGAACGCAAAAGTGTAGGTTTATCTAAAACGATCTGATTGATAAAGCTGAGTTCGAATCCGATGCGCAAAATCATTCTGCGCAGATACTCGATTTCGAAATAATAATACGAGTATTGAAATCATTTGAAACCGAGTAATGCGAGTATCCATTTCACCCGAGTATCAACATCGGTAGGCTGTTGTACTCGATGCATATCTTGAGGCTAAACACACCAATAAACCTCTCATATTCTAGTTTTATCACTTGATAATGAGAATTGATACATACAGTCGAAACGTCGTGTATTATTTTTAATACACACTAACAATAGCAAATATCCGAATAAACTACATAATATCAATCAATGTCCGGTAACTTTAAAAACTGAATTATTTTTGTTCTATCACTAAACGTATTTCTTAGAAAATTGTCATGAATTCTTTTTTATAAAGCTGTTAACACTGTCAACATAACAAGCTATGTTGTTTTGCACATATGCCAACTTATACTCAGGCAATATTATAATATATTTTATACGCTGTGCTCATGAAGGCATTGAACAAAACTACCACTTCTACCTGAACGTAATCTAGTTGGCCTATTAGAGATATATAAAGCGTGATATTAAATTTGTATTTCATAGTTATAGGCGTTGTTATGGTCAGAATAGAGAATTAGCAAACTTGAGGAGAGACATATGCAACTGATTACATTTCTTTTTTTAAATGCCTGAGTTATTAACTGTCACCAGCAACAAGGAAACTGATTCATGGAGAAGTCGGTACGGTTTACTTAATGAAATGAAAAGAAAAATGATTTCATTTGCAAGAATTTCTTTTAAACACTTAAAATTTCAAATTATCAATATTACTTAATGTTATCTAAATATGAATAAGAGGGAAACACTATTTTAATTTGAAGTAGTTGAAAACGGTCAATCTCGTAATGAATTTCTGATTTATATAAATTAGAAATTGAAATATTCTTAGAAATTTATCGTTGTATCTATATCAAATGTTCAAAGAGTACTGTGGCGATATTAAAAATAAAGAAACAAAGATTATTTTACTGTATCTATGTTGTCAATATTGTAGGACAAATAAAGAGCAGAGAAGTTGAAAGAGCTGTCTGGATTGATGGAAATCAAAGAAATGCAACTAGTTGCTAAACCATGTGAGAAAAAAATAAGAATACAGTTAAAAAGATTTATGTTGGTACCGTGAAGAAACTGGAGGACCGCGGTAGAGCAGGCTCGAGAACGTGGAGGAAGAGCTACTGATTGACTTATATCCTTTCACTCCTGTCTGGAGCATTGGCCCTTCACGAAAATCCGCCATAAAGCCTAAAAACCTAGCGGTCATCATCGGCTTAAGAAAATATTTTTAAAAAGAGCATAAAATAGAGACCCTTACTCTCAAAAATTCTAAAAACGTCAGAATCAGAAGGGAACAAGAATTGGTCAAAAAAGGGCTAATAGGAAAGGTGAAAGAGAGGTATATGACCCAAGACTAGACGTAGAATGGGTTTCGTGAGGTTGGCTCGACGTAGTGTTGGCTCGACATATTGGCCGCCCCAGTCAATAGCAATCACTTCCTGGAAATTTGAACGGATCAGGTACTAATCGGGTGGGTATTGGTTAGGTTAGGTTAGGTTAGGTTAGGTTAGGTTAGGAAGTATGGTCATCGCAATCATAAAGCCCATCGCAATCATAAAGCCCAACGACAATATGACATATCATCGAATTGGATACTTAAATAAACTTCAACAGTGCCTTATGAGTTCAGAATAGTTATGATTGGTATTGTGCTTTCTGTTAGTTTTAAAGGATACCAGGTTAGCCAAGGACTAGCAAGACCCGAGAATACTACCCGCGAATAACAAGTCGTACTATTCTGACAGACGACGAACCTTGTCACTTGAGTGTCGCTCTTCGGCTGACCGAACAAACAAACACCTCCAATTCCAAGAAGGGTTGCTCATTAAGCAGGAGTTTGAACAGATGATCCTAGTTCCCCAAAGTGTCGAGCACACCCCACGGTATACTAGTGTCGAGCTAACCCCACGTCGAGCCAACCCCACGGTATACTAGTGTCGAGCAAACCCCACGTCGAGCCAACCCCACGGTATACTAGTGTCGAGCAAACCCCACGTCGAGCCAACCCCACGGTATACTAGTGTCGAGCTAACCCCACGTCGAGCCAACCCCACGGTATACTAGTGTCGAGCTAACCCCACGTCGAGCCAACCCCACGGTATACTAGTATCGAGCTACCCCACGTCGAGCCAACCCCACGTCGAGCCAACCCCACGGTATACTAGTATCGAGCTACCCCACGTCGAGCCAACCCCACGTCGAGCCAACCCCACGTCGAGCCAACCCCACGGTATACTAGTATCGAGCTACCCCACGTCGAGCCAACCCCACGTCGAGCCAACCCCACGGTATACTAGTATCGAGCTACCCCACGTCGAGCCAACCCCACGTCGAGCCAACCCCACGGTATACTAGTATCGAGCTACCCCACGACGAGCCAACCCCACGTCGAGCCAACCCCACGGTATACTAGTATCGAGCTACCCCACGTCGAGCCAACCCCACGTCGAGCCAACCCCACGGTATACTAGTATCGAGCTACCCCACGTCGAGCCAACCCCACGTCGAGCCAACCCCACGGTATACTAGTATCGAGCTACCCCACGTCGAGTCAACCCCACGTCGAGCCAACCCCACGGTATACTAGTATCGAGTTACCCCACGTCGAGCCAACCCCACGTCGAGCCAACCCCACGGTATACTAGTATCGAGCTACCCCACGTCGAGCCAACCCCACGGTATACTAGTATCGAGCTACCCCACGTCGAGCCAACCCCACGTCGAGCCAACCCCACGGTATACTAGTATCGAGCTACCCCACGTCGAGCCAACCCCACGTCGAGCCAACCCCACGGTATACTAGTATCGAGCTACCCCACGTCGAGCCAACCCCACGTCGAGCCAACCCCACGGTATACTAGTATCGAGCTACCCCACGTCGAGCCAACCCCACGTCGAGCCAACCCCACGGTATACTAGTATCGAGCTACCCCACGTCGAGCCAACCCCACGTCGAGCCAACCCCACGTCGAGCCAACCCCACGGTATACTAGTATCGAGCTACCCCCACGTCGAGCCAACCCCACGTCGAGCCAACCCCACGGTATACTAGTATCGAGCTACCCCACGTCGAGCCAACCCCACGTCGAGCCAACCCCACGGTATACTAGTATCGAGCTACCCCACGTCGAGCCAACCCCACGGTATACTAGTATCGAGCTACCCCACGTCGAGCCAACCCCACGTCGAGCCAACCCCACGGTATACTAGTATCGAGCTACCCCACGTCGAGCCAACCCCACGGTATACTAGTATCGAGCTACCCCACGTCGAGCCAACCCCACGGTATACTAGTATCGAGCCAACCCCACGTCGAGCCAACCCCACGAGTAGAGTGTGGGGCAGTTTGGCACAAAAATGGTGGGGGTACCCCCACCCCTCCCCCTCCCCCCTTGGCCCCTCCCTCCCCCCCCTTGGCCCCTCCCCCTTGGCCCCTCCCCCTTTGCCCTACCCTCCCCCTCCCCCTTGCCCCTCCCCCCTTGGCCCCTCCCCCTTGCCCCTCCCCCTTTGCCCCTCCCCTTTAGGCCCCTTCCCTTCCCCCATTGGTCCCCCCACCTCCTCCCACCCCTCCCCTTGCCCCTCCCCTGTAGGCCCCTCCCCTTTAGGCCCCTTCCCTTCCCCCATTGGTCCCCCACCTGTGACGTATTGTTGTCGAGACACACACATGACGTCACACACACATGACGTCATACACTTAACTTTTTTAATACCAGCGGGATTCGAACCTGTGAAGTTTGGATTTGAAGGCGGACACGCTACCGACTGAGCTATCGTGCATAGTATTACAAGTCGGATATTTAACGCAGTATATAAGCCGCCATGTTGTAACCGCAATAATGTGTTATATATATAATGTGTTAAGATAGTTAACCTAACCTATAAGTGTCCTACCTTTGCCCATCCACAGCCTATCAGCTGTTACAATAATGTGTTATATAAGTATATAATGTGTTAAGATAGTTAACCTAAAGTTCCCCACCTTTACCCATCCACAGCCTATCAGCTGTTACAATAATGTGTTATATATTTATATAATGCGTTAAGATAGTTAACCTAAAGTTTCTCACCTTTGCCCATCCACAGCCAATCAGCTGTTACAATAATGTGTTATATATATATATATATATAATGTGTTACATACTTATATAATGTGTTAGGATAGTTAACCTAACCTCATAGTATTACAAGTCGGATATTTAACGCGGTGCCGCCAACGCCAGAACATTTCGTAGAAGTTCGGACACGAACCCCTTACCGTAAGACTTACCGAGTTTTTCGCGACCGCGAAAAACTCGCGTACGTCTTACGGTATGGGTTCTGAGTCGTACCTCTAGGTTACTCTGACAACAAATAGTAGTGTCCAAATTGTAATGTGCTTGTGTTAACCTAACCTATAAGTTTCTGCCTACCACAGCCTATCAGCTGTTACAATAATGTGTTATATATATAATGTGTTATATATAATGTGTTAAGATAGTTAACCTAAAGTTTCCTACTTTTACCCATCCACAGCCAATCAGCTGTTACAATAATGTGTTATATATTTATATAATGTGTTATATATGTATATAATAAGTTAAGATAGTTAATCCAACCTATGTATGAAAAGTTTTTACCTATGTTCACCACAGCCTACTTGTAACAGTTGGTACAATCAATGTGTATTTATATAATGTGTTATATATTTATATAATGTGTTGAGATAGTTAACCTAACCTATAAGTTTCCTACTTTTGCCTATGTTCACCACAGCCTACTTGAATCAGCTGGTACAATTAATGTGTTATATATTTATATAATGTGTTATATATGTATATAATGTGTTAAGATAGTTAACCTAACCTATAAGTTTCCCACTTTTGCCTATGTTCACCACAGCCTACTTGTAACAGCTGGTACAATAATGTGTTATATATATGTAATGTGTTATATATTTATATAATGTGTTATATAGTTATATAATGTGTTAAGATAGTTAATCTAACCTATGTATGAAAAGTTTTTACCTATGTTCACCACAGCCTACTTGTAACAGTTGGTACAATTAATGTGTTATATATTTATATAATGTGTTATATATGTATATAATGTGTTAAGATAGTTAACCTAACCTATAAGTTTCCTACTATTGCCTATGTTCACCACAGCCTACTTGTAACAGCTGGTACAATAATGTGTTATATATTTATATAATGTGTTATATATGTATATAATAAGTTAAGATAGTTAATCCAACCTATGTATGAAAAGTTTTTACCTATGTTCACCACAGCCTACTTGTAACAGTTGGTACAATCAATGTGTATTTATATAATGTGTTATATATTTATATAATGTGTTGAGATAGTTAACCTAACCTATAAGTTTCCTACTTTTGCCTATGTTCACCACAGCCTACTTGAATCAGCTGGTACAATTATTGTGTCATATATTTATATAATGTGTTATATATGTATATAATGTGTTAAGATAGTTAACCTAACCTATAAGTTTCCCACTTTTGCCTATGTTCACCACAGCCTACTTGTAACAGCTGGTACAATAATGTGTTATATATATGTAATGTGTTATATATTTATATAATGTGTTATATAGTTATATAATGTGTTAAGATAGTTAACCTAACCTAAAGTTTCCTACTTTTGCCTATGTTTACCACAAGTTTCCTACTTTTGCCCATCCACAGCCAATCAGCTGTTACAATAATGTGTTATATATATATATTATAATGTGTTATATATTTATATAATGTGTTAAGATAGGTAACCTAACCTATTAGAGTTTCCTACTTTTGCCCACCACGGCCTAGGTACATTTAATGTGTATAATGTGTTAAACGTAGTTTCCTCCGTTGTCTACCAGGGTGTAGCACATGTGTTTAAGTATCGTGTTAAAATATTGTTAACCTAGACTTAATTCCTACTTTTGCCTATTAACCTAACCTATAAGTGTCCTACTTTTACCCATCCACAGCCAATCAGCTGTTACAATAATGTGTTATATAATTATATAATGTGTTAAGATAGTTAACCTAAAGTTTCCTACCTTTGCTCATCCACAGCCAATCAGCTGGTACAATTAATGTGTTATATATATAATGTGTTATATATTTATATAATGTGTTAAGATAGTTAACCTAAAGTGTCCTACTTTTACCCATCCACAGTCAATCAGCTGTTACAATAATGTGTTATATATATAAATAATGTGTTATATATTTATATAATGTGTTAAGATAGTTAACCTATAAGTGTCCTACTTTTACCCATCCACAGCCTATCAGCTGTTACAATAATGTGTTATTATATAATGTGTTAAGATAGTTAACCTAAGCTATAAGTGTCCTACTTTTACCCATCCACAGCCAATCAGCTGGTACAATTAATGTGTTATATATATATAATGTGTTATATATTTATATAATGTGTTATATAATGTGTTTAGATAGTTAACCTAACCTATAAGTTTCCTACTTTTACCCATCCACAGCCAATCAGCTGTTACAATAATGTGTTATATATATATATATATATAATGTGTTATATATTTATATAATGTGTTAAGATAGTTAACCTAACCTATAAGTGTCCTACTTTTACCCATCCACAGCCAATCAGCTGTTACAATAATGTGTTAAGATAGTTAACCTATAAGTGTCCTACTTTTATCCATCCACAGCCTATCAGCTGCTACAATAATGTGTTATATAATTATATAATGTGTTAAGATAGTTAACCTAACCTATAAGTTTCCTACCTTTGCCTATCCACAGCCAATCAGCTGGTACAATTAATGTGTTATATATATATGTGTGTTATATATTTATATAATGTGTTATATAATGTGTTAAGATAGTTAACCTAACCTATAAGTTTCCTACTTTTACCCATCCACAGCCAATCAGCTGTTACAATAATGTGTTATATATATATATATATATATATATATATATAATGTGTTATATATTTATATAATGTGTTACGATAGTTAACCTAACCTATAAGTGTCCTACTTTTACTCATCCACAGCCAATCAGCTGTTACAATAATGTGTTATACTGTATATATATATATATACAATGTGTTATATATTTATATAATGTGTTAAGATAGTTAACCTAACCTATAAGTGTCCTACTTTTACCCATCCACAGCCTATCAGCTGTTACAATAATGTGTTATATAATTATATAATGTGTTAAGATAGTTAACCTAACCTATAAGTTTCCTACTTTTGCCCATCCACAGCCAATCAGCTGGTACAATTATTGTGTTATATATTTTATATAATGTGTTAAGATATAATGTGTTAAGATAGTTAACCTAACCTATAAGTTTCCTACATTTGCCCATCCACAGCCTATCAGCTGGTACAATTAATGTGTTATATATAATGTGTTAAGATATAATGTGTTAAGATAGTTAACCTAACCTATAAGTTTCCTACTTTTGCCCATCCACAACCAATCAGCTGTTACAATAATGTGTTATATACATATATAATGTGTTATATATTTATATAATGTGTTATATAATGTGTTAAGATAGTTAACCTAACCTATTAGAGTTTCCTACTTTTGCCTACCACGGCCTAGGTACATTTAATGTGTATAATCTGTTAAACGTAGTTTCCTCCGTTGTCTACCAGGGTGTAGCACATGTTTTTATGTATCGTGTTAAAATATTGTTAACCTAGACTTAATTCCTACTTTTGCCTAAACCTATGCTTACCACAGTCCAAACGGGTGTTAGTCCGGCCACTATTTAACCGAACCGAAATTACCAACCGATTTACCAACCGATTTACCAACCAAATCCAACCGATTTACCAACCGAAATATACTTTTACCAACCGATTTACCAACCACAATATACTTTTACCAACCGATTTACCAACCAAAACCAACCGACATTGCAAAGAAATTTAAAAATCCCATTGCAATCCCCTACAAGGTAGAGTTAGCGGATGTTGAGTTGGCTACTCTACAGGAAAAAATGCCCGAAATACTATTGGAGCTGCAAACCCACGACTTCTACCTTATGGATTTGGACATTACACAAGATTTTGTGGGGATCTTTAACAAGCGAGAGATGTGTGAGCATTTACTACGTCATTAAAAATAAATAAATAAATGTTTTAAAATAATATTCTTTGTAATTTGTTACCTCCATTCCACCAAAACTCTTTTTAGTAGAGAGATAGATATTTGATGTGACCTTGGAAGTGTAGCCGAAAACGACACGACCCCCCAACCCCCATTTTTCCTTTTTAAATATATAACGTCGTAACGTTTGTTAGGAACCGATTTACCAAACCGTAGATAAAATTACCAAGATTTGGTTGGTAAATTGGTTGCAAAAAGTATATTTTGGTTGGTAAATCGGTTGGTATTGGTTAGGTTAGGTTAGGTTAGGTCTGGTTAGGATTGGTTAGGATAGGTTAGGTTAGGTTAAGTCTGGTTAGGATAGGTTAGGATAGGTTAGGTTATGTTAGGTTAGGTTAGGATAGGATAGGTTAGGTTAGGTTAGGATAGGTTAGGTTAGGTTAGGATAGGTTGTGTTAGGTGAGGTTAGGTTAGGTTAGGATAGGTTAGGTTAGGTTAGGTTTTTAGGAGAATGGTTGTTAGGTTAAGTTAGGATAGGATAGGTTAGGTTAGGTTAGGTTAGGATAGGTTAGGTTAGGTTAGGTCTGGTTAGGATAGGTTAGGTTATGTTAGGTTAGGTTAGGATAGGATAGGTTAGGTTAGGTTAGGATAGGTTAGGTTAGGATAGGTTATGTTAGGTGAGGTTAGGTTAGGTTAGGATAGGTTAGGTTAGGTTAGGTCTGGTTAGGATAGGTTAGGATAGGTTAGGTTAGGTTAGGATAGATTAGGTTATGTTAGGTTAGGTTAGGATAGGTTAGGATAGGTTAGGTTAGGTTAGGATAGGTTATGTTAGGTGAGGTTAGGTTAGATTAGGATAGGTTAGGTTAGGTTAGGTTTTTAGGAGAATGGTTGTTAGGTTAGGTTAGGATAGGATAGGTTAGGTTAGGTTAGGTTAGGATAGGTTAGGTTAGGTTAGGTTAGGTTAGGTTAGGTTAGGATAGGTTAGGTTAGGTTAGGTTAGGTTTTTAGGAGAATGGTTGCCACACGCCTACCAACCTCCGTCCCACCCCTACCATCTCCCGGGCGTGTGGCAACCATTCTCCTAAAAACCTAACCTAACCTAACCTAACCTATCCTAACCTAACCTAACCTTACCTAACCTAACCTAACCTATCCTAACCTAACCTAACCTAACCTATCCTATCCTAACCTAACCTAACAACCATTCTCCTAAAAACCTAACCTAACCTAACCTATCCTAATCTAACCTAACCTCACCTAACATAACCTATCCTAACCTAACCTAACCTATCCTAACCTATCCTAACCTAACCTAACATAACCTAATCTATCCTAACCTAACCTAACCTATCCTAACCTATCCTAACCAGACCTAACCTAACCTAACCTATCCTAACCTAACCTAACCTCACCTAACATAACCTATCCTAACCTAACCTATCCTAACCTAACCTAACCTATCCTATCCTAACCTAACCTAACATAACCTAACCTATCCTAACCAGACCTAACCTAACCTAACCTATCCTAACCTAACCTAACCTAACCTATCCTATCCTAACTTAACCTAACAACCATTCTCCTAAAAACCTAACCTAACCTAACCTATCCTAACCTAACCTAACCTCACCTAACACAACCTATCCTAACCTAACCTAACCTATCCTAACCTAACCTAACCTATCCTATCCTAACCTAACCTAACATAACCTAACCTATCCTAACCTATCCTAACCAGACTTAACCTAACCTAACCTATCCTAACCAATCCTAACCAGACCTAACCTAACCTAACCTAACCAATACCAACCGATTTACCAACCAAAATATACTTTTTGCAACCAATTTACCAACCAAATCTTGGTAATTTTATCTACGGTTTGGTAAATCGGTTCCTAACAAACGTTACGACGTTATATATTTAAAAAGGAAAAATGGGGGTTGGGGGGTCGTGTCGTTTTCGGCTACACTTCCAAGGTCACATCAAATATCTATCTCTCTACTAAAAAGAGTTTTGGTGGAATGGAGGTAACAAATTACAAAGAATATTATTTTAAAACATTTATTTATTTATTTTTAATGACGTAGTAAATGCTCACACATCTCTCGCTTGTTAAAGATCCCCACAAAATCTTGTGTAATGTCCAAATCCATAAGGTAGAAGTCGTGGGTTTGCAGCTCCAATAGTATTTCGGGCATTTTTTCCTGTAGAGTAGCCAACTCAACATCCGCTAACTCTACCTTGTAGGGGATTGCAATGGGATTTTTAAATTTCTTTGCAATGTCGGTTGGTTTTGGTTGGTAAATCGGTTGGTAAAAGTATATTGTGGTTGGTAAATCGGTTGGTAAAAGTATATTTCGGTTGGTAAATCGGTTGGATTTGGTTGGTAAATCGGTTGGTAAATCGGTTGGTAATTTCGGTTCGGTTAAATAGTGGCCGGACTAACACCCGTTTGGACTGTGGTAAGCATAGGTTTAGGCAAAAGTAGGAATTAAGTCTAGGTTAACAATATTTTAACACGATACATAAAAACATGTGCTACACCCTGGTAGACAACGGAGGAAACTACGTTTAACAGATTATACACATTAAATGTACCTAGGCCGTGGTAGGCAAAAGTAGGAAACTCTAATAGGTTAGGTTAACTATCTTAACACATTATATAACACATTATATAAATATATAACACATTATATATGTATATAACACATTATTGTAACAGCTGATTGGTTGTGGATGGGCAAAAGTAGGAAACTTATAGGTTAGGTTAACTATCTTAACACATTATATCTTAACACATTATATATAACACATTAATTGTACCAGCTGATAGGCTGTGGATGGGCAAATGTAGGAAACTTATAGGTTAGGTTAACTATCTTAACACATTATATCTTAACACATTATATAAAATATATAACACAATAATTGTACCAGCTGATTGGCTGTGGATGGGCAAAAGTAGGAAACTTATAGGTTAGGTTAACTATCTTAACACATTATATAATTATATAACACATTATTGTAACAGCTGATAGGCTGTGGATGGGTAAAAGTAGGACACTTATAGGTTAGGTTAACTATCTTAACACATTATATAAATATATAACACATTGTATATATATATATATACAGTATAACACATTATTGTAACAGCTGATTGGCTGTGGATGAGTAAAAGTAGGACACTTATAGGTTAGGTTAACTATCGTAACACATTATATAAATATATAACACATTATATATATATATATATATATATATATAACACATTATTGTAACAGCTGATTGGCTGTGGATGGGTAAAAGTAGGAAACTTATAGGTTAGGTTAACTATCTTAACACATTATATAACACATTATATAAATATATAACACACATATATATATAACACATTAATTGTACCAGCTGATTGGCTGTGGATAGGCAAAGGTAGGAAACTTATAGGTTAGGTTAACTATCTTAACACATTATATAATTATATAACACATTATTGTAGCAGCTGATAGGCTGTGGATGGATAAAAGTAGGACACTTATAGGTTAACTATCTTAACACATTATTGTAACAGCTGATTGGCTGTGGATGGGTAAAAGTAGGACACTTATAGGTTAGGTTAACTATCTTAACACATTATATAAATATATAACACATTATATATATATATATATATAACACATTATTGTAACAGCTGATTGGCTGTGGATGGGTAAAAGTAGGAAACTTATAGGTTAGGTTAACTATCTAAACACATTATATAACACATTATATAAATATATAACACATTATATATATATAACACATTAATTGTACCAGCTGATTGGCTGTGGATGGGTAAAAGTAGGACACTTATAGCTTAGGTTAACTATCTTAACACATTATATAATAACACATTATTGTAACAGCTGATAGGCTGTGGATGGGTAAAAGTAGGACACTTATAGGTTAACTATCTTAACACATTATATAAATATATAACACATTATTTATATATATAACACATTATTGTAACAGCTGATTGACTGTGGATGGGTAAAAGTAGGACACTTTAGGTTAACTATCTTAACACATTATATAAATATATAACACATTATATATATAACACATTAATTGTACCAGCTGATTGGCTGTGGATGAGCAAAGGTAGGAAACTTTAGGTTAACTATCTTAACACATTATATAATTATATAACACATTATTGTAACAGCTGATTGGCTGTGGATGGGTAAAAGTAGGACACTTATAGGTTAGGTTAATAGGCAAAAGTAGGAATTAAGTCTAGGTTAACAATATTTTAACACGATACTTAAACACATGTGCTACACCCTGGTAGACAACGGAGGAAACTACGTTTAACACATTATACACATTAAATGTACCTAGGCCGTGGTGGGCAAAAGTAGGAAACTCTAATAGGTTAGGTTACCTATCTTAACACATTATATAAATATATAACACATTATATATATATATATATAACACATTATTGTAACAGCTGATTGGCTGTGGATGGGCAAAAGTAGGAAACTTGTGGTAAACATAGGCAAAAGTAGGAAACTTTAGGTTAGGTTAACTATCTTAACACATTATATAACTATATAACACATTATATAAATATATAACACATTACATATATATAACACATTATTGTACCAGCTGTTACAAGTAGGCTGTGGTGAACATAGGCAAAAGTGGGAAACTTATAGGTTAGGTTAACTATCTTAACACATTATATACATATATAACACATTATATAAATATATGACACAATAATTGTACCAGCTGATTCAAGTAGGCTGTGGTGAACATAGGCAAAAGTAGGAAACTTATAGGTTAGGTTAACTATCTCAACACATTATATAAATATATAACACATTATATAAATACACATTGATTGTACCAACTGTTACAAGTAGGCTGTGGTGAACATAGGTAAAAACTTTTCATACATAGGTTGGATTAACTATCTTAACTTATTATATACATATATAACACATTATATAAATATATAACACATTATTGTACCAGCTGTTACAAGTAGGCTGTGGTGAACATAGGCAATAGTAGGAAACTTATAGGTTAGGTTAACTATCTTAACACATTATATACATATATAACACATTATATAAATATATAACACATTAATTGTACCAACTGTTACAAGTAGGCTGTGGTGAACATAGGTAAAAACTTTTCATACATAGGTTAGATTAACTATCTTAACACATTATATAACTATATAACACATTATATAAATATATAACACATTACATATATATAACACATTATTGTACCAGCTGTTACAAGTAGGCTGTGGTGAACATAGGCAAAAGTGGGAAACTTATAGGTTAGGTTAACTATCTTAACACATTATATACATATATAACACATTATATAAATATATAACACATTAATTGTACCAGCTGATTCAAGTAGGCTGTGGTGAACATAGGCAAAAGTAGGAAACTTATAGGTTAGGTTAACTATCTCAACACATTATATAAATATATAACACATTATATAAATACACATTGATTGTACCAACTGTTACAAGTAGGCTGTGGTGAACATAGGTAAAAACTTTTCATACATAGGTTGGATTAACTATCTTAACTTATTATATACATATATAACACATTATATAAATATATAACACATTATTGTAACAGCTGATTGGCTGTGGATGGGTAAAAGTAGGAAACTTTAGGTTAACTATCTTAACACATTATATATAACACATTATATATATAACACATTATTGTAACAGCTGATAGGCTGTGGTAGGCAGAAACTTATAGGTTAGGTTAACACAAGCACATTACAATTTGGACACTACTATTTGTTGTCAGAGTAACCTAGAGGTACGACTCAGAACCCATACCGTAAGACGTACGCGAGTTTTTCGCGGTCGCGAAAAACTCGGTAAGTCTTACGGTAAGGGGTTCGTGTCCGAACTTCTACGAAATGTTCTGGCGTTGGCGGCACCGCGTTAAATATCCGACTTGTAATACTATGAGGTTAGGTTAACTATCCTAACACATTATATAAGTATGTAACACATTATATATATATATATATATATAACACATTATTGTAACAGCTGATTGGCTGTGGATGGGCAAAGGTGAGAAACTTTAGGTTAACTATCTTAACGCATTATATAAATATATAACACATTATTGTAACAGCTGATAGGCTGTGGATGGGTAAAGGTGGGGAACTTTAGGTTAACTATCTTAACACATTATATACTTATATAACACATTATTGTAACAGCTGATAGGCTGTGGATGGGCAAAGGTAGGACACTTATAGGTTAGGTTAACTATCTTAACACATTATATATATAACACATTATTGCGGTTACAACATGGCGGCTTATATACTGCGTTAAATATCCGACTTGTAATACTATGCACGATAGCTCAGTCGGTAGCGTGTCCGCCTTCAAATCCAAACTTCACAGGTTCGAATCCCGCTGGTATTAAAAAAGTTAAGTGTATGACGTCATGTGTGTGTGACGTCATGTGTGTGTCTCGACAACAATACGTCACAGGTGGGGGACCAATGGGGGAAGGGAAGGGGCCTAAAGGGGAGGGGCCTACAGGGGAGGGGCAAGGGGAGGGGTGGGAGGAGGTGGGGGGACCAATGGGGGAAGGGAAGGGGCCTAAAGGGGAGGGGCAAAGGGGGAGGGGCAAGGGGGAGGGGCCAAGGGGGGAGGGGCAAGGGGGAGGGGGAGGGTAGGGCAAAGGGGGAGGGGCCAAGGGGGAGGGGCCAAGGGGGGGGGAGGGAGGGGCCAAGGGGGGAGGGGGAGGGGTGGGGGTACCCCCACCATTTTTGTGCCAAACTGCCCCACACTCTACTCCCACGGTATACTAGTATCGAGCTACCCCACGTCGAGCCAACCCCACGTCGAGCCAACCCCACGGTATACTAGTATCGAGCTACCCCACGTCGAGCCAACCCCACGTCGAGCCAACCCCACGTCGAGCCAACCCCACGGTATACTAGTATCGAGCTACCCCACGTCGAGCCAACCCCACGGTATACTAGTATCGAGCTACCCCACGTCGAGCCAACCCCACGTCGAGCCAACCCCACGGTATACTAGTATCGAGCTACCCCACGTCGAGCCAACCCCACGTCGAGCCAACCCCAAGGTATACTAGTATCGAGCTACCCCACGTCGAGCCAACCCCACGTCGAGCCAACCCCACGGTATACTAGTATCGAGCTACCCCACGTCGAGCCAACCCCACGTCGAGCCAACCCCAAGGTATACTAGTATCGAGCTACCCCACGTCGAGCCAACCCCACGTCGAGCCAACCCCACGGTATACTAGTATCGAGCTACCCCACGTCGAGCCAACCCCACGGTATACTAGTATCGAGCTACCCCACGTCGAGCCAACCCCACGTCGAGCCAACCCCACGGTATACTAGTATCGAGCTACCCCACGTCGAGCCAACCCCACGTCGAGCCAACCCCACGGTATACTAGTATCGAGCTACCCCACGTCGAGCCAACCCCACGTCGAGCCAACCCCACGGTATACTAGTATCGAGCTACCCCACGTCGAGCCAACCCCACGTCGAGCCAACCCCAAGGTATACTAGTATCGAGCTACCCCACGTCGAGCCAACCCCACGTCGAGCCAACCCCACGTAATCGTAGAAAGGTGTACCTCGAGATTGCCCTAACTGTACTCGTTACAGATGAACCCTTAAGACCCTACAGGTAACTATTTGTCTTCGTTGGTTCTATGGACACAAAATAAATACTATCCAAAATTATTTAAAAAAATATTCTCATAATTATTGACTCTGTGAACAAACATTACCTAAGTTTCTAGATTTATTATTTTAAATTCATTCCAGATATAGCCACCTCAATTTTCTTGATTTACATTTTCGTCTTTTTCTACTAACAGACATAGTAACAATACTTTGCAGTCACCCTGTATAAACACGATGTCAGTACATCCGCTGATTTTATTATTATTCACGATTTATCTTTGTTGTTTTTCTTCTAATCTCCCTTCAGGCCTCCCCAAATCTATCATCGGCCGAGAGAAAAAAAAAAGCACTCAGACTGTTTACAGCTGAACATAACAAACTGGACTTTATGAGCGAAAAGATTGGTGGCTGGGTCGCGGGACCGACTGAAATAGTAAATCTGAAACACTTGTGACGTCAAAACATTTTATGTTTATGTTCTGCAACTCCTACAAAACTTATTAAATCAGTGGCGGAGAAAAGAGGTGATACATTTCACGCAGTAGTAATTAAATTTTCTCTCTAATAATTACTTACCAATTTTTTGTATAAACAAATTGATGGCGGCCATTATGGCACTTACCATGACCTATCTCAAAATGTAATCCTGTAAATGTAACGCCCAAAAGTTGGTTTCTTTGTGCTTGTAGGAAATGTTAAATTGTATTGGTAGATCAAGGAGTCTTATCCAGCAGTAAGTTTGTTAACAGTTGTCGATATTGTATATATTACTTTCTTAACATTGGCTAGATACTAAAGGCCTGTGCATATTTTAGAGTTCACTTGCTTCGCTCTCGGGTCTAGTATTAGAAGAATCCTCCACTCTTGTCGATATCTATACGCATATCATATTTTCTTGAAAAGTGAGGTTAGAAATTACATTTTTGACAATAACTCTATCCTCATGAAGAGGTAGGGTTGAGAGCATTAGGAGGCCTACAGCAATAATTTAAATCTGCAAATTTTTGTCTAATTTAGTGGGTTTTCAGTTGAATAACACACGAGATATGAACAAATGTTTAAAATTGCCTAAATTTTCACATTTTCTATTGATTTTAACTGGGTTGTATACACAAATTGTTAACACATCAATTCACAATAGATATAGTATCGTTACAAAAATCACAATTTCTTAGTTTTTGAAAAAAAAGTATTTAAACAGGGCCTAAACTTGTTTCCCTTGTGCCATAATCCAGCTTTTAATCACGATAATCAAGGTTATTTATTTATTTTAATTTGATAATTATTTCTTAACCGTAGTAATTTTTATTTGTGATTTTACCAACGGGTTGGGATTATTAATCTCCCATTTTTTTCAAAATTTTAACTAAATTCGTAGATGCGATTTTCAGATATTACATATTTTATAACAGCTCCAAGACAATATTTTGTACTTTTACTGATAACTCACTGACCGGGTGTTTTTGGAGAGATGGTGAGCAAAACGATTTCTTTGGATCCTTACAGGCTCAACTTGACCCGAACTTAATTAATAATCGTTCAAGCCGATTTTGATTTTTGATTCGAACAAATGAAAAATCTTCTTAAGATATTGCCAAAATATGCCCCATATTAAATTTGATTAAAATTGCTAACACTGCACATACGACGGTGTCGTGGGGTTGGCTCGACGTGGGGTTGGCTAACATATTGGCCGCCCCAGTCTAGCAATCACTTCCTGGAAATGTGAACGGATCAGGTAACAGTCGGGCGGGTATAATTAAAATCAATAAAGATCAAATAGAAAATAAATATCACTGTAATTTAATTTGTACTGGATGAAAGGTTAAGTTAGATTAGGTTAGGTTAGGTTAGGTTTGGTTAGGTTAGGTTAGGTTAGGAACAAACACCTCCAATTCCAAGTAGGGTTGCTCATTAAGCAGGAGTTTGAACAGATAACTCTAGTTCCCCAAAGTGTCGAGCCAACCCCACGGTATACTAGTGTCGAGCTAACCCCACGTAATCCATACGACAAACGGTATTGTCTTTCATCTTCGCATCAGGTCTCTCTAGACCAACTCTTGTTCTTTTCCGACCCTGACGCTATTAGATTATTCGAGTGTTAGGGTGTCCTTTATTCTATGTTCGCCTTTAAAAAACGGAAAAAAATACTAAGTTTTTTTAAATTCTGTGGGACACGTAGGCCTAATCTGTGACGCTATCACAGACTCGCAAAACCATGGTCGGCAAGACTCAATAAATTGTACAATTTTACAAAATATTGTTCTACCAAGTACCTTTGGTCCGTAGCATGAAAGTATATGATATTGAATAAAATCATTAGTACTGAGTTCCCTTGAAATGGTTTTTAAGTACTGTGGCAAGTTTGTTTTAAGAAAGTTAACTTTACACGTGCTAAATAGCTGCGTGTCTCTCTTCTAATACCTGGTAGTTGTCTAGAATGTCAGAAATGTAATGTTCTTTTAATGTCTTACTGCATTACAACACTCTTACATGCTTACTTAGACGTTTTAGACGACCAAATTATAGACATAAGCCAACTGGAAGACCAGCTTAAATAATAAAGTTTCTCACAACAATTCACAAAACCAAAATCGTCAAAAATGTAAGCTCAGTAATTGTCAGTTAAAAATGAAAATTATATTTAAAAAGAGCCTAAACTTGCTCGCTTGTGCCTAAGTGTAAGTAGTAAACCATGTAAGAAATCAAGCTTTCAATGACGTAATTGTTTAATTTGTGATTTTTCAGTCTGGTTTGGATCATTAATCATCACATTTCAGTAAAATTTAAACATATTTAGTAGACCTGATTTAAGAATACATTTCTCGTTTATTCTCAATATCTCCGTTATCCGTTGAGCTACAGAGAAAATAATTTTAAAAAAATATATATTGGGTGTGCTTAAGACCACACGTTAGAAGTGAAAACTTAAGTTTGTGCAATATTTTTTGCATTGATTTTAGTTTGACTATGTATATGAGTTTGAGAAAGTTAGCGCTATATTAGATTTTTAGTTTTAATACGTATGGGTATGTGAGAAAGTTTGTGCAATATTTTTCGTAGATATATGAGTTTATATATACGCTGTGCGCGCGTATCCGTTGTCTATATATATATATATATATATATATATATATATATATATATATATATATATATATTAAAGTTGCATTACGCTACTGTGCGTGACGCGATTACGGTAGTGTGCGTGACGCGATTTCTATTGAAAAAGTCCATCCCAAAAAGTACCCAACGCGCCAATAAAAGTTTTCACTTCAAAACAGTTTTGTTTATCATTATCTAAGTAACTTTTTGGTCACCTGTAATTTTTTGTAAAGTTTAAACGGCCGCCATTTTGAAAATATTCAAAAGAACGTTCTGGTTTTCAGTACAGTGATAAACGGTTTCGCAACAAACAAGTATACAGATTTATACCTCAATATCTGAGCTCAATATCTTTTTTAGTTTAGAAAATATTAAGTATTTTGTAAAACTAACAAAATGGCGGATAACTCGAAAACAAAGCATTTCCTGACCTATGTTTATATGAATATTTTTCATTATTTTTGCTAGTGGAAACAGCTCAGAAAGTGCTCCCTTAATCACCATGTTTAACGATGGTTTTGATTTTAAAACAACACTTCAAAGATTGCAATTTGCTTACAAATAATTGTTCTCTGTATTTTCATAAACATAATGTACAAGGTATGCTTTTTGAATTAGCTATGTTATTGATCTTTAAATTCTGTCAAAATCCTGGGCCTATTATGTGGTTCTTATAATCTAGGTTTGTTTTAAAAACAATGAAAGTTTATGGATTTCTATAAGAATACGTATTTTTAAAAACAAATATCGACAAAAACATATTCTCTGATTCAAAAAATATTTTCAAAGTTGAAATATTTAATTATCTTATTTACACATGAATATAGGTTAAGTGACAATCATTCTCTCGTACGATATTGACAAAATTTAAGAAATAGAATTAACCAAAATGTTTAGTTATAGTTATTTTAAAAACACCATTATATATCACAAACAAACTAAAAAGGGAAGGGGTTTGCACAAAACTATAATAATTCAATCATCCAAGTTACAACAAAATTAGAAAACTGTTTTGAAGAAAGCAACACAGTCATCTTAATTTCGTCGATTTAATTTGTAACATGTTAAAAATATAAGGAATTTACATGCAATAATAATTCCTATTAATTGATTGTATAACAGATGGAAAAAGCTTCAAAAATTTAACTCTGATATTTTGAGAAACTTGTTGTTTAAATGCGAAAAACCTTTCAGATAACATCGGCTAATAAACAAAAAATAAAGAAAAGAACATAATAACGACCCTAGCCCTCGAATATTCCAACAGTTTTAGGGTCGGAAAAGAACAGAGAGAAAGGATGAGAGTGATTTAACCAAAGAAGACATGAAAAAGGTGTAGATTCAGCTAGTGTACCTTGGGTTTGCCACACCCTTACTGCCTACAATGAGCTCCTAGGGGTTACTTTTTATATAGTCAACAATGGTGATTAGTCATGCGAGCGGATAAACGGAGAAGGATTCTACTGTTCACGCTGATTGTGCTTTCATCATGTACAGTTTAGTATATTTAATATATATATATATATATATATATATATATATATATATATAGACTATATATATATATATATATAGACTATATATATATATATATATATATATATATATATATATATATATATATATATTTAAACACATTAATTAACCTCTAAGTACCACTGAAAGGAAGATATATCTGTGATTCGATTTCTACTCCAAAGAAACCTAACCTGGTCTAATCTTTCTCAGAGTTTTAACCATCTATATGTGTCTACAAGTTACACCTCTATATAATAGAAGGCATTTATTTTTAGAGCATAGGAGAAAGGTAGCGTCCCTGGTATAATAAAGTTTTATTTCATTAAATCTGTTCGTGTACATTAAATCTGTTCAGATCAGACAGTCATAGGCTATACTTTCCGAGATTTTGTGGAAAAACTCCTTAAACTTTTAAGGGAATAAAAATGTGAAAAATGTTTTCTGCAAAATCTACAAGAATTCAAACGTTTAGTTTTACTCAAGATACGGATTTTTTTTGTCTGAAAATTGTTTTTTAAAACAATTATTTTCCTACTTACGTAAGTTTTAAGTGTTTTTTCCCTATTTTGTTATTATGAACTCCTGAAGATTTTCAAAGTTATTCCCTAATTTGAATTGAGTAATTATATTCGTTATAGATGTATTTTGCGTTTAAGTTATAAAATTGGGTGTTGTCGAACTGGTCCGATGGTCAGAGGAATTCGTTAATCCTCCAATTAGAGAGGTCGAACTGGTCCGAGGGTTCGCGTAGGGGTGAGGTCGAATTGGTCCGACGGCATATAGCTTAGGTTAGGCGACGTAAAACAAATATAAATAAAACTCTTCTTGAACTCGATGTGCTCGCTAAATCGAAGAAGCCTTATCGTCCGCTCATATATTATACCATCGGTCCACTTTCTAACCATCGGACCAGTTCGACCGTGACCCTTCCCTAAGCAACAAAAATATAATTGGAATATTTTGACTATCGGACCAGTTCGGTACCACCCATAAAATTGACATAACCCAACTTAACCTAACCTTTTAAACTTAATTCTCTCAATTCATGTCAACTGCCAAATTTTAATTTTAAACATTCAACTTTGACAAAATATCTCTCAAATTTGTGGTTATACTCTCTGGTCTCTGATGGATAACTTCCTTACAATCTGTTTTCAGTGACCATATCCCTGCCACGGGAGCAAAGGTCAAGCTGCACGTGTTCTAGTCTGGACGTCATTAAGCCCCAGGAGGTTGTCCTTAACAGATAAATAAAACACTCAAGTTTCATTCCGAGTAGAGGAGGAGAAACAAAACATTAATTTACTTAAGGGTCACAAGTTTTGACAGTTTTAAAATACTAAAATAATTATTTTCTGAGGATAGCCTAAACAAGCTTCTATACAAATAAATGAACGTTTATAAAGGGATTTTTTTTTTTTACCATTCGAAGCAGAGTCGTGAAGGACATAATTCTAACCTGATTATACATTTTCTATGGTTTTTTAGTGAATAACTGGCTATAGGTGACAGATAATAAAAACAAAATTATCACGATGAACTCAGGGTTGAACAAAGATGACTATAATAAGTATCAAAACACCATGTTCCCATTTTAAAATATTGACTCAAATCTATATTAGTGGATTCAAGATGGCGGCAGAAAGTGTTAACAAATCACAAAACGTAGTAATTATAGACAAACTTCATTTAGTCCGAAATCGATGACGAAAACTGTAAAAAAACGTAGGGGAGGGGGGCTGACTATTTCACTCTATATAAAAATTTAAACGTTTGATTTAGTTTTCTTCCTTCAAAATTGCAGAGCTTCTTTTGACAAGATTGTTTTTTTAATGTTTACAACGATTCAACGAATATAGTTTACTGTAATAATTTGAAACCCCATAAGACGCTAAAATTTATCAAATAATAGTTTCTGATAAATTAGTTCTAATTTTTGTTTAGTATTATATATTTATCCATATGTTACACTGTAAACATATAAGTAAATGAATATATAAATAAAAATACAATATAATCCTACTCAAAAAACAAAACAAAGAAACTACTTCCTTTAACTTAAAGATAGCTTAACTTATAGATTTTTTACATAATTATAAATTTTATACATACAAATAAAATAGACACAGTAAACACTACAACAGGAACAAATTTAGGGGTTTTTTAGGCGAACGCCGGTTTGAGACTTCCATCAAAAATAACAAAAACAATATCCAAATAGAGAGGTCGGCAGTTACCCTAACCTAACCTAACCTAGCTTAACTTTTATAGATTTTTTTACATAATTATAAATTTTATACATACCAATAAAATAGACACAGTAAACACTACAACAGGAACAAATTTAGGGGTTTTTTAGGCGAACGCCGGTTTGAGACTTACATCAAAAATAACAAAAACAATATCCAAATAGAGAGGTCGGCAGTTACCCTAACCTAACCTAACCTAGCTTAACTTTTATAGATTTTTTTACATAATTATAAATTTTATACATACCAATAAAATAGACACAGTAAACACTACAACAGGAACAAATTTAGGGGTCTTTTAGGCGAACGCCGGTTTGAGACTTACATCAAAAATAACAAAAACAATATCCAAATAGAGAGGTCGGCAGTTACCCTAACCTAACCTAACCTAGCTTAACTTTTATAGATTTTTTTACATAATTATAAATTTTATACATACCAATAAAATAGACACAGTAAACACTACAACAGGAACAAATTTAGGGGTTTTTTAGGCGAACGCCGGTTTGAGACTTCCATCAAAAATAACAAAAACAATATCCAAATAGAGAGGTCGGCAGTTACCCTAACCTAACCTAACCTAGCTTAACTTTTATAGATTTTTTTACATAATTATAAATTTTATACATACCAATAAAATAGACACAGTAAACACTACAACAGGAACAAATTTAGGGGTCTTTTAGGCGAACGCCGGTTTGAGACTTACATCAAAAATAACAAAAACAATATCCAAATAGAGAGGTCGGCAGTTACCCTAACCTAACCTAACCTAGCTTAACTTTTATAGATTTTTTTACATAATTATGAATTTTATACATACCAATAAAATAGACACAGTAAACACTACAACAGGAACAAATTTAGGGGTTTTTTAGGCGAACGCCGGTTTGAGACTTCCATCAAAAATAACAAAAACAATATCCAAATAGAGAGGTCGGCAGTTACCCTAACCTAACCTAACCTAGCTTAACTTTTATAGATTTTTTTACATAATTATAAATTTTATACATACCAATAAAATAGACACAGTAAACACTACAACAGGAACAAATTTAGGGGTTTTTTAGGCGAACGCCGGTTTGAGACTTCCATCAAAAATAACAAAAACAATATCCAAATAGAGAGGTCGGCAGTTACCCTAACCTAACCTAACCTAGCTTAACTTTTATAGATTTTTTTACATAATTATAAATTTTATACATACCAATAAAATAGACACAGTAAACACTACAACAGGAACAAATTTAGGGGTTTTTTAGGCGAACGCCGGTTTGAGACTTACATCAAAAATAACAAAAACAATATCCAAATAGAGAGGTCGGCAGTTACCCTAACCTAACCTAACCTAGCTTAACTTTTATAGATTTTTTTACATAATTATAAATTTTATACATACCAATAAAATAGACACAGTAAACACTACAACAGGAACAAATTTAGGGGTTTTTTAGGCGAACGCCGGTTTGAGACTTCCATCAAAAATAACAAAAACAATATCCAAATAGAGAGGTCGGCAGTTACCCTAACCTAACCTAACCTAGCTTAACTTTTATAGATTTTTTTACATAATTATAAATTTTATACATACCAATAAAATAGACACAGTAAACACTACAACAGGAACAAATTTAGGGGTTTTTTAGGCGAACGCCGGTTTGAGACTTACATCAAAAATAACAAAAACAATATCCAAATAGAGAGGTCGGCAGTTACCCTAACCTAACCTAACCTAGCTTAACTTTTATAGATTTTTTTACATAATTATAAATTTTATACATACCAATAAAATAGACACAGTAAACACTACAACAGGAACAAATTTAGGGGTTTTTTAGGCGAACGCCGGTTTGAGACTTCCATCAAAAATAACAAAAACAATATCCAAATAGAGAGGTCGGCAGTTACCCTAACCTAACCTAACCTAGCTTAACTTTTATAGATTTTTTTACATAATTATAAATTTTATACATACCAATAAAATAGACACAGTAAACACTACAACAGGAACAAATTTAGGGGTCTTTTAGGCGAACGCCGGTTTGAGACTTACATCAAAAATAACAAAAACAATATCCAAATAGAGAGGTCGGCAGTTACCCTAACCTAACCTAACCTAGCTTAACTTTTATAGATTTTTTTACATAATTATGAATTTTATACATACCAATAAAATAGACACAGTAAACACTACAACAGGAACAAATTTAGGGGTTTTTTAGGCGAACGCCGGTTTGAGACTTCCATCAAAAATAACAAAAACAATATCCAAATAGAGAGGTCGGCAGTTACCCTAACCTAACCTAACCTAGCTTAACTTTTATAGATTTTTTTACATAATTATAAATTTTATACATACCAATAAAATAGACACAGTAAACACTACAACAGGAACAAATTTAGGGGTTTTTTAGGCGAACGCCGGTTTGAGACTTCCATCAAAAATAACAAAAACAATATCCATATAGAGAGGTCGGCAGTTACCCTAACCTAACCTAACCTAGCTTAACTTTTATAGATTTTTTTACATAATTATAAATTTTATACATACCAATAAAATAGACACAGTAAACACTACAACAGGAACAAATTTAGGGGTTTTTTAGGCGAACGCCGGTTTGAGACTTACATCAAAAATAACAAAAACAATATCCAAATAGAGAGGTCGGCAGTTACCCTAACCTAACCTAACCTAGCTTAACTTTTATAGATTTTTTTACATAATTATAAATTTTATACATACCAATAAAATAGACACAGTAAACACTACAACAGGAACAAATTTAGGGGTTTTTTAGGCGAACGCCGGTTTGAGACTTCCATCAAAAATAACAAAAACAATATCCAAATAGAGAGGTCGGCAGTTACCCTAACCTAACCTAACCTAGCTTAACTTTTATAGATTTTTTTACATAATTATAAATTTTATACATACCAATAAAATAGACACAGTAAACACTACAACAGGAACAAATTTAGGGGTCTTTTAGGCGAACGCCGGTTTGAGACTTACATCAAAAATAACAAAAACAATATCCAAATAGAGAGGTCGGCAGTTACCCTAACCTAACCTAACCTAGCTTAACTTTTATAGATTTTTTTACATAATTATGAATTTTATACATACCAATAAAATAGACACAGTAAACACTACAACAGGAACAAATTTAGGGGTTTTTTAGGCGAACGCCGGTTTGAGACTTCCATCAAAAATAACAAAAACAATATCCAAATAGAGAGGTCGGCAGTTACCCTAACCTAACCTAACCTAGCTTAACTTTTATAGATTTTTTTACATAATTATAAATTTTATACATACCAATAAAATAGACACAGTAAACACTACAACAGGAACAAATTTAGGGGTTTTTTAGGCGAACGCCGGTTTGAGACTTCCATCAAAAATAACAAAAACAATATCCAAATAGAGAGGTCGGCAGTTACCCTAACCTAACCTAACCTAGCTTAACTTTTATAGATTTTTTTACATAATTATAAATTTTATACATACCAATAAAATAGACACAGTAAACACTACAACAGGAACAAATTTAGGGGTTTTTTAGGCGAACGCCGGTTTGAGACTTACATCAAAAATAACAAAAACAATATCCAAATAGAGAGGTCGGCAGTTACCCTAACCTAACCTAACCTAGCTTAACTTTTATAGATTTTTTTACATAATTATAAATTTTATACATACCAATAAAATAGACACAGTAAACACTACAACAGGAACAAATTTAGGGGTTTTTTAGGCGAACGCCGGTTTGAGACTTCCATCAAAAATAACAAAAACAATATCCAAATAGAGAGGTCGGCAGTTACCCTAACCTAACCTAACCTAGCTTAACTTTTATAGATTTTTTTACATAATTATAAATTTTATACATACCAATAAAATAGACACAGTAAACACTACAACAGGAACAAATTTAGGGGTTTTTTAGGCGAACGCCCGTTTGAGACTTCCATCAAAAATAACAAAAACAATATCCAAATAGAGAGGTCGGCAGTTACCCTAACCTAACCTAACCTAGCTTAACATTTATAGATTTTTTTACATAATTATAAATTTTATACATACCAATAAAATAGACACAGTAAACACTACAACAGGAACAAATTTAGGGGTCTTTTAGGCGAACGCCGGTTTGAGACTTCCATCAAAAATAACAAAAACAATATCCAAATAGAGAGGTCGGCAGTTACCCTAACCTAACCTAACCTAACCTAACCTAACCTTAACTTAACTTAACCACAAGAAACAAGCAAATATGTTATTTAAATATACAGATAATTTACAGAAAATCAACCTGCAAAATGTTTTACAATATATTCTATTGTATTATTTCGAAAAGAAGTTCAATATTATCTAATAAAAACAACCAGGACTTTATATTTCTTAACATTACACTGTTTGACATATTTTTTAAATTCGCAATTTTTGGAATGATAAGGTTATAAAAACGAGCCTCACTATAAATAAATAATTGACGGTATAGAGTTAAATTTGGTTTAGGTGTGGGTACAGGTACGACACCAGAGTTCCTTAAACTAATACACAGATAGATAAAAAAGAAGGATGAATATTTTGTAAATATTACTTGGTTGACCTAATAGGGGCCCAAAACTAATATAAAACACACATTATACCCCTAGTAATGACGTCACTTGTAGAAAGGTCACATGAATTTTGTTCACGTTCATAATATTTTCCAAATATTCAAAAATTAAAACAGAAAATTTGTATTATAGTCATTAAATTACACCAAACATTAAAAAAAAGACTTTTAACAAACTAGTCTTCTTTTGATCTTTACCACTCATGAAGGTGGGAAATTTCTTTTTTAAATAGGAAGACCCCACCAGATATATTTCGTTTGTAGGAGGGAAATTTCCCTCAGTAAGTAAGCGTGTATAGGATGGCCCACGTGCACCAAGTGTGTGCTATTCAGCCCCAGGCACACGCCAGACGGACGAACCCAGGTATACGCACAAAGCTCGGCTGGGTTTTAAACTCAAAGGTCAGGGCCGCCATTTTGTTGCAGAAAGCCATGACCTCTGACAGTTACGGTGTTTAGTCCCGGTCTAAGCCCTCCGGCCACAAATATACTTTTACGTAAAACAATAAACAAGGAATTGCTTTTAATGTTTAGTTTCATTAACAATATAACGTATAAATAAATATCGAGTGAGATAATATTAGATAGAATAAAACTCGAACACAAGGTTTTGCTTCCTGAGCTTATAACTTTTACAATTTTGCACCAATCAAATTTTTAGTTACATATATGATTAATTTGGACCTTTTCCTAAAAAAAAAAAAGCTATGGATCACTTTATGATTGGGATAGAATTTCTATTTTTGGCGAATTTTTGAAATTATTACACCCGATGAAAAAAACGTGAAAGCGTTATGTTAAGGCACTTCTATGGTCAAACGCGTTTCAACTACAAAGTCGCCATCCTCTGTGATACACGAGCTACAATAACTAAACTAAAACTATAGTAGGTTCAGCTCTACTGACTTAACTGTCATATTTATAAATAAATATTGAGCTTGACTTGTGAGATAAAATAGATAGAATTTTGAAAAATAACGACGAGCAAAATTTTAAAACAGTTTTGTAAATGAATTTTTGATTTAAGGTGCAGAACTCTTTAACATACAATTTATTTATTATTTTTGAATGCTCCATTTGGGTTTTTTTACAATATACAATGTTTTATTTTAAGTTTGATTATAGAGATTCTTATGAGTGGTGAAGAAGGGATGTCTAATCTCCTCATGGGCGTCCAGTTCCTATAAAAAACTACAATTTTGTTCGAAAGGACGAAACTGTAAGGAGAGGCAAACGGTGTTGTAGGGGTGGGATGAAGGCAATTAACCTATATGCTAACGACATTGCATAACCTAACTGTATTTGTATTTGGTGAAAAATCAAATAACGGGATAAAATATTATTTTTCGTTTTTAAGGCGAGGTTTGAAGTTGAAGGAGTTCCCTTTACAAAATGCATTTCAACGGGAAGTGAGCGGATGTTTTATCTAAATGTAACATCAATTAAAGTAAAGGAATGACTTATCTGTTATGTCTTAAACCAAACCATCTGCAGACAAACGCGAACAGATGTGGGGGAGGAGGAGCAGATTGCTGGCAAGATATGGTCTTGCGGTTTCCTTAGACAGATGGTCATTCTATGAGAATATCCCTATCATTGTTGGACCGTTTTTTTTACGTGATCTCAGTTTTACAATTTACTTTCCAACAGGTGTTGCAGAGTTGTGGTGAAATATTTAAAATAAACAGGTGCAGAAACGTTGCACTACATTTTTTCACACACCACGAAGACAATGCTAAGAAAATATTTTAACCCCAGAAAATAAGTTCACTCGATACTGCTGTAGCACAACATCCAAACTGGCAAACGTCATTCCATAAACAAACTTTTTAGAACGCAGTGGAACTCAATCTCAAACGGAAAAATAACATCGATTTGTTTTTTCCATAATCACAATATTTCTCTACTTACAGAATGACACACACCCCCTTCTTCAACTTTATTAATTAAGATTGCTAAATACAGTTTTCTGCAATGCTATTAGTGGTGAGGAGCTGTTTTCATGGACTTCAGAGAGTGGGAAGTCAGGACGTAAGTCAAACATTTTCAAATGAGACATAGATCATGTGGTACATAATTTGATGTGAGGTACAGAAGAATAACAATTATTAACAGAAATATCATGAACAAAAATTAACAATAAAATATAAGAAGAAATTAATTTTTAACTATCTTAATACAATTACTTTTTAGCTGTCTCTTTTGGTTGGATGTTGAGAATTTATTTGAGTTTTTAGTAGACTAACATTAGTCTCGTCTCACCAAAGAAAAGCTTTAAAATGAAGTGTAGGACATGGCTCACTTCCACCACATCCTATGCCTCACTTCTACCCTATGAAACACTAACCCCCCCCCCCCCCCAAATTTGGACTTATTGACGTAACTTGTCTTACCTGATGAGATTCTCGTGTAACCATAACGTTAGAGTGAGAGATGAAGTTTCTTTTTAGCGATCTTGTTTCTTCGAACTCTTTAAAATGTCCCATTTCAAAGAGCTTGTGTCGTCCCGCTCCATTCAGTCAACAATTGAAGACAGGTGCTCATAGAAACACCCCCTAATTACAAAGAAAATTTCCGAAATCTGTGTTTAACTATTTTAATTAATAACAACGTTAAAGGATGATGCAAATTGTTTTCAATCGTCTAAATGTAAAAACAAGAAAGAAAAGAATAACGTAACCAATTTGGTCTGAAACAGGTAATATTCTGGTGTTTTTAGTAATCCTTATTCTGAAATCCTTGTTAATGTAGTTGCGTGGGCCTGATTACGCATAAATTGGAGAAATAACTAACTTCATGTTCCTATATCTCAGAAACTATCAAAGCAATCTTTCTAAAAAACTTTACAGGGTGAACTACAGTACTTTAAAAAAGTCCTGTACTATTATTACTCTCCTATCACTTTTGGAAAGAAATTTATGATATTTTTTAAATATCGGTTTTTTGAAATATATATATTTAAAGTTGTATTGAAGATATCTTGACAACTCTAACACAGTATCAGCATGTTATAGCTATGAGCAAGCTGTGTAAATTACCTATCTTAACTAGAAATGGAGATAGGCTATACAAGTGGAGAAAAAAGCAGGTTTCGGAAAGAACATTTAGTAAATTATAAGATGCGAATGTATTAAAAACACACACTGCTTCGTTAAAAACTTTCCAGCACCATATTGACTCTCTTCTTCCCTTAGCTTCCTTTTTAGTTGTCTTATCTTGACTCTCCAATGGCGCTTTTTCCGCCTTGTACACTTGCACTTCATGTTTTCTATTCTGCCTATTGCTCCCGCATTAAAAGTCAAAACTGCCTCTAAAACACCCATTTTTAATGTACGATACCCTACAAACACAGTCTTCAGAAGCCTACTCAAGACAAAGGAGAACTCATTTCACACAACTTTTTAAACACAATCATAAATAGATAAAAATGTAACAATATTTTCAATGAGTTGTAGCAAAAAAACCATCAATGCTGCCATACATATGATTCGGAGGGAAATCAAAATTCCCCTTTACTTTTTGACTTTCCCCATATTCGTACGTTAAATTTATAAGAAACTCCAATAAATAATTCGTAGAAAACTGAAAATTATTACGACAATTATCGGTTTCCTACTACAGTACATAAACTTAAACTAGTGTTTTATTTTCTGTTCTTATATATTGCCAATTTAAAATTTGTATTTTTTACAAAAGATACATCATGATGTTTACATCAGTTTATCTTTACATATCGATTATGAGACATCTGCAAGGATCAGTTTCCTTCCTACTGGAACTATAACATCAGTAACCCAAGTATAGAAAGAGAAGCGAACCAACCATACAACATCAAGTAGGAGTACCAGTTGTTGATTAATTTTTTAAAACCACAAACGTAGCCGAAGCGGTTTTGAAGTAGACAGACAAACACAACCTGTTACTGTGTGTGTGACATACTTTGGTCGGTTTACAAGAAACGCCGTTATGTTTGGAGGCTATCATTCCCACATTCCAGGGCGCACAGGTCATTTCATTCATTTCTGCAATCTTGAGGTGTGTGTTATTATTAACTACTAAGATAACAATGATGGAATTTATCATCTAATTTAGAGTCAATTCAAAAAAAATTAAGTTGTTTTATGTAGAAATATCTGTTTTAAGTTTACTTGATTCCAAAAAAATTATTTCAGAACATGTTCGTCTGTCGTTCAAACAATATTCTACAAACGGATGAATCAATTTATAAAAAAATTCGTTTAGCCTAAAATTTATTTTAACCACTATTCCAGGACTTTTATATTTTTACATATATGTAGTGAAAATTAAGTGATGGTTCAAAATATCGTGTCGAGTTTTGTGAGGATCCATTTTGAGGTGTGTGTTAGGAATTAGAATAATTTTAGTTAGGAATATAGTCAAAGTTCTTTTTAAGAAGAAAGAAAGACAACAATTATTATGACAGACCTGGAAATCTGACGAAATTACTTACTTTGCAAGTAAAGGAGACGTCATTGATGCTACATGGTATATAAACCCTTGGGTATGAGGAAACTTGGTCAGTGGGCCAAGATTGATCAAGGAAAGGTGCTGCAGGAGTTCTTGAAGACAGCTAGACAGACTTAGCGAGTAAGAGCTTTCTGGGAGAATAATTCTTGAAGACAGCTAGACAGACTTAGCGAGTAAGAGCTTTCTGGGAGAATAATTATTGAAGATAGCTAGACAGACTTAGCGAGTAAGAGCTTCCTGGGAGAATAACTCTTGAAGATAGCTAGACAGACTTAGCAAGTAAGAGCTTTCTGGGAGAATAATTATTGAAGATAGCAAGTCAGACTTGTCGAATAAGAGCTTTCTGGGAGAATAACTCTTGAAGATAGCCAGACAGACTTGGCGAGTAAGAGTTTCCTGGGAGAATAATTCTTGAAGATAGCCAGACAGACTTTGCGAGTAAGAGTTTCTGGGAGAATAACTCTTGAAGATAGCCAGACGGACTTGGCGAGTAAGAGTTTCTGGGAGAATAACTCTTGAAGATAGCCAGACGGACTTGGCGAATAAGAGTTTCTGGGAGAATAATTCTTGAAGATAGCCAGACAGACTTTGAGAGTAAGAGTTTCTGGGAGAATAACTCTTGAAGATAGCCAGACAGACTTGGCGAGTAAGAGTTTCTGGGAGAATAACTCTTGAAGATAGCCAGACAGACTTGGCGGGTAAGAGTTTCTGGGAGAATAACTCTTGAAGATAGCCAGACAGACTTGGAGGGTAAGAGTTTCTGGGAGAAAATTCTTGAACATAGCCAGACAGACTTTGCGAGTAAGAGTTTCTGGGAGAATAACTCTTGAAGATAGCCAGACAGAATTGGCGGGTAAGAGTTTCTGGGAGAAAATTCTTGAACATAGCCAGACAGACTTTGCGAGTAAGAGTTTCTGGGAGAATAACTCTTGAAGATAGCCAGACAGACTTGGCGGGTAAGAGTTTCTGGGAGAAAATTCTTGAACATAGCCAGACAGACTTTGCGAGTAAGAGTTTCTGGGAGAATAACTCTTGAAGATAGCCAGACAGACTTGGCGGGTAAGAGTTTCTGGGAGAAAATTCTTGAACATAGCCAGACAGACTTTGCGAGTAAGAGTTTCTGGGAGAATAACTCTTGAAGATAGCCAGACAGACTTGGCGGGTAAGAGTTTCTGGGAGAAAATTCTTGAACATAGCCAGACAGACTTTGCGAGTAAGAGTTTCTGGGAGAATAACTCTTGAAGATAGCCAGACAGACTTGGCGGGTAAGAGTTTCTGGGAGAAAATTCTTGAAGATAGCCAGACAGACTTTGCGAGTAAGAGTTTCTGGGAGAATAACTCTTGAAGATAGCCAGACAGACTTGGCGGGTAAGAGTTTCTGGGAGAAAATTCTTGAACATAGCCAGACAGACTTGGCGAGTAAGAGTTTCTGGGAGAATAACTCTTGAAGATAGCCAGACAGACTTGGCGAGTAAGAGTTTCTGGGAGAATAACTCTTGAAGATAGCCAGACAGACTTGGCGGGTAAGAGTTTCTGGGAGAAAATTCTTGAACATAGCCAGACAGACTTTGCGAGTAAGAGTTTCTGGGAGAATAACTCTTGAAGATAGCCAGACAGACTTGGCGGGTAAGAGTTTCTGGGAGAAAATTCTTGAAGATAGCCAGACAGACTTTGCGAGTAAGAGTTTCTGGGAGAATAACTCTTGAAGATAGCCAGACAGACTTGGCGGGTAAGAGTTTCTGGGAGAAAATTCTTGAACATAGCCAGACAGACTTTGCGAGTAAGAGTTTCTGGGAGAATAACTCTTGAAGATAGCCAGACAGACTTGGCGGGTAAGAGTTTCTGGGAGAAAATTCTTGAAGATAGCCAGACAGACTTTGCGAGTAAGAGTTTCTGGGAGAATAACTCTTGAAGATAGCCAGACAGACTTGGCGGGTAAGAGCTTTCTGGGAGAATAACTCTTGAAGATAGCTAGACAGACTTGGCGAGTGGAGCTTCCTGGGAGAATAACTCTTGAAGATAGCAAGACAGACTTGGCGAGTAAGAGCTTTCTGGGAGAATAATTCTTGAAGATAGCCAGACAGACTTGGCGAGTGGAGCTTCCTGGGAGAACAGACGGATTTGGCGAGTAAGAGTTTCTGGGAGAATAATTCTTGGAGATAGCCAGACGGACTTGGCGGGTAAGAGTTTCTGGGAGAAAATTCTTGAAGATAGTCAGACAGACTTTGCGAGTAAGAGTTTCTGGGAGAATAACTCTTGAAGATAGCCAGACAGACTTGGCGGGTAAGAGTTTCTGGGAGAAAATTCTTGAAGATAGCCAGACAGACTTGGCGAGTAAGAGTTTCTGGGAGAATAATTCTTGGAGATAGTCAGACAGACTTGGCGAGTAAGAGTTTCTGGGCGAATTGAGACTTCGGACGAGCATCCACAAGAATGTAAACAGGGTGAGCAAACTTTATGTATTAAGAAACTTGTAATTATTTCAGAGTCAGATAATTAAACTATAAAGTAGAATCAGATCTGTGAGTTACAACAATAATTGTTAGAGTCATTCAGGATTAATAAGAATATTGTAGCAGTGTAATAAAATAGGAGATAGTTATTCTTGTTAATAAAGGTTAATTGAGTACTGAACCTTTCGATTATATTGAAAATAATGAATCCAGGGAGTTTAAAAGAACGAATCCTAACATATGAGACGTGGTTTTTGGAATGCTGTCTGTCAGGTATTATCTGTTTGTGCAATGCTCTACTTATTAACAGATTTTAATGAAATTAGTTATGTGATAACTCAAAATTTGGGTAGCTACCATGGGAAAAAAAGAGTCAAACATGTGCTAAAACCTCATCTCGTAGAGTCAGTAAGCATAGAGAGACAGTTATTTTATAAACTGGAAGTCTTTTTTTTTTTTAACAAATACAGTTTGTTCAGTAAATCAATGGTTGGGTGTGACGAGTCTAATCTGTTTACACGCTACAGACGTGTAAACCAAAAGCTTTGCAAATTGATCTTAACAAAAACAAGTCACTGTTAATTGCGGCTCAAAGTGGCTTTGTTTATAAACAGTGAGATATAAAAGTCACGATCACTTGTGGACTCGACCTACTTATTGCGCATGCGTCATTCTGTTACAAGGAAAAGTAATTCTAGATTACGTTGAAACTTTTTAAAATAGAAAACTAAATGGGCTCTACTTGGAAATATATGTTTTGTTAATGTTTGTAATTGATTGTTTTCCTTTCAATGGAACTTTTAAATTGTTTAAACAGTTTATAAATTTAATCTCTACCGAAATCTTCCATTTTGTTTAAAATATGAACAAAAAACCCTATTTTTAATGAAATTTAGCACTTTAAAAAATTTTTTATTTCATTTTAGATCTTACAAAAATAAGGGGTGTTCCCCATTAAAACAGATTTGTACCCGCAACGGTTCAAAAGTTAGCTATTGTAACATTTTAGGTGGGGCACCCCAGTACAGTACCGTTGAAAAGCTTATGATAAGCTTTTCTGTAAAATTTGAACCAATTTGAATTTTAACAATGTCTTCAAAATATTCACTTTTTCATGTTTAAGAACTTGTGAATAATGCATATCGACGGTTTCGAAAAACCGATGGTTCTGTCTTATAGAAAATAATTCAGTTTTTGGAAATGGTGGTCACTTTATTTGCAAGATGAAAAATAAAATAAGAAAATAGAATTTTTAACTGAAAATTTTCCTAAAAAACTGAAAAGAATATACAGAGCGTCTAGAAAATATTGTGTAAAATATCAGCAGACTATCTCTATCGGTGAAAACAAGGAAAAAAAAGTTCCAATAAACAAAAGTCCAGAAATGTTTAGTTTTTGAATTATTCCCCATTTTGTTTTTTTTTACTAACTTAAAATCTTTAGAAATAGAAAAGATATTGAGTTCAAATTTGCTGTACATTTTTGTTACGTAACCTTTTTCCCCTGTAAAAAAACCAGAACGTTCTTTTGTATATTTTAAAAATGGTGGACATTTAAAATTTTTAATGTTAAATATCTCGAAAACCGTTAACTGTACAAAAAGTTTCAGGAAACAAGAAAAGTTACTTTTTAATGACAAACAAAACGGTTTTTTTATTTTTTCAGTAGCCTAAAAGTAACCGAGTTATCTGTTAAAAACTAAAAACACGAATTTACTGTAGTACCAATATTAAAAAAAAAAATTATATAAAGTCATTAGAATTGCTAAAAAACGCTTAATTTTACAAGAAATTCGTAACACGTTAAAAATTTGTAGAATGTAATAACAAATCTAACTGGCTCTGATTATTAAAATCACTTCATAAATGACGTAAAAACACCTATTTTACCAATATTAAGCATGCTCTGTTATACAATAATATTTCAAGTGAAAAATATACGACCTAGACTGGGAATCGAACCAAGGACCTTTGGCTTTACGCGCCAATGCTCTACCAACTGAGCTATCCTAGTCGCTTCCCAGCACAGGGCGTAGACTTCCCACTTGAATTTACGTTTAATTGCTGCAATTTTGAGTTTCCAAACTAATTACCTCGCATATGCGACATTGAAATTAATTTTTACTCATTTTTCAGCCCTTACGCATGTATTTATTGATTTTTGAATAATTAACTTAATCAGCGCCTATTCAAGTCGAGGTTAAGCACCATTGTTGAGTTGTTCAATATCAGCTGATGAAGTAAAGTCTAAACAGCTGATTTTTGTCTATTTTGTATTATTGTATTATTATTAAGTTGATGGCTAATTGTTGATCAGTTTACCATAAACCGTTTTAGATAGTTCAAATAATATCGAAAACGTACCTATATAGTTATTATGGTCAACCGTTGCAAATGAAAGTTTATTTTCACCCTGATTTTTTTGGTATATTGTTCATATATCACTCTGTATATAAATTTTACTAAAAAAATAACAATGCACTTCCAATAGTTATATAATAATAAATTTCTTTCACACAAAACTTCAACGAAAAACAAACTATGACAAATTGATAATATAGAATTGTAAACGTTTTGCTATATAAAACAAAATACAAATTCAAGTTAACAAACAAAATGTTAGTAAAATAAATTAAACATCCCTGAGGCAAAACCTGTGTTGGGATTCCATCAAATAATGTGACGAGTTTATAAAACAATTGAAGCAAATTACATTAACTATTGTAAATTATCTCAGATTGCATCTAAAGTTGATTTAGGTGTTTGTGATGTGAGAAAGTTAGTGATTTTTCCACACTTTACCAAACCACTCATCGTGGATGTTATATAAACTTTACAGTAGCTCCTGATTCAATCCCAGTGAAAGTTTGTTACCGGATACACAGACTCGAAACCTCGATGACGAAAACCGAGCCGGATTGTTTGATGTAAGATTATTCATTTTATTCCATTAAAAGCTAATGGTTCTTCTCGGAAATTTACTCAACAGAAATCGAACACAAAGTGGGCTGTAGATGAAAGTTACATTTATTATCAAATGCGTGTCACGAGAAGCTTGATTCAAATGACAATGAAATTCCAATCAATTCATATAAAGAGTAAAACAAGTGTACAAATATTGCACAATCTCACTCACTCATCTTCAGACTCGAAAATTTCAGTTCGGTAATTGTCAGTTAAAACGTGAAATGAACCATGGACGGGATCTTTTAAAAATATATTTATTTACTTAAATAAGACCTACATTTCCTTCCAGTAACACGTCTTTCACAGCATATCGTATTTTATTAAAATCAAGCTTTAATGAAGGAGATAAAAGTTTATTTATGTTATTTTCCAATTATTTCTGAACGGTTAAAGCTACACAAACGAACTGTTGTAGGATTTACAGAATAAAATATTTAATTTTTTTTTTAAATTTGAAAACTAAAAGTGATTTTGAAATTTAGCAACTGATATTTGAAGATGTTCATTTGAAATAGGGTTCATTTCAGAAGAAATCCTAGCCTATACATCATGCAGAAGATACCAACTTCAAAACAATTATTCTGTATCTGAATTACACGCCAATAATTGTAGCGCCTGTAATTATTGAGTTATGCAGTTTGAAATACATACTGTTGTTACAGACAGCCTAATTTGTGCTAGATTTAAAACTTATGCATCATTATCTGTGATTTTACTTTTTCACAATACAGGGCGTGTATTCAAGAATGTATTCAGAGCACTGATATAAAAAAAATATGTTCCTTTGTTGTACATTTCTGTCGGTTTGTTTTTTATAAACAAATTTATAATTTCGAAAATTAATAATATTTTGAGTTCAGATTTGGTATTCGCATTTTTTTTGTCACCTTTTACCACTAAACTGAAAAGCCATGATTTTATTTTGTATATTTTCTAAATGGCAACTGTTCCTAATTTTTAATCTCAAGTACTTTTTAAACTATTAATTTTACATAATTTATTGCTTTTTTGATGATGAAGATAGTGTGATGTCATTATTTTTAAATAATTATGAAAGGATAACCAAGTTATTAATTTTAAAAGTATTTTTTGAACATTGATTACAACGTATTGAAATCTACGAGTTGGTACTGAATAATAAAGTAGGAGGAAAAGTCCTTTTACATATACAGGGTGCGCAAAAAGTCTTAAGCGCCTACTATAATTTTCGTTATTAACTGGAATTAAACTCTACGTTTTTGTACAATACATTTTTACTCCCTCCAGGAGGGAGGGGAGTTGTGGGGATGAATTTTAAAAAGCTCTGAAATCGCCGTTTTTTTGTATCACCTGTAGAGCGATGTTTACGAAAAAAAAGGTGATTTAATGCTCTCTTCAGAGCATTTTACGATGTGTAAGGTTTTATTAAACTTCAATCATAATTGTAGGGTTTTAAGAGTCTTAAAAACACGTTGAAAGTCTATTTCTATCCTTGAGGATCCGATACAATAAAATCAAAATTTTGTTTCTTTAAATGTCCCCGACTGTTACGATACAGACCCTAATTATTTACCTGCAAATCTTTTGATATAAAAACATTATTTTTAAGACTTAAGTACTACATTTTCCGAATTGAAGCGTGAAGTATTACAATTCAATCTCTCCATTTTAGTAATCCTTCCTATCTTAATACTTCCAAACTATTTTGGCTTTCAAATTAACAATGTCCATCGTATCAACTTCAAAAGGAGCACCAATTTACAATAATTTAATAGTGCTCTGCGTGGATTAACATGTGCGCCGGTAGAACTTGTTTTCAAATTTAAACGGCCGCCATTTTGAAATTTCTCAACGGAATTACTTTTTATTTATTTTGACTGTCTTAAGTGTAGAGAAAGTTTTGTGGTAAAAAAAATCGTTGTCGAAATTTTTGCAAATATATCGATTTTGAAGTTCAAAAAGTGGGTTTTGCAATGATATCAGACTGTCCATCTGGTGTCAAAAATATGTGAACCGATTTTAAGCAAACTTTTTATGTGGGTATATTTCAGTCATACTCTAAACTTTTTTTTTTCATTTTTTCGAAACTTAAAATTTGACATAAAAACAAAACCACAAAATTACATCAAATCCACTCTAACGATTTGTATCAAATTTTGTTAATTGTATCCAAACAAAACGTATTGTCACCATCTCTCTAAAAATGTTGGTTCGAGAGTTATTGGTAAAACACCATGGGGCTGTTATAATGACGTTATGCCGACTTCGTTCAAATTTTGGTGATATGTGAAAATTCCTGACTCAGGGGCAAAATCGCAAGTAAACAAATATTAAGTTACGGTTCAGGTAAAAAGACAATAATGAAAAATTATTTTTATTAAATAAGATTTATGTTGAGTAAGTGTTAGTGGCACAAGCGAAGCCTTATTTAAATATATATATTATAAGTGAGTGTCCATGATTCCTTTTTACTTTTTGACTGACAACTAAAAAATGACATTTTTTGCTGACGAATTTTTGGGAATGGATGGATGAGAAGGTTTGTGAGATGTTTTTGCACCGTTTATTTCTCTATAGGCTGTCCAGTAATTACGGGATCAAACTTCACCAGGTGATCTTTCAAGTAAAAATATACAAAAAATGTCTAATAAAGCATAGTCCTATCTCGCTTAGTTTTCCGTCTGTCTGTCTGTTTGTGTTTTTTTACTAAAACATTTTAATCTTGGAAGTCGATAAAGGTATAATATTAAAACTTTACAATCTGTTAGTATAACAAATACCTATAAAAAAGTTTTAAATAATTATCACTTCCGGTTTCAAAATGGCGGCCGGAAGGGTTTTGAGTTATTAAGCTTAGAAAACTTAGTATGGCCGCCATTTTGAAACCGGAAGTTATAATTATTTTAAACTTTTTTAAATATTGGTCTTTATTATACTAACAGGTGTGTAAAGTTTTAGGTTTATACCTTTATTGACTTCGAAGATAAAAATGTTTTAGTAAAAAACACAAACAGACAGACAGACGGAAAACTAAGCGAGATAGGACTATGCTTTATTAGACATTTCTTGTATATTTTGACTTAAAAAATCATATGGTGAAGTTTGATCCCGTAATTACTGGACACTCTGTATATCACACGATACCCTCCTCTCCTTTCTATTTAACGTATTTGCGATATCCACCCACAGCTACTCAACAAAAGGGAAGTAAAACCAAAAAAAAAAATATTAAACCAAAAAAGTATGGTCTATATACAAACTAGGTTTTCTAAAGTATGGATACAGCATTGTATAATAAATAAAATATATGGGGGGGAGGGATTTATGATCATACTGTATAACATAAATCTGTACAATGAACAGTTCACACATCAGTAGTTTGATAGTAGAATAATTAAACTAGTAATTATCAATTACAGACATGTCAAATTACCTACGTAAACAGCTGTTAAAGCTATTGACCTCTGTACACAGAGGATGACCTTCAGTCGTCTGCCAAGAAATCTTTGTTCCCGCCAAGACTCACGCGACACCAGAATGAGCGGAGCTGATACGCTGACAGAATCTCTTTTGCTGTGTTCGCTCTCTTTCCAGCCTAAAATTTGACAATTATCATTTATACAGATCGACAATAATTACACATAATGAATTATTTCAGGCTCATGTAGATCTCATAAATGAAATTATCGAAAATCTGCCACAGTTTTGAAATTTTTCAATCGTATTCACCGAATAATAAAACCTTGTTTTGCTTACTTTGACTAAACTACAACTAAAATACTGATTACAAGTGTATATTACAATTATATAACTTATTTGTGCGTAAGTTGTGTGTTTGAAATTTGTCCTATTATTTTATTTAACTGACACCAATTTTCTTTAATAACTTTCTTTTGTATCTAAAAGGAAGAAGTAATCATTTAAATAAATATAGTAAAGCTAGACTTGTATCTCTTTAAAACAAAATCCACTAAGACAATTATTTTGTAAACACTAGACAATGAAAGAATAACTGGAGACCTCAACGAGTGGATAGAACAGAATGACTGCAACAAAACGATTGCTGAATTGTGGACTTATTGTTTTAAAAGGAAAACAAAAGTGTTACAAGAACATTGTAAATTACTATTGTATGCAATGGTAAGATGGGTGTGGCTTAGTTCTGACCATGAACTATATGGATATTATGCATATGGTGCAACCTACAACCGAAACAAAGAGACGCCTATAACTTTGCAGACTGTAGGCCTGTTGGTGACCATGTCGTAGGTGTAGTTGTGTCTGAAAGTTCATTTTAATTTCTCTCTCTCTCTCTCTCTCTCTCTCTCTCTCTCTCTCTCTCTCTCTCTCTCTCTCTCTCTCTCTTTCTCTCTATTGAGAGAGAAAAAATATCGTAAGGAAAAAGTTTTAATTGTTTTCAGTCTCAAAGTCCACAAGATTTCTTTTACAAAATTTCTTTCTTTATTCATCTGCAGTAATTTTTCAGAAATCGTTTAAACCGATTTTGTTCAAAATTTGTACATAAGTATTTTTCATTGTGCAACTGAAATATAATTTCCAAAACATGAAATTTAGGAAAACTTGCCCCCCCCCCCCCAAATACAAATCAGCATTAAGGATTTTTTAAATAATTTTAAGGAATGAATCCCCTAAATGTTCTAAGCAAAACATATTATCGTCATTTAAAAAAATAAATAATGGTTGGGGAGTAATCGGTAAAACATTAAAAAATATATTTCATTCTTAATGTAAGAGCACATTAAACAAAATTAAAAAATCCACTAAAATTGTAAACATAAATTTTGAGAAAGAAAATGAAAATTATTCTTTTACAAAAACGTTAAATTTTGAGTTTAAAAGGTCGTATTTAAGAAGAAAAACTTAAATCATTAAAAACACTACCTACACACTAAATTTGGACGATTTGACAGTTCGGTCCAGCGACCAATATATAGACTATACACCTGCATTTTCGTCTGTATCGCTGTAACCTTCAACCCCCCCCCCATGAAAATTGATTTAAAGGAATTTAAAAAATTTTAATAAATCAAACGAAATATAGAATAAAAATTTTCAGACACATTTTAAAATTGAATTATCTTAAAAGTAATGAACTTTCAAAAACATATTTTCTCATACGCAAAACCAAATAGCCTAATAATCACCTTACAAACTATCCATAAGTCTGATACTGAGAATTCAGATTTGTTCAAAGTTAACTGATTTTTACAAAATGCAGCCATTACTGGCCGCAGTTTGACTAGTGAATCGTCAAAGTTTACACAGATTGGAGACGAGTTGATGACGTCATTATTTTACTCCTCTCTCTTCATTAGCCTAATCTAAAGTAAGACATTGACAACAATAATAACAAAAAGAAATCAAATGATTTAAAGCGATTTGGTAGTCATCTCTCCAACAAACCGGTTCAGAAGTTATCGTTAAACGAGAGAAGACGATAATGGGCTGCGGTCGAAACGCCCGAATATTTGAAAATTTAACATCCAAACCAGCGTGTCAGGCTTCAAATTGAAGAACACTTTACGGTGTGTAATTTCAAAAAGTATTCACATTAATTCTGACCGCGTCAGAGACTATTTTTTATCAACAAATATACGAATCGGAATTCATAACAAAATTATGATATTTTAAAACTCGAACACAAGATCGCACAAAAATTACGTTTAATCAAAGGCGTTTCAACGACAAAGTCGCCATCCTTAGTGATACATGAGTTACAATATCAAAACAATAACTGAGGATGACGACTTTGTCGTTGAAACGCGTTTGCTTAAGTAAACGGAATTTTTGTGCGATCTTGTGTTCGAGTTTTAATATTATCTTACAAGTCAAGCCCAATATTTATATCTAACAAAATTTGATTAAGATCAAAAAATATTAGCGTTTTGTTTCAAATGTCAGCTACGACGAAAATCAATTTTTATATATATAAAAAAACTTCACATAAACCAAATTTTATCCAAACGTTTTATCCAATCACAAAATATAAACTTAAAAAAAAATTATTTACATAGGAACCCCTCCTCCCCTCAATCTCTCGCAGGAGTCTACCACCCCTATTTATTTATCGATTCGCTTGGACGAATTAAAGAATGTTAAATCAGTAAGATAAATTTGATAGTAGATTTTTCGGACTCCACTTTTTATCTGAAGGCAAGAGAGAGAGAGAGAGAGAGAGAGAGAGAGAGAGAGAGAGAGAGAGAGAGAGAGAGAGAGAGGAGAGAGAGAGAGAGAGAGAGAGAGAGAGAGAGAGAGAGAGAGAGAGAGAGAGAGAGAGAGAGAGAGAGAGAGAGAGAGAGAGAGAGAGAGAGAGAGAGAGAGAGAGAGAGAGAGAGAGAGAGAGAGAGAGAGAGAGAGAGAGAGGAGAGAGAGAGAGAGAGAGAGAGAGAGAGAGAGAGAGAGAGAGAGAGAGAGAGAGAGAGAGAGAGAGAGAGAGAGAGAGAGAGAGAGAGAGAGAGAGAGAGAGAGGGGAGAGAGAGAGAGAGAGAATAATTCTGTCACTTACGTTCAGTAGGATGCAAGATGGACAAGACTTTTTTTAAAAACCTCAACTAGATTTGATTTTGTTTGCACTTTATCTATGCGATGTATAGTTGAAAAAATTAAAAAAAAACAGCTTATTATGCAAACAATAATTAATGTAGAAATAATCAAACAAAGAATGAAAAGTGCTACGTGAGAACTACTGTACTTATTTTTAATTCCTTTTATAAAAAAAACCTAGTAATTAATTAAAATAAATAATTAGTTGCTCCATGAGAAATAATCTAATTATAAAGCCTAGATTACGAGGGCAATGTGCCACGAAGATATGGGAAGTGAGCTCAACAATAGGTTGCTAATTGTATTAAATAGGTTACTCTACATCTGTGATCACAGAGTCAAACAAAAGACGATATCGATCTATTCGTTACGCAAATTATAGTGAAAGACATTCAGGGGAAAGTGTTGCTTTCTGTAATCTGTGAAAATACTTGTAAACTCAAAATTACACTAAACGGAATTGTAATCGTTACAAGGTTTACTGGCACATCTAATTCCACCGTTAATGTTGGACGTAGGCCTACTTGATTTGCTCAGTTGGTTTTGGAAATTTAGTTTCTAAAAACTAAATTCTGTGTCTTAATAGCCTATAAGTATCTAGGCGGCTTTTTATTCGGTTAATGTGTGGTTTGATTATCCCGTCGCCGTTGTTCTACCATTCTCAAACAGAGTTCGCTCTCATTTAATTGTAGCTTCCATTCCTCAGGATGCTGGGTCAACACTTTAAATGTTTGAGCACTCACGAGGATTGAACCTGAAAACTCTCGATCGTGAATCAAGTCAGGAGTTCTTTGGAAATTTAGGTTTTAATATTATATTTTAAGATAAATGTGAAAATATTGGCATACAACTTATGTGCTGACAAATACAAAGAATTTTGTTTGGTATTATTTTATTTTTACGTTTATTTAATCAAACGCGTTTCAACGACAAAGTCGCCATCCTCAGTGATACATAAGCTACAATAACTAAACTATAACTTTAGTTGAAACGCGTTTGATTAAGTAAACGTAATTTTTGTGAAATCTGTGTTTTATTTTATCTCATATCATATATATATATATATATATATATATATATATATATATATATATATATATATCGTGTGTCAAAAAAATCCCACACCCCCACTTAATATTTTAATTTTTTAAACAACCAATCGAACTTTGACACATCTTTCTAGCATAAGATATAGTAGTTTTTTTATGTAGTTTACAGTTTCATCCTCCGCCTCGAATAGGTGTTGCAAGGCGTAACTTAAAAACTTTCAATAGTAAATCCCATATTGCTACCTCTGATTTTAAAGGTCTTTAAAAGACAAAACCAATGGTGTGTTTAAATTTTTTTTTTTCGATGACCCTCTAACAAATGGAAGCAAAAAATGTTTGGAGAGATTTTAATTGAACAAATTACTGTCAATGGTTATTGTTAAGCAGTAATGGGATACCGTACTACAGTATAGGTTTAGGTTAAATTAGATCTTTAAAGTCAAGTAATGTTTTACATTTTTTTTTTAATGTATACAAAAACAAAATAAATGTAAAACGTTGATGAGAGACAGGTTTCTTCACTTTAAACAAAATGAAAAAAAAAAAAATTCGAATTTAAAATTTCATTAAAACACCACTAATTGTGTATAGCGCAATGCTAGGTAATATTACTGATACCTATAATTAGCTAAATAGAAGTTGTACAGTGGGAAAAATTTTTTAAATCAAAAGTGTCTGGGTGTCGTAGGGCCTAATAAATTTACGACAAAATTAATTAATTTTTTATCGATAACTTACATTAAAAATGAAGATAAAATCGTGTTTGTCTATAAGAGAGAGAAGTATTTAGTTGCTTGTGTATTTTTCTAAAATTAATAGATTTTAAGATAGTTTGCATTATAGATTGGAAAACTTACACCATTAAGAAAATTAACACCTTAAGTCTTGATTTTTGACGTACTGATAGGTTAATACATAGGAAATACGTTGGCCTATACCAAATCTGAGCTCAATATACCCATTAGGCTACCACAGTTATACACTTTGAAAAAGAAAAAAGTTTTTGAACATATGTTTCTATGAACTTTCTTCTTTAACAGTTCTCATCCCGTACTTAGAACGAGAAAATGGAAAATTAAAGCTAAACGAAATTCAAGGGAAGAGTGTAAACTCACTCCCTTTGTAGTAATTCACATTTCTTTGGCTATGGAAAAAATTCAAATCACCTGAGAGCGGTTAAGTAAAAGAAAAATTGCCGACATAGGTGACGCCATAATTACTCAGGAAGAATACAAAATGTGCTTCTAGTGTAGAGAATGCATTAATCTCTGACCTCTGCTAGGTTCCAGTCAAATCAGTGCCTAGAGGCAATTGGCCAACAGGTGTTCCTAATGTCTGTCTGGGCATCAAACACGTTACAAGCACTCAGTTTCCAATGTGTTCACTCTAGTACTGCACTAACTTCAAATATCTCTTTAACCATTAATCATAAACCTAACCAAACTATTCTAGACAAACGCCGTAAATGGACATCTTACGTAGGCTAAATATTATAATTTCTTTTCGTTTTATCTTCCAAAGTTATTACAGTCCAAATCTAATGTAGGGTACGAACATTAAATCTTGTATATAGGGTGAATCAGATCACCACTGCGCAATGTATAGCGAATGAACCAAATGAGCTACAGCCTTCATTTTAACTTACCCCCCCCCCCCCCTATTTCGACCTTAGAGAATTCAATAAAAATGTTTTCAAATCTCAAAAATGTCCCAAAAGTACTTTTTTAGGGGGGTACAAAATTTTCAAATGTAAAGGTAGGTCGAGTGCCTCATTTTAAAGGTTTCTGTTTATTGATCATTTTGGAAAAAAGTTTTAACTTATCTTACTGCGTATGTACAGGATGTTCCAAAACGTCAAAAAGTAGTGTTTTACAGTTAGTTTTATTGTTACCACAAAACATAAACCAAATTCTTATTGTAGATTCATGAGAAGATACTCTTTCTCGAAATGTGCTTAAGTTGCCCCTTACTTAAAAGTACATACAATTTTGGAAAAAAACAGATTAAAACTCAAAAACTCCAAATAGTAACGTTAGTCGTGAAGCACATCATTGAAAAGGTTTTTCAAAAACAAACATTTTTTGTATTTAAAGTTTGACTTTATTTCTAACCGTTTCACAATGATGTGTGAAAGACGGTTTTTTAGGTTGTATCTCTCTTTTATTGACTACTTATTCAACCTTACAAAAATCACAACTAAAAAGTGTAACTTTGGGTCACCAGTTAAGCAAAGCCTTTTAAAAATTACCCTTGTGCGACTCACTCATCTTACCTACTTCCAGATGAGTTAGAAACTTGACAAAGTTAGCTATTAGCTTATATCCGACGGAAAAATTCCAAAAAAGTTGACATTTTAAATTTGTAACCCCCAAAAAGTTAAACTTTATAGTCAGTGTATACCTTTTTATAAGGTCTATTGTGGCTAAACAGTAAGACCCATCTAAAAATGGTTGATCGAACCACCACCAATGGATTTGGCGATATCTACCAGTTTGTTTTTATGACTTTTTAGTATTTCCATCGGTTGTATCTTACATAGAACTAGATTTTTTATTTTAGGTACATTTTCTACACACATTTATAGAGAGTAGCTAGAATCAACAAATTTGGCACACTTATGGCAGTTGAATGTGCCAATATATCTGCCAAATTTGATAATTCTTGATTTCCAGTGTTTCAAAAAATTCATTAATTTGTGGAACTGTTGTAAATCCCTAAGAACTTAGTGGATTCCCCAACCATCGCCGCTGGACTTAAAGTATAACTGAACTAATTTGATTTCTTTAAATTTATTAAGAAATTTTTTCTCAATTAATTGAGATAGAACATTATTCTAGTAGGTTTTGATTTTGATATGTTGAATATTTTTGGCAATAAAACTTAGAGTTGTATCTGCATACTGGATAAGATGTTCATTTCTGAAAAAAGTTTCTTTGTCTTTAAATATAAGATAAACAACCTATATTTTTGATACATACTTTATTCACGAGCTTGCCTGCGACCTATACACTGATTTCTATCAATCATGAAAGACTGAATCCATCTTAGAAGTACACCGTGAATGCCATATTTTTCCAACGTTGAAAACAATTAAAATCAACACAATCAAAAGCTTTGGAAAGATCCATGAAAACACTGAGTGTTTGATATTTCTTGACCAAGCTTTCAGGTATGAATTCCACACGCTATACTACTGCATCTATTGTGAACCGACCCTCCTCCAAAGTCAAATTAGTTGGGCAAAATAATACTATTAAATTTGAGAAATTTTAACATTCTATCAAGAAAAGTTTATCCATTATTTTTACTAAATATTGATAAGAAAGAGATAGGTTGGTAATTACCAGTTTTGTCTCTGGAAACACTCCAATTTCAAGAATTCAATAGAATAAACAAAGAATTTCTTTTTTCCAGGTCTAAAACAAATCACCTAAAACACAAATGGCAGATTCACAATAATCAGTTTCTAAAAGTAGGAATTCTGTGTAAGATTTGAAATATTTAAACTATCCTAAGAGTAGATGTTAATAATAGTTGTGGTATAATGTGTATGATTTTGTTTATATGTTGTCCGACTCGAGTATTACGAGGGATGGGTCAGCTAGTCTGCAACCCCTGCAGAGGTATAAAGTTACAAATTTACCATTATTTTTCATTCAATTTTAAAATTGATTTTTAGATTTGTTAATTTTTATTTAAGTATTATTTAATTTGTCAATGTATAATGTTTCAAGTAAAACTGTCTATCTATATTGTATTATATATATATATATATATATATATATATTTCCATAACATAAATTATGGTTTCAGTAAAGTTTTTCATAAATACAACAATAAGAAAGAAGGGTTATAAGTTTGCTAAATATATTTCAGATCAATTTTAGAACTGTAATGTTGTTGATACACTTAAAGCAAAATTAAATTTTCCATTCCATATTCTTAAAACAAAAAGAATCTAAATTTTGTAATGATATAAAAGTTTGTATCTAGAAACCTATACGAAGATGTTATAAAATTATAAATCGTGAATTAAATTGGACAATACTAAAATGAACCATGACAATTATATTTTATATGGGGCCCTCCCTTCAGTTCTGACTTGATACCCTCCAAGTGGGTAGGTTTCCTGGTATTGAGGATTTCCTTTCATTACACCACTCTTGTCTTTATTAAATGAAATTACAAACAATTTTTTGAAGATGGAATTACTTCAAAATGCATCAGCAAAGAATGCTGGGAATGGCAGAAAATTCTACTATCAAAAATATCAGTTCTGTTGTTAAGTCCCTAAACTTGGTTCACTTGTGTCTTACAATTTCTCAGCATAATAGTATTTGATTGAATTTGAACTTTTAATAGTGGTGGTCAAGTTCAATTTTGTTTTTTGGCAATTATTCCTGTACTGTGATATTTTTTATGGCCAATTTTGCTATGGATTTTGGTATTAGTCTTCATATTTCACTAAAATTTAAAAGAAATTGATAGAGTTGATTTAAGAAATTATGTATTTTATAACAGCTCAAAACATGGCAAATGTTTTACCGATAACTCATGAACCTGCATTTTTAGAATAGTGACTAGTATATTTTGTCTGGGTAGGATACACTTGAACAAAATTATTATAGCTGATTGAGAAAATCAACATTTGTATTTTTCATAACTGCTACCCCCAAATTTATAATTATTAATAACATGGAAAAAATACCAATAAACGGCTAAAATATGATTACATACCAAATCAGATTAAAATGTCATTTTTACAATAAATGTATATAAACCTAAAATATGACATCAATTTATATAACTTTTTTTTTTTGAGTTTTAAGGCAAAAAACCAGTTCGGCCAATATCCCCTTCAAAAAATTGGGCATGAAGATGATCCACCTTAAAAACTTACAAATATCACATTAAAAACAATAACAAATGAACAACAACATAATATTGTACAAGGCTGTAAAATGGCCCTGCAACAAGTTAACAATTACAAAGTATGGTAAATTACAATTAATAACTACAAAAACAAATATTACAGGACCCTCCACTGAGTTATGAAAGATAGAATTTAAATCAAAAAATAATTTACTTATATAACACAAAATATTATACATCTATAAAGACGCAATAATCAAATCAAAAATTTTCTTTTAAATTTTATCTAACATTTTCAAACAATCCAAAAAGGTCAATACCTGATCAAGGATCTGAGCATTATCCCCCAACATTGCCTGAATGGAATTTGGTAGAGCAAATATTCATCGCACACCTCTTAACATAACACTCAATAATGAGGATGTGGTTAATTGATAACACATCTTTACAATATGGGCATTGTGGCGGATTTCCCTGTTCTATCAGAAACCCATGAGTGATCATGGAGTGACTGATATGAACACCGGTAACCACTACCTCCTCTCGACTGGCACGAAAGGATGAATTCCACGGGTGGACAGTACCTTTTACTCCCCTCAGCTTATTGGTCTCTGTATTTGTCCACTCTTTTTCCCATTTCTCATGCAAAATAACTTTAACTATTGATACAAAGACAAATACCATAACACACTGTGTGACTGGTATCTGACTGTAGCTTCCTTTGCCGTTTCGTCAGCGTTTGTTTCCTGAAATTCTGCAATGCCCAGGTACGCAGCAAAATGATACTCCGACATCATGTAGCTGAAGTCTGTGTATAGAACACAAGATATCTTCAACCAAGGGATTCTTAGAAACATATCCTGGGTAGACTGTAAAGCACTTTTAGAATTTCAACACAAAAGATTGTTTTAAATTCATTTTAAAGGTATCCAAGTCACTTTAAAATATTAGATAGGTAATATAGTTATATTAGCTGTTTTTTGCCAGAGACTTCCTTAGACACGTTTCGGGATCGTGATCCCAACATCAGTATTCACAGAATTCGTCATATTGTAATAATAAAACCAAAAACACAATTTCACAAAAACGATAAATAAATAAAATATAAAGTAAAATTTAGAAGATAATCTTTAAAATACATGTACACGGTTAAGGAGATCATGATCCACTGACAATTATCTGACCCTATTTCTGTTATCACATAAACTTCAATCTTTGTCATTATAATAAAATTTGATGGCCGTCTCATAAAGGGGATTTGAGTGAAAAGAAACTTCATTAATTATTTCATCTGGTTTCTGTTTAAATGCTTTATAAATTACATATTCTTCTAATGCATCCATAATACGTCCTTTTTACATGTATAGCTCGGGTTCCGCGAGGGATGCTAAACCCCTCTCAATAGGTGCAGATAGTCTGCAACCCCCTGCGATAAAACCCTAAGTAAATGTGAAAGTAAGAAAATGTATATAGGTGAACTGTGTGTATGTGTATGTAGATGATAGTTTGAGTTGTGTGTGTGTTTGACTGGGGACCGCGAGGGACGCCAACCCCCTCTTATTAGGTGCAACTATTCTGCAACCTCCCCTGCGGATTGTATAATTTTCTGTATACTATGTGTATGAGGAAAGCAAAAACTAACTATGAACTATAACCTCTGTCGAGCTTATGTTAGAATTTATCATTGTTGCTTTGTGTTTTCGTGAATTGTACTTATTTTTGTTCACTAAATATTAAAAAAAAAAAATCACTAGTACACCGTCTAGTTGATGTTGGGTAGAAACTTATATGAGCCATCATAATGCAGAAAAAATTAGTTAAAAACGTTCAATCTAGAGTAACAAAAACTAAAGGACCAATGAATAATTAGGACCATGAATGAATTTTCCAAAACATGGACATACTACACGTATGTAGGAAGGGCCGTTATATGGACTCATGGGAAGAGTTTGCTATTTATAAAGCAGCAAAAATAGAAATTAAACATTTATTAAATGACAAGGTTTCCTTCCCGGCGAATATTATGTTCGATACACTGATCAGATGGCAAGATTGTAACCCAACCCAAAGTGATAAGGTTTAATCAAGAGGAAGGGATAGACTCTTAACCTCGCCACGGCAGTCGCATTAAACGTTTACCCGTGACTGGTTAGTGTGATTAGGCCTAATCAATATTCCAAATGGTCTTTAAAAAGTGTTTTAAGTGTGATTTTTGTGACTTTTATTTTGTGTAACTTATAACATATTTGACGACCACATAATGATGGGATTTGTGTAATTTCTGTGATCTGAAGATGGGTACGTAGGTTACCCGAAACCGCTGTAATCACCAAGTGATTTCTGGATTGGAATAAGACAAATAGCAGGTATTGTACCTAGTTTTATAATTGAATAATTAGACAATGCAGTTTATATTTCATAATTTTTATTGTACCTAATTATAATTTTGACTTTGTCACTGTACAATAAACATAACATGGTTTACAAAATGGACTCTACTTACAAATATTCACAAACATACTACAATTAAAATGGACATAGGCCTATTCAACATGTTTTAAAATATTAGAAATTATAATAAAATAATTTCTAAAAGTTTACCGGCATTGATTGGAAGTTCATTTTTATTAGAATATTTTTCTTAAATATGTACATTTAAAAAAAATAAACTATTAGGGGAAAATGAGTTTAATTTGGGTAAAATTTAAAATCTTTGTACCACATTTTAGTACTAGTAACCTTAACTGATTGTAAATTTAAATATCAAAAGAAAGAGTTTAGGTATGTTAAAATGCTAAACTGGAATTTTGTGGTATACAGTATTATTTATAATAAATAAACATTTAGTTGAGGAATGTATCTAGACTACTCTTAAGCAAAATGTATTCATAACAAATTACAAATAATATAATTTAAATTAAGCAAAAATAAGAAGAACGTAATGGATATACAGTTTAAGAATTGTATGGCTTTAAATGTAAGATAAGCCAAAATACTTAAAATGCAAGAAAATCCAGTTTTAATTTTTTGGGTTCAACAATTTCAATTAGGATTGAACCCAGAATATTCCTTTTAAATAAAGATTATCCAATTGGGTATTGAAAAAATGAATCTTCTCACTTGTATTAAGGTACAGTTTTTAGGTTACCTGAGAGAATATACTTGACCCCTTTTACAGAGATTAACGGAGCAAACTCTGTCGTTCATGTAGTGTGTTTTAATTTTAAACTTCACTTATTCGCTTCTCACAGAAGAAATTAAATTAGAAACAAGACATCTTAAAGTTAATTTTATGTATAAAGAACCTTATAAATGCATTGTATACAAAGTTTATGTCAATGTTTCTTAAGAATATTTTTTAATAAAATAATAGTTAAAGGCATAATTGCGGAATGTTTCAACCTGAAATACACTTTTATCACTAAATGTAGGTAGATCTAATTTGATAAGATCCATCTAATATGGAATGACTACAATTATCACAAACTAAAGTTTTTCAGTAGAATGTTATAAATTATAAATATTTATTACTAATTCCAGGCCATTACTGTACCAAACTAATACCTGTATTAAAACCAAATTTACAGCAAAATGAATGCTAGGCCTATGTGTTAGCAAACACAAAAAAACTTATCTTCTGACTTAAATTCCTCCATTTTCCCTTTTTATATAAAGAGGAATATGTGTACATTTTAAGCATATTTTCTAAATTGATTTAAAATGCCAACAATATTAATTGAAAACATCAATTCAACAACAGCGAAATTTTTATATTCAAGAACACAATGAAAATTATTGCATTTTGAATTTAAACAAAAAAAAATATACTTTTTGTAAATAATTTGGATAAAACTACATACTTTACAAAATCAATATACAATAGTTTGACTACTATATAAACAAAAACAATAAATAAATTTCAACAAATACATAAACAAAAATTTTAATTTGTACAAATGATTGCTTGGTCATCTAAGAATTAATAAATTTAAAAATTCAATAATTCTGAGATTAAAGATTAACAGCTTGACCGACTCTCTTGTGATCATATTTCTGCCACGGTGTTGTTCCTTTTATGTAGGGTTCGTAATTGTTCACGTAGACATCAGTAGTTAGTTCTTCTGGTCCTACTTCGGTATCAGCTTTTGCATATTTCGTAGCAGCATCAACTTTCTGTTTGATTTCAGAATCGATTTTCTATGAAAACAATCAAAATGGATATTAATGACAATGTTACAAAATATAATCTTGATTTTATATTAAGATCATTTTCATTTATTTAGAAATGGTCTAAAATCTGACCATTTATTGACTAAGCTAACTGTAGTTAATAATTTATCAAGTTTAAAAAATATATACATAAACACCAATATCTGGAAATGAATCCGTAATGAAATAAAAACAAAACAAATACAGAATTATTTTTGGATATTGAAGTTTTTGTTCAACAGATTAAAATATTTGATTAGGAAGAAACGGTGTGGTAAAATTGGTTAGGGCATTTACTCCCTGGTCATTATGTATAAAATAATTCCCCTTTTAATTTAAACATCTCCATCCATCCCCGTGGGCACCAAAAAAACCAGGGCAAAAATTATAATATCTAATCTGAATCAGAGCCATCTTAAAATGTAAAGCTTGTTTAACTTTGAAAGCACCAAACACCAGATATAACGGAGCATGCAGATGTTTCAAAATTTTGCTATATCGAGCATTTGATTGTTTCTAATCCTATATATTGGATATTGAAATTAAAAATTGGTATAAATCAATGAATAAGTTCAAACTAACTGGCTTTATAAGATATAATAGATTATAGACCTATTTCATACATTGTAATACCATTAAAAACAGTTTTTTTTAAATTTGTTGTTAGGTTGTAATAATGTAATATTAAGTTGTTTTGGAACAAGCATGTTTAATATATTTCTCTTATGCTGTTTATGTTCCGTAGTTATGTTTTTATAGATTGTAATTTTTCAGTGTTATTTTATCGACTGTTTTGTAGAATAGTAAACTGTAAAGTTATTCTAATTCCATAACAACACATATATTTTTTTATTATTATACATTTTTCGGACATTTACCATCATTTGTGTGTTAAAAATCAAAACTCGATGTTGCGGGAATAAGAATCAATTCCCGTTATCAAGTGACTAAAAATTAAAGAAACATGAAACTAGAAACTAAGCCTATAATTTTTAGTCACTTGATAACGGGAATTGATTCTTATTCCCGAAACGTCGTGTTTTGATTTTTAACACACTAATGATGGCAAATGTCCGAAAAATGTATAATAATAAAATTGAACTTTCATCATTAACAAATAACTTCAAACAGAGAACACATGTATCCCATTTTTCAAAATGAGCTGAAATGTTTTGAAAAATTGGACTCATATGTCTTTTAAGAAGACTAAAAATGTAATAATTCGTTATCAAAAACTGAGCAAAAGCATACTTTTAATAACGCAGTGATCATTAAACTCTTTCAGTTAATGAGCAACTTTACCATAACGAAAATATGTGGTGAATTGAACAAAGGGTAAACTGAAATCTATATATCTCATTAAACATTACGTTTCTTACACATCCGAGAGAAAATTAAAAGAAATACACAATAATTTATTATGTTGTACAAAGTTAATTTCTTTATTAATCTTTTACTACTTTCACTATTCCATAGTTTTATATATATAATTGTGTATGATATATTTATAATTACATAAATAATATATAATTGAATTTTACTGTTAATTGTAGTGTTGTACTGTACATACAGTGGACGCCTAGAGATATTGGACCTCTCCAAAGATTTATACTTATATGTGATTAAGTTTACATAAATCAGGCAATGGGTAAGGGATAGAAAACATTAGTTAGACAATTTTTTATATCAATAAGTAAATTATTTATACACCATGTATTTTAGAAATGAGGATAAAACTTTATTATTTTTCATTGTTGTAAATATGAATATAATGATAACAGTCAAACTTCATAATCAAAATTTAAGAAAAAAGTATAAGTTTTAGAAATTGTAATTTAAAAAAAAAGAGATATTTCATTTTCAATTGCAATGAAATACTCCTTAGAATCCTGAATAAAATAAGTTTGTTGCATTTAATTATTATTAATATTAATTTATATTGTATGCTACTTAAAAAAAAAAAAAAAACTGACAACTGCAAAAGGTTATACTTATTGTCGCTTTTAAAATTAATATATTTTATAGCACTTCTTTTGTCGACTAGTTAATATTGTTAAATTTATCTTACTTTCAGTTCTTCAGGAGTGACAAGGTTGGCTGCAATGATTTTCTCTTTAAATGAAGTGATTGGATCTCTTGTCTGTCGCACTTCTTGGATTTCTTCTCTTGTCCTGTAAGAAGTTCCAGGATCTGACATAGAATGTCCACTGTAACGATATGTCGTAGTTTCCATAACAATCGGACCTTTACCGGAAGTACAATGCTGTATTGCAAAATTTGTGGCTTCCCTGACTGCAAGGACGTCCATTCCATCAACCTGTTTGTATACAAAAAGTAAAATAATTTACAGCCTAAATTTATAGTCAAGATTTTAATTTTTTAACCGAATATAGTTGAGAATAAAAACTAATTTATCGCTAAACTTCCAAGTGATGCAAAATAGAAATAAAGCCAATAAAGAGAAAGAGAGAATATTCCAACTAGAAATTTAACCATCCCTATCTACACATCGTTAGTTTTGTTTTTGAAGTTTGCATCTTCCAATTAGTAAAATAAAGCTACTTCAAATACAATAAATTTTCATGCATCGTTACTCACCAACAAATTTGTTTTAACAGATAAAGGCTGATTTCATCCATATAAATATTTGAGTGAGTAAAATGAAAAAAACTGTAAATTAAAGGATTCTTTGTGTATGTATTAAACTTTAAAATAAAGTTTATATACAGAATCTAACATACAGAGTGGTTTAAAATAAACATCACTATTTTTTAATTTTGTGTTAAATAAGATAGCTGAGCACAGTGTAACAAAATTTTGTACTTTTTTTTAGATGTTAAGATGAAATGTTTGAATTAGTTATTAATATGTTTTGTTAATTTGCTCATTGATATTAATATTCATGTATTTAATACACAGGGATGTATAAAGTTAGGCAACAGATGATAAACAAACGAACATAACCACAAAATGTAATAATAACACTTTGAATTTAGGATATTTGCAATAAGAAACTCAAATAATTAAAATACACATAGCGATGATAATAATAATGAAAATTAATTTTGGAATGTGTAAAAGAAGGATAAGAGAGAAACCCTCTCTGATGAGAATTAAATATCTTTGGCTGTAATTCAAAATTATTTCAAATAGTATAATAAATAAGACAAGGAAAAAATATTAAATAAAATAAAATTTGTATTCAATTAATTGTAAAACTCAAATAAATAGTAAAGAAAATATATAAATGACCTAGATTTAGAAAGTTAGTTGAAAACTTTTATATATAAAACTATGGTGAAAATTTAATAACCAGAGAAGTGAAGGGAGGAAAAAGAACTAAACTAATTAAGGAGAATATTTGTTACAACAATGAAAAAAAAAGCATTCACTTTCTTGCCCTCAGCCTAGGTAAACCAATTTTTAGTGTTGCTCTTACAGAAAATTTAGATTTGGACTATATATTGGGAAATTAAGTGGTTTTGCAACTTATGCAGTGAAAGTAAATAATTACCAGGGAAAAGAATCAACAAGGTCTGATTAAGTATTTATGTATTAATAATAAATTGGACCTGAACCTAGGGCAACATTTAGTAGTTGTATCTCATCCAAATTTTAATTTCCACCAGGAAGCAACTTGGAACTTTGTAACACCTTTTATATAGAATGTAGACATTTTTATTATTGTGGATTGTTTGAACTTTTAAAAGATTGGACTACATGTGATTTGAAGAAATTGAAACTAAATAGGGACAATACTTTAGAAACTTTTTTGTAAAATAACATTAAGTTGGATAGGTTAATTCTTTTTTATGTGATGCATGTAATAATTTAATTTAGACTGTTTGTAAGTATATTGAACTCCTAACCCACAGTAAACCCCAATAAAAAAGAGAGTTTTCTCAAAAATAAGAATTAAAAAATGTGAACCTAATAATTTGTATAACAATACTGAATAATAAATTTGTTAATTATATAAAACTTGACTTACCACACTAATTAAAAATAATATAATAAAATTATAACAGTTTGCAGCAATCTCTTTGCTGCTTCTATGAGAACACATTTTTAAATTTTTGAATTAAAGGGTTGGATAGTAGTCAGATAAGTCAACAATTTCAATTGGGACATATGGTCGTGTGATAAATTGTTTTAAAGGGGTTGATGAGATAAGAAAAAGGATTTGAAGAAAATTTTGCTTGGACCATTGTAACTAAAACAGCAGTTGTTAACGTCATTGAATTAACATATTCAGATTTTGTTTCGGGCAATCTTCTCAGGTAAGAGATGTTACTTCAATAAAGTATAATTTTGGGTAGTATAACATCTTAGTAGGTTAGAGGACAGGTAACAGCCTTCCCCGCTCCAGGTAACAGTACAGGTGTTTGAACTGTCAACCCTATTGTTGATAGGTCAATTCACCGGAGGAGTGGGGTAGAGAAACTGGTCACTTTAGTTGTAAATAGTTTTAATTTAGTCTTTGTTAGATTCCCCCTGAACATGACAACTTTGTTGTTGTAATAGCTATAAGGAACAAATACGAATAAACATTTTACTTTTGACAAAAAGTTTGATTTTTGTTATTTTGTTAGCTTGTTTATTCCCAAGTGTGGTAAGGGACTTTTGAAAGTGTATATATTGTCACCACAGTGCTCTGGACGTTGTTTAGTTTTTGTATAATGTAAAACATTTTTTCATATATCTGGATAGCTGCCAAACACATTTCCAACTTTATGAAATTTGGCTTAGGAATGACCAAATAAATAGGAGCAAATTTTAATATTGACCCCCCCCCCCCTTACAATACTTTCTCTTAATATATAAATTAAGAAAGAAAACACTACAATAAAAGTTAAAAGAGCTGAAAACAAATATAGAAAACACTCTTGTAACCAATTCTACATTGTCTAAACAGTCGATCATACCCAAATTCCAGGAATGTAGTCGCCACGAGTGTAGTACGCAATACTAGCCGAAGCTCTGTCAACACTTGTACCCATCCCATAACCATTATTTTCACACACAAAGATACAAGGGATGTCCCAAAGTTTAGCAATATTGTATGCTTCAAACACTTGTCCTTGATTGGCTGCACCATCTCCGTACAGAGTTAAACACACACCGCCAGTACCCATGTACTTCATGGCAAATGCTATACCAGCTCCAAGAGGTACCTGCAAACATTGATTAAATAGTTAATTTCAACATGTTAATAAAAAATCACACAAAATAATTTGAAGGTGTGAAAGATCCTGCAATAAAAGTTTTTTTAAACGTGATCTGTCGTAGGGCTTTGAAGAAAACTGTATTGAAAAAAGATATACAAGAGATGTTTACAAATTAACTTCCGATTAGCTGATAACTTCATAGCAACACACATTGTTTGTTGTTGCATTCAGTAACTTTTAACCTCAATATACCCAGATTTTTCAATCCATTTGGTTTGTTGTTGTGTTAGTAGTGAACAAACTTAAATGGTGCCTTCTATTGCAACTACCTCCAGTTATGAGGTTCGTGTAGAGATTTCCATCATCCTCTGTGTAGAGTTTGTGACAATAATGTTATGAGTGACATTGCTGTGGGAAATTGGTGCAGGTAATTCAGAGATGAGCGTACAAATGTCCATTACAAAGAAGGAAAAGGATGTCATTCATTTGTGACTATTGGTTCAAAAGCTTTAACAAACTATATGTGAAAAGTGCCGTTTCACTTCTCCCAGATTTCTATATGGAATGTTATTGCCAAATTGGATTTTCGTAAGTATTGTGCAAGATGAGTACTTAAGCCGTCAACTGATTGACCATCACAATAAAAGAATGGATGCAGCTTTGACTTTTCTTGATCTCTATTATAAAAGTGGAGATGATTACTTGGATAGGATGAGATATAAGTTAGGTTTGTAAACGTTGAAATCGAAGAACAATTCAAACATTAGATGCATCCTCACACAAACAATACAAGAAAATTCAAACAAACACTGTCTAACCAGATGATACTACAGTGTTTTGGAATTGCAAGGAAGTTTTACTGAATGAATTTATGGTACCAGGCACAACAATAACAGGAAATGTGTATTGTGAAATACTGAAAAAGCTTCGGAAGTCAATTAAAAAGTGACTGGGATTGTTCACACAAGGAGTTGTCTTCTGCATGATAATGCTTCCTCCCATATTGCGAGTGCTTTGCTTGAGCAGTTCAAATGGGAAATTTGTTTACCAACCGCCATACAGCCCTGACTTGGCACCAAGTGATTATCACCTCTTTACAAAGATGAAACCCTGGCTTGCTACTCAACACTTAGAAGGAATAAAAATATCTCAATGCTACAACAATAGTCTAAATGAAACAGATTACTATGTCAAAAAATAATGTAGATATATATTTTTGTATATAATACTTTTTTTTACCTGTATTTATTTTCACTTAATGACCAAACGGATATTAATTTCTGAACAGCCGTCGTAAAATACAAAAATGATGCGATTTAATAAAAATATTAAAACTACAAACTTTACAATGGATACAAAAGGACCTAAGAATGCTAAAATTGAGGCAAGGGAAGTATTTTAGTTGTTCTTTTTATGTTAGAATTGAAGTTAAGTAAATATGTAATTATTGTGTAGAATTTAACGAACAAAAAATACCCAAACTGTGAAAGTTGAGTCTTCAAAGCCTACTTTTTATACTTTCCAAAAAATATGAATTTCCTATAACACATTTTTAGATTTCATTCAATTTCCTTAAAGGTTTTTACCTTTATCAGCACTCGAAATTTACTTGTTTTCCATTGCAGCAAAACATACAAATTTATGCGCTTTCGAACACTGACTAAAATTTTCTATAAACACTTTGTATTTTCTAATAGTGACACAAATTTGTATAAACACAAATTTTCTATTTGTAACTTTGTGTGTATACGTAAATAAGATCGTAAACGTCAAAAATAAAATAAAACTTGCTCTTATAAAAATCAATGACTTAAATTAACTTTGTAAATGTATTTTTAAGCAATTTAAAATTAGAGTTTAATACAGCACATAGGCTATTAGTTTAGATTTTGTATGGATTGGAGACACACGGTTACCTTGGAAAGTGGTCCTGGTATAGCTAATAATTCACAAGTAAGAAAACACATTCAAAAACAAAACAAAAACACTAAACTTCTGAAATATTTCATAAAAACTGTTCACTTTCTCAATCAATAGAGAGTATAAAAAGAAGACTGAATTGTTTTAATCTAGGATGGATCTGTGCTGAATGTTGAACCATATATATAAAGCCTGTGGGAAAAGGATAAAGGATGATTCATCTAAGATTAAGATTAGGGGGTTCTCTAGATTTTGTGACCCATTGATGAGACAGTTCCCATCTTATTAGTTCTGAGAGGTTACATTCTGGAGGAAGTAATTTTATAATTTTTGTCGTGAAGCAGACATCAAAAGTGACAACGTTATGGATTGTTGCATGTTGTGTAGTTGGTTTCTTTATATCCATTATAAAATACTCTTGATGACGGCTTCACGAAAAAAATTATAAAATCACTCCCTCCAGAATTAAACCCCTCAGAACTTAGAAGAAGATGGGAACTGTCTCATCAATGGGTCACAAAATCTTGTGAACCCCCTAATAATCTTAGATAAATCATTCTTTATCCCTTTTCCTTTTCCAACAGGCTTATAATAATTAAAAAAAAAATTAATTAAAAAAAAGGTCTGTGTGGTTCAACACTCAGCAGATTCATCCTAGATTAAAACAATTCAGTCACCTTTTTATACTCTCTACTGATTGAGAAAGTGAACAGTGTTTACGACATATTTTTCAGAATTTTAGTGTTTTGTATGTGTACTATAACTAATACCAAGAACCACTTTCCAAGGTAAACCTATGTCTCCTATTCATACAAAATATAAACTAAGTAATAAAAAAAATTAAAAAAATCACTAGTTTTTCTAATCTAATTGTTTAAATTTGAAGTCAATAATCTAAAGCATTATTTAATTCTCAACAAATCAGTTCAATTTAACAATATTATTTATAAAGTACAACACAAAATGAAACATAATTTCTTCTGATCAAATTATAACAATTAATGTAATATTTACCTGAGCTCCAACGATTCCATTTCCTCCATAAAAGTTTTTGGAATACATGTGCATAGATCCTCCTTTACCTCTTGCACAACCTGACTTACGTCCGGTAAGTTCAGATAGGACACTAGTTTCGGTTACATCCATTAAATAACTCCACCCATGCACTCGATAAGCTGATATGATTGCATCTTGTGACCTCATTGCTGCTTTCATACCTACTGCACAGGCTTCCTGAAACATAGAAACACATTTGAATCTTTGTTAATTTATGTCTTATGAGTATTGCCTTGTTGGAAAAACAAGGAAGATATTCTAAATACACTTTTTTAGGTAGTTGTTTTGTTCAAGTTTTATGAAATGCACAATTACACAAAATAAAACATTTTACACCAAGGAAAGCAAAATATTGGGAATTTTACCATCAAATAGACATCTCGACACTTATTTTGTCATTGAAGATTTGCTTATCATTGCAAATGATAGGAAAGATATATAATAAGTTGGATTTATTTTGCTAAAAATGTTATTTCTTTAGTCCAATATCATAACAAATCAACTTTTTAATTTTATTGACACCATTTACTATTATATGAATAGCAATTTACATCCACCTTCAATGGGTTTATCTCACTGGCCTATATCAATAATGATTATCCAAAATTTCAAAGATGGGGAAAAGAAAACCGTTGTTAGACCATACAATAATAATGGATGAAGTTATTACAGAAGTACCAGGTTATAGAAAAACAAAAGGAACTGAAGGTGATAACATATGCAGACGATGTCATGACATGGGAAGAAACTTAGGAGAATCTGGAAAGAGAACTAGCCAAATGAGTAAAAGCCTTTTAGAAGCTTAGACTGGATATAAATTTGGATTAGAACACGATATTAAAGATAGACAGAAATATAAAATTAAAAAGTAAAGCTACACTGGAAGAAAAGGATCTCGAAAGAGTAGAGTTCAGGAGTACACTGGAGTAGGAGCAAGTGTAGAGATATAGTCAGGAATTAACAAGGTTATGCTAGATGATCAGCCGAAGTAAAAACATCAACCGATGATCATAAATAAACTGGGCAGTTTAGTATGTTGCCTGGATAATGTGCAACTCCTTTGGGCAGATCTCGTCTGATGGAGGGAATGTATAACTGGAGCATTTTCTAAGGAGTGTCCTAGAATTAAGATCCCGGTAGAAATACTTCTATCAGGAGAGTATGTCAAACAGTTAAGAAAACAGACTCCTGATGGCAAATATGTCAGATATTTAATAAATAGAAAAAAAAGTTTAAAGTCTATGCAACCACAATCAAGAGATCCAGACGGCTAACTGTCATGAATATATAATAGTTAATATTTTAGACTAACGTTCAACTGATGAATCGTAGGTAGTGGTACTATAGTGTTACTACTAATTGGTAATGTCAAGTAGTGAAATAATTCAACATACCGGGAGCAGAGCCAGAGACAGACTGGTTTATTTCATGTTTTCAGCTCTACTTATATTAATTTACGATTCATGTTTACTTTTGTTTTGTCCATCACGTGAAGCGTTTTCCCTTTCTTTTTCTGAAGCGTTTCGGAGATTTACTCCTTCTTCAAATCATTATTACTCTTCTGAATTTGTTAAAATCATTTAAGATACACATACACACAGATATTGATGGAAATAAATCTAATTATAAACCCCACCTGATAGATAAAAAGCATAGATATACGGATTTTGAAAACATTTTGAGGCCATGCAAAAAAAAGAAGGTAAAATTGTGGTTGCTATTGAGGAGTATGAAATATACAAAACTTTTAAAAATAATAAAAACCAACTTTTGAATGATCAGCTTCTTTTCTCTTCGAACATGCTCTATGACACGGCAATCAATATACAAGACAACAAGATTTCAGATCAGCATCTTCATACATTTAAATAATCATGAAACGGGAGTTGTCCTTGTACCACCACTACGCAGGGCAATCCAACATTAAATATTTTATATGTTATAAGTGTCTGTGTTTATGTGCATCTTAAATGTTTTAACAGTTTCAGAAGAGCGATAATTATCTGAAGAGAGAGTAAATCTCTGAAACAATCAGAAAAAGAAGTCACGTGACAAACAAAACAAAAGCAAACTTTTAAAAAGTATATAATACATAATAATTGCAACGTCTCTTTTGTTAGTTTCTTATTTGTAAATTATAACTTAGACGATTTTCAATCAGTTTTCTTTCCTATTATATAATGATATCTGGTCAGGTTGTAGTCTTGATTGATTTAAAGTAATTCATTAGTTCTAAAGTTAATATTAATCTGGATGAGAAATACAAAAAGCAGAATTTTTGACATATTTTACGTATTTTTTAAAAATTTGCAGCGACAGCATATAATTCAGTGGTTAAGATGATATATGATTCAAATGCTAATTTGAACTGGCAACATTTTAGAAATCGGTGCACTAGTTTCAGGGTTATAATATTCTTTGTAGTTGAGAATTAGGAAATTCAGATTTTCTACAGGTTTGAGTCAATTTGTTAAAATATTCGGCAACAACGTATATTTTTTATTAAGGTTTACATTTATTTGCTAACTATTAAAAAAAAAGTATTTTTTTGAAATTTCAGTGATAATATACATTTTTTCAATGACAAAGTTGGAACAAAATTTAAACCATCGTTTAATTATTAAAATTGCTTGAAATTTCAAAATTATAGGAGGTTTTAGTTAAACACAGTTGTTGGATACGAACCCTTATGGATTACGGGACATTTATACTCAAGGTTCATGTATTTGTGTGCAGTGTTTGACATTATAATTTATCATGAAGGAGCTGTAACGTCTTCAGAAAAGACCAGATGATGGTAAGAACAAGAAAAACTGCTGGTTTACCACATGACACTTTTTTGTATGTGTCGGTGTTTAAGTGGAAAGTGTCAACAGTTAAAATTAATTCAACTGTGTGTTTATATCAAACATGTAATAATAATGTTTTTTTGGCTTTATCTAAGGTGTGAGCTCAGAATACTGGTAAGCCTGCTCGTATTTTTATGGAACAAAAAATGTTGCTTCTTAAATTATTCTGTCAGAAAAAGAAATTTTCATCTGTAAATATAAGTTGGGATTTGATCACTACTTATGTTTTTGCTCAGTAAAAAGGCTTTGTACAAAATTTTTATCTCCAGGGAATATACATTTGATATGTTTTCAAGCGGGCATTTAGAATGACCAGCTAAATTAAGAATCTTCTAAATTGTGTTAAGAAATATTGGTGCTCACTGGCACAACTGTATTGGATTATAATTAAGTAATTTGTCTGCTATGTAATTAAACAGTTTATTATAAACTTTTACTTTTTTTGAATTGATAATTTAATATATTTGTATCAATATGTAAAAATATATATCTTGTGATATATATGTATCTGAAGGATACTCAACTAAACTTATATACTAGAAATAAATTAGATAAATTAAAAAGAATATTACATTTAATATGTTAGCAATAATAAATTCCATTACAGCAATTTAATTAGACCATTCTTGTCTCATGGCATCAAGGTTTAAATAATTAAATTCAAATATAGTTCAAATGTAGCCCCACTAGCATAGCTCAGTCTATCATTTCATTATAATATAATTTATAAGTTCGATTTTTTATCTATATATTTATTAAAAAACAGAATTTATAATTAAAGAAGAATTTATCTCAGGATAGGCACTCGGCCGGTCACGAACAAACTTGTAAATGACGCTTTTATAATTTTAATTTGGAAAATTGTTCAAAGTTTTTATATATCATTTAAAATTTGTTATGGTTATTGTTCACTGCTTTTATCTTATTGACAGGATATACTAAGTTCTGTTTACACTAAGTTTACTATTTTTGTTCACTTTAAAGAAAACACTTTCACTTGGAATAACACTTCATCAACTGCAGTCTTCAATAAATATATTTATTTATTCAGTTTTGTTCTGCTCTGAAATAAGATAACTTAATTATCCTACCTTCATAGCATTCCTTACTAGGTTTAAGTACAAAAAGCCCAGTATGGCTGCAGACAACTGAATCTCTAACAAACACTAAATCGTATATAGATTTACGATGGATGACACAAGAGAAATGCATTTACAAGTGTAAATACATCACCATAATTATACACATAAACTAAACTTAACGCAATAATATTTCAAATAAACAAACCTGTCCTGAATAAAGGTGACAAAATCCACGAATAATTTTTTCTTTATATAGATTGCCAGCAGCTGTTTCAATTCGTCGCACTGTTTGCATTTGTTTGTAGAATGTCAAAGCATCATCACGAGTTACAGTCACATCAGATTTAGGTCCAGATTCCAGTTTGTGTAAACGGAATGGCTGTAATCAATAGAGAATATTATTATAATAACAATTTTTCTTAAAATAAAGTTTATATATATTTTTGCCGAATGACTTTCTGTTTAATGTATACCTAAGTCTAGTAATTTGTTTTTCATTTTTGTAAAATTGTTATACTCATTTTTACTCAATTCATAGTGCAAGTGAAGAGCTGTATTATTATAATATAATTTGTTCAATTGTTCTTTTTTAAATGTGTTCTTATATAAATTGTATGTTTCATATAGATATGTGAAGTGTTCAATACTGATTTTTAAAAATGAGGAAACTTTTTCCAAATAATATGTACATCTATTGTTTCAAGCAGATGTCTCCATCGAAATAGTAAAAACATTTCTATATGTGACAATCAAATATTAATATTAGTATATATTTTTTTTAGCTATACGTCAAAACAAATTTAATTTATTTTATAGAGATAATTTTAACACCACAAAATAAAATATACTCTAGATAATTTGAAATTCTCTTATACAGCCTGGACAGTGGTGTTAATTAATATTAAAATGGAACCATAAATATATAGTTTTAAAAGAGTTAATTCACAATATTTGCAGATTGTAAGCACCTTAGTTAGTTATGGAGGGTTTCAAGGCTAGTCGGGTTCCTGTCACTACGACCATAAAAGATCTTTTGTGAATACGCAAGTTTAGACCCAGCCAAGATTTAAGCTTCATACGAAGCCTAAAATGGTTCTGGGGGACATGACTGTTACCTCTGCAATGGTGGTAACATTCAATAAGCACCTTATGAAATACACCCCTACACCAACAGTACATGTTTTTATAGATAGTTTTTATATACCAAGTAGTTGGAGGCACTTGCCTTTGAAATTATTTTACTGAGAAAGAGATCATTGAAGCTGTGTAACCAATCGACACAACTTTTCTTTCACGGTTGTACAAGAAAATTACGATTATTATTACTTTACAGTTAGCAGAAGATATCTAAAGCGAGCGATTATAGATACTCCACTCAATTTTTATTGGTGCACTCTTATTTTGATTTATGATGAGTTGTGTAATTTGATAACCGTTAAATATGAGCGAGAAATGCAAAAAATATGTTACTCGATATATGTAATCTTTGCCATGTTCTTTAAATTAATATTAAGATTTTTATAAATATTTTCGTCATTTTGTTTAGCTATCCTGTCATATTTAAGTCAAATTAACATTAATTCTCTATTAAAGTATATACAGAGTGTCAGAAAGGTGTTATATTTTTTGAACCAACTATCAATTTTTCATCACCTTATGGGGACGGCCCGCAGGGAGTCGGAAGAAAATCTTAAATGAGAGCATAGGTAGAGTTTTACACCATATTAAAGGTCTCTGTTAGGAGAATACGATGCCGCAAATCCGACCTCAAGGTTCACCCTATACAAAATGGCAGCGGTTTAAAGTTAAAATATTGGGGGTCTTCTTGCAAATGGCTTAATTTTCTTTCTTGGTATGACTCACAATCCACACAGGATGTAAGGAACAATTTTTCTGGATAGTGAGTGACTTTTCACATCCATTGGTAATGGTCTACGAGGAGGACGGAGAAAATTTATATTTGGATCTGCTAATTGGTTTATATTTACATTTAAAATTTCTATGTAAAGGTCGGATTTGCAGCATTGTCTTCTCCTAACAGAGACCTTTAATATGATGTAAAACTTGACCTATGCTTTCAATTAAGATTTTCTCCTGATTCCCTGACTCTGTCCCTATAAGGTGATGAAAAATTATTAATAGTTGCTTCAAAAAGTAGATTTCAAGGTATAGATGAGCTAAGTTTTATTCCTTAATCTGCAATGGTTTAAAAAATATAACACCATTCTGATACTTTTTGGACACCCTGAAACGCTACTAAAGTTAGCATAATTTAGGTCCAGTTCTTTTATTACACAAGACGCAATAACATATTAGCCTTAACATCCGACCCGGTTAGCGACCACATTGTCCCAAATTTGTAAAACGTCCCACATAGCACTCTCAATGATCACATTAAATTTGTTAATTATATCAATATCCCCCCTCATCCTTGATACAACACTAAACGGCCTCTTCAGGATTCTGTATTCTGAGAACTGTACTGGTGAGGATATTTTCAATTGGTCTTAAGATTCATTGAAACTCGTGGAGGGAACTAACCTATAAGTTGTGGGGGGAAAGACATCCCTAGTTATCCTTAAATTTACAACAAGGGATGATAGCTGAATTGACTATGCGTAAGCAAAGAAAATTAAAGAGATAAATTTCTGCATCTGGTCTAACCCATTAGTTTACCATAGACCACTCTGGGCTTCAGTGTCAAATCAAAAATTAAAAAATATATTAGTTTTATCTTAGAACTCTCAATTGTAAATTTCAAGATGTTAATTTCCTTCTGTTAACAATGTTTTAAATAGATATTCGTGTATGATAACAAAATAATTAAGGTTGACCATTAATGATTAAAATATTTCTTTAAAAAAATTATTTCCTATGTCATTTTTCATAAATTATTATTATACAGAAATAAAAGCAAACTTACAAAATATATATACTACTCATTACCCTCTTCCAAAACTATCTCATTATTAAAGAAACTATATTTTTTATATAAAAGCTATATAATATATTATCTGGGTTAATTTTCTGTATTCGAAAAAGAAAACGTTTGTGTACAAAATTTATGCTATGCTTAATCATACAAGGTCAACTGATCCAAAACTTTATATTAAAATTTTTTATTAATATAATCACAGTTTTTAATTCAAAAGCTCACTAAATATTAATTTCCTTTTATTTGTAATTTATATTGAATGTTTACCATTAGTAATTACAAGAAATAAATTATTGCGATTTAACGACATACTTTGCACAATTATGAATTAATTTGAACTTGGACCACATCAACTATGGAGTATATATGTAGTTGTAAGTTAATCGATTAAGTTTGAAAATGTTTCAATTGAAATAAATAAAATGTTACATCTTCAGGTTGGCAATGCCACACGGGATCTTATGTCATCCATACTCACTTCCACGAAACTTGTGCAACATGCTGCCCATCTGTATATATTAGACATCGTGCAATCGGCGCCGAGGCTGGACGCACATAGTAAGAAGTAAATAAATAAAATGAGTCTTGAGGAGCAAACAGAAATTTTTGCTGGTACAATGTCTGTGAACTAGGTACTACAAAATGAGATACCACCTAGAAATAATGGGGTTGGTAGAAGGAGATATCTCTTGGTTATGGTCCTATGAAATAGAGGCGACAGAAGGCGCTCTGTGTGAATGTGAATGTGAAGTGTTTGCTCGACCAAGATATGGTGTACATTGATAGACCTTTATAGTGCCTGAAGTCTTTTGGGATGTTGATCAAAGAGTCCATATGTGTGTCCTAGGGACAAATTCTAGTCAGTTCATGTATAAAATAGATCCACAATAGATCCATTTTTGGCCAAAGTAGAGCGAAGTTATTCATGACTTTGTGATTGACCCCCAAGCAGAAAATCTTTTCTTTTTTTACTTAATAATAAGGGTTTTAGTTGTTTGCATGGGTTGTTTTTACCTTCATAGATAATTATTATTACTAATAAATAAAACATTTTTTCTACATGATTGCATAGTAAAATAGATACAAATATGTTTTGGGGTACACATTTAGTTCAATATTAAATGATTTCATTTTGCAATACATTGCATTTTTGAAATTTTAATGTAACTTTTACACATAACTTCAAAGAAGATACAACTTAGTTTTTATACAATTAGACACATACTGTATTACAAACAAATTACAATTTTAGAGGAAAGCAAAATTGGGCTCTGGGACTAAGAATCCTAATTTGTTCATCACATTCACCACAAGTTATGTTTTTCATTAGAAAAATATACATAAATTCAACATCCTGTCAATAAATACAAATATATTGCCAAAATGTATCTTAGCTACCTTTACCTTGGTTTGAAACGAAGCTTCTGTTGCATATGTTTTCTTTGATCCACCAAAGAATGAAATTGTCCTCTGTAAACAGAATAAGCAAAATTAATAGACTTGATAGTGTTAAATCTATTAAATACAAATAATGATTTTATTATTTTTTTTAAATAAGCAATGTAGATATTTGATGTGGTATAATCACAAGTATGAACTCATAAATCTGGCATGGTCATTACATAAATTTACTTATGATTTTCAAACATATGAGGTATCAGATGACCAACCGACGAGGAACCATCAAAATATGATGATGATAATGAACAAAACAATTGTATTCTACATTATAATAATTTTTATTTACAAAAAATAAAGAAACATATTTACGTAAGTAAAAACAGAAATACAAAGGTATTTTTCTAGAGATTATCCTTCCATCTTTCCTTCAAATGACTCAGGATACTGTATATTTGAATTGTGTGACTTTTTAAACATTTCTTTTTTCAAATTATTGCAAACAATAACATGGCCTAACAACTGACTGCTCCGAGGAAGCGGCCACTATAATGCTTATTCCCTCTTCTCTTAGACCTCACCTACTTCTTGCAAGAAATTCATTGTGAGCTAACTCTAGCCAGACGTATTCAAGCTCTGATAAATTATTCCATATTTAACATTTAAAATAAAATCAAATCTTGTTTCCATAATGAGAGTATTGGACTCCTCAAAACAGAATTGAGAAAGACCATTGAAATAGGGTTGAAACATTGGCAATTCATTTTTTTTTAAAACGACATTGCATATAGTCCAGATATCCAAATATAATATTGATGACAATCGCTGTGAAAGTCTGTATTTAAAATGGACTTTAGAATACAGAACAACATATATGACTTCCCCCCCCCATTATTTTCAAGTGTTCATATAATTATTTTTGTATAAGTAATTTTGTCATTGGGGTTTATGTGCTTCAATGGAACACTACTGATCTAGTGGTTTTTTAAATTAAGGAGTTTGAGAATTTACATATTATGAGTAAACTTATTATATTATATTATATATTATATAATTATTATATTATTACCAGCAATATCTCAAATAAAATAATATATATAACCACAGACAAAAGATTTATACCATGGAGTATTTGGAAAAAGCAACAGGCCATCAGACATCTCATAAACATGCTATCCTAAAATTTTAATGTATATATTAATTTTTTTTTAAGTTGAGGACATGATTTTCACTACAAGTGATATTTTCTAAAGTAAACTTCAGTTTTAAACATGTTTTGTTCTGAAATCTTTAAGTATTTTCAACAATAAAGAAGATGTTAGTAATTTCAGAAAACATTTTATGATTTAAAACTCTAAATATCTTCTGGTGAAATATTCATAAAATTTACAAGTAGTCCTAACATTCTTAAAATTTGATTTTATATCTTGAGAAATTCATCAAACAAATTAACTATGTATTAAAATTGTATGTTAAAAGCATACACGATTAAAACATGTTTTACATTATTTATTTATGTCAGAAAATGCTATTTATGTGTTTATATTTTAAAATACCAGTCATATTTTGGTGCATTTTTAATTCTAAAATCTTGTCCTCAGCTTTAAAAAGTAAATTATAATTAGTTTTAATATATTTTTGGGATATGCATGATTTGTGAAACATCCTGAATTAAAAAACAAAACACCAATACATACCAGAAAAAATACAACATATTTTCATTGCACATAACTCTACACCAAAAAAAAAACGGACAAGCAAAAATTAACAAACATAACACTGTAAAATTAATCAGCATAAAGATATCGGCATTATTTAAGATACAAATCAGAAAGATATGTTATACTAACGTAAACATATTTAATCCACACATTTTTAGTAGACCTTAGAGGTTAGGTTGGTTTTATTTTGGTTATTTACTTTTTTTAACTTAAGAGCCCAAAATCATAAAATATAAATATAAAGCAATTAAAATAACCTATCAAAGAAGACAACATATCAAACAATATATTATGCTGAACAACAATATTAAGATATTTAAGATCAAGTCTCTGGCAGATTAAAAGGGATATAGCATTTTAAGTATTTTACTTATATAATCTCAAATAAGAATATATAATGTGCATTCTTAGAGAAGTCATTAATCTAATGAAATCTAACCTGTTTCAAAACTAACAATCTGTACACTACGAAAATAATTGTGCGAGTGGTTACAAATTAACTATTTCAATAAAAATTTTAAATATATAATCATGCATAATGTTAATGTGCTCTTCTTAATAATAAGCCTTCAATAACTAAACCATTAAATCAATGCATAATAAAGATATAATTGCCTACCATAGTCATGGCTTGACTGGAGCCAGGTCTGCTTCTTGACTGTTTGCAAAAAAAAAAAAAACAAAGGGAAAAACAAGGTTAGGAAATATTAGTACTGTACAAGTAAACTATTGAAATCTAAATTAAATTCAATAAATAACTATAAAGCTAATATTTGTACTACAATAATTACAATTTTTAAAACGCAATGGCAGATAAAATGATACTAAGCTGATTTCAAAAGAATATTTATCTATCAAATGAAAACAAAATGATACCCATAAGATTCCAAACTGGAGAAGCTCGTTTAAGCAAACTTTTCTACGAGAAAATCATGATTTCAATTATTAAATGTAAGTATTAAAGGAAAACTGGTAAACTAATAGATATGCTACACAACATTTAAAGGAATTAGTTCATGAATCTGAAAGTAAACCCCTTCTCATAGGTTTGTCATAAACTTACCTTTTCCTGTAATACTTTCATGTTTTTCTGTATACTATGTAAGTATTAAAGGAAAACTGGTAAACTAATAGATATGCTACACAACATTTAAAGGAATTAGTTCATGAATCTGAAAGTAAACCCCTTCTCATAGGTTTGTCATAAACTTACCTTTTCCTGTAATACTTTCATGTTTTTCTGTATACTATGACAGTTTTTGGCAGCTTCAATTTTATTTTTAATTACTTACTGCAATTCTGAATCGGTAAATTTATGCTTTTACAGATTTTTTTTTTTTTTTGTAATCCTTGTGCTATGTTTGTATTGTAATTGTTTTGTGCATTTATAAACCGAAATTATATGCCAACTGTATATTATAAACTTTATTGGTAGGTTTAATATTATAAACCTCTTTCTCTTTTAACTTAATTGTTGATAAAAAAATAAAGTCAGGATATTTCAAAATATTGGCAATTAGAAAACGTTCTCCAGAAGTTTCTTATTGAAAGAAAACATCACCCAATCAAAATCAGTGTAACTTTTATTTGTTAGTTAGAACAATGCTTAGAAAAATAACTTGAGTGGGTAGTATTTGCTGTACAACCTTAGCTTGGTCTTCTGTTCTTGTTTTTTCCACCAACCGAGTTAAAATGTTTTTTAACTTGCAACATTTATTTCCTAGTATAATTTAGTTAGATTAAACTAAAAACCTGTTATCACTAATAAAAACTAAAAAAAACACTAAATGACCTTGATTGTTCTAGCCTAATCTGTTAGCTTTCTTTTCTTAAATTTAGAACACTAAGGTCCGCAATAATTTATGTACATATATTGTCAAAATAGGTACTATATATATGCCTAAATTGTATATAAAATATGTTCAAAACAAGTTTCTAAAATTTTAACTTTCTGAGTAGATACGCAGAGAGGTTTGAAAATATTTTGGTATTATTTTGTTTTAAGGTAGTTAGAAAAGAAAGTTTCAGAGAGAGTTGAATTTTTTTAACATTTTACATTTACAGTAAAACGTCCTATGAGACAGACAAATTTATGGCTCTTCCTTGCTTGAATTAATACTAAGGGAAATGGGTGAATTAATACTAAGGGAAAATAATATTTCAACCCCACCCTTTTTACCCTATACTTCGTATACTGGGTAAGTTTGGTAATTGTCAAAAATTTTGAACTCTGTTTTTTAACCAATCTTCATAATTCATGAATCCAGGAAACCAAAAAAGTGATTTTCACCATGCAGTCGTCTGTACATAAACACGATAACATCTAAAAAAATAAATAAAAAATAAAGATAGGAATATAACATTTGGTGTAGAGGACTATAGTGTGCATATATAGAACTCTATTGGAAATCAGAAAAATCAAATTAAAAATGTGAAAATGGTGGCCATTTTAAATAGTTTCTGTGTGTCATATCTCATGTAACTTAAAAAATATTAAATTAGGTACAAATTTGCAGATTTCAATTGTGCATGTAAGAGTATCAAACTGATCTCTCTACGATCAGAAAAAGTGAAGTTTGAACCGTAACCTCCCAAGAAAATATGATATTCGTATAGTTACGAGATCCATCACATATGATGTACAGCTTTAAGACTCAATATAATGACATGAGGGAAGTGAATGGAGATTTTTAATAAATAAAAATCTAGTAGATCAGTTAGGGTCTCGCCAACACCAAGAAAGTAATGATATACAACAATTACAGGATACAGAAGTAACAACTGTTCTAAACAAATTTACTCTAGTGGATAAGACTCCTTGATCTACCAATAAAATTTAACATTTCCTACAAGAGCCAAGAAATTGACTTTTGACCATTACATTGTTAATTTTAATACCTGACAGTTTGTTTTGGAATCTCATACTGTGCACAAAACGCATTGCTGACGTCTACTTTTCAAGTTTTGCTATTGCAAGCAGTTTTGCAGAAGAAAAAGTTACTTTTTAGGTTTACTTAATGACATTGTGAATGTATAAACGCATAGTACACTAATGTAAAGTCAAATGAAAATTCAGACACTGACTTTATATGTACGAGTATATATATATATATATATATATATATATATTGTATTACATCAGGTGATTTTCTAAAAGTGTTCACCTCTATTATTGAAAATACAGAAATAGATATTCAAATTATGTTTACAAAAAAGTTATTTAACTTAGCGGGAAACTTAAAAACCATATGTTCAAAATTTAAAATCACCTTTTTCCCCTCTCCCAACTTCAACTCAAAAATCTTTAATGGGTACCTTATGGCTTGTGATATAGGCTATCAAATGAAAGAATATTAAAAATGATAAATTTCTGTGGTAAGAAAATAAAAATCAACCAATGCATTCATTCACTACGATGACAAACACAATTTAATAGAATTGCATTATCAACCCTTATTATTGAAAATATGGAGATAGATGTTCAAATTATGTTTACAAGAAAGCTATTTCGCTTTAAAGGGAACCCATATGAAAAAAAAACTGAAATCACCCCTTTCCCCTCCCCTAACCCCTAATTCAAAAATCTTTAATGTGTACCTAAGGCTTGTGATATATCAAATTAAAGGGCATAAGAAAAGATAAATTTTGGCACCAATGAAACTGAAATTTGTTTATTTGTTCTCAAGTTACAGCAAAAAACACGGGCAATTTTAAAATTCACCTACTTTTCCATTGAAATACATACAATATTCTTTAAAAAAAAAAAAAAGAAGCAAAAACAATATGTACATAAAACATGAATAGTCACACACTTTTGAAACTATTTTGAACTCAAAAATCGTTAATCAGTTGTGATAACCGATTATATTACATTTCAATACTAAATCGCTACTGGATGTACAATACACATTGACCTTTTATTTGCTTATCTACAGATATTCTTAATTTTATATTATAAACTTCATTTATTATGATATCAAAACTTAAAACTACACAACAAACACGTAAAACCTAAATGCATACACAACACCTAATTTATTTCAACTTGAATTAACATATGTTTAAAAGATCATCCAGAACGAGGTGGTATTAATATCCCCTATAATTCAGTATAGTAAGTTGATACATAAAGATGGATCTTGACAGCTCAATCTAAAATATATTGTAAAAAGTTAATTAAAAAAAAAAAAATCCATATGGTTAGAACTATTTTTCCAATTAGGTATGTTAAATATATTACTTTTAGACATAGTAGTTAAAAAAAAATACTTCAACAAGATTTTGTAGAAAATGTGGTAATTATATAGATTAGCTGGCCAGCTAATTTTGGTTATTTAAATTTTTTCTTTATTTATTTTTTTCTTTAGTACATACCTTATTTCATAAGAATAATATATTTCTTCAATGCGGAATTCACCTTTTCACTGAAAAATTACAATTTGCAAACTACGAAATCTACCTTTTAGACTTAATGGCAATTCTTCACATTCCTGCCTCCTAATGGGAAATGCATATGGTTTGATACATTCACATTACACCATTTCTATCATAAATGCATTTCACAAAAAACAGATTTTGCCAGGTGAGTATATATAGCTACCAAGCCAAACCTGTCATAATTTTTGATGAGGTCAATAATTGTGCTTATCTTAAAATGTAGGTTGATATAATTCATAGTGTGCATACTTCATTTTGGACACTAATTCCGTACCAATTATTACATTAATTATTATATGGAGGAATGACAGCATTTCATGTCATCTGTGATAACAGATATAAATATTGCAACTTGTTAGTGAGACGCGAATGTGAAGAATTGCCATTATGTTTAACCTATAAATAGGTGGTTTCGTAATTTTCAAATTATGATTTATCATTGTAAAAGTGAATTCTGCATTGAAGAAATAAATTATTCTTAAGAAAAAAAGGTATGTAGTAAAGGACAAAAAAAAAATCGCTGTACCAACTAATCTATACAATTACCAAAAATGTGTCTTCAGAATTACCAATGGCCTTTTACTCTAGGAAGTACAAGAGCACAAACCCAACTAAGATGCGAGATAAATTTAAAACTCTGTGTAAATGTGTTTGATTGGAAGCATAGGCCTACATAGCAACTAACCTCACTGGAGCCCTAAACTGTAAACAAGGAGGACCCTCACCAAGCAAATTCTAATTTTAACTTATATATTAGTATTCACAAACAAATTATTGCTTTAAAATAATTTAGGTTTAAACCTAATAATCTGTTCTCAACCAGAATCAAAGAACTACGAAATCTCAAGGTCTGTTAAACAACTTGCATTATAAATTGGCTAACCCATAGCATAGACCTAGTCTATTGAAAAGCATCAATCTAACATAAAATGTGTCTTTTTATCATACACTTATTGTTCCGGAAAATTAAGAGTGTACAATCATTGGTTATTGTACGATAATAGTATGAAATATTTATTACGTTAAATAATCTTAGGTTAGAGCCATAGGCCTAGTTTATTAAACCAATGCGTTTCGGGGATCTTAAAAAGTATATTAGTTAAATTTATTTTTAACTTACATTTTGTCCACATTGTCTGCCTAAAACCTTTATGCAGTTATTGAACATCGTTTTAATTTAAAAGTTTGCTGTTTAATATAAGCTATCACACAACAATCGTATCCAGTTACCAGCGCAGACGAGAAAACAGAACAGAAGGTGAGAGTGGAGAGAGGTTATCCAACATATGACAGAGGGCAATATCTCTCAAGGCCATACTAATATATATATTTTTTCTTTCTTCAGACTTTGGACTCAGAATATAGCTGTGAATGCTACTTACTTATCGTATTGCTAAAACCATTTTTTTCTAAATTCTGATGATATACTCAACTTTCAATTTATTATTTTTTCTAACTATAATTGTTTATAAAATATTGTTGAAAAATGTCTATTGATTCTTTTACAAGATTTTTAATTAATTTTGTACTATATAATATAGTCAGTCTTAGGAAAAGCATCCAATTGGTCGTTAGTTTACCAATCATTAGATAATAGAAAGGAAGGAGGGAATTCATGTAAAATTTAAAATATTTCAAAAAGAAAAGCCAATGAAAATTATTGTTATTTAATATTTATCTAGGCAAGATGAAAATCTAAAAGGCTGACTATTTAAGTTATGTGTTATATGAAATATCAAATAGTGACAAATTTTTTAATCAGTTACTTTTATGACAAAATCCATGTTCATTTTCACTTATTAACCAATATTTTCCTGTCCTTTCTCGTTTAAAGGTGAAAAACCTTTTGTTCATCATCACCTTATAAAATAAAAAACATGCTCTGGAATACTCTAATTGCATCAGTGTCAGAATAAAACAAGTGTTGGATAAGAGAAATCAGATAGGGAAGATGGAAGAGAGAAATCTAATCCAAGATTACATTAAAAAACAGGTGTAGTTCCAGCTCAGGGTTTTGCCCATGTAGATTTTTAACTGACAAACTCGTAAACCGTAATTTTTAGAAGACGGAAAATAATTAGTTTTGATTGGGTCCCTAGGAGCAACAAAATTGTACCAAATTCTTTATTACCAATTTGAATTTTGATCTTTAAAGCCACCTTGGACACCATACATTTGGAAAAAAAACTTTTATTTGGGTTCACGGTATCTAAAAATGAATATTTTCATAAAAAAAACTCCTAATATTCTATATTATCAAATGAGATTAGAGTGTATATATATATTTGGAAAAAAACTTTTATTTGGGTTCACGGTATCTAAAAATGAATATTTTCATAAAAAAACTCCTAATATTCTATATTATCAAATGAGATTAGACTGTATATATATATATATTATATTTAATCGTATTCTTGAAAAGGCTTTAACGATTTTAATGAAATTACGTTTTTATAAGCTTACGAGTACGAAAAATCCATTAGGAAAATTCGTTTGATGATAATAAAGTACACCAACAAATGAAATTTGGTCATTTAAAATACATAACACACCTGAAGGAATATTTTCAGTGTTGGTACAATAATAAGCTGTAATAATTTTTTTAATAATATAGGATAATGATATCATTAAAATGGTAATATATTTATTTCTTGTAAGGTTTAATGTATTAACCAGCTGCAATATACACAGCTTTCAAATCATTATAGTATTCCACAATCAAGATTTTCAGTGTACATACAATAATCAGCTGTAATAATTAACAGCAATGTAGACCTATATATACATTACAGATAAAATTTATTAATTTTTTTAAATAACTCAATAATTGATTTCAAAAAAAAAAAACAGCAAAAAAAATAGGACTACTGCAATGTAGCCCTATATGCATGAGGAAAAAAAAAATTTCTTCTCAGATAAATTTTTTTCCCTCATGCATATAATATAATAGGGCTACATTGCAGTTAATTATTACAGATGATTATTCTACCAACAATGAAAGTACTGTAATTGCAAACACTTTGTGATTGTACCACCTTTAAAAAAATCATTTTTAAATTAGATAGAGGTCCTATGTAAAAATGATTTGAAACAATTTCCTATTGCAACATTTCATAATTTTTTCATCTAACCTATAAATATAAAGTAATTGAATTACTTGTCATTCCTGTTAAAGTAAAATTCCAATGAATGAATTACCACGACAAATATGAGCAACATTATGTTCCCATTCTAGAACCAGACTTTCGACCAGAAAATAATAAAACAAAATTATTTCCCGATACCTATGACCCTTGTTTCCTCATTTCAAAATATTCAATTTTTAAGTATGAATAGGTAGGCGAGAAATTTGACCTTATAACGGGAGACCCCCAAAATAAGTTAGTTTGTAAAGAAATGGGAATTTAACTAAAGAAACAAATGGTACCAATACATAAAATGAAATCTTTGTCATCTTAAAGGTTTTGATTGTCCAGTGTATAATACTGCCTTAAATACTTACGTTCTGAATCTGTAAATTAAATGACAGCTTTGTTTTTTTAAAGTAACAGAACATCAATGGTCCTTCGAAGAAGTTGTTGGTGAAACAGCAATAAAATGTTAAAAGTGGGGCTCACAGACCAGTGAGTCAGAAAGGTGAAGAAACATTTTGACAAAGTGTGTGAAGACCAAAAATTGACCGATCCTTAAAGTAAATTCAGTGTGATTGTTTTTTTATCCAATAGTTGAATAGTATCTCAACTTGACAACAGTTTTAAAGATATGAAAGCAGTTATTACTTAGAAAATACTTCAGCCTTCTTTCTTGCCCACATTTACCAATGAAGAATTGTGTGAAGCTGAAAAATTTACAAACAGATTTTATCAGTCAGAAATACTTTTAAATTAAATTTACATTGGTTAACGGATGTAAAAGAAGTTTTGAATATCCTGCTGATACAATACAGTTCCTTAGGATGTAACTCATAGTAGTTATTATGGTAGAAAAAACTAGAGATCATTCTCAAGACTTAAATTTAGTAAACATTTTCTGTGAAGCTCTATGACTCAATTAATGCCTCAGAATTTGGCTCTTTTATCCATTGAGAAAAATAGAGTATCGAGATTCCATTTCAAGCAAGTAATTACTGATTTTTGTCAGCGTTGTCTAGAAAAAAAATCATTATAAAAACAAGTTTAGTTACATCTATTATATTTTTTAGTTTAGATTTTGTACTGATAGGAGACACAGGCATACCTTGGAAAATGGTCCTTTGTATTTCCTAATAGTACACAAGTAAGAAAACACACACAAAAACACCTGTTCTAAAATATTTCGCACACACTGTTCACTTTCTCAATCAGAAAGAGTATAAAAAGAAGACTACTAAGACTGAATTGTTTTAATCTAGGATGATTTTTTAAAATAAATATAAGCCGGTTGGGAAAGTAAAAAGGATGATCCATCTAAGATTTAGATTAGGGGGTTCTCTAGATTTTGTGACCTATTGATGAGAGAGTTCCCATCTTCTTAGTTCTGAGGGGTTACATTCTGGAGGAAGTGATTTTATAATTTTTGTTGTGAAGGAGTCATCAAAAGCGACAACATTGTGGATTGCTGCGTGTTATGCAGTTGTTTCTTTATATCCATGATTTTTAAATCATGTCTGTGACATCCTGGTGTTTGTTGTCTGTGGTTAGGCCAAATATATTGATCTGGGCAAAACCTGTAATGTAGTTGGTAGAAAACATTTATTATATTTTTAAATCATACAAATTTAATTAAGTCTGTTTAGTGTATTTTTAACTTACCCATATATTGCAAAGATTAAAAAAAAAAAAAAAAGTGAGAACAGTTTGTATTTACAATCAGTGTTAAAATACTATGTTGCTATTTTGAATAAACCTTGAATGAACTAATAATGTTATTCCCTTCATCATTAACTGTTAATGTGTAATGAAATACACATATTTACCCATATATATATATATATCATTATGTATTACACACACACATACACATTTAATACATAATGATATTATGTTCAAATATAAAAAAATATAGGTGTTAGGGGCCCTGGTACCCCGAGAGCCTAGCTACTTTTAATACAAGCTCAGTTAATAAATGGTTAAGTTAACCCCTTTGCGATCGGACAGAATATTTATAGGTTGTCCTGATCTGTCGGATGGCCAGCTGTACTGGCCGCGGACATTTGCGCAACAACTCGGATTTAATTCCACATCACTTGTTCCTGCCGCTCGGATGGCCAGTGCTACTGACCAAGATAAAAACCGTCGAACGCTCGGAAGGCCAGCAGCACTGGCCAAGAAACATTTGTTGAATTTTAACAATATATTTTTATGTTGTGATGTGTGTAGAGTGCTGTAACCTATAGAGAAACTATTTAACTAAATGACCCGCAGTTCTGGCAGCTTTATCGTTGAAAAGTATCACCGGGAATGCCAAAATCAACACGTGCTCTTTTCTTACAACATTGAGAATGTACACACAGTGTCTTGTGATTTTTGTATAATTAGTAAATTAGGCATAATTTTCCTTTTTAACTTGAAACATATGTTTTTGTTTAGTTCATTATCTTGTTTGTTTGTGTATCTATATTATTAAAATATAAAATATTGTTTGTTTGTTTTAAAATAAATAAACAGTAAGGTGTTCTAGTCAGTTTTAAATATATGTGATTTTTGTATAATTAGTAAATTAGGCATTATTTTCCCTTTTAAATTGAAACATAATTTTGTTTAGTTCATTATCTTGTTTGTTTGTATATCTATATTAATAAAATATAAAAAATTGTTTGTTTGTTTTAAAATAAAAAAATTAAAAAAAACTGTAAGGTGTTCTCGTCAGTTTTAAAAAATATGTGTTAGTTTTGTATAATTAGTAAATTAGGCATTATTGTCCTTTTTAACTTGAAACATAATATGATTTTGTTTAGTTCAGTATCTTTTTTGTTCGTGTATACCTACTAATAAATTTTTAAAAATTGTTTGTTTGTGTTAAAATAAAAAACTGACAAGGTGTTTGCGTAACTTTGAAATATATATTGTGATATTTGTATAATTAGTAAATTAGGCATTATTTTCCCTTTTAACTTGAAACATACGAATTTGTTTAGTTCAGTATCTTGTTTGTCTGTGTATATTAAGAAAATAATTGTTAAAATGGAATTGGTTTTTGTTTTAAAAAAAATAAATACCCTTTGTAAAAATTGCAGTCTGTGATAAAAATAATTCCGACCTGATAGGAAGAAGCCGACATTATGAATGCCGAGTTGACGCGGAGTGGAGCATGGCCAGTACAGCTGGCCGTCCGACCGCTGGAACCAATTTATGCGGAAAGAATTCCGAGTGGCTGCTGACTGCGTTGTGGCCACTCCTACTGGCCTTCCGATCGCAAAGGGTTAAAAAAAGTAATGCCTAATAACTCTGTAATATAAAGATGGAGAAATGAAACTTTCACCAAAATTTTATACCTGTTACATATAAAGCTTGCCTTATTGGTTTGGGGTCTTAAATCTCATTGCTATTTTATACAAAACATTATTTTGGAGATTGTTAAATTTCGCAAGCTGTTTATTAAATTTTAGCAGATTTCTAAGATTGCCACCATCACTCTGTAACCAGTTTTCACATTTACCCATCATGTCAATTTTCATGTCTCCAATATCTGAAAGACAGTCTCTTCAAATTCATCTTGGTAGCTACGTTTTAGTCGATACATTTCCTTCTGATATGAACCTATCTAAAATCATACGCAACCGTCTTATCTCCTTCTATGCAATTTAAAGGTTATTTTTGGCAATATCAAACTTCAAATGTCTTTGGATCATCATTTACTATTATATTTTACATTCACGAACTGTAACTATTTCAAGTACATAAAATTTGAGTGGTGTACAAAATATGTTTACACAAACATACAGAGACATATTTTTTATATACAAAAACAACCATTATCATACGCCATCTTGTAACATGAATATATAATTCTACAATGTATAAATTATTTTTATAACATTTTTATACCAGTGATTGATTTCTATACAAATTAAAATTTGTTGTACAATACAATAATTAATCTACTTATATACAATTACACGGAATAAATTATAATTTGTAACGAATAAATCTTACACTGTCATTGAGATATTATATATTTTATGAAGAATAAATGTATTTATATATATATTATAAATATGATTTTTTTAAATTAAATAAAAATGCACAGATTTTTTAACTAAACCTGTCATAATTTCTTATGTGACCACAATGAAAGAAAGATTTTTCACATTTATAAAGATTTAAATTTTAACGATTTTTGTATTTATGTGCATTTTATTATGTGACCTAGATATTATTACTTCTCAACCAAGGCATTACTAGAAAGTTACAGAAATGAAGCATTTCCATCAATCTTTTAAATTGAACATTTCTATTTATTAATACAGTAGAACCCCTCTTAACCGGTCTAGTCGGGACTGACACCCGGGCCGGTTGCCCGTTTGGCCGGTTAATCAGGTTCCCCTGAAAAATCGGTTTTCGTTGAAAGAAAGCTTATTTAATCAGGTAGCGCTAAGAATTATGCAATTAAGATGTTATTGCAACTCATTTTATTGTATATAAATGTATCTTATATATTATGTTATGTATATTATACATCAAACATGAAAAATTATTCGTAAATCACTCATTTTTATTTACTGTAATATACCCGTCAAAGGCAAGAAGAAAACTGAAAAGAAATGTTATATTTTTCATAATGTATACTAAAATGATTCGTGGAAAAAAAGCGGCCCATCAAACGTTTTTGTGGGTGTATGTCTGCTATACCGACGGGTGCCAATGCCGCGGTGTTTTTACGGTGCCGACAATGGGATACCGCTATCGACAAAGTCGTTTGATATCGCCGCCGCTTTGGTGCCGCGGTGTTTTTACGCCGCCGACAATGGGATACCGCTATCAACAAAGTCCTTAGATATCGCTGCCATTTTGGTGTTTCAATTACAATTTATTTTCGGAAACTCTCATCCAACCAGTACACTACGATATAGGCCGGTTAATCCGAGGACCGGTTAATCCGAGGCTGGTTAACAGAGGTTCTACTGTAGTGTCTTTCAAGAATAAATAATATTTATTTACTGTATATACATTCAAAATCAGAATTTTAATATTTGATTCAATATGCATTAATACTAAAACAAGACTAATAATCTTTTAAATTGAACATTTCTATTTATTAATAGAGTCTTTCTAGAATAAATAATATTTATTTACTATATATACATTCAAAATCAGAATTTTAATATTTGATTCAATATGCATTAATACTAAAACAATACTAATAATGTTGATGTAAAACTTCACATCTTTAGATTTTTAGAATTTGTTTAAACAAATTATTATCTTATAGATACATATTGTTTTGTAAATACCGTAAAGAAAACAGCATTCAAACAATCTACTAACCTTCTCACAAAAAGGTCAAACAAACAAAAATTACATCTCTCCAAAAATGCTAGTTCGGGAGTTATCGGTCAAAAAATGAAAATAAATTATTCATATCTTAGAAGGTTGATAATCAGCCTAGGATTGTTTGCATAGCAATAACCTAAACCAACATCTCTGCAGATTTTCCCACCAATCATAACTAATTTGGTACACGTGAGAAAATATTTAAAGATTGATAAGTATTGGGGGAGGGAAAAGGTCAGGTCATGAAAAGGTTTACAAAATTGACTACTTCACTTTAATAAGTTTGTTAGAAACTGAATATTTTACGGGTTGAAAATCTTCTTTCTTAAAATTTGAACTATTCTTGAGATAATTTGTTGAACATTTTCCTAACGGGAAATCTTCTTTCTCGAATTTGCTGTAAAACAAATATAGGAAACTTGGATCATTTACCAATTGAAAATCTTCTTTCTTAAAACTGCTATGCAGATAATTTATTAAAAATCTTCTCTCCAATCCATTAAACTAATCAAACTAATATTGTTTATTTTTGAAAATTTTAAATTAATTTTTATTTAATTTCACTTAACTAGCAGCTCCTGACTCACAAATAATTACAATCTAACAATTTTCACTAATATATTTCAAACATATTTTGCTAAAATATAAAATGATAACTTAAAACTACATTCAATAGAATATTTATATACACCTAAATTTTTTCCTGTTATTACAGCTTATGTTTAAAAATAATAAAATAACAAGTCAATAAACTATATTTTCTTTACAAAAAAATAACAATTAGCGGACCTTTAATAACACTTTGAGATGACTTTAAACTTTATCAAAAGCACGATACCGCATTACAACCACTAAATAAATACTGGAATTGGGTAGGACCTGCCATCCATAAATAAATATTAACACTTTTCTTCATGTTTTTAATAACACCAACAGACATGTCTTGCAATTTATGAGTTCCTATAAAAAGATTTTTGATAAGATATTTTAAAATGAGATAAAATATTTTATTATCATTATTTTCATATCACATAAGCTTATTTACTGCCCGACATCGAGTGTATTTGTGATTTAATTATCTATTTAAAATACATCATGGTGCAAAATTAAAGTGAAAATGATATTTAATGACCAAAAATGACTTAAAATGTGTGTTGAAAAGGAGGTACAATTACTAGATATCATTAATAATAATTTTAAAACAGAAGTACTTTTGAAGTAGTATTTATAATTATATATTCAATATAAATGCAATCTCGCATTTTTTTTATTACGTTTAAATTTCTTTCGACTCCGTCTTATTTAAACGATATTGATGAATACAATTATTTATCATTTTATAAATTTTTAATTTAATTGAAATAATGTAAAATAATACTTTTACACTTTGGGAAAGGTAACTCTGTGAATAAAAAGGGAGTATAATGCATTTAATTAAATTATTAATAAATAAAAATTACAGTTAGATTTAAGCATTTCTCGTAGATAGTTCATTTAAAAGATCACAAGATGGCGTCTTGATAGATTGTGCTTTAGTGAACAAGTCTTTGTCCCCAAAGTTGCGAGCTTTCCATAACATTGTCTCTTCTGTAAATAAAGAAAATATTTTAAGATGGAAAATAAACATTTAGAAAATTGTATGTAAACAGAAAACAATAATTATATACTGTAACAATAAATAGACAAATCAAATACAAAATAGAAATCAAAATGATAAATGTTATATTTTGTTAATAAACACTGCTGCCAAGTAAGTGTGCTACAAATAGTATTAAAATTAATTTATTGTACAAGAATTAAATTATATTTTAAATAATTAGTGACGAATAAACTATCTTCTAAAATAAATACAACAATACACCAATAATTAACATCTGTGTAATTCTAATTGTAAAAAAGAAACATTACAGTTTTGTTTTGCTGAACATGGCCAGCTTTGGACAAAATCCGAATACAACTTTATCTATGTTTACACAATTAGAAATTATATTAATATATATGGGCACATTTACCGTCTTGCTTCTAACATAAATATTTTTTTTTATCACAAAAGGGAGTTTAGAAAAATATATTTTAAATAATGGATTCCTCAATCCTTTTCAGATATGGAATATGTATAGCTTATGTTCCAGCTTTTCAAAGGCATTTAAAATTTCAGTAAAAAAGTTTTGCATTTCAACTCTATCTAAGACCAAATCTATAATAAAAACAAGATACATCCAGATGTTTTGTCTCTACAGATCTTCATACTATTTACTTACACTAACACCTTCCTTCAGTAGTCTAGCTGTGGACTACAAATTCAGATTTTTAATAATTATAATTCTCCTAAATAAATATGTGGGAAAAACAGAAATGATTATACGATTTTTCTCTTTCTTATATTGCTCAAACTTGCTGCTTTTATGATTATTGATACACTGAACTAAATATTTTGCACTCTCAATTTTTTATTAATACGCAAGCATTAGTAATTCTTGATTAGTATCTTGTTTTGACAGCAAATGGTAGATCCATTGGTTGTGTTTATGGATCAATTCATGGGCTTGCGCGTTATTCTATTTAGGAACGCAATATTGTGACAGATGTGAAAAAGGGGATAGACTACCCAATTGAAGAAGAATGTTTTTCTACAAGAGGCCTAGTCATTATCACATTTACTATGGCATGTCATACAACAGGCAATGAAGTTTATAATTGTATTTTCAAACTCTAGTCTAATTAAATTCACTAGTCAACTTGGATGTTCGAGATAGTCTGTAATGCCAACCAGCCTGAAAACATTGTAAAGTATATATGAGGGGGGGGGGGAGAAAGGGCAGAAAGGAGTAGCAGATCAATTTTTTGAACCATGCACATTAATGACTTTATATCTGGGATATCACTTTTTATATAATAAAACAAACTGAACAAAGTAAGCTATGGTTGATGTATGACCAAGAATAAAAAAATGTAATATCGAAAACTGTTTCAAACAATAACTGTTCTGAAATTTGTTGAGTAACACACATATTCAACGAATTGGAAAACAAATATTTACACCAACTACTACAATTTTGAAATTTACCAACTGATTTTTCAAGTTAACAAATTTTTTCCACAATTTATAAACCAAATTTTATACAGATAATATTTACAATTTGTCTTTTGGTTAGAATAGCGTCCTTTTTCATTACTGGTTGTTGGAGATCCCTTTAGGGAGATCTCGGTAACTAAAATATCTATATTAGAAATTCACCAGTAATCAAAACTACATACTGCATTCAAGTAAATACTATAAGCAAATTTTTAGTTAACACAAAAACATATTTTTACTTTTAATTTGTTTAATATGAAGAACATAAACAGAATACAAGGCCAATATTAGTTCAATTTCCATTAAAATTAATCTTTCATAATTACAATTATTATTCAAAATAATGTTATTAGGTTAGGTTCAAATCTATTTGAGAAAAATTAAGTTAGTATTTCTTATCAAACATATTAGATAATTTTTTTTTTTTTTTTTTTTTTTAAATTTCAAACCAAAACATAGATAGATGCAATGGTTGGTTGTTATCTTGATTAGTCTAAAGCGAAACTCCTTTTATACAAAATAAAAGAAAAAACATTGATAAAATATCAACTTTATAATATCCCAAAACAAAGTGAACAAAATGTAGCACAAACTGAAAAATTCAGCCCCATCTAAATTTTAATTTTTTTAATCTAGGATTATATTGTCTGCTAGCTTTTGTTTGTCGTAGATATAAGATGCAACATTTACATGAAATTTGAAATTTCTGAAAGTAATTACATTAAAAGCAACCCTTTAGTTAATAAAGCCTTTTATATTTATACCATCGTATATTGATCGTAAAATAGATGAATAAAATCAAAACTACTTAAACACATTATACAAAATGTATAAACGTAACAATAATTTTTTTGGGTACTATAAACAGATAAGCAAGCTTTCGATAGTATCAGCAGAAAAAGTGCACTGACAGCAGTGACAGACTTGGAATACCCCAGAAACTAGTAGAACTGGTGAGTTTGACCTTCAAGAAAATCAAAGCAAAAGTAATCATAAGAGGAAGCCAATTTTAACAATGAGAATAAGATGACAAATGAAATAATATATGGGATTATGAACAAAAATAGAGTTTACTATACCCGTCAAAAGCGTTTAACGTCCAGGGTACTGAGTAGAAGAACCAAACTCAGACTGTACAGATCTCTAATTTTTCTAGCGGTGACGTATTTTTCTAGTGAGCGATGCTAACTCACTAAGCCTTTGAGAGAAGGATAATGAGAAAAATATTCGGTCCAGTTAAAGAGGAGAAGAAAAAGATTACACAACAATAGGGAGATAGAGAGTTGGATAGAGGGTGAGGAAAGTCGTTGTGACTGGTGGTTGGACACATGGTTCAAATGGAGGACGACAGGTAATGCTAAGCAAACGAATTGATGGCTCTAGAAAAAAAGGAAGACCTAGAAGAAGATAGATTCAGGATATGGAGGAAGACCTGAGGGTGCTAAGAGTAAAGAGTTGGAAACAAGTGGCAGTGGATTGAAGAGAATGGAGGCGAATTTTCATGAAGATTAAAGTTCATCATGGGTGGTAGCATTGGAGGGAAATATAAATAGATTGTTAAAAGAGTTGAGTTATGTGGCTACTAGTGCTGTGTCCGTTAATGGGTAACAGCTAACCATCAACGTTGACCATCGTAAACGCTCAACGCAGTTGACGAAGAAGTGCATCAACTGCTTAGTGCTTGCAGGTGACGGATCAGTGGTTGTTTGTTAGCGCCAGCAGCCCACTTGATGAGCGCACACCAAGCTACACGACCGCCTCTCAGTTGTCTGTTAGTTTAGTTGTGCAACTAAAGCGAATCAATTAACGTCAACGTTTATTCATCAACGAATCAACGTATGTTTCTGCTGTAGCCTACTATTTTACAAGTGCACACTGAACAAAGACGCTTGGTCTTCTGTTCTGTCTGGCAGGTTAACGTGAGCAGTTTTTTCAACAGTTTATCACGCTCAATGTTAACTGGTGTTGACGTTGACCGTTGTTAGCATTAATGCCCACCACTAGTGGCTACTTCCAACACTTACTTGGATATTTTGTCTAGTGTGTAAGAAGTAAGTCATAACATCGAATGTTTGCCTTTCATAAATTGTACACATTATAATTATCTTAATACATGTGATAAAGATTTTATATTCTTGTTTTCCTTTCATAAATGCACTACATAGAAAAAACAATTAAGGTAATAATTTTTTTTCCATCTAATGATGGTATATAATGAAATAGCTGTCGTGAAATAAAAATGTTTTTCTAACCAAAGGATGCTTTTGACGCAAGTACTTACAGAAATTAAATACAAGCAGGCACTATTGAAATCATAAATTCAAAATCTCTAACATAAGTTATATATGTATATGAATTTTTAAATCAAACAAGTCTTGCTGAGCTGTTCATTTCCCAACAGTCTAAGAAACACACGAGAGAAAAAGTGAAACCTGATGCATCACTAACACTCATACTAAAAAACCGACAATACTGGGCCTTAGCAATGACAGTTTATGAGAGAGATCAAGTTATTAAAACCACTCTAGAATTTGATTTCTTAATGGATAAATATACGCATCACGTTTCAAATAATTACAATGTCACAATTGATTTCGGGATAAAAAATTATAAATTACAAACCGATACTATAACAAGATACAGTAAGAACCGCTATCATCCAAGTATGTGTGGACCGACCTTACCTTGGATATCAAAAAATTCACATTATATAGACAGCCATGGGTGTTTCATAGAACGTAACTTTAAATAAGATATCATTAATTAATGAGATAAAATATCACATTAAAACTGGTCTTGTAATACTCGTACACAATTTAACAAAATAATAATAACTATATATTCAAATTTATTCCCATCATAAGTAATTTTCAAATGTTAGTTAAAAGAACAATCTACTACAACTTTAGTCAGAATGTTAAAAGAAATAATTCAGTAATACCTTACTGTATTAAAGTAAAAATATCAAAGGATACAAAACCATGCCATTTTAAAATGTTGCACAATGTCAAAAGCAACAAAACTAAGCCTATTTATTTAAATTTTTAATACATCATAAATAAAATTATTGTACTACTTTAGTTTTGTGTTTTATTGCAGTACTTCTCTTTCTTCCCGTAACATTGCAAAGACACCTCAACACTAAAATATCAGCAGCTGACATGTCCTCTTGCTATTATATTATATATTTTTTTTAACATATAGATTTAGATTGAGTTTGGATAACACAGAAACTCCATTAATTAAACCAGGGTTTTACTTTATAGATAAAGAATATCATGTTAATGATTGAAAGTGGTAATTATTCAGTAGTCAACTCTTTAACGTGAATTGCCGAGCAGTGTTTGCATGTTTTTACCCGCTTTATTTGTAGATTATCGAGCACTGCTTAGTCCATAAAGCTAATGATCTCTACTAGTTATATTTGGAACCATATCAAGAAACTAAAATAGACAGAATATGTAGAAACAATATTTTTATCATTACTAATGGTCTGAACCCGGTGAATTTTATTAGTTTGAAATAAATTATGAAATCAAGTGTTTGTTTGCTAATCTCAGATGTAAGGTGCTATTATGCTTAACATCAAGAAGTTTCTGTTTTTTACACAGTGTTTTTAAAGTATTATTATTGTGTTTTGGAAAAATAAAAGTGAATTGTTGTCTTTAAATTATGTGTTAAGATTGTTTTGTCATTTATTGGGTGTTTTATAGTTTTTAAAAGATAAGTGAGTGTGTGTTAATCGGCTAATATTTGTATAGGTTAGTTCTACGATTACTTTTGTTTATAATTTAAAAAAATATTTTTTAGTAAATTCGAAGTGTTGTTAGTGGTGGAGTGTTATAATGGTTCATGTTATAAAATATAAATACAAAAACAGTTGCAAATGCTTACTAAAACATCTCCAAAAAGTACCACAGCATGCAATATTCCTCACTCAAATCTGCCATATTGAAGGGTTAAGTAACAAATATTCTTCGAAATATAATTATTATTAGACTTTCTATAACAAAATTAATGTTAATTATTTTTTCGCCAGTGGGAAAACTACGAAGGGTGTTCAAATAAAAAAAGGAATTTTCATGTTATTGTTTTGTAGAATAATCATTACTCATTAGACAAACATAAGCACATTTGAACTTGGCCTAGTTATGCTACTTATTCTTTCCATCATTCCTAACAGTTGTAATCAACATGTCTGAGCACACAATACATTACAATTAAGTAGTGAATTATCATTAGATGTTTGAAAACGAAGGTGTCATTCCGTGTCAGATTTATTTGAGAATTAAAATCAGTTTGGAGATGAGTGTCTCCCTCAGTCCATGGTGTATGTCATTTGAAGAAGGTCGGGTAACTGTTAAAAACTAACCACATGCACATCGGCTTAGAACCACAGAAACAAGTTGACTGATGTTAATGGACTATTTTAAGGCAATCATAAATCACAGTCAGAAAAATCGATGAGAAACATTAAACAAAGTTTTAAATTTAGCAAGGTGAGTGTCAGATGGCTTTTGAAATTTGAATAAAAAGAAAAAAGATGTGTTTCAGTCACACAACTTCTACAGTGTTATGAAAAGGATGGAGATAAGTTTTGTAAGCATGGGACAATCTCCAACCAGTAATTAATAAAAAATAATTAAACATTCAATTAATAATAAAGATATACTAATAATAGAAATAATAAGCATTGTATAATAGAAATAAGTAATTGTAAAGTGTAATTGAACAATCTTCAAATCAACATAAGAGTAGCCTAATGATTACTAATAAACAGTTTAAAACAATGCAAGTTAAAATATAATTTCAAATTGTGCGCGTCAGATAAACAACAGACGTTGCAGAAGTCCGTTCTGGCAGGAAATTAAACCCTGGAGATAACTCCCATAAGCCTCAGCGTTAGCTTTGCCAAGCAACAAGAAGCGTGCCTTATTCAGTCTTAGTTCAGCGGGTGGAGCAGTCAGTCTTCGTTAATATGTAGGCAGTCTTTGTCAGGATTCAGCATCTAGCAGTCGCGTTATGAGACGACTGGGCAGATTCACTTTCAACACGAGCACGGAGGATTTCTAGTGTTTGTGATGTTGAACCAAACTTAAATATATGGACTGGTAATTCGTGAGTAAAGTGGAACACTTTAAAACTTAGTAATCATGAGATAAACTAAATTAAAAAGAATGGTGAAAAACCTCTAATTTTTGAACTCTATACATGTTTGATTCTTATATTTCATAATAATGAATTTTAGTTTTTAGTAATTCTCCTGTGGAGAAACATGATAAAGTTGTTGTTTCTGAATAGAATAAAAAGGAGATTTCTTGATTTTCTAAATATGTCTGGCTAGTTTTATTGTGTTAACCATGTGTCATGTTGTAGGAGTAACTGCTAAGTACTATTAAGATTGATACCTTGCCCTTCAGGTGAAATAATAATAAATTTAATGTTAAGTTTGTAAGAACGCAGACTTACAAACCAAAGTCACTTAATTTAATTGAAAAACAAAGGATTAAGTATGCTTCTCTTACAGTTTATAGATTCTATAGTAATCTGTGATGAAACATTAGTGCATATTATTTGTCTCCAAAGTCAAAACTACATTTTTCACCTGGGAAAATTATGGGCACTTTCTTTTGTAATCCACAAGGATTCGATTTTCTCACAGAACAGAATAATTTTCTTACCAAGTTCCATTCTGCAATTTAAAGAGAAAGTGAAACCAGCGATTTGTTCAAAGAGGAGAGTAGCCCAACATACAGTTTGTTTCCTTCAGGACAATTCCCACCCCTACACTGCTGCTTTGATGATTTTTCGGAGGGAAGAAATACAACTCTCTAATGAGAAATTATTAATGCTGTGAAAGAATGGATCTAGATACTGTCAAAAACTTTTATTCTTCTAGTATTAAGAAACTTCCTGAGTGTTGGAACTAGTGTATTGCAATGGCAAGGGATTACATAAAAAAAGTGTACAAGTCAATAAATTCTATAATAATACAAATTTCATTATATTAAAAAAAAATTAAGTTTAGCTGATAAATTCCTGTTTATAATTGAACACCCCTCGTATTTAAACCAATATTTCTAAAAAAAACACATTTTTTTATAGTTAGTAGAACCTAAATTATCATTTAATTAAACAGTAATAGATAAATATCAAATATAAAAGAAATATAAAGTAAACCGTAAATAGTAAAGGTTGAAATAAATCTTAAAGGGTTATTTTTGAAAACAGTCCAACAAAGTTTGATGCTGATAAGTAGGATGCAGACCACATGTTACCTTTATGCCCTCAAAGAAGTATGTAATGGTGAAAGGAAAATCTGCATCATCAAACTTAAAAACGAAAAAATTTAAAATAATTGAAATTTACAAAACAGAATAGCCTTTGTACATTATAGAATTATATTATTTCTTAGAATAATAAAATCGGTTTATAGATCTAATAATTTAGAGCTAAATAAGAAGATTCAAATTGTAAATTTATTAAGTAACTTGACAAAACACTTCCTAACATAAGTCACTCCTGCCCTCCATTTATAATTTCTAACCATTTTCCCTAGAAGACTTGGAGATCTCTACACACCAAGAACTATAGACTACAATACTAAAGATAATAAGTAAACAGATCATAAGTTGAAAATTGGACATCAGGACCCATAAAGAAGCAGATACTTTTAAGCCAGTTAAGTTTAATAAAACAAAACTGAAACTACCAATGAGATCATTGTATTGAAGATTCAAGAATAGTGTGATATCCTTGCATTTTGTGATGGCATCCAATTTCCTTTTTCATGATGGTGCAGTGGGGGGTGGAGGGTCAAGACAATATTTTATACAGTCTATCTCTAGATCGAATACACGGATTGTAATGAAACTAGTATTAAAATGTTCGTTATAAGTTCTAGACTGTGCTTCGACAATTAGATTGAATTACTGTTTGTAAAAATTAAAAATCATCAAAATTAATAACTTTATCATTTTAAAGTGGTCTATACATGGCATTCAAATTCTTTTTTATTTATTTTTGGTGGGGAGGGGGTCAAGACATGTATACAGCCTATCATTGGATCTAATATACAGATTGTAATGAAGCTGGTGTTACGATGTTCGTTATGACAACTAGACTGTGTTTGGAAAAATATATTGTAATTATTGTTTGTAAAAATTAACATTTATTATTATTTTTAAGTGGTCGCAACCTAACCTTTCCTACGGTTCTTTTCCATGCAATAGGCCAAGATGCAAAACATGCAAAATACATCTTCCGTCCAACAACTTCAATAGTTTGTTCCTCTAGTAAAAAAGAATTTAAAATTAAAGGTCACTACACATTTACAACAAAATATGAAATCTAGCAACTACTGTGCAGGTTTTGCCCAGCTCAATATATTGGGCTAACCACAGACAATTTAGGCACCAGGATGAATGGCCACGGCATGATGTGAAGGTCATGCAATGGAGAAATCAACTGCACAACATGTAGCAATCCACAAAGTTGTCACTTTTGATGAATGCTTCACAACAAACATTATAAAATCACTCCCTACAGAAGAATGTGATCCCTCAGAACTAAAAAGATGGGAACTGTCTCATCAATGGGTCACAAACTCTAGAGAACCCTCTAATCTCAATCTTAGATGAATCATCCTTTATCCTTTTCCCAACAGGCTTTATATAATATATGGTTCAACACTCAGCACAGATCCATCCCAAATTAAAACAATTCAGGCTTCTGTTTATACACTCTATTGATTGAGAAACTGAACATTGTTTACAAAATATTTTAGAACTTTAGTGTTTTTGTGTGTTTTCTTACTTGTTAGTATTAGGTAATACCAAGGACCACTTTCCGAGGTAAGCCTGTGTCTCCTGTCCATACAAAATCTAATCTTATATATATATATATATATATATATATATATATATATTTGGTAATAAACAACATTCTTTCATTTTAGTCACAGCCCTCATGTGATAATTATATCAAAAGAACAGATAGAGTTGGTAAAGGATAAAAAATATTGTCCTGTAGATGAGAATGTTGTGCCTCCCTAATCCAGAATACAGTAGAACCTCTGTTAACCGGCCTCGGACTAACCGGTCCTCGGATTAACCGGCCTATATCGTAGTGTACTGGTTGGATGAGAGTTTCAGAAAATAAATTCTAATTGAAACACCAAAGCGGCGGCGAGTCAAACGACTTTGTCAATAGCGGTATCCCATTGTCGGCGCCATAAAAACATCGCGGCATTGGCACCCGTCGGTATAGCAGACATACACCGACAAAAATGTTTGATGGGCTGCTTTTTTTCCACGAATCAATTTAGTATACATTATGGAAAATATAACATTTCTTTTTAGTTTTATTCTTGTCTTTGACTGGTTATGATCTACGTACAGTATATACAGTAAATAAAAATGAGCGATTTAAGAAAACGGAAGCGTGTGTTGGTTTCGTTAGAGACGCAGTTAAATGTGTCAAAAGACTAGACAGAGGGGAATCTGTAAAAAAGCTTTGTAGTGATTAATTTTTCCATGTTTGATGTATAATATACATAACATAATATATACAATACATTTATGTACAATAAAATGAGTTGCAATAACATCTTAATTGCATAATTCTTAGCGCTACCTGATTAAATAAGCTTTCTTTGAACGAAAACCGATTTTTCACGGGAACCTCGGATTAACCGGTCAAACGGCCCGGGTGTCAGTCCCGACTAGACCGGTTAAGAGGGGTTCTACTGTAGATTGTTTAACTAATTACAATAATCTAATATAAAAAATTATAAAACTCCCAATAAAAAACATATACCATAACTAGCTCAATAATCTATCATATATTGATTTGTCACAAGAAATTCCAGGCATACACCCACTTTCGTATGTACTGGAAGTCAAGAGAATTTCATAGTACAATGTTGAATTTTGGAAAGAAGATTAAAACAATTTGTTAAAAATAAAATAAAACACTATTTTAGTGCAAGATAATTGAGGTTCTACTATTTTATTCCTTGCCTGAACATTACTGCAATGAATTCCACAATGTCTATAATCTCCAAATAGGTAAATCTTCAAATTTCTGTTTCGCTTCCCGGTAACGTTTGCAGGCGGGTTTATCATAGAAATCTGTAAAATATGACATTGCGATGCTACACAGTAAAATAAAAAAATTACTTGGCAGCAGTTAACTAAAAACCTGGAAAACAGCAGGGAACAATCAAAACTTAATTGCTTAACTTAAATTGTAACAGTTACATATTTTGTGGTGTACTGTAGACAGTTTTGATATGTTAAAACTAAGTCTCTTCAATAAACAGTATACATTCAATTGTACCTGAGACTAGTAAAATTTTACCTTTCTAAAAAAAAAAAAAAAAAAAAAAAATACCAGAATTGAATGTTAGAACCTTGGCTTAAACCTCTACTTTCCACTTATAAGGTTGGAAATATACATTTTAAAAAACAACTCCTTTTCTTTCAAATATACTGAAAAAACACGAGAGAAAATATTTCCAAATTAAATTTCCTATGAAATGCATTTCCCCTCTTTATTTGAAGTCTCAATGCCACCCACATAGCCATTCTCTACTGCCACCCAAAATGGGTAAATTGTGAAATCTATGAACTGACTAAAATTTCTCCCATATCTTTCCCTATTAGTCAAATAAAACAATTTGGTCTGAGAGAGGAGGCAATTTTTGTTGTTGGAGAAATTTTAAAGTTATACAATAAATTTGACCCTAATTAAGAGGTGAGTGTAATTGGGTATTAACAATTTAACTTGCAAAGTGGTACATTTAAAAAAAAAAAACTATTTATATAATTCTTTAGTGATTGTTACATAACTCAGAGTTTACACATACCTATTTTAAACAATTAGTTAAAACTATAAAAATGATTGATGGATTTTAATTAAACTTTAAGAAAAGATGATTTTTCCATCCCAAATTTAAGTCAAAATATTTTCAACATAATATTTAAAACTAAAAACTGTGTAGAAAAATGTTTTGAAGAAATCTAGAAATAAGCCGAAAGACTTATTTTTTTAATTGTAGCTATTTAAAAATCTGATAAAAATGCAATATATTTTTACTCCAAGTTTGGTAGAAATGAAATTTCATCAATAATTTTTATACTAATTGCTAATTGTGTAAAACAGACATATGTAAACTTTGAGATTATGTAACAACTTACTGAATAAACCAATCAATTTCAAAATCATCTTATTTTCTATGACATGTAATGAATAAATCTGTTCATAAGTAATTATAATTTGTAGAGTTTTAGAAACAGAGATATTAAAAAAAAAAAAAAAAATTTGTATCATTTTACAAATTTCACTTATCACCAACAAATAGGGACAACATTTTTGTGTAACTTTAAAAATCTCCTTAAGAACTGATTTTAAACAATAAAACCCTCCCCCACCCTGTACAGACCAACTCAACTAACATGGAGATGTTAGGGCTCTTTGTCCTTCATTTTCCCTTGATATTTCCAAATCTAAATCCCATAAACTTTGTAAAATATTTTTTTTTTGAATTATATTATGATTTTCAGATTAACAAATAATATTTTGAACAGACCGAAAGAGTATTTTAATAAGAAATTTAATTTATAACTACATTTCTCTTTCGTGATTTTCTGTAAAGAGATAGGATAAAACATAATTACACAAAATGTGCATTATCACCCCTAAAAATATATACTCAACTCATACTAAACCTGATGAGTGAGAATTTTATACTTATTTATACTAACACCAAAATAACATATTTTAACAGAGAGTTTCAAATTCTGAACATTTTTGCATAGTAAAGTCATTTTCGGATCAAATTTTACTAAACTATGAAAACAAAGTTAAAAAATTTATTTATAGTTTAAAATGAATACAGTATTAATTGTTTGTATATATTGTACATATTGTGTAGTAAAACCTACACAACTTAAAAAGAAATTGAAACAGCACTATTATTAGTGGACTTTACAAACAATTTTGCAACATCGTTTTAATACATAACAAAGATATTGAAAATAAAAATTTCAATATGAAAGTACAATTTTGTCCTAAACATCACATTTAAGAATAATATTTGTTGTATAGAAATAAATATAGAAAAAGTTTTTTACCAAAGAATCAAAATTTATTTAAATAGCTTTAGACTATGTTAAGTAGCAATGCCCGGGATTTTTAATTTCCTTAACACTTTTTTAAAAATCGTACCTAATCTACTACAACCAATGTTATTTTTTGCATTTTTGATAAAAGTCATATTTTTTAATTTCCTAATATCATTTAAATTTCCAAGAATTCACTGCATCACATAATTAATGAGACTTGGATTCGATACAAAAAAAGAAATCTTTTGAGGTCTTCAAATCGCCAGAATGGCTAAAAAAAGTATATATATATATATAAATCATCTATTTAAATATATATTTCTGACAGCCCTATAACATTTAAGCAATGAATGAAACTTGATGGAAAAAATCATGTGAATTCTCGCTAGAAGTTTTAAAAACTGATCTTTGATAATATGGTGTATGGTATATACTCATGAGAAATCTAACGGTGACATTTAAAGTTACTTCACCAATAGTTTTGAGTTTTGTATATAAATACATTAAATCTCACAGCCCACCTAAAATCGGAGTATTCCTAAACTTATCATGTATTAAAATGTAGAAAATAAAAAGTTTGTCAACAAAATTTCCTCAAAATTATAAAATATAAATAAATTGTAGCATTTTCCTGCAAAACAAAACATCAGATTTTAAAACGACAAAAGAATCTTTATCTTATATAAAATAGATTTTAACTTACTATAGTTTTTCTCCCTGTAGCACGAGTGGCGTAAATTGTTGACATACTCCTCTTCGACCGAAGCCTCTAGTCTACGTAACGATCCTTGATATTCTGAATGAAAGTTTTCTTTTACGTAATATGGCACTTGCATGTTAATAGTTTTACGCATTACTGAGAACTTCCTAAAGCACAAAACAGGACAAACTATTTTTAGAAAGTTATGAAAAAATATTCTTAAAAAGTTATTATTAACTATAATGCCAGAATATTGTATGATTTATTCAGACATTTATCATTTATTTAATAGACTTAAGCCAACATTGTTACATAAATTTAATACAATATCACATTTTGCAATGAATAATTTTTCAAACTACAAGACACAGTACCATTATTTTTTTTATATACATAATACATGATGTTTTATATACTATCGTTATCCATCAATAAAACATAGAACGTAAGATTAAGGGACGAGAAGTCTAGGCCTATGTCAGAAACTAACCTAAAACTAGTAACCTAAAGTAAAGAACCAGGCCTGAGGAGTCAAAATAACATATGTGATAAGCAAGTCACAGTTCAGCAGAACTACACACTCTACACCAACATAAGGTATGATATATTTAGACTCCATCTTTATTCAATAACTTAAAAAATACAATAGAAACTAGGTAATTGGTTACGTCCATCGGGTGATGAATAGAAGCGAAGGATTATAAAATAGTCCAGGTAAATTAAAAGAGTTATCTCAACACGGGCTATTTTTCCCCCTCTTTTTTTTCTTCTTTTTTTTCCATATTAATAATTAATTATCATAATAAGGAAATACAATATTTAGAAGAAATTACACATTTCTTTCATTCATTTATTCTTAAACACTTTATTCTTTAAATTGTGTAATTTAAAAAAATTAAATTAAATTTTGTAATAGATAAAATATCATTTTGCTGTTCATACCACTGGATATTGGATAGACTTTCGTAACACTTTTTCCACTTTATTACAGTGGACAGTTTCAGAATGAGAAATGTTGTCTTCAATATATTATTTTTCATCTGTGTCTTTGTTTATTTATTACGGTTTCTACTATTTTATCATCAACATTTAACTACATACACAGGTCTTACTGTTCTATTGGAAAAGTACAAACTTCTTCTCATATATGAGACACTTCACTCGACAATTGCTCCTTTTTTACTTGTTAGCTTCGTCAGATGTTGATCAAAGTTTATTTCAACTCAAGATAATATTTCACTTGAAATTAAATTGTGTATCCTTTCCATGTACATGATATAAATAATTAACCACCTGTATACTTTTAAACTTGATGGATTATCGAATGACAGAAATGCTGAGTTTCTACTGTAATATAAAACCAAGATTTTATTATCTATTTAAAAAAGAATAGTACATGTGTACCTGTGGATAGATTATCTCATAGGAGGCAAAACTTATACATTTTAAATCTAGCAAATATATTTTCTGAAGATTAAAATACTTTCAGTTTTCATAATTTCACTTTGTAATTTCAATATATAAACAATATAACTCTCATGGATGCTTGCTAACATATTAGAAAATTGAATACTATAGCAACCAATAAAAAAGGTAATTCAGTACAGAATTTGAATAAACTTTTAAAGTGATTCATACCACGTGAACCATCATTCGAAATTTGTACTGTTACCTCTACAGTATTTACTAATACACCCACATGGCTGCTCGAGAGAGAGAAATAGTACTAAATTACTCCTATAGGCAGGCTCAATGAAGATTTTATAGCTTTGAGTGTCCACGTATCTAAGGCTAAGAAAATCTCAATAGCTAGAATCTATATCTAAAATTAGTTATACATGATACTTATACTTATATAAGTATAAGATATATTAAAGTTATATATTAAAGTTATATATATATATATATATATATATATATATACTTTTGACATAAAATAAAGCTCTATTTTGAATACTGCCAGTTTAAAATACAAATACCATTACCTTCAGCATTTTACTACCCAACATTGTGTATTACTTATATTGAATAAAAACTTACGTGTTTTGAGATAGACTGTACACAGGGTCTGAGATAAATAACGAACTCATCATAGAGAGTACTATTAGAATTAGAATAGGTAACATTTGTAGAAAAACTGTGTAGCCATTGGTCTGAAACACAAATATACACAATTACATTTTCAGATTAATCTTGAAAAGGGCAGTAATAAGTAAAAATAGTTCAAGATGCGTACTTTGAATAGAAAGCTTGTCATGAAAAGACCAGCCTGATGTTGATGATTATTTTAGGATAGCCATTTCTTTTAAGACACAATAAACTCTCTTAAATCATACAAACTTAAACAGTCCATCTCGAAGAAAGTGACTTACAGTAGAACCCCTCTAATCCGTCACCTTTGGGACTGGGGGCATGGTCGGAACGCAAAAAAGGTCGGATTATCCGAAAAAAGTCAATATTATTACATATTATATAAAGAGACTTTTTTAAGTGAAATAAGTGATATATAAACTTTTAAAAGTCTATATATAAACTTTGCAAGTACTATAGGAAATCAATAGAAACAACACGAGAGATGACACAACACTGAAGCGGGATGACACAGCACTGAAGCGGGAAAGCGATAACAAACCGGAAAGAATGGCGCCAGACGGGCCGTGAGTCATCGACAAGTCGGCACAATATCGCGAGCTCGAGCACAGTCGGATTAACCGGAGTAACGGACCACCCGAGGGCGGATTAGAGGGGTTCTACTGTATGTGTATATTTGCTGCTCATGAATGCAAGACAGGAGTTAACTGTCAGCCTCCTTTTACTGCCCTCTCTGTGAAATTATTTACTCTGTTTATAAAGGGTATACCATAGATGGTCAGTTTCAACTATTTTGATAAGCATATTTTTGGTTCCAAGTCACAATTTAAATAAAATATTTAATTACCTTAGGTCCGTCTTGTGACTTCGATGTTGATTGCTTCTTACATGTTTCGAGGCCGTAACCCCATCATCAGAAAATTACTTTGTTCGCTTTGAAGAACTCGTCATTGATAATATTAAAAAAACACATTTAACACAAGAACGTACACTGACACAAAAATAAAAACAATAAAAACACATCATATGAGCTTGTCTGACATTGTTGTGTGCTCTGTCATGTCTATCGGAGTACTGCTAGTTGAGGTTATTATTATTGCTGATAACGAATCATGTTAAGCCTTCTGAAAATGTTTCAAGGCTGTATCATATAGTTGATGTGATTGGAAGGAGAGTTTGTCGTTCAAGATGTTTATCTGGATCGTTTTTGAACGCTCTATAAATCTCGAATTCTTCCTTCGTATTCAATAATCTGCCAATAGCGCAAACGTGCATTGCCTCTACACTGGACTGGAAATTGCCCGGTCTATGGCTGCTTTCAGCAAGTTGACGTGCGTAATTTGATTTAGCAATGTTGGTCTTAATAATCAATGAACAGTTCTTCAAAGTGATTTTCTGATGATGGTGTTATGGCCTCAAAACATGTAAGAAGCAATCAACAACAAAGTCACAAGACGGACCTAAGGTAATTAAATATTTTATTCAACTATTTTGTTGCATTTTTTTTGCAAGTGGTATTATTTTATATTTAATTTGCTAAGGAATTTCTGTGAGAGTCTTGTATATCTTTACTATAGGGCCAATTTTAATGATTGAGGTGTCAAATTAAACCGTGTTATCTGTAGATTTGCCGAAAATTATTCATTTTCCTTGAAAACACTTATTTTGTAATCAATTTATTATTTAAATAATACACATGTATACATGTTCTGGGTAAATAACACGTGACACAACGAAAAATAATTTGATTTGAAACAGCTGTTTAACACATTCTCAAATACGTTTGATTTTCTTAGAAAATTTATCACAGCTGTTTTAAATTATTTGTAGGTTAACTTATATTGTACCTACTTTATTTGTGAGGATTCACGTTATGTTGTCATTGATTGCTTACATCTCACAAAATTAAAGAGTTTAAATTTTCAAACATTTTTTATTTTGTTCTTTTGTTTGAGAATTTACAACAAACGTTTAAAATTATTTTTAGGTTAATTTATATATAGCGCTTACTTTATTTGTGATGATTCATGTTGTGTTGTGATTGATTGCTCACATTTCGTAAAACTAAACAGTTTATATGGTTTACTGTTAATGTTTGACAATTGGGTCTGAATTTTTATCATGCAAAAATTAACTACTTAACGGTACATACTGTACAGCACTTACGTTATTACTGATTTACCGCTTACATCTTGTAAAAGTTAATATTTATTATATAGCTTATTGTTAATGTGTAACAATTATGTGGGAGCTTTGATATTCTAAGTTTTATACAGTATAAAACAAACTGCTGGCCTCAGGAAACCGTCGAACACTTACTTGTCAACGAGATAAAAGTCAAGGACAGAAATCGAAAGGTACTGAATCATGAAACAAACCAACAGGTTCAACATGAACCTCAGAACTCAACATTATTTTTAAATTGCACATTCACTTGATATTAACAATTCATATTCTGATCTATCTAATGAATGTAGGTATTGCAGTGCTTTGATGAAAAAACCACACTAATGAAGTTATTCAAAACTGTTAAAATGATTAATTGGTAACGACTAGTACTGCAATTAAGTTTATATGATTTAAGAAAGGTAATATTGTTTCTTCAAAGAAATGGCTAGCCTAAAGTCAGCAAAGTCTTTTCGTGGCAAACAGTCTATTCAAAGTAACAATATGTAAAAAAAGAGGCGAATAACATAATCTAAGTATAAACATTAAAAATATAGCATTAAGTTTGCAAGGAAAATTCTAGTTTTGTATTTTCAATCAAATTGTTGAATGTTCGGTTGTTTAAGTTATTTTAAAATATTAATACAATTAATATTGTTGTCATTAATAACTGACTATAATTAAATTTGTCTCTGTATTACAGTGGTATTTCAACGTATTCATGAAAAGTGACTAAAGGTGAAGAGTTATTGTGGTGGAGTATGAGGGAATGCTCCACCTCCTTAATGGCTTCTATAATATGTACTCTCAAGAGGTATACGGAAGATCTATAGCAAAAAAAAAAATTCAAGAAATGGAAGATTATACAATTGTCTACAATAAATACTTTATTTCATTAAGATAATGTGTGTCGGTGACTAAGAGTCATTATCTTCAGTTGTTACATCTACAAAAACCATCTTGTTCAAGTACATGGCGGAATATAAGTGAAATTGACTAGCAGTGAGAAATTATGGAAGTGGGGGGTGTGAGAAAGTTCCACCTCCCTACTGCCTTTCCACGGATGGTAATTATTCAAATTACTTGAGAAAGTTTGAAACATTTTCAAAAGATTCATTAGATATGAAATATGTTACTTTAAAATGTTTAAAAACACATGCAGACACACACACACACACACACACATATACAAATGATTTGGAAGAGTATTAAAATAATAGTCATGTGATTTTCGAAATTGACAAAATACTATATTCAATATTTTAAAAATTTGTTGTTGGTACTTGACATTCAAACCATTATTTTCTGACTCGTGTTTCAATTTTTAAAAAAAGATTAAACTACTACAACTGATGAATCTAATACAATTACATTTAATAACTATAGTGCTATCATGTGGAAAAAATATTAATTCCAAATTTGTTGAAAATAATTTTACATAATTGTATTATATATATATATATTATTTCTAACCTTGCAAAAGGAAGTTGTCAAATTTAATAAATTTCAATCTTGTAAAAAATATTTTAATTTTTTTTGCATTTTTAGACTTCAAAGTATGGTTAGTAGTGCTAAATTGAACAGAGAACATGTTCAGAATAAGGACATACACAATTATAGTACCAGGAATGTTTGTAACTATCGTGATAAGCAGCACTGGTTGAGTTGATATGGTAAACTTTCTTCGCAAACAGGTGCACTACTTATAACTAAAATTGTAGGATGATTTATTTGCAAAAATACAAATTTTTTACAGCCTTAGATAAATAGTGCTGACAGGACATGTGGAGAAGTGATTTTTATAGGTCATGATTTTCATTTATTCTCCTAAAAGTAGGTGAAAAGAAACTTCCCTTTTTCTTGTTTTTATTGCATTGATCTGTATTTTGTATCTTTGTTTAAAAAATGTATTGTACACTATTTCATAATTGCACTTTAATTAAATTATTTATTGTCACATAACATTTTTAACCAAGCTATAAAACAGGCGACATTGTCAAATATTCATAATTAATTAACAAGATAATATAACATAAACAAAACAAACAATACAATAACACGAATAAGTACAAACATAGTATAACTGTTTTATAAAACATCCCTATAATTAGCATTAAAACATTCTAAAATCAATAGGCTTTTGAAATCAAAATATTTTTACTGATTCCATGAAAAACTTATTGATTTCAATATTTTTAAGACTTGGAGAAAGCCCTATTATATAATATTTTCCCCAAATACTCGAAAGTTTTTTATACAATATTTAAACAACATTTAGGCAATCTATAATCCCGTTTCTAGTGAAATATAGGTGAGAATGATAATTATTGTACAGATTACAAAAGTTAGTTTACATTAAATTTATTAGATATTCTAGAATGTACAATGATTGAAAAGTAAAGAGTCCTAATTTCTAAAAAGAGACTTTACATGAAATCCTCTTACAAATAACATGCATTGGATGTATTTAAAAAAAAAAAATTGAAACTCAAATCTACCCCTGTTGCAATTTCCCATAAAAAACACCATAATTCATAATTGAATAAAAACTCTCCAAGTAAGTAATTAATATAGTTTTAAATCTATTACATTTCTTAAGACTGACATTTGAAAAATGCTGTATTCAGTTAAATAGAGTTTCTATTTTAAATTACTGTCAATTCTGAGTAAGAAAAATTAGAAACTTGCGCAGAAGTTCGCTCAGTACCATCAAAATCCACTTTAAATTCTATCATCTACCTATTTTGCCAGGTATAAAATGTAACAAATTTGGGGTTTTTTTTTTTTTTTTTTTTTTAATATTAACTTTTAAAACCACTTGCAGTGAAACAACCAGAAAGTTCAACCATACCATTTTCAGTCAAACTTCAGAGTCTCTCAAATTATTTGCTCTGATAATTGGAGTTGTATCATCTGCATACAAAATCACCATAGGAACTTACGTATACCCTGTGTTAAATCATTTATAAAGACAAGAAACAATAGTGGTCTCACAATTGAACCTTTGTGGTATCTCACATTTTTACATCCTTCCGAGCAGATGTTCATATGTTTTAACACAATTGTTCTCTGTTTCCGCCCTGACAAGTACGATCTTACCTATGAGATTGCAGTGTTACAAAAACTGTACTATCTCAGTTTATTTTAACATCAAATCTCTTGAAAGGTCTGAAGAATATACAAACAACAAGTTCCGACTGGTCCAAACACTCAGTTACAAACAGATGACTCTGTAATACCTTAGTTTAAAATCAAACTGTTCATTAACCAATAATTTATAATGATTAAAATAGAACATAATTTGATTATTCATAACTTTTTCAAAAATATTGAACATCGAAGGCAGTATTGAGACAGATCGATAATGTTCAGGGTTTTTTATCACCAATTTTGAAAAGTGGACTAACCCTGCATATTTAAGATGGTAAGGGGAAACACCATATTTTAATGACTGATTCAGTATAAAGCATATTGATTACTGATAGGATCTACAAATCTCTTCATATCGATTAGGCTTTTAATTATTTTTTAAACATCATCTACTGTTATGTGTTTAGGTTTAAACAAAGGTAATTTCCCTTGTTTAAATTTATCTAAGAACTGCTTAATAACATTCTTAACTGAAGGTTTAACTCCAATTTTTGTTGTTACTGCATTTGTAAATTTATGATTGAAATAATTAGCTACAATTAATGTATTATGATAAGTGAGTATGGCCATACAAATTCTCAAATAAAATGTATTAAAAACAATTACAAGACGTCACAAACTTACTTCTCTTTGGTTTTGCGTTGTCTGTTCAGCTCCAGCTCTTCTCCATTGGTTGCCTCGTCGCACGTACACATTATTCGAAGGAAAACCTCCTCCGAAGAACATATTGAATAACTCTTCTGCAGTAACATCAGCTGCAACATAATGATTGTTCAGAGTTTGTATATATCTTTATATTTTGAATTTAATAATATTTAGGCTGTATATTTGGTTGAATAGTTTCATTGGAATTCTCATTAATGAAAACTAAAAACCAAACTAAAATTCGTGCTTTACAAGTTGAAATAAATTAAATATACAATTTCAGACATTGATAAAACAATTTGTTGTTACATTAGGGTAAAAACAGGGCTATCTATGTATTAATATTTTATAAAAGTACCTCTGCAACATAACTTTCATAATTTTAATTAAAAAAAACAAAACTGTATAACCTAAAATTTTGTCATTTGGTTTTTATAGTAAAAGATCTTTTTCCCAAGGTTGTTCTTAACATTGAAAACTGTTTTTTAATCAAATACTACCAACTTGGTAGACCGGTTGTAGCTTCATCAGAGTCCATCACCCATTAACCATCACTTTTCAGCGTTCTTGTAAGGCCTTCACAACTACCATGGTGGGTGAGGAGCATAGAGTTCCCACTGTACTTCACCCCCTACAGGCATTCTCCTGCGTTATACTAATTCCCAACTTCCACGGCATAGATATGGTCTTTCTAAAGACAAGAAAGTGTTTAATTACCTTATCTCTTTAACATATTAATGGATGATGTCATCACAGAAGTACAAGGCCATAGAAAAGCAGAGAAATTAAAAATAATAGCATTTGCAGATGATGTCATACCATGGGAAAAAACTGAGGAGTACCTAAGAAGAAAACTAGCCAATGGGCAATGACATTTTAGAAGCATTAAACAGATAAATATTTGGAAAAGAGGAAGATATTGTAGGTGGAGAGAAACAAAGAGCCAAATACAAAAGTGGCAATGAAAGAAAAGACTCGTTAAAGAGTAGATGAGTTCAATTGCTTACAAAAAAAAATCACCAATTATAAAATACACAAAGAGATAGGACAAAGGATATGGAAGGGTTGGGTTATCAGATTTAGAAAATGGTGAAGGATAAAATATGGTGATGGAACATAGGGAAAGGAGTCAAAACAATGATGTATAAAGTGCACTATCAAGAAATTTTAAAATATTGGTCTGAGACATGGATGTGGACGAAGAAAGATCTGAGCAGACTGTAGGAGACGGATGAAATTTTTGAGTTAATAGAAAATGTTACAAAAAGGAATAAAATAAAAAATGATTACCTTCGGGACAGTTTCAAGGTTGAATTACTTGAAGGTTGAGAGACAATCGAGAAGGAACAGAATGCCTAAGAGACTACAGAGAACATAAAATGGAAGGAGACTCATGGAAGGCCACAAACAAGATGGAAGGTTCAAATTTAAAAGTCTATGCAGGCCAAGGGTGTCTCCAAGACTAAGGACTGGAGATGACTGGTGGATGAGGTAATGTATAGAAACATTGTTTGAAATGGAAGAGGTTGTGTCAGATGAATCACCTAAGTGGAAATATCGAAAGATGATGATGATTAAGACGTGTAAATTGAATTTTAGATAGCCATAATAATCAACAGTTAAATATAACATACTATTTACTGAGTTGGGTTTATGCATACATTAATAAATTGTATTTTGAGGGAATTTATTCAGCCTTATTAAATGGACCAGCTTGACTTACAAAATCCATTAATGTCAAGAGATCAGTAAATGAAAATAAAACAATAACAAACAATAACAAACAATATAAAAAATGTTGCTAAATTAAATATTACCTTCAAACCCACGTGTATAGTTGTACTCGTGGTGTCCATGGTTATTGTGACGCTGAACTTTAGTTTCATCCGCACCAAACATGTCATACTGTTTACGCTTTTCTACATCGGTCAATACTGCTACTGCATTTCCAATTGCTAAAAAAAAAAAATCATTTAAATAATATTAAATGGATCTTAAAGTAATTGAAATATTTTAAGCTTTAATTTGGGGGGGGGGTTAAAGGAGATAACAAAGATCTTTCTTTCCTTTGACCTTTATGAATCTATTGTGGAAGGTGTTCATCCTGTATTCTATTTAATATAGCCATAGATCAAAAGGTTATGAAGACCATTGGATCAGTATTTTTAAATCTTCAGAGCTCACAGATGTCCTACTGAATTAATTAAACCTCCGCTGAGTAAACATGTCACACAGAAGGTATTCTCCCAACTGCTTCCTATTAGAGCAGAACCAACAGGTATCCTGTTGCTCCAACACTATTTTATTTTTTTTCAAGGCAATATCTCACTGGGCAATAATGGGTCAACAAGTCTATCGTCTATCTTAAGTTCTTTCAACCCCTAATATTTTATGGGTTTTGATTTGGAAAATTGATCAAACCTTTTTGCATGTCTAAGCCCAGATATTTTCTCCCAATAGAGGGACCAGCATTTCCTTGCCTAGACCTCAACAACATCTCATTGTCTTGGACAATCTGAATGGAAGGGCCTTTGATGGCCTAGCAAGCTCAATCACCTTAAATTAAATGAAGAACTACAATGTTCTTTCCAAAAAATTTATAAATTCTAAATAGTTTATAAAATTGCAGCACTGCTCCCATGCTGGTTTTAATTGACTATGGAGATTTCATAACTTACAAAATGCTTAATAAGAACAAACAGGTTTATCAAAATTGTTCTACTGCCTGATCTTTCAATAAGAGAACTATTCTTCAAAATTATCTGTTCAGAGTGTTCTCCATTCACACTTTCCTCCAATTTATTTGTATATTTAAATTGTTTATAAATAAATGGTGAAAAAAACATTGTACAAAGTTATTCAGAATCAAAATACTAAACAAACAAAACTATTCACCGTCAAAAATGTCAGTAAGAAAATACAAATCAACCATGGATGCCACCTTAGATATTTGAAGTTTATTTAAAACAATATATATATAAACAAATATATAAAGTCTAAATTTTCTTCAATTGTGTCAATTTGTCTTAAGCATAAAATTATAATTTGAAGAAAGTTCTTTAAGATTCTTTTTTTTTTAAATAAATTATTTCTTCGTGGTAATTTTCTTTTATTTACGATTTTATAGAATAGTTGGGGTCATTAATTTTAGTTTCACTAAAATTTCAAGGAAATCGCTAATGTAGATTTTGAGAAATTACATTCCTATAATAACCCCATGCCTGATTTTTGGTTTTTACTGCTAACTCACAAACAGGGGTTTTTGGAGAGATGACGATCAATACATTTTGTTCGGATACTTAGATGAGAAAATTGTTGACGATTATGAAAAAAAAATCGGATTTTTTTCGCAGGTTCTACTAAATTTTTAATTATAAAAAATATGAAAAACGCCCCGAAATATGGTTTTAACATGCCCACATACAAAATTCAAATTAGATTAAAATCATTCAATTTGTTTGGGCTGTAGAGAACTGCACATATAATATCATTCCATGGACTCAGGGGGGCTCAAATCAGATACATACACAAAATACTCAATATATATTTATGACCTATCACATAACTTTCTCTAAACTATGTATATGTGAGAAAGAAATATAAAGGCATATTCAAAATTACTTTGTCATTAAAAATGTGCTTTTGTTATTAAACCAAGTCTGGAAGATATGAGGGTCCCCACCTCAAAACTCTAATTTCCTAAATATTGGGAAGTGGGGATAAAATAATTAAGGGAATAACTTTCTAATAATTTTTATATAGTTTCTTGAGCCTTAGTATAAGAAAAACATAAAAAAAAAAAAAAAAAAAAAATTAAGTGACCACTAGAAATGTAACAATTACTTTTTAATTATGTACAGTGAAATACTGGGGAGAGGTGAATAAAAACTGAAATCTAACTTAAAATTTTGGTTAAGGAAAAAGTAAAACTATCAGAGAACTGATAGCATTCTATCCAAAGAATTAGAGCAGGTAGATCTGACACTGAACAAAGAAATGTTTCAACCATTGTTTTACTATGTGGATTTGAATATTTATGAAGAGAAATCATAACTGCTGAATATTAATGAATGCTTATTTTTAAATTGTCATCAAGAGTTGAAAATACTAAAAATCAAACTAGTTCTGAAATCAACATTATTGGATGTTCCTTATCTACATGATACTTCCTCAAGCCGGTTCCTATCTGAATCAAGTGATTGATTCATTCTCTTAAGCAGACTCTAAAGGACATGTAATCATGGTGTATGTGCATAACTCTGCATTTTTTTTACTTTTAGCATTAAAAAAAAAAAGGTCTTATAAATTAAAGTGTTCTCGTTGAAATGTCATGTAGCGTGAAAATAAGAAAGGAAAGTTCTTCCAATTGTGTCTTTCGAACTGTCCATCTTGCTGAAATTGCGGACCTAGTAATTTCATTAAATTCTGGTATTTCCCTAGTAACCAATAATGTGTTGGGATTTAAGTTTCCCTCTATAAAGTATGGACATAGAACATGCGTATCAAGCATCCCCACTCAAACATTTACTTTTATTGGATGTTGCATATGAGTTTCTAGGATTTTTTTGAGACCAAAAATGTGAATTGTGTCCTTTTACTGTACCATTGAGAAGGAAACTTGCCTCATCATTAAACAGAACCAGTGTTGGAAAGATTGCATCTTGAAGACATTTGTTCATTATAACTTCACAGTATTGGAGCCTCTGGTCTGGATTGTCCTCATTTAGTTCTTGGTGTATTTGATCTTAATTGGATGTTATTTGTTTTTGCACAATACTTTATGGACGGAATATTTACTACCATTGGCTACATATTGTGCAGCTTTTCTTAAAAAAACAGTAAGGGGTTTCAACAAAAAACTGAAGTGCTTCAATGGACTGTTTTTCATTTGTTGATGATTGTTCACAGTCTGATACAGAACCAGTTTCTTGAAAACAATTTACCGTATATTCAACTGTTGCTTTGTTAATAGGGGGGGGGAGCTATTGGAGTGAGGATCATTAAATAGGTGGATTACCTCTTCCTATGAACGAATCTCCATATCCCATTATCATCAAAATTGTTATTCGCTCCATCTCAGTAAGTAACACTGGCATTGCATGGAAGAACTTACTCAAGACATACAACACCTCAAGAAAATGACAATAACTCTGTTATGAAAACATACAGTCAAACATGATATATCAAACAAGCTTGACTTTCTACTTTGATAAGATAAGACTAAATATGAAAGTCACTGGAGAACCCCAGCTATTTCTCTTATGTGATCACCCATTAACCCTTTTACATTATTAAACAGAAGTTACAAACTGTGAAAACCCTAATAAATGTAATATTTGTATATTTTTCAATAAAATTACTAGTACAAAGAAATAAAAAATATTTATACGATATTTGTTCCTACTAAACGGCTATTTGTCTTGTTAGTTACACTGAAGGTAAACAAACTTTGGAGAGCTGCCATTTTTGATTGAATTGTCCTTTTGAGGTCAGGTTTGTGGTAATGTGTTCTACTAACAAAGATAAAATGAGGTACTACTCAACCTATGCTTACATTAGATTTTCACGACTTCCTCTACACAACGTTCCCCAGAAGCAAAATGTGACAGTTAAATTTATCAGTGTGTTGTGTACTATAGTAAGGTCACACATCTAGAGTTGTATGGATTTTCGCAAAGATACCCAGTATATATATATATATATATATATATATATACACACATAATTAGGAAGAGCTGCTACCAAATTTTAGGCCTTTTGTCCCCCTGAAGGTACTCTTTCAAAATTATATTATTATTGCTTTTTTGCAACAAAATAAGATAAACATTATATACTAATAAAATCAGATTTAGAAATTACCATAACATTTGAAATTATTTATTTGGTAATGATAGTAATTTGATAAAAAAAAAAACAAAAAAAAACGTATAAATAAAACCGGAATTATAAAATAGACAAGGGGATTGAGATTATTTTACACAAGGTGGTCTAGAATCTTTTTGTTCACAGCGGAAAGGCCATCTGAGAAACATGATTGTATTGTGGGCTGATAAAATCAGGTCCTTAAACTGGGAGAAGACTACAGGGCTTTAATGGATGAAGAAGATCATGTTGTATTCAAGTTTAAAGCAATAAAGTATCTCTCAATGAACGGACAGGACTTATCACAGCAGACAATAGGTCTGCTAACTGGACACTGGTCAGAGAGATACCTCATAAATACAGATATATGTTGCTAATGCTTCTATGGAACAATCGCCAGAACACCTCCTGTGTAAGTGTGAGGTAAATACTTAGTTGTGCTGGCTACCTCAATTTATTTGGACAAGCTTTTAAGGAACCCTAAATCTTTTATATCAAGTCAAGTGATATACATCAATTCAACAATAGACCCACTTTAGATCACAGTGGAGAATTACCGATTACAAATTGAAGAAAATAATTTCATATTCATTAGGCCTAATTAGTTAACAATTAATTAAATCACAAAATAAATTGTTATATTTTTTTTTAAAAATCTTAAAATTGTAGGTTTTGTTTACAACAAAAATAAAGTACAAACCTTTAAACGCCTCTGCAGCTCCTGGGGCTTTGTTCTTATCAGGATGCAGCTGTAAAGCTAATTTCTTATATGCTTTCTTTATATCACTGTCCGTTGCATCCTTGTCTACACCAAGGATCTCATAATAATCCTTACATTTCTTTATTCTGCCATAACAAAAAACAATTTGTATGTGTACAACTTTTAGATTTTTTAACATAAAAGTAAACTAAACCAAGAAACTATCAAACAAGGACTAATTAAGTATGGAATCCCATTGGTCCATTATTTTAATATATGTCAATAATCTATATAATGGATGTTTCAAAGAAAATGTGGTCAGTTTTGCTGATGATAACTACTCTTTTACAAGGTCAACTCAAACTATATAATGACCTAATTGCTTCATGCATGTGGTTCATGAAGAACTATATGGTCCTAAAATTAAATACATTATTTTAAATATTTCATGCAACACATTAAAAATATAACGAAATATCTTGTGAAGCCATTGAGAGTTTCATTTAAACATTCAGAAATAGAGCAAATAAATTCCATCAAATAAATAGGGCTATTTGTGGAATACACCTGGAAGGTGTACATTGAATATCTACATACAAATACAATGTTAAAATCCCATAATAATAAAACAAAATTATTTAATAAGTTATCTAACGCTATTCAAATCCATGAGATAAAACTGTGTAGTAAAACAGGATTAAGTAGATTAATAGATATCATTAAAATGTTTTGTGAAGTCAGTTTTGTAAGATTCTTACCTTGAAATTTGAAAAAATTGTACAGTTTAGTGAAAATAGCTTAAACAATTTGTTACAAAAGTACCATTTTGTTTGTTTCATTGAACGTTAATTGTTTTAGGTACCTCCCAAATCTCTAGAACGGTAATTCAACAGTTCCCTAATTCTGATATTTTAATTAAAAATTTATTTATATAAACAAATCCATTATATCTATTGTATTAGTTTGTTACCTTCTGACTGATTCCAATTGTTCTTTGTTATATTCTGATTCTGCTGGACTTTCTTCTTTCTTTGGAGCTGAAATTAAATAAAAAATATATATTAACTATGGTTAGGCAACAAATAGCACAATATATTTATACAACAGTTTAACTATTAAAAATGTTTAAAATAAAATCTGTGATTTTCTTGGTGAGTTTTAAAAAACAAGGAGCAAGGCTGGGTAAATTTGTTATATAACCTGTTTGATTAAAAACGTAAAACAAAGATACTAACGTTAAACGTCTCTTTAAAATACTAATTAAATTAACATTATCTAAAACCAATAAAAAATTGATGAGCACTGTAAAAATATTGTTAAAGAGGATAAAAGCTAATGTTTGGTTTGAATTTAATGCAAATTTTTTTTATGAAAGAAACTTAAAACCTGCAACTATACCTCTCAAAATTACACCACTTGTTTAAGAAAAAGTACATATTAGGGTATACAGTAAAAACTCTCTAATCCGGATTAATGTGGCGGCGGCCGATCAGGATATCGAAAAATCCGGATCTCTGGGTGGCTATTTTTATATAGTTAAAGTGGTTTTAAACGTGAACAAAACGTAGCAAATTTAATTTTGTAAGTGTTGCGCTTATGATAAATTGTAGCTTTACCACAGTATTCTAAAAATTAACTATGGTTTTTCAAATTACTGTAATATATAGACGTTACGTTTTAACTGTACTATTATGTAATTTGCCGTAGTTTGCCGGTACGGTAACTGGTAACAAAAGTACCGAAACAACAAAAGGTAGGTTAATTAAATAAATATTGCAATAGCTATGTTTAAAAATCTATTTATTGTAAGCTGAATGAGGCTCAGCATAAAGTACACAAACAACAATTAATTAGGTCTACAGTGTTAACTAAAAATATCAAACAAAAATAATATTTACAGGATTGTACACGTGAAATTTTGATGAACGTACGATAAATGTTAGTTTTCATTACAGTACAGTAATTTGAACTCATGTTTTTATTTAAAAAAGATGAAATGGTAGCTTGCTTGGCTCGTTGAACACGCTTCTTAGATGTAATATCTCTCCATCTACGAAAAAGAAGGAGATCGGCCGGTGAGGATTCTTCTTGTTCTTCCACGTAGTCTATCAGCTGTTCAAGTGCTTGAAAAGCTTCGCAATGAGTCATGATTTGTTTTTGTTGTTGAATCCGAACCGCACTACTGCCCAGTACCCAGCTCAAAAACATCGTTCACTCTATTCGGGCCGAAAATATTATTTTTGTATAGAAAATTATATTTTTATTATTTTTTATACGATGGCATACGACGGCCGGATATCGGAGTTTCCAGATATCAGAGATCCGGATCAGAGAGTGTTTACTGTATATAAACTGTATAAAAAACTGCGATACTATTTCATTTTTAGAAACCAAAATATACAAATCTTTCCTTCATTTGTAGAAGATACAACATGATACCATCAAAAGTTATCTCTTCAAATTCAATAATAAAAAATAAGTTAGGTCTTGTACAACAAATTAAACACAATAATAAGATCTAAGGTCAATGTAACCATGTCCTTACTGTAATATGATCAATCATAAAGCCTACTAGGTTTTAAAAGAGTAAGTTAGTCTTAAATGATAAATAGGGAATACACTAGTTCAGAAGTTCAGCAATAAAAATAATGGAAAATAGTAGAGATTAATAACAACAATGATAATAAAGGAAATTAAGAAAACCTCCAAACTGAAATATAATGGGGTTGGGCTTAATGGGAAATGATCTAAAGTAATAGACGGAAAACCTGTTAAAATGTAATAACATGATAAACATCTAAATACTATAACCATAGTAATAATAATGATAACTTTTTAGATTGTTTGAAATAAACAAACGTGTTGTCGGCAAAATTTCAATAACCGAGGGAAGGCATCATATAATATATACAATCACATTCTCACATCCAATATTATTTCATACACATATTACAAGACTCAAACACCCAAATTTAGTAAACAAATATACTGTATATATTTCATGTATCAATAATAATAATTCAAAATAGATAATAGCGTTAACAAATTATGCAAATTTAGCCGTCAATTGGATGTGATTAAAAAAAGGAAGTAGATGCGATAAAATGCAAGTCACATAACCATCATTGCAGTGACGTATTGAGCACCGTTTTAAAACAGCTGTCATAGTTACATTGAAGTACAAAAGATGTTAGCGCGAACTTTAATTTTGAGACAATTCAAAATGGGCTGTAGATAATTTAAATCTAAAATATACATTTAGATTTAAATTATCGCCCCGACACCTAGCAGCAGTTGCGAACATCGTATTACTAAATAATTACCCAATTTCAAATGATTCCAGGACATTCAGTCAGAAAAGCTCAAAGTATATTTCCCGACATAATATCATACTAATTCCCATACCAAATCTAATCTCAATAAATTCATCAATCTTGGAAAATTAATACTAAAAAAATAAAACCGCAGTGTAAAACTGAAATCTTAATTTCAAAAACAGCTTAGAAAACTTTCTAAAAAATTAAAAACAGGATACAACAGTATATCAAAGATTACAAAATACTCATAGAACTATAGGGAAAAGGAGTTATGCACAAATTCCTGCATCAAAAATGTCTTGTACGAAAAAAACCATACGTATCTCAGTAATTAAATAAAATACAAAAACCAACACTTCTTTATAGTATATATCAATGGCGGTCGAGGGTCGAGCAAGACATCATCTCAGAATATGAGTTGCCACGCCTACTATGGCAGTGAGCCCTACGATTGGTTGTAATAATTTTTTTGATGATGATGTAATTATTTTGCCAAAATCACTATTACTGTTATATAAATTAGATAATTATGTAAATAACTGTTAAGAGAAGTTATTTAACCGTGTCATATCTTCATTACAATTTAATTTTCACTTTAAAAGTTGTATGTTCCAAAATATATCATCAATTCAATTTTATAGAAGAATAATCATTTCATAAATTCACTTCAAATCCATACGAACTTAAATGCACATCTACAACAAGAAATACAGAACGAGCAAGTTTCGAAGTTTCCGAATCCCCGATTTGAGTGGATCCAATTCAGCATTGTTGAGGAAGGCCCACAAGCGGACATATGTATTTCGAAAAGGAGAAACAAAAATCAAAAACATCAGCCAACTAATTTTCAACATCCAACGTACTAATCAACTCCAAGAAACTACAAACAGTGTGTTTCAAAAAAGTAGTGTAAGGTCGATATAAACACTGAAGAAGATATTTAGCAAAATTATAATCGCTAATTTTTGTGAGATCCCTCTATTTTGTTATAAGTACTTTCTAGCCATTTTTCATTTAAACATTTTGTTTCAATAAAGCTCTATAATCCACAAGGACTAAAGTAAAGCTAACACAATTTTGCTGGGTAATTAAACTCTTAAAACCAGCTAATAATTTTGAAAATCAAATTTGTGATTTCACTCATGATTTACCCTTGCATTTCATCCCATAATGAAGGAACAATAATTAACAATTGAAAAATTATTTACTTTGCTAATTGAATTTAATTTTAATAATAAAATTTCTTTATATATTTATATATTATGTGTTTTGCCCATCCCCCAACTTGGGAAAAGTCGGCACCATCCCAACCCCAGGTTTTTGAGATTCTGTGCTAATAATTTTAAATAGACAATCTTGTAACCATTCCTGAGCAGCTGAGGGCTAATACAGACAATTATTTTCCTTTGTATATGTATGTAGATCCACTTTTAATATATTTGAACTGTTAAATAGTACCTAAGGGATCTACAGGAACATTCTGGCATTTGACCTATTTTGATTGTGTTAGATAATATGTTAGGTGAGAGACCTAATAAGAGAAAATAAACTCATTACTAATGATATTGACAATTGTGATTTTTTCCCCTCCTCATGTGTGTATAAGACTTTCAAAGACTTAAATATTTTCAATAACTCTCTTTTTGAATTTAACCACTGTTATTATCCATTTAATTTTATCGTGATTATGTTTATTGAATCTAACAAAACCTAAAGTTTTAACATGTCATCAAATTAATTATTTTGTTTTGGTTTTCTTTCTCAGTATGTATTAATATATTCTGATGAATTTTAATATATGAAATAAATAAATATTTCTTATAATTTATTAAGAAAGTGTTTATGTGTATAATTACAATCTTAACAATTTTGATCAATTTTATTGCACTTTTACAATCAGATATTTCAGGACAAAACAAAACCATTAGTAAATATAATGTAGTTTTCTATATGGCACTTCAATGTGAGGCTTTTTACCAAACAAAATATTAACAAATAGTATAATAATAATAATTTACACCAATTTATGTATTATTGTAATTTTTAACTAAAGAAACCAATTCATATATCATATAATTAAACAAATTATTAAATCTAATTTATGAGAATAAATAGAATTAAAGTAAATATATCCAAGAATATAATGTAAATAGTTTTCTTTAAAATATTATAAATTAGAAATATGACATCTCTATGGGTACAACCAAGTTAGCATACAAGAAGAAAAAATCTGGTGAATTGTGGGACAAGTTTTTTTAGTATTATGGAGGGATTACCATGATTTGGATGACTAACAGGAAATCAAGCTACATATTTTACATTTTTTTTTTTGAATTTACAGTTGAAATTTATTTAGTGTTTGGAATTGAATAGTTTCCAAATTGAAGTAGGTTGCAACAACCAAAAGGTAATATACGGCCATAGTTACTAACTACAGAACTTCTCAGACTCCAAATTTAGTGACCGTTAGTTTTAACAGAATTGACTTAAATTTTAACTTATTAAATTTTCTGAACCTTCTAAAATTAACTTCATTTCATATTCAGCAAATTTTTAACTCTGAACAAATAGTATAAGGAATTCTTTGTAAGATAATTAAGTTGGAACCTAGCCGAATATGTATTTAATTTCTTTAAGTTATTGATATATATATGTTATAATTAAGATGCAAATATATAAGCCCCCAAACCCGAAACTCAATAAGAGAGATCTCAAAATAAAAAAATCTATTTTATTTATTAAGGCAACTAAATAATAAACTTTATGTTTAGTTGTAAACTAAAATTTTGAAAGAATTTACGAATAAATAAAACCTTCTTAATATAAGATAGTTTCAACTCTTATTCCATTGTTTTAAGATAGTTGAACCATCTAATAAATATATATTTTTAGTATATAATATATTGAAAAAATAATTATTATATTACCATGTTTGTTCCACGCACATAAACGAACTGATGAAAATAGAATTTTATAGTAGGCCTAGAGTATTTCCACACATTTGTAATTTTATTGAACAGATTGTACAGAACACACTCTAGCATCTGAATAAATTCTGACATAAACTCTGATATAGAAAATCCTTTGACTGCAAGAAGTAAAAAGTTAACCAAATATTTGTACTATTGCAGTTTAAATTTCTTCCTTATTTTAAATATATAATGAAAAAAATACTCAAGTATGATTATATAATTTAGAACTTTACAATATTTGAATTTAAATTATAAAAATAAAATTTCAGCACGAATAGCAAATAAATTTAAACACTCCAGATATGTTAAATAATAACTTAAATACAATAATATTTCAAGTGAAAAATATACGACCTAGACTGGGAATCGAACCCAGGACCTTTGACTTTACATTTGTTGGTAGAGCATTAGCGCGTAAAGCCAAAGGTCCTGGGTTCGATTCCCAGTCTAGGTCGTATATTTTTCACTTGAAATATTATTGTATATTCAATACTTGCTAGTAAAAATGTATAAGCGGAAAATTCAAATAATTAAAAAAATCACTTAAATACAATTTAGAATCAACCTTGACTTTTTTTTCTTACAAATTTTATTTAATAAGTTTACAAACAGTGTCTTCTGTATCTAAAATTAATACATCACGGGTAGTTCTGTAACTGAAAAATTCATCATTTCTGACAACCTGAGATCTACTGAACAAAAATGAATAAAAAAATGATTGAAGATTGTGAATATATTCATCTGATGTATATGGATGAGGGACTGATCTCTTAATAGCACTGGTATGTTTGAATTGGCCTTTGGTGTTTATATCAGAATAGCCAGTTGCCTGCAAGCTAAATGTATAGTAATGGATGCTTAAATTATACATTTCAAGCAAAAAAATGTACATGTTCTATTATGATGACTCTAAATAATCTTAAACTATTAAATAAAAGTATAAAAACAACCTTATATGCCTACTTACCCGTGTTATGCCTTTTTCTTGGAGCCGATTCTTCTGGTTGTGTTGTAGGTTTAGATGCACTATTTAATCTCTGCAGTCTCTCCAATAGCTCTTAAAAATAAAACAAAAGAAGACTAGTAAGTTACAAAATGTTAAATTTATATAGTTTAGACTAAATCTTATAAATAATATACAAATATTTCATTAGCTTTCATCAACAGTTATAAGTACAAACACATATAACACAAAAATAGGTTGTAAAATAAAAAAATAACAATAATTTCTGTGTATAACATTGAATTTTTACTTTCCGACATATACATAGTTTAGAGGAAATTTTGTGATGAGTCAAAAATTGTGTTAAATTTTTTGAGGACATATCGGTTCTGAAGCCACCTGAGATAAAAAAAGTGGTTTTCAGAAGTATGTCCATCTTTCTAACATGTGTGTCCTACAGCCCAAACACATGGTCTGATTTTATTCAATTATGTACGTATATTTTGGGCATATCTCAGATGTTTATTATTTTTTAGATAACGAAAAATTTGGGGGTAGCTGGTATAAACCTATCAAACTGATATGTTTGGTCACAAATAATTTTGCTTGGTTTTATTTTAGCTTTGGAAATGGGTTAGTGAGAAAGTTTGTGTTTTAGCACAGTTTATTGTGTACCTCTAACGTCAAAGATCCTAGTTGAAGACATAGAAGCACAAAATCTATATAATTTCTTACAGCCTAGTTGTGCTCAAACTATAAGTCAATTTATCTTTAAATACAGTCTGGTTATGGGCTGTTGTAATGGGGTGCCTGATCTAGCAAGAGGCAATAAGGTCATCTTGAAATGATTGCCCTGTCATGGATATATGGACAATAAGGAGTCGGTGCAAAACAACCTTCTTTACGGTTCAGAACTTTTATGTGGGGAACTAAAGGTCATTTGAGAAAAATTCATTTTTTGCATTTCCTTCTCCAATAAAACTCACTCCACAGCTGTTTACATGGCGTTGAAAGAACGCAAATTTCACCATATTTGCAAGGCTGAATAAACTAAGCAACTACCTAATTAATGTTGCATATATGGGTAATAAAAAGACTACCCTATTTTGAAATTTGCCAACATTTATTTTTGAGTACTCAACATATTCAACAAATAGTAAAATGTTGTGTATTTGACTGAAGTTCAACTAAAATTCTGGTATTACTCCCATTTTCAATCAGTATACCGTATTGTTTTACTTGTATATTGGTCCTCCAATATTATACAAAAGAAATGTTGTTGCGGTTTTAATTATTTACTTCTAAAACAATGTTTTTGTTAGACACAATTTTACCAGCAGAGTAAAAAGTTTGCTGACCAACATTTTACATAATTTAATAAATATCAAGGTATACCATTACCACAGATAAAAATCTTAACATTTAGTACAAATAAATACACTTGCAAAGAATAGATGAACAATTGGAGCGTAAAGTTCAGGTAATGAGGAACTAGCTGAATGGAAACTCTAAAATGTCACAATTCTGATGCAGTAACACAATATAATTTATAGGACATGTGGAAATTTTGGGTTGGGGAGAACTAAAAATATTATTTTGAAATGTTTTACAATATTAGTATAAAAGATACACGAGCTTATGATGTTTTGGGTTGAGGGTTTCCCACATTCTATGATAAGTTAGCTGTTTATTTTATGTACACCAATGGTATAACCAATTTTCAAGTGGTATAATAACATTTGAGTAAAACAACAAACATAAAATAAGTATTAATAATCATGGGCGTCATCACCAGTTCATTAATGGGGGGGGGGGGACATATGCCAGGGTCTGGGAAAATGGACATTTTTTAAACTTAAACTTCTCAAAACATCGTTTTTATGCATTTATTTTAATATTTCGTCAGCAAATGAAGTACACTAAAACAATAAATCTAATTATTATAACTTTAAAGTCACCTAAATAATACCAAATGTTACATTTCTCGAGTCATTTTTGTGTATTGTTAACTATTCAAAATTAATTCTATTTGCGTTTGTTACAGAAATGTAATGTTAAAAACTCTAAAGCCCGATGTTTACCTTTTAAGATTTTAAGTAAATCATTCGTTTTTAGCAAAAATATTTTTACTTCTCAAATATTGAGGGACACACGTCCCCCCCCCCCGCCGATGACACCCATGTTAATAATACATTACGTACCAATAACAACAATAAATAACAAAAAGACAAGAAATTAATCAATTCACAACACATTTAAGCATATTAAATTAATAAATACAAATACATAACCAAATATATAGAGATAAAACTTAAATAAGCAAATCCTTAAAATTATAATAGTACAAATTACCAATAGTAAATTATCACAGAAATGAATGGTAAGAGATAGATGCCAGGAGCACTAGATAGGCCTATTGGTATTGTTGTGGAGGGTAGGAGATTAGTTTTTTGTGGGAATCGCTCACAAATAATATGTATAATGAAAATGTAGATTTCCTCTGGTTCTAAAAGTTATGGTAATTGCAGGAAAAATCGTAAAGTGAATAAGAAACCTAAAATTACGTTTTTTTTCGGATATTTTCCTATATAACAATACTTATGAATTTGTTGGCTATATAATTCTCTACGAGATAGCATTAGTTTAAAACTCATGCATGTTATATTTTTGTAGCTATATGACAATGAAGCCGAAAAAAAAAAAGTGATGAAAATCGAGGTAATTTTGAACTGCTCATCTAGTTTTCAGGGATGTTTTATTTTTGTCTAAAATATTCACTAAACAAATTATTTCTACACAATTGTGTTTCAACCATTGTAAAAAAAAGAGTATATTTGTGGTTAATACAATTAAATATTATACGAAATTTATATTACACAAGTTAGTGTTGTAGTTTGTAAAAAACAAAAATCTCAAGAGTTGTAATATGGTCAAAACATGTCCACATAATTGTGCAGATCACAATCGGGTTTTTTGTTTGGACTGCAGAGAATTTCACAGATGACAGACATCATTCCGAAAATCAATTTGGACTCTAGAGACATCATGAAAAACTTTGATTTTTTTAAACCCATCACATAACATTATATATATTACGTGAGAAAACTCTGAAATTAAAGAATTCAACCTTCAGTCGATTCTGATCACCCAGCAAATTCACTTATTATACCAATAGGCCAATAGTTTATTTTGGGTTAGTAGGTCAGAAGATCAATTAGGATAGTTAGAATAATGAAATTGTTAAAACAAAAAACAAGTTAAGCCAGTTTAACCAATAAACTTTCATGAAAATTACTTCCTTCCATGTACAAATATCATAAGGTTAGTTTGTTAAGGCAAGAATAAATTTATGACATCCAAATCTGTAATATTTTTACAGAACATAAAGTTAAACCAGTTCTCTTATTAAAATAATATTTAATACTCCAATACCAATAAAATGCATTTAAAGAGTTTCATAATAGAATCCTCTGAAAACTCAATCTAAGTTTATTTTTGTTGACAACTTATTACAGTACATTATAATTAAAAATAATAACAATATTGATGAATTCTAAGTCTATTATTATTATGTAATGTTGATTAGGACTGGCAAATGTAGGTGAAGCCATAGGTTCACAATACCATGGTAACAATAACATCTAAGTGCACACAAGCTGAGCTTCTACATCTATTCTTGACACCCGTCATAGCCTAAAAAGTTTTATTACAAATACAATTTTAAATAGGTTTTATTATAATTTAAAATTTATTGAACAAACATCAATTCTGCAGTAAACAAGAATAGTAATTCTACAGATTCTATAGAATGAAAATTACAATTTTGTTTATGAACTGTTATGACGTACAGAGCATGTCAACTGAACAAGATTCTGGAATAATTTATAAGCAAAAATCATTGTAAGTCTGTCTGAGTCCTGAATGAAATTCCAAATTTTGTAAAAAAAAATACAATATATACTGACCAAACTCGGACAGACAGACTTACATTGATGTTTTTGGATTTTTTCGGTTCTTCTAATCAATTCCCTATTTTCACTTTGGACATTTTCACCATGAAATTCTTAAATCTGTAGATAATTTTGAAATCTAGAGATATATGTAATCGAAAACACTCAATAGATATGTTTGACAAATATTGATATTATGATGATTCATTAGCACGTTTTCATGAGAAGACTAACATAATTTATATAAGAAGCTGTAGATATATTGTACCCTACAGTATCTATGAGAAATGAAGGATAATAAGTTTGAACAGGAATTGTGGAGTGAAATGCCCTCGTACTGATTCTTCTGAAGACGAACAACCTCATCCTCCTTGACGTAATCACATATCTGACGATTCCGGAATAGCAACCAGTTTAGGATTTACTTTTCATGGATTTAATTATCTTGGACCAGGTAACGGATCTCCAACACATCGTGTACATGAAGCTGCAAGATGTCACGATAATCAGTATTCTGAAGCTCAGGAGATTTTCACTTATTTAGGAGACATTATTGAAGCTTTTGAAAACATCTAAGAAGCTGACCAGAAATTCCTAGAGGAGATAAGCAATATTAAGCCGGGTTCTTATACAGAAGCATTTGGTATTTGTGCATTCAACTGGGATAGCGATAAAGAAAAATATAAAAGGTACATTACACAGTACACTGTATCTTCAATTTTCAATCATGGATGTAGATACAGTATTAATGATGGTAGTGAATCGTCTAGTACTAGTGGCAATAAATAGGCACCAATAATATAAAACATGGTAGAGGTGTTAACAATTCTAATGTAATGATATAGAATTTAAAAAAAAATCAATATATCCTTAGAAAGTCATCTTTTGAATTGTTAATATGGGTTGTTACTACGGCATCAGTCCAACAAACTCATGTTTTTTTGTTTTTAATCAATATAGAGTAACCATTTTATGGGTGTTTGGAGGAGTTTTGAAAAACATGCTCCCGTCAACCTTGGTACCAATATTACCTTTAAAGTATTATATGGTTTGAAAATTGACGATTTAACTGCAGCAAATTGGAACCAGCTGTTCCAAAAGTAAATATTGGAACTGTTTCAAGAAAATTACAAGTAAAAGGTAAAATCTAGGTTCAGTAAGTAACTCTGAATCATCACTGTTTCTATCCCCTTTAACCCCTTAAGTGTTTATGTCGGTTTAAGCCGACGCTACAAATATCGATAAAAAGTGCCGCTGTCGGCTAAAGCCGACGCTCTTAACTTGCCCTATTCTATTTCGTTCTCTGTCGTAATATTACGTTGTAGTTGCTAGTATTGCCGCTAGATAGTGTTGGCATGCTCCCTAGAGCATAACTTATAAAACTACCGCTTTATTTTTGTTCTCTTTGGATCCACCGTGAACATTATATTTACAAGGAGTCGCGATATGTCCGCAAGAAGTCGCGATACCAGTGCAGTGAATGTGATGTTGGGCTGTGTGCTGCCCCATGTTTTAAAATATATCACACCCAAAAAAATAACTAAACATTAGTAAGAAACTGTAAACAACCTTTATTGTGTACTTTTATTTTTAACAATGGTTTTATTACATTTTACTTTTTTTAATTGTTAGTAAAATGTGTTTTTAATGTATTTGCAGAAAATTTTTAATTTATATTAAACATGACATTTATACTTTTGATGTTGCTTATATTTTCTTTTAATGCCTATTTTTTAACTTCCAAGTTAACAAACATTAAAATAATCAAATAAAAAAAATAGGCATTTTTGGGTTGATTTAGGCAAAAAAAAAATAAAACACTTAAGGGGTTAATAGAAATAGCCACTTTAACAGCAAATACAAGTACCAGTGTGGGACTGGTGTACCAGACTATACACAAATCAAAACATGGCATGTTTTACAACAAATAGTGTGCATTCCATAATGCATCTGTTATTCAACATAAACCGTATGAAGTGAACATTGATTTAGCAGACAAAGGATTGATTTTTTGTTTTTGAGTTTTTTTAGTTTTAAGGCTAAATCATTTTGGTCATTATCGCCTTCAAAAAATCGGGCAAGAAGATGCTCCACCTTAAAACTTAGAAATAACATATTAAAAACAATAACAAAACAATAACTAGATAACAAACGAAAATAAACTACAACATAATATATTGAAAGGCTGTAAAATGGCCCTGCAACAAATTATTATAAACTATGATAAATTACAATTAAAACAAATATTACAGGGCTGTAAAAGAGTCCTGCAATAATCAAATCGAAAAATTTATTTAAATTTTATTAACAATTTTCAGATCATGCAAAAAGGACAATACCCGATCAAGGATTATCCCCCAACAATGCTTGAATAAAATTAGGTAGGACAAAAGTTCAACATACACCTCTTAACACAACATTCAATGAGGATGTGGTTAATTGACAATACAACTTGACAAAATGGGCATTGTGGCGGATTCCCCTGTTCTATCAGAAACCTATGAGTGATCATGGAATGACAGATACGAACACGGGTAACCACCACTTCCTCTCGACGACCGGCATGTATGGATGAATTCCATAGACGGACAGTACCTTTTACTTCTCTCAGTTTATTCGACTCTGTATTTGTCCACTCTTTTTCCCATTTCTTATATGCAACAATTTTAACTGTCAATACAAAGTCAGATACCATAACACGCTGTGCGACTGGTATCTGATTTGTAGCTTCCTTTGCCGCTTTTGTGTTTCCCGAAATTCCGCAATAGTCTGTGTATAGAACACAAAATATCTTCAACCAAGTGACTCTTAGAATACATATCCTGGATAGACTGTAAAGTACTTTTGGAAACACAAAAGATAGTTACGGAAACCAGATGGAATGGTATTAAGGGTTTCAAAATAGCAGAGTTCGGCAGAAAATACACTATAAGCTAAACGTAATCCATACATATATGTCTGACCAGATAAATAATATGTGCAACCAACTTTAATGTCCAGTTTAGAACTATTGGTAAAAATAATTTCACTCTATAGGTATTGATTAAATATATAGTGAAACTTCTGACGATACACTCTACATCAGGAGTGTTGTGCTTGATGAACTTGGACAGACAAAAATCAAAATTTGGCATTTGAATGAGCCATATAAGAATAAAACATGGAGCATACGCATTCACTGGAGGAAGTACAAGTCCCAAATTGTCAAGATTCTTAGTGTTCTAATGCTAAATGGAGCAGTACAATTTTGACAACATTCACATCATTCTGCCAAAGGATTTTTAAAAACGATACCATAAGCAGGATGAAACGGTTTGGAGCGCAGACTACAGATATATGTTATTTGTAGTTGTTGTCTTTGTCGAGAAAGAGATGGTTCACCAGTCTCAGCAAGTACTTCAAACAGAACTCGAATGAAATGCTCCAGAAATAATACGAAGAGCAGAGTTATGTACCGAATCAAGCTTTTTAATTGCTGATTGTTTTGTGGATGAGTCTTATGGAACCGTAATCAATCCGTGATCGAATAAGAGCACGGTAAAATTGCAACAAACAAGTCCTATCGGCTCGCCATCGAGAACCGCTGAGAATACATAACATGTCAAAAGTATTATTGCAATGTGTTTTCAGATCAGATAAATGTGGAATCCAAGAAAGTCTATGAACAAATAATAGGCCTAAAAATGTAGCAGTTTCAGTAGTTTGAAGTTGTGTTGCATCAAGAAATAATACAGGCTGATGGTTCAGTCTTCAACGACTAAAAACATTTTGAAAGCAGAGAACTTGAATCCTGTCAATCTTGACCGCTCATTAGGCAGTTGCCATACTTCGAGTAGCCACATATATAGCAAAATTGTCAACAAATAAAGAATAGCAGACAGGGTACTACACATTAGTGGTATGCTGTTGATTGCCACAGTAAATAGGGTCATGCTCAGCACACCACTCTGAGAGACACCATTCTCTAAGTAATAACGATCAGACATCATAGTTCCAACACGCACTCTGAAATATCTGTTGCTATGGAAGTTATTTATAAAAGTAAGAATATTACCGTTTATACCCCATGATTTTAAAGTATTCAGAATACCTCTTCGCCAAGCCATATCATAACCCTTTGCCAGGTAAAAATACACTGCAACCAGTGTCTGACACAAGAAAAAAGCATTTTGTATTGCAGACTCTAAAGAAACAAGTTGATCGGTAGATGAATGACCCTGCCTAAAGCCACATTGTTCATTACAAAGCAGACGGCTACTCTCGAGGTACATAAGTAGGCGCCGATTGACCATTTTCTTAACTAGCTTGCAGAGGACACTAATGAGAGATATGGGACAGTAACTTCCTGGCTCAGTAGTTTCTTTACCTGGTTTTAGAAGAGGTATTACTGTAGCCTCCAACCAAGCATCTGTAAAACATTGCTCCTCGAATATATGATTGTATATTCTAAGGAGTCTGCTTCCCTGAAGTTGGGAGGTGTTTGACCATAGATTAGGTGTTTAAAATGCTTATCCAAACAATCAAGTTTTATTTCGTCCCTTTAAATAGAAAACACAATCCAATGTTTTTTAAATCTTGTCCAATAAATCCAGCTAACGTTTAAATCGCTTTAGAGTTGATTACGCAGTAGAATCTAGATTGACAAAAATCAAACGTGGATAACTTGGTGTTCAGTAGGACTGGACAACTGAACTGAGAGGACACGCAGTCAGTAAGTATATTGGATTTGGTTGTGAATATATTTTGTCCAATCGTACAGGGGTAACGATCGCAAAGGGTTAAGGCTACAATGGTGAAGCTGATATTTATATTGAAAGTCCCAATTCAAGACAACAGGCAACCTGATTTACTTTCTCACATATACGTAGCATAACAGAAGTTGTGATAACCATGAGGTTTTTCACTATTAAATCACACAAAAAGAATAAAACAGAGGAACTCGTGTGATGGGTCAAAAAACTGGTGTAGAAATATTCATTTTGAGGTCATATGAGTAAAAAAAATTAAAAGATATTTTTGCCATATCTTGGAATTTTTTCTCGAAAACTCACAATTAAAACCTGCACAAGATGAAATCACAAAATTCTGATATTCTTAAAATTGTCTCTTAAAAAAATCTATCTCTCCAAAAAAAAAATGGTACATGAGTTATTAATTAAAGCCAAAACGTAGGCAATAGATAACCAACGGCTATTATAAAATTATAAAAGACATAATTGATCAAATTTAGTTATACCGTTTTTTTTTGGTATAATGTGAAGAATATTGACTCAAACCAATATACACAATAATTGCCAATAATAGAAAATTACTGTTAAGAAATAATTTCAAAAAACAAAAATGAACCTTACTGACAACATTCAAACTTGATTTGATCTCACAATATTTATGTTATAACAGAAATGAAGCAAGTATGGCATCCATGGTTGATTTTCACTTTTTTACTAACAACTACCCAACTTGACGATGAACAGTGTTACTCAATTTCATTCCATAAAAAAATATCCACCTCCTACACCTTTAAAATGTCACCATGAGCACCAAGAAAATAATAATAAATCAAATAAAATCTCATTAGCATTGACACTACTTAAAAATAAATTGGTTGACAACGCTTTCCTACCAAATTCTGAAGATGGTTGAGATTTAACTCTGTCATCTCTAAAAGTCAAAGGGGGAATTTTTGATATCTTAAAATATGTTTTCATCTTAAGAAATAATGAAATCATGAAATAATTTAGTTTATTGTTATTATTGTGTATGGATATAGACTAGAAAGCTATTTGACTTAAGGAATAACTAATTACCCTATTCGTAATCATAAACTTAAAATTTTTTTGTCAACATTTGTTAACTTTTGATTTAAATTTGTCTTTAAATTGAACTCTAGAAATATACACATATAGATAAAAATGCATTTATGTTTTTGATGTGTAACTCTAAACCATCCACTACTATTACTCCAGTAGCGCTTCCGATATTTGGTGAGATACTGATTGTCATTAGGGCTGGTTCTGCATGGGGGTTGTGCTGCTTGCATTATTGATTTTCTGTAAGTCAACACGTTTTGTTAACATATTATTAGTAACTGTAGAAAATTTATGTACATACATATTGTGTATTTTTAACGATAAGCCCATATTTTCAGGGAGTCAGTTTAACTTATGTCAGTAATAAACCACTAATAATTGAAGCAGAAAAATAAACTATATTATCATATATGTTTCTAATTTAATAATGTATTTCCTATTTCAATGATCCATGCGAAAAATTGCATAAAATATATGCTTTTTAATAATTACACGCATGTTTTTGTTGATTGGTATAAATGGTGGGCGAAATAAAGAAAGACCTAATCCCTTTCTATACTTAATGAGTTGGAAAACAATGAGAGAAAAATAGATGAAGAATTGTTTGTTTGGTAATAATACTGACTGTATTTAAATGAGTATTTAAGAAGCGAGTGATACAAATGTAGACAATATTCGACATATTCAAATATCAACAGAATTCAGCTTGCAGAGAGTGGAGTTATTAAAACAGCAGCCCTTACTTAGAAACAAGAGAATAACAAACTACTTATGAAAACCAATCTTAAACAGAAACTATGTTAATATTAATTAATGTAGTTTAATTTCAATTTTCTTTTAGTAAGAAGTTTTTGGTAAATAACTATTGAAAAGGCTGTTTAATTTACAAAACACTATTTTTATTCTTTGTACATTAATTGTATGCACATTAAGTAATAACCAAATGAATGAATAAAAACTACTTTTTACATATCCAAAAAACTAAAAGTTTACATCATAATCTTACATATATACTGTAAACTTTATTACACCGGTCTGAGTAATTATATACTGTAAACTTAACTATACATTTGAATTTCTAAAACCTTGTTTATATATCTACTAAAAACATGATCACTTCTGCGGGGTATCTTTTGGTGGGGGTTGATATTTATTTGTGGGATATTGGGTGGGCTAGTGGATCTGCTTGATTATGAGTTCCCGGGCTGTCAAATTGCGTGGTAAATTAATAAATGTACAATGGGCGAGTCTCAATCTAGGCTAGCCATTTTTGACGAGATCTAAATCTAAAACTACATTACTTAGAACAACACCAATTTAGACAAAATTAATATAAACTACACTGTATTGACACAAGATGTCGGACTAAAACGAAAGGCCCAACATGGCCGTGTGTTAGTTCAACTAATACTAATACGGTTCCAAGAATCTGATGCGCCCACATATAAACCCTGGAACTGTACCGGCCCTATTCCTGTGGGTTTTGCAAGGCATACTACAAATATTACGGCACTACTGAAAAACAAGCAACAATTGGTGGTAGACCGTTGTCACAGACGTCTTCCTTCACTGTACGTTACTCAATGACTCCTTATACGCAGTCAGTCAGGCAGATACCGGATAGGGAGTGGAGGGGGAGGCCAATGGTGGCTAAATCACCACACTTCCATTCAAAGAGAAATGGTTATTGAATTGGTTGGTTACGTACTCTTACATAAAAAAAAAAAAAAATTCCTATCCTTTATGTTTCTAAAAGTATATTTATTAACTTATCTATTACTCTCCGCTGTCATAAGTATGCAAGTAAATCTATGAAAATGACTTAAAATAAACAACCAACTAATAATAATAATAGAACTTTGCAATGGAAATATAATAAACAAATTACGTAATAAAAACAACCCCTGAATAACTTGAATTTAATAATTAAATTCATCAATCCAATACTACCTGTAATGCCAAGCATGATGGAGATATTCTATTAGCTGTAGCCTACTCAATCCTTACAATTTAAATAATTTTTAATAATTATCTTCTCAATTCCACCTAATTATATATATTCTAATATTTGCTTTCAAATATTCCACATCATTTAATTAGAAACAAAGGTTTCTATAAATCGTGTGATGAGTATTCGAAACATAATTAACTGAATACCTACATCATTTAAATTAATATCTTGTTGTATCTAACAATTTGAACAGCTGATATATTCACTTCCCACAGATAATGATGCAGAGTATTTCTCTGCTAAAAATACCATTCTCTATATCAACCCAAATTATTTCTAATAATTTCCTTTGTGGTAAACCTAGAATTAATTTTTTTAAATGTACTAGTTGTTTGATAGTATCATATTTTCATAGCCACAAACCTGTGTCCTATAACACAAAATAGAATGAGAAAATGCACTAAAACATTGAATTATGGGTGTATATAAAAATGTTAGGATTCTAAGGTTAAGGCGTTTTAAATCCAAAATAACAATTTTTTGTTAATAAATATTCATTAAACAGTTTTTGATGATACTTTGTATTTTAAAAATATTGTATTATTAAATGATATGTTTAAAATTTAGCGGTTTTATCGTCCTGATCATAATATCATGATTGTACCAATAATTGTAAAACTCAAGAAACTAAAAAGCTTTTATTACTGTCATCATTAATACTATGGTATTATTGATAGACCAATGGTTGTTATACTACATTTATTATTTCCCAATTATAAATGTTATTAATTGTTATGGTTATCATTACTATTATATTGTAATTATATTCTTTATTAACCCTTTCAGTGCCAAAGTCCTGTTTAACCGGACGTTTCAAAATATGCAAGAAGTGCCAACGTCCGCTTGGAACGGGCGTTTAAAAATGTGCGAGAAATGCCAACGTCTGATTGCGCCGGACATTAGTTAAACAAATCATAAAAAATCGAAAAATGATATTTTTTTGTTAATATTTTATATCAATCTGCTAGTTCTTTGTTTCAGATATGGTATAGTATACAAAATCAATGCAAAGATCGATAATGAGAGTGATAATTCAATCGAGTTGACTGTGCATTGTCAACTCAGCTGCTTCACAATTATTCTTTGCGCTTAAGTCTTGACGCAATGGTTGTTTTGTTTTGTTTCAAATTCTGTACGTAGGTTATGTTTGATTGTTTTGTATTTATGTAAATTGTGTAAATATATGTAATAATGGATCGATCAAGATCGCCCTTGAGTGAGAAACTTAGTGGAGGAAGAATATCTTGAGGATAATTTTGTGTCTGATATTTCTGTGGTAGTGATAGTGACAAATGTATTACCGAACATAAGTGCTAAATTAACATTTTATTTTACAACTCAATTATAAATATTTTAGTTTAAATAGTGCTTAAGTGGTTTAATTCATAATTATTCTTTTACTAGTTTGTTATTTTTGTTTGATGTGCTAAATATTTTTGAAATATAAGTTATTTTTAACAGGTTGACTGCCATGAGTACCAAATTGGTACTCACTTAAATTGTCTGTGAGGCCATGAGTACCATTTTGGTACTCACTAGTGCAACAAAACATTCCAAAATAAAATATTTTTCTATTAGTAAGATATGCTTCTACAAGTGTTATAATGGGTTTATGTTATCATAAATTACCCATATTTACTATATATTTTGTTAGCACAGGAATTTTGATTTCATCTGAAAGTCAGGTTGGCAATACTGTTTCAGATGGATATTTAGCCAACAAAAATTTTTTTTAGAAGAGAATACCAAATTTTAGTAAATAAAATAAGTATGTCTACACTTTGTGAGTACCATTTTGGTACTCAATTTCGGCAGATGACCATGAGTATGAGTACCAAATTGGTACTCGTGTTCAGCCACAGGCCATGAGTACCAAATTGGTACTCACTTTAAAAAAATGTATTTTTGAGATAAATACAGCCAAAACATTATTTAGCTATGTTATTTTAACTAAAACACACCAGAAATACAAAAATCTAATTTAAAAAAATCGTGGCACCAGGGTCAAGTTATTTACTACTTATGCTAGCGTTTCCGAGAAAACATTAAAACGTTCTTATTTCGAAAAAGTAGCATAACTTTTTTATTTAGCAAGATATTGGCCCAAAATTTTGAACACAAGTATAGAACAAAATGTGTCTTAAAGTGATGTGAAAGTTTTTAAGTAATATATTTTTTCTCCATCTGTTTTCTTCATAAAAACTGGAAATTTTATCAAAAATTTTTGGTAACGTAAGCAATTTTATTTTTTCTAATTTTTTTTGTATATTATGAATGTGTTTAGAGTAGTAGATATTATTTATAGATCTATTAGAAGAAAAACAAAACAAAAATCATGATGATATCTTTTTAAATAACAAGAGAGGGAGAGGGAGGGAGGGGGAGAGAGAGAGAGGGAGAGGGAGGGAGGGGGAGAGAGAGAGAGAGAGAGAGAGAGAGAGAGAGAGAGAGAGAGAGAGAGAGAGAGAGAGAGAGAGAGAGAGAGAGGGAGGAAGGGAGAGAGAGAGAGAAGGAGGGAGGGAGAGAGAGGGAGGGAGGAGGGAGGGAAAGAGAGAGAGGGAGAGAGAGAGGGAGGGAGGGAGGGAGAAAGAGTGAGAGGGAGGGAGGGAGGGAGAGGGAGAGAGGGAGGGAGAGGAGAGAGAGAGAGAAAAATGTTAAGAAAATCAAAGTAACTCATTTAAAGTAAATGCTGAAAGTGTTCTCTTCCCTCAGCCTTAAAAAATAACTCCAGCCATCGCCTTCATGTGTTATGATGTTCTGAGAAGTATTATTGTCAATAGTGTTGATTTCTCGAGAGATGATATGAATATGTACAAGTGTTCTTGGATGATATAGATACACTCTGTCCTTTAAATAAAACAACAAACTAAAAAAAATCATGAAAACTGAGGTGGGGTTATCACAGAGCTTATGAAATAATGTTGTCACCCAAGAAACTAGTTATAAGAGCCATTGAAGGACCGGATGTATTGTAAGTTGTACTATCATGCTAGAAGTAGCCTTGCATTAACTCAATGTCATCAAGTTGTTCCAGAAATTCCACAAAGAGCAGTCCATAACTTAACAATTAACATTAATAAAAGAAAGTTTATCCAACAATCCTTAACATATCCAGACAAGTGAAACCATCCCTCAACCTTGTGATGAAAAGAATGGCTTAGTACCAAACTTTTTTTCTTTTTACCTGGCTCATTCAGTTGTTGCATGGTATGAACTTTGTATGGCCGTAATTTGCTTTCACTTTGGAGTCACCCAATTTGCTTTCACCTATAATTAAGGCTTGACTTAATTGGCACAGCAATTCCTGTGGAGAATGTTGTAAACTATTTCAAACATCATCAGTAACCTCTTGGCACATACCATTTTTCTTTTTTCCACAATCATTTAAAACTCACAAAGTAGGAATTCAGTTATATTCAGTTTCTAATAAAATTGTTGGCTTGCTTGGAACGTTCTGTAGTACAACATCAACCAGGATCTACGAGTAGCAACCAGTAGGTTTTCACAACAAAAAATGTAACATTTAAAAGTAAACTGCATGCTTGACAACTAAATACCAGTACAAAGGCAAGTAAACAAATACATAACACATATCACCATAGTAAATAACTTCTATTACCAGCTGTTTAGAAACTTCCTGCATTTTTTTTTTTTAATTTGATGCAATTTGTGTGTTTAATGTTAAATGGAAATGGTAAAAGTATTTTCTTTGATCATCCTGTACTAATAGATCATAAGTAAACCATGATGATTTGTTATTTATTGTTAATGTTATTAGTCTCTAAATGTTATATGTTAATTACTATTTAATTACCTTGTATTGAGGTGTTACCGTCGAACAATCCTTACATGTAGTTTACACTATCTTATATGACGCGTTTCGACTATTTGTCAGTCATTTTCAAATATTAAAAAACACATAGAAACACTTAACAACACATATTAATTCACATTTAAAAACACGATTAAAAACATACATATACGGACAACGCGCGTTGTCAGTGACCGTTCTCGTTGACTCACGATCGTCAATTCCTAATGTTGTTATTTATGTATGTTGTCAAAGCTACATATGTTTAAGTACATTTACGTATCAAGGCACCTTATACTGCATTACTGTAGGCCTATTAGTACTGTAAATTTATATGAAAATGGAAAACAAAATGCACTATACAATAAAACTGGCAGTTAAATATTCCTGTTCAGATATTGTGTCACTTCTCCTTTATGCAGGTGTTGACAGAACGAGGGAATACCTCTCTCTGGGGTACAGAGGGCATCTATGACAGAGTATATATGGGCTGGGTAGCCAGACATATATGAGAGCCAAGGGCTGTCTTTACATGGTTCTAAAGACAGGGATATGTTAACAGAAAGTGTCCTTTGTTTGGTTTTTTACACTCTGAGTTCTGAGTTGTTGTTAAGATCTTGTATTTTGTATCCACACTGATATATTGAATGTGTTTTGAGTCATTTACTTATTGTGAACCCTGTCATCCATTTGTATAATATTACAACAATAAAGTATAAATAAATGAACAGATAATCAGCAGTAGTATAAACAAAGCAGATGGGATTATCCACTCTCTCCTCATCTCCAATTTAAATATTAGTTTTCCCCTTCTCCATATATATTTCCAACAATTAATTTTAATACATTCTTTTCAACATATAAGATAGCCTATACTTTTCATTTAAAATAGTGTAGGTCATCATGAAACTCCTGTCATAATTTTGCTTGTAAATGATTTTTTTTTGTTGGTTTAAAAGCAAAAACTATTTTGATTACCACTATCTTGACCAAATAAAAAACAGAACATAAAATAAAGATCCCTGGCATCTTTAATACTTGAAAACTTTAATAGCACCAGCGTTGGAAAAAAACAAGAATTGGTAAAGAAAGACCGGATAAGAAAGATGAAAGACAAGGATCTAACAAAGACTTACGCCTAAGTATCAGACGTGTTTCAACGACAAGGTCATCCTCTTCAGTGATACTCCAGCTACACCAAAAAACTTTATTCTATCTCCATAACCCCTCAACATCAGAATGGTTATTCGCTCTGTCTCACTAAGTGATATTGTAATCTAATGTAAAGCTTACTAAAAATGAATATCACAAACTAATGTAATATGTTGTCAACTAATGAACCAGTCAGGGTGCATAGCTTAACATGTACAAGATAAGATCGGACCAACCACAAAGGTCAGTGGCTATCAATAATCTGAATTAGCAAGTAATTAGTTCTGTCAAGAACGTTATTTGCCGTTGCATTAGCATTAAAATCAAACAAACTTTGAGAGGCTGCCATTTCCAAACTAATGGTCCTTTTTCAGTCGGGATTGCAGCAATGTGTTCCTCTAACAAAGACCTTTAAAATGAGGTATAATTCGACCTATGCTTACATTTAAGATTTTTTAGACTTCCTCCACAGGACGTCCCCCCAAAGCGAAAAAAGACAGTTAAAATGATCAAAAAGTCAGTAACTACATTGAGGACGTAATCCTAGGGTTTCATTGTTCTGCATTTATTAATAAAATAAATATTAAGGGGTTTCCAGACTTTTTGAACACCTGGAAAATATATATATATATATATATATATATATATATATATATATATATATAAATAGCCTAATATAGTGAGTGGTTGATAAAGTTAATACCACAATAAAAATAAATATATTATAATTAAGGGCATATGTGAGAATTTGAGGATTTTGGTTGGGGAGGGGAATACAGACAATTATGTACGAATTATAAATTGTGTTATTTGTATTATATTTTATGCGTTAGAAACTATAAATAATTTTATAATATAGCTGCTATTATCTACTGAGACAGCATTTTTATGTTGTCGTAAAGGTAGGTGAATCATATTATGTCGTTCTGTTATCTTTCGATAACCTAACTTATGCCTTGAAATAGTTAAGAAAATTATTTAGACCCCAAGTTCAGTTATGCAGTGTTATATTAAATTATGAGTAAACATAATGTAGTGTTCCTGTCGTTGCAATTTACTAGCAAAATGTATGCAATTAGTGTTCCATATTTCTTGTTGGAACAATTAGATTATCCTTTATTACACCGTATACTTTTTGTTTCACAATAGATTATTTCAGTTTAAAATATGCAATATTCCAAGATTTCATGACTTCTAAAGTATGCAATCACACTACACATCTAGGGTTCATAGATTACTCATAGTGAAATGACTCGTACATAATGCATTACAATACATTTAACAAATTATTATCTCTACGCTGTATGCTTTAAGAATCATGAGAACTAGCTCTCGGAAGGTGAATATATATTCACTTTCCCAGATCTGTAGTACATTAACTAGCTCTGGTTAGGTAGTTTGACAGTTCTCAAAAACAGACCTATTTAAGCGAATGAACATAAACATCGAGGGATGAGACATTCAATAGATTCACAAGTTGCAATACATAGTAACGTCAACAGCCGAATTAACATCAAAAGTCCAAGATATCGCCCTTTTAAATTGTTTTTTACAAATTTTGGTATTCCAAAAGTGAAATGCATAATAAAGGATGACCTAATTGTTACAAAAGGAGGTAGATAGAACATGAATTTCATAAATTTCGCTAGTAAATCGCAATGACAGAAACACTACATATTTACCAAATTATTAAGTTATATTAAAAATTATATTGTATCTATTTTTATTTTCACATTTACTCACTTATAAAATTATTTTAAAACTTGGAAACAAAAATTATTGAAAAATCAATAAAAAAAAAAAAAAAACAATCAATAGGAAAAGTGATAACGAGATAAAAATACCCCATAGAGGTAATTGTTTACTGTAGCGTATATATTAATTTTTTTCTTTTCATTATTTTTATACTACATACCTCTCTTTATAAGAATAGTAACATCTTTATTAAGCAAAAATATATATAGCTACCTTACTTGACCTTGTAAGGTAAAAACCATATCTGTTCACCGAAGTCAAGCAACATTGAACGAGGTTAGTCATTACTTGGATGCGAGACTGTTTGGGAACACTACTTGAAAAATTTCAATTGGGATTAGTGTTGTCATATCGTAAGCTACGTAGGTTTATTTACACATACAGTAGATCAATTAAGGTGGCTACATATATTACCTTGTAAGGTAACAACAATTATCTTACAAACCTATTTTAACGTGTCACTTAATGGACCTTAAGCTAGAAAAATTGAAATTGTTTTTTTTGTGAAAAATATTTTTGCTAACAAAAAATGGGTAAATAGCGAGAAAGGTTGTCCGGTCAATATAAGTGCGAAAAATCTAGAATTCCGCTTCAAAATAGTGTTTTTTCCATCAAGTTTTTTCCACACCTAGTTAAAGAACTACAGGTCAAGGAAGGTCATTATATATGTATGTATGTATGTATATATATATATATATATATATATATATATATATATATATTTACCTTGCTTGACCTATAGTTCTTTTACTAGGTCTGGGTTTTCAGAGACCTAGTCATCATGAATCTTATATCATAGAAGAGGAGTAGTAATATCAACCTGTGGAAGTGAATAAAGTGAGCATGTGCCCCAAAAGTAATTTCAATTTGGCTATATGATTGAATATGTTACAAATTTATCAATTTCAAAGATTGTTAAGTAAATAATGAATTGTGAGATAAAAAACCACTTGCATTGAAAAGGAGTATCAAATTGATAGAAAAAATGCTATTTTAAAGATAAATTTCTGACATTTTTGCACTTAAATAAATCAGACAACCCTCCTGCATATTTACCAAAGAAATGCTTTTTTGTCAAAATCATTGATTCATCTATGGTATAGTAACAATCAGAAAAAGTCAATTTCATGATGTAACATAGAGGAATATTAGAAAATGCAAATATACCAGACACAAAAACAACATAAAAGTAATTTCAATTTAAAATGAATTTATTACTAGGTTCAATGCATGGATATATAATAAACATAAACAATTCTATAAAATATAACCCCTCCCACCAGAATTCTTACATGTTTAATCAATTTCATTAAAAACCTAGGAAGCTGTATTAGAAAGAGAAGAAAAATCCTTAAATTAGAATAAGACTAGTTTTTGTTGTACATAACCTATAGGAAAAATATTTTGAGATGATTAGGCCTTTTTTAAAGTACGTAATAATCTTATTACCAATCAGGTCTAGCCCAATTGAACTAATGTAAACAGACCTATATATCTGATAAAAAAATTCACACAAAAATAAATTCCTGGTCAATGTTCTTTTTATCCCAGTACCCTAGCTTCAACATTAAATGTGTAATATAAAAAGTGAAAACAATCCTTCTGTTATAACAACTTAAGTTATTCAATTACCATAGCATACCTTTTGCTTTTGGTGTTGTATATAGTTTTTCAGCCTTCATTAAAAACTTCTCTGCCTTTTCACGTTTCCCATCCAAAATACATCGTTCAGCTATTTCAATGCAACGTTCAGCTTCGTCCCTATTTCCTTCCATTTTTGCTAACAAATAAAAAAATTAACACTACTTAGGAACTAGGCCTAATTACGAAAAACACGAGTGACAATGACAATCCATCAATTTGGGACAAACATGTAAACCAAAATCGACTAAAACCAAATGACAGAATCAAAGATGTGAGACTATTAAGTAGATAGGCCTATTGAGACTCCCAGAGTGTGTAATTGAAATAGTTCATCAGCTGATTTGATGATGTGACTGAGTGACATTAGTGACATGGGGCATATAAATTACGCTATTTTTTTTAGGATAATATTGAAAACATCATAGTTTATAAATTGTAACGTACAGTTCATACAATAATATCTATATTAAAAAAAAAGTTAACAATAATGCCATGATAAAGTAATTAATAATTACTTAAAATAATTGAATACCAAAAGATAGAATGTTAATAAATATATTTTTAATTAGACAACAATAAAGTAAAAGATAATTTCTAAAAAAAAAATACCATCTTTTTAATTCTTTATAAAATTTTAATACTATATCGTAGTAACAATACGAAAAAAACCATATTATAATGGATGCTAGCGTTTAAATACCAGAATTATATATAAATATATATTTGTAAACATTTGAATGTATACATATTATTCATATGAAATGGAAATGTAACCCAGGAAGAAAAAATAACTCTAGGTAATATATACCTGAAAAGTAAGAAAATCGTCTTTTTGTTTGTTCTGTGCGCTTTTGGAGTTTTGTGTCGATTCTGTGATCAAATTTAGTGTTACAGTTTGGCGCCTGAAAAAAGTGTAATTATCGTTGTCTACAGCTCTACAGTCTACAATATTATACTGGTACAGTACTAAACTAACAGTAGTGTGAAGTGATTTGTTTAGGGCAGGGCTTTTTTGGTTTTAAGTGTAGTGTGTTTCAAGGTTGTACTTATTGTGCCAATATTTATTTTTAGTGATTTATAAGTTAATTATATTTACGTTGTATCGATTTTTGTGGTCTGATTATCATGATCCCTAAGAAGTTTGGGCCTGGAGATAAAATTTTTGCCAAGGTTCGAGGATATCCTCCATGGCCAGCTCGAGTAGAAGGCGTAGCAGATGAAACCCCAAGTAAAATGAAATATCATGTATTTTTTTATGGCACTAATGAGACAGCTGTATGTAAAGCCGAAGAATTGTTTCCTTATGTAGAATATAGGGACAAATATGGCAAGCCTTTAAAAAAAAGGGGGTTTAATGAAGCTTTACAACAGGTTGATGCTGAACTGGGGTTAAGTCCTAGTGTAATTTCTCCAGTAAACCGTGTAGAAGGAACTCCTGAAGATAGTGACCAAGAAGGAAATTTAGTTATTGACGAGGCACCAAGTGGAACAACATCAAAAAAATCCCCTCTTCTGAAAATTTTGAAGACATCTGCGCTGAAAAAAGAATCTAAAACAACTAAAAGAAAACTTGATGAAAACAGTTTTTCAGAGGATACCGAACAAAAAAAAGGACGTGGAAGTATAAAAAAATCTATTCAAACCCAACCAGATGAATCGCTTGTAACCAAATCTTTAGAAGTCACAAGGTCAGGGCGTAAAGTTAAACCTAAAAAATTTTCAGATTTTAATGAACTGGATAAGGAACAACAATGTGAAAGCACCAGTAATGATATGCCAAAAACTAATTCAGTCAGTACTTCAGTAAAGCCTTCAAAAAAATCAACAGTTAGGCCTACTGGTAATTTAAATAATACTGATGATTCTATATCTTCTGAAAGTGATGACATTTTAGATTCATCTAATAAGACGGACACTGAAAACACTTTGGAAGATGTGGTTTTGGATTCCGAATTTCTTAATAATGGGATTTTAGTTGCACATACTCCAGGCGGACAAGAATTCAGGTTGAAATTAGATCTAGGCTTAAATCGTCCTACTTTTAAAAGTGAAAGAGCAAGGCAGCAATGGGAAGAAAAGGTCCTTAGGGATGGTAAGAAGTTAAAGTCTCAGATTGAATCAGGTGAGAAAATTCCAGAAAGTGTTAAGAAAGAAATTGAACAGAAATATAATGCACGATTGCTACAGATGGAACAGAATAAAACCAATATGATTCTAGATGATAAGAAAGAGAAATTAACATATTTAAAAATAGAAGCTCAACTGTTGGATATTGATTGTAGAATAAAATGCAGCTTAACATTAAAGCAAGCAGACCCTGAAGCTTGTCTCCGAACCTTAGATGAACTTTTGGAATTGAAATTAAGTCCATTAATGGTGAAGAAACATCCACAAGTTGTTGAAACAATTAAAAAGTTGCGAAAATATGTTGGTAATGCTACTACTTGGGAATTATCAAATGAAGAAGCAGACGCATTTGCATCAAAGGCAGGAATGATTAGAGCTAAAGCAGAACATGTGTATAATAAAATTAAATCCATGTTTTTGGTTCCTTACGGTAAATCATTTTGGGATGTATTTTCTGAAGCCTTAACAGAGTTTAATCACAAAACTGAACACATGTCTATGGATGATATTTTTATAATGACTTCAGATCCTACAGATAATACATTGTCTGATGTTTATGCTTCAGAAACGTCAGTAGAAAATTTGACAGCTGAGTGAATCGTTCTACAATACGTTGTTTTGTAAGTTGAATGGCTTGGCCAAAGTAAAATGCAAATATAACACCATAATAAGCTACTCTAGAATTATTGTATATCGTTGGTTAATTCTAGTTATATATTTAATATAGGCTATGCTTAATGGAGTCTTTATCCTTGTGACAAACCACCACAATGTAAACCCAGAATTAGGCCTATACCAATTTGTCTTTCGCTGCAATTTTGTTTTGAATCTTGAATATGAGCCTGATTACCGAAAATCAGAGGTTGTGAAATATTGATTGGGAAAACTTAAAATTTAGTAAAAAATGTGTATGTTTTTGATTAGGCCTATCATTAAAGTCCTTTTAAAATGTAATGAAATCAAAGTATGTATTGATGTTGTCCAAGTGATTTTAGTATGAAATATCGCCAATTCATATCCAAATTTTGTTTTTTTCATTATTTCGATACTTCTTAACATTGCATGTCACATACTCTTTTGAACAATTGGTAATGTCAATCAAATTTTGTTAGGTTGGACGACTCATTTAATTTCTTGTTAAATTATACAGTGTATTATTGTTTCCTAAATATTTTAACATATTTAAAAAAAATACCGTAGGCCTACTTATATAGGTAATTATGTATTGTACCTCTCCACATTTTAGTCACTAAAAATCATGCAAATTTAAAGTATTTACCTTCTTTGTCATTAATCAGATATTTTTTGACAAAGCTAGACAATTTTGAAGTTTCAAAATCCATAAATATATCATTATTCTGAAAGAAAATCAAAATTAGTCACTAATCTCTGTCCGGGCTTTAGTTTGCAGTACAGGCCATATGAGCGGCTGCGGTGCTACTACCGATACTTCAATATGTGGACTGTGACTTTCGCTATGACAAGGCTGCATGTCGGCAAAAACATTATCGTTACTCACAGATGCATAAAAAAGAATGCTTAAAAGTTATAGTTACCACCCCTTCTTCAACTTATATTCAGTATTGTTACTGTAATATAAAACTGATTTAACAAATAGTAATAAATGTCAACTAAATACAATTATTGCTGTGTAATAAACATAAAAAAGAAATGTAGTCTATATGTTTTAAGATTGTTTTGCAGTAAACTTAAACAAACAAAGAAGTTACAAATATTATTTTTGTTATGAAGGAACTGTTCATAGGGCGACCGATGTGAGCAGTAATGGGAAACTCCATATCAAATATAATTAGCACAGCCTTTCCCGTACTGCTAACTAAAGCCTGGACGGACAGTAGGAAGAGTTGTATAAAGTAAGAAGCCTACGATTGCGTATGAACAGTACATCGAGACTGCCATCATATTAAAAAATTGGTAGATTTCACGATTTTTTGGGGATAGTTACCTAGTCAGACCTAATGAAGGGCACAGCTCTGGGAAGGTAACTATATATAAATATAGTTAGTTACCTTCCCAGACCTTATAATTAACATGTTAAATATATATATATATGTTGTAATATTGTGTCTTACCTTATATAAATGTAGACTGATAATGTAGTCACTAACCTTATTCATGGTAGTCATTACATTACCACTGAAACCTTTCCAACCTGATTAACGTAGTCATACAGAGTAACATGCACATTCGTAATACTAATAACCCAAATAAGCCTTGATTCCTTGTGTCTAAAAGTGCCAGTTCTAAAATATTAATAGGTTTTGAGACATAAAATTGTCTAGCGTTTAAAAAAAAATCTGATTAATGACAAGATAAATAGGCTAGTTTGTTAGCATGATTTTTAACAACTAGAATGAGGAGAGAGGCACAATTCACAATTACCCTTACATATTTATATAGACCCGTGAAATATATTAGGTTTGGTCAGGTTATTATAGTTGAATAGCTATTTTTTGGCGGTAATTATGTATTGTACCTCATACAGCATTTTAGTGACTAAAAATCATGTAATCTTAAAATATTTACCTTGTTTGTCATTAATGAGGTCTTTTAGGACAACAGTAGACATGTTTCGAGTCTCAAAATTTATTAATATGTCATTATTTCTCAAGAAAATTAAAATAATGTCAGTGAGGACAGATGTATGAAGTAAAAATACTATCTAATGCATATGGTTTATGCTATGCACAATACATGGCAACTGCCACCCAAATATTAGAACATTGTTAGATTTGATTTGATATATTTATCTAGCCAGACATAATAAAGGACAGAGGTATGGGAAGGTAACTATCCAGTTAACCTTACCAGGTAATATATAGTTAACTTGCCAGACCTAATAATGACATTAATAATTAGGTTTAATAAATAATATCACCTACAGCTTCTAACATAAACATCGAGTGATAATACAGCCACTAACTTGACTCATGTTGTCCTCCATTAACATAGATCAGTGAAACCTTCTACAACTTGACTAACAAGTCTTATGGACTAACGTAGACATAACTGAAATAACCTATTTCCTTATGTCTAAAAGTGTCATTTTCTACTATATTTTTGATTTTAAGACCTGAAACATGTCTACCATTGTCAAAAAAGAGATCTGATTTATGACAAACAAAGTAAATAATCTAAGATTGCATGATTTTTAGCCACTAAATTGCTGTGTGAGACAATTATCTTTTGGGCAGTATTGTTGTGTAAATAGAATATGGGGTTTTGCAAAAAAGAGAAATTAAAAACATTGTGACACTGCTCTACATCATCCTGATACATATTTATCGGACATCATCCTGATACATATTTATCGGAATTCATAGGACATTTATCGGTGAATGGATTGCGACGATCGTTTTGAGATGCTTATTAAACTATTTTACTGGTCCATACAATATATATAAAAATTTTTAATTAAAAAAATATATATATATATATTTGTTACTAGCAACATGATTCCGTAGGCTATAGTGATATTGTATACACAACTTGAATTAATTGCATTAATTGTCTCCTGGAATATTGCTCGCTGAAATAAAATTAAGCTAACCTTACCAAATTTTCCTAATTTATGCCATATAACTGTTAATATTCTTTTGTACCTTCATGGCTAAAACTTATGTTTTGTCTTGAAAAGACCAAAAGATTTGTTTTCCTATACTGCTTAATTGGAACAAGAAAGGCAACTGGAAACTCTTATGTAGTTCCTCAATGGAAATGAATATTTTATTTTCAAGATCCCTATAAAAATTAACTTAATTCCATTTTATAATACGGAAATGTATTAACTGTGTTTGTTTTAAGATATATTTTGTTGTGGTTGTACTAGTTGGATGGTTTTTTGAACAATTGTCAATGGCAAAAACTTAAATTAAAACCGATAGGTACACACAATAAATAAGCAAGTTAAATTGGTTATAGAATTAGAATAAAAAAAGAGAAGTAAAACTGAAGCTTTAAGTGTTCTTTTTGTAGCCTATTTCCTAATGCCAAATTCATTTTCAATATTTCTATAGTTAGCATTCTAAAACTTACAGTATATTGCTGACATCCACTTAAGGTAGACTTGATTTATTTAATTAATTTTATAAAAGTAATGTGATTGATTTGAAATTTGTTTAAAAATGACAAATATAACAAAAATTCTGTTATGTTGTTTCAGATCACACTTGGCCCTATTTAAATATAGTGCCTACTACAGTCGTAAGCTGAATTTTCACTTCAATCCTTGTTATTATGTTAATTCAATGATTTTTATCTTAGTTCTCTATTTAAAATATAAATTCCAATAAATGAAGAGATAAGTTTAACTAATTATTGATTTAGCTAACAATAGGTTTATGTAGGAATATACTATATATACATAATATGTTTGTATTGACATTTTTTACAATTTACTAATTTTTCCACCAGCTGTAAATTTATTTTATATCATTTCATTTACTATAACGTACTTTTGTGCGACTATTTCCATAGAATGAATAGTTAATTTTAATTTAGGCTATGTTTACATGCCTGTTTAAATTGTTCTATATTTATTTATTTTTTGAATCGAATTATTTTTATATTTGATTGAATTCTAGATTGCAAATAATAATGAACAGTTTACTTATAAATTAACTTTTATGTGTGTATACCCAGTGTTACACAATAGTCAATATTTGTTTATATAAATATTCTGCATATGCTTATAAATCTTATTTGTATCATTATTTTGCATTATATTTTTCACATATTATAAATTTATAACATTTGTTTTATAACTTAGGCTATACGACATATAAATAATAATAATGTTTCTCAGCAGTTTGTTAAAATTGTCCATTCTCATATTTATCTAGATTTTTAATTTTTAAATGTAACCTAACTTAGATGGATTAAGTGTTATATCTAAATATAGACAATGGAAAAAACTGTGAATTATTTTATTATTATATAACTGTTCTATGCTATTCTGTATTAAAAAAAGATTAAATATTAAATAACAAACAACATCCTTTTGAATAATAAAGACAATCTTGTTCTTCGTTAAGATTGCATTAAAATCTTTTACAAAAATAAATAAGTTGCTTTATTTTTTCATAACACTCCATAATAAGATTGTTTGTTTTATAGACCTGTAATTTTAATATTTGGGTTATAATAGGTAATGGTTTGTAATTCAGCCGAAGTAACTCTTTTAATTCTATTTCAAACATTTGCTTTAACGAAAATAAATTATGTTAGTTTCGTTTTGGTGAAAAAGTGGGTAGGAAGATTATAGATTATACAAGATATTTCTTACCATTTTTATTGCACAATATTTAAAAATAATCATTGCTATGAAATTATACATATTTTAATTTTATGCTTGTAAATGATATATTTGCTGCAGTGTAACCAACGAAAATTTATAACTTACCAGTGTGAATAAAATTATTATATTAAAACTGACTGGTGGAATTAAAAAAAAAGCAAAGTGTAATTTATATAAAGATTTATTACATCTAAAGCGTAAATTCGTACTACTCATTTTGCCTAGATCCTTGTCTGTTTAACAGCTATGAATTTACCAATAGCTTTGAAGTCTAACCTCTCCATAATATTTTGTACTTTGGTTATAATGGATTAATACTTATTTTCTGATTGATTAATGGTTATTATTATTATTGGATTATTTTAACTGATGAATGATCTTTTGAACACATTATAAGTAAAAAGGGGAAAACTATTTGTTTGTAATAAATATAACTAAACTTTAATTACAAGACTTACAAATCTTTTATAATTCAAACAACTTGAAGAGTACAGATTTTAAACATTGTTTAAACAATGTATATGAAAAATAAATCATATGTTAATAACAATATTACATATGATAACTAAATTAAACAAACATAGAACAGTATTTTTAGACTGGATGTTATAACAATATAATAATGGGAAAGTATTATTTTTACAAATTTGCATTCCAATTTCAAGTGATTTCTACATTTTTCAAGTCCCCAGAGATTTTAATTTCTGATCAAATTTGTATCTGTATAAAATTTCCTTGTGGATTGATTAATAATATTTTATAATTTTTCTATTCTTTAAATTTAAGAACCCAATCAAAACATTTCTGTATAAATTCTTTAGGATTTAAAGGTAGCAATCTTTTTTCTTTTTCTTTTTTTTAATGTACGGTACTTATTTCTCATTAAAAACATGATGATTATGGTTATAAAGACAATTAAAAAATAATAAATATTTTGTACTTTTTTGTTTGTAAAAATTCTTTTGTAAACTACAGTAATATACTAGTTTTAAGAATTTCCCTTTTCTTTGAAAAAAATATTATATTCACTTCTCTATCTAACTCTAATTGAAACATAAATATACCGGTACTGTATTGTAAATCATTTGTGTTTAAATAAGAATGCTATTGTTTAAGAAAATAACAATTGCATAATATTTCTTTAAACTAGTGCATTTTCATTTTACCTACAAGCATTCTTAAATATGCTTTACTTTTTTGTATATAAGTTATGTTGATTAAATTAAGCTTATGATTATTTGTTGAATTTTTAAGCTGTAAAATGTGTTGTCACTAAATATTGTTCATTAATTGGTGATTTTTTTTATATAAACTTTCTTTAATGTAGAAAATGACTTTTTCTTGTTTTTAATTAAACCTGTGTTATAAGTCTTTTATACCCCAACTAGTGATATGGACACAATAGTTTTTTTTAAATGTAAGGTCATTTTATTGACATGTCAAATCTGAATACGACAAAGATTTTCATAATTACCTTTATATAATTCGTAGGTAGATAAAATTCTATTTTGAAGGTACAATTTCTCTAAGATACATGTATTAGAACTTGTATGATATATAGGTAAATAATAACTCGCATTAAATATTTCACAATTCGACAATATATTGTGACATCTGTTTTGCAATTAAGCATCTTCAGACAAGTATAACATAAAATCATATTAAAATTCGTCATAGTTGTCTAAAAGATGCTTAATTGTGAAACAGCTGTTGCAATATATACAGTGTGTTAAATAAGTTCAGTGAACCGCTAACCTTCCAGGGGGACAGCCCACAAGGAGTAAGTAGGAAATCTTAAATGAGAGCATAGGTCGAGTTTTACCTCGAATTAAAGGACTTTTTGAGTAGAACACAATACCGCAAACCAGACCTCTAAAGGAACACCCTAGCTGAAAGAGTGTGGGTTTAGTACATATTAGCTATCAAGTCGGGAACTGTATGTTGAAAACAGCTTAATAATGTTTACTAGGTAGAGGAAATGAAAACTGCAAAAACTATTTTTTAACTATTCACTGGCTCTTTACCTTCAATGGAGGAAGGCCCTTAAGGAGTCAAAAGAAAATCTTAAATATAAGCTTAGGTTGATATGTACATCAAATTAAAGGTCTTGATTAGTAGAGTAAAAATACTGCAAATCTGAACTCATATGGACAACCGAGCCGGAATTGGCAGCTGTTCAAAGATTCCTAAATTTGCAATTATTAGGTAAATTTAACGAAGTCCATGGCAGTTTAATGCAACATATCCATTTTCCTTGTTTGATTTAATATGACCTTTAAACCCACGCTATTTTAGCTAGGGTGAACCTTTTGAGGTGAGGATTGTGGCATTGTGTTCTACTCATGAAGACCTTTAATTCCATGTACAACTCGATCTATCCTCTCATTTAAGATTTCCTACTTACTCGTGGGTAATTCCCCTGGAAAGGTAGTGGCCCACTGAACACGTACTAAAATACGTTTATTAACAATGTGCAAAGCTTTGTAGCTCTATCTGTAATGGTTTAAAATATATTAAGCTGTCTCGGGACTTACTTAACACGCTATGTGAGTTATTATTTGCCTTAATATGGAATTTCACCAAATATTGTACCGACTGTGGTTCCACCTAATATTAAATGATATAGTTAGGAACATGTCTATTGATGTATGTGAGATAATTTGCTTAAACATGTCAGTATATCTAGAATTTACACTCGGCCACCAAATTATATGTTAAGAGACTATACAAATTTCAAAATAGATTGTTAGCTTTAACAACTGTTGTACTGTTATCTAGTATTGGTTCCAATACTGTCAATATCAGAAATTCTAAGGTTTACAATTATACTAACATAGGTTACATAAAAATGCTACTTCAAAAACTTAAAGGTTAATAGGCTTGAACAGAAAATGTATTATAAATTGTTCCATGTAGGCAGTCAGGGTTCATTTGGTATTTTCCGATTTACCATGTTAATAATTTTCTCTTATGTCTGGCTAGGCACATTGGTTTGGATGATAAACCTTCAAGTTTCACCGAACTGATCAAAAACATTTTGATCTATTGTTATAAAATTGACTCCATAGTTCATTTTCACATTATGGTAGTAATTTCTAAACTGGTATTTTTGTGCACACCAGTTGCAGATTTAGGGATAAAATGTAAACAAATATAAAAATTTGGTGAACAAATTTTGCTCTGAATACTTCTTTAAAGTCCCATATAAAGCATGTTCATCAGTAATACTTATAAAAAAAGTAGCGAAGTATTTAAAGAAATAAATGAGATGAACTTATTCATAATTGAATTATCTTTAAAATGAGTTAGTTTCAATAACTTCAGTTAAAATAAGGTAAACAAATTTGCTTTATAGTGGGAAGCATGTCCCCAAAAATTTTGCATGTAAGAATAGTTGGCATCATTTTCATATAATTTCTATTTATTCCTGGTGTCCCTTATATATAAACCACTGTGAAGGCCGAGATCTGATAGGAACGAAGTGAATGGGAACTGACAATGGCAATGTTCTGTGCTCTATTAAGAGTCACAGTTTTGTGTTCTGTGTATAGGAACAAGTGAGAAATTTTGCAAACTGGTAAGAACTCTGTCAAAGAGTACAAGGACAAAAAAAAGGGATTCGAGTTTGTGCATGTTTATATCAGATGGACAATTTTAAACACAAGAGTGATGCTTGGATTTAAAATAACCTTTGATTAAAGAAGTTTCTCAGGTTTTCTCTAATACATTTTAATTCAATTGAAAAAGATTTAACTTTTTAAAATCCCTTACCATGTATTAAAAATAATTCTAGCACATACATATCACTTACCTGTATTTCTAAAATCAATCTCATACTTCCAGATCCGGTTTCAGAATATGATTCTTTAGTTACCATTGAAAAACTAAAACTTTCAATATACCAAAACCAGTGCTAAAATATAATGCATATTACACTAAAGGGGAAAGGCATGGCTCAGTTGAGAGTGTGTGCTCATCTTGCCACAGTTTGAAATAGTGAATCGTCAAGGTTATGGAGGTTTGAGCCAGTGGTGCAGTTTTTTGTGTGTTACCCCAATCTTCACAGGATAAAGTAAACAGAAGAAACAAAGATGGAAGTACATAAAATATTCTGTATGCAATTGATATGCTAAAATGAGTCACATTTCTTTTATACTTATTTGTCGACTGACCTTTTAATAATATAATAAGCAAGGTACACAAAATGAGCTAAGTAAAGAAAATCTCTTTAAAATGACTGCCATTTTGTAATTTTCTAACCATTTTTTTCAAATCTTATTCAATAACATAAAGTAAGTCTAATTTTCTCATAGAAATTACATTTGGTATTATTTTAATGTAGATTTTAAAGCTACACAAAATCAGTTAATGTGGGATGTTTTAAAATCTACAGGCAAAAAGTTAGATTTTGCTACCTAAATTGTTCAATGATTTGTAAAACAATTAATAGGGCCTACTCCAAAATTGTGAATTCTAGAACATTTACTAATGGAGACATCTGAGTGTGGGAAAAAATCAATTAAACAAAAATCCAGATTTCAAATGTTAAACAGCATGTTCACCTGAATATTTTCTATTTATGCCGCAAATCCAAAACTAACATTACTTGGGAAAATGGTAGTTATGTATATCATTGTGACTATTACCACCAACACTACATATCAAGCAGTTCTTGGTATTGGTAACTGACATACCATTATGATTTTAGACCTAATTTATTCCTTCAAATATTTTAATTTGAAATATAGTTTTTGTTCTAGGACTATAAATTTTATAATTTAACAACTACTTTTGAGATCCACTATCTCCGAAACAGTTTCATATAAAGGAATAATCTCAAAATGTGACTATAGTATCTTATAATACAAAATATAGGTTTATATTTTAAAATATTGACTTATACCTTCTGGAAGATATCTTTTTAAGTTTGTGAAATTGGACTGTATATAAAGAAGATTTGAAAAAATGTTACATAGGTCGTCCAGAAAGTAAAGAACGATTATGCACCCCATTCGTTGTCAGTCCCCCAATACCAAGATTGCATTTGTTCCAGTTAACTCCTTGCCCCGTCTCAGTGTGAGCAGTTTTGTTGTAGTGTGGTAACGCCTGTTTGTTCTGTAACCTTTTAAAATGGATACACCAATAACAAATCCTGCCAAATGTGAAGTGCATATTTTTATTAGTTTTGGGAATGCACAAAATGTTCAGCGTATCAACATTTTAAGAAAAATAATGCAATGAACGAGTCTTCAGTGAGAAAATAGTGCATAATGTTTAATCAAAGAAGAACCAATGTGCACGACGAAGGAGGTCATCACTCATACAGATGATTTGAAGGAAAAAGTTGAAGGAAAAATTCAGGAAAATCGGCATTTCACTTTGAATACCTTACATGAATCTGTCCCACAAATTTCAAAATCTCTCCTATGAAATAGTGACAGAGCATCTTGCCTATAAGTCCTCTGTAGGTATCAAAGGATTTGACTAAACTTCACAAGACGAAATGGATAGGAGCAGCCCTTGAATTTTTGATCCAATATGACAATAATGGTGATGAATTTTTCGAGCGCATTGTAACAGGAGATGAAATGTGGGTGTTTATCAAAAAACCAAAATCCAAGCGTCAGTCTATGGAGTGGCACCACAACAACTCACCTTCAAAACCCAGAAAATAAAAACCAAATCTATATACAAGACAAATTGATAGCAACAGTTTTTAGGACCAAAAGGGTTTAATCCATGTAGAGTTTATACCCAAACTCAACAATAAATTCAACGGCCTATTATGAAACTCAACGACTCCTGATGCACTATCCAAAACAAAGATGTGGAATGTTGTTTGAAAAGGTGTTTCTGATTCTGATAACGCTCGCCCACATGTATCTTCACAAACTCAACAATAAATTCAACGGCCTATTATGAAACTCAACGACTCCTGATGCACTATCCAAAACAAAGATGTGGAATGTTGTTTGAAAAGGTGTTTCTGATTCTGATAACGCTCGCCCACATGTATCTTCACAAACACAACAAGAACTCTAATGTCTTAAGTGGGATATTTTTTGACATCCTACTTACAGCCCTGACCTGGTACCAAACTATGAAGACCTCAAAGAAGTATAGTGAAATCCTGGCTCAGATCTTTTGATGTAGAAGAGTAAACATCGATATTGAAAAACTGGTACCACGTTTACATTAATAAGTGCTTTGACAGCAAAGCGGATTACATTGAAAAATATAGTAAGGTACTGAAACTTTGTAAATAAAGTTTTGTGTTGATATCTTTCGTTTTCATTTAGTTATGCCAAAACGTTCTTTACTTTCTGGAAAACCTCTCGTAGATAGTCCAATTCTTATTTTTCTAAAAAATAAACATTCTTTATTAATACTTTGTATATAATGTGAGCATGGAAAATTATTAGTATTTATAGGATCAGTGGATTCATGGCCTCTGGTGCCTTCATTTGCATGAGTGAGGTTACAATATCTATATTAGAAATTAGCTAAAAAGATATTAACAGTGAAAGCATTTAAATATATATTTTTTTTATTGCGTGAGTTTCTTTATTTTTATAACGTAATATATAAATATTGTAATGGATATAAATAAATGATCCTGACTCTAAGCTTTAAACAAATTTATTGAACACAATGTCACTAAACACTTGATGAACATGGTATTTCTAAAACTAAAGTTTAGTTGTTGCTTCTGTACAATATTGTCAGTTATTCATTTTAATCTGATATGACTATACAATGTCACTTTAATATAATAATTTAAATTACATAATTAATTTTAACAGTATGGTAGGTATACAAGTTTCTTTACTGATAAATTATAAAATTTATTTTAATTTTGTTATCAATTGGTTTTTCGTAAAAACTCTGGAGACATCTTAGGTAATATAACATAAGTTGTATTAAAAAGAAAATAATATTTTCTAATAGTTAAATTACTATTTCAATAATCTGTTAACATAATTTCTTAGAGAAATTTGGTGGTACTATTTATTAACAATATTGTCACTGTCCTTCAAACTAAAAATGATCAAATTAAACAATATGAAGTATGACATACAACAAATATTAAAAAAAATTAAAGTAAATTTTCAAAATTACAAAATAAACCTAACTTTTTTATTTAACAATTAATATTTGTATAAGATTGGATAGAACAATGGAAGGGTTTATAGATTCAATTACTGAATTTACCATCAGATCTATAAAATTGCAAGCAGACTCAAGGGCGTACCCAGGATCAAAACTAGGGGGGGGGGCAAGCCATGGTCATTCAATATAAATTGATTATTAAAATAGTCATTTCAAGAATTGTATTAAATTCCAGCAACACAATGTATAATCAAGATTTTTTTTTTTGCTTCCATGGGGGGGGGGGCAGCTGCCCCCCTGCCCCTCGCTGGGTACACCCAAGCTGAGACTTCTCATAATTATCATGATAAATTAAATTTGGAAGAATTATTGGCTTCGAGTCAGAAATGATAAGGCAAAAAGTTAATAAACAATTGGTAAATGAGCATACATACTAAGGCAAAACAAAAATGATAAAGCACTTATAATTTCACAAACAACAATTTATTGCTACAGCTGTTTCGCCGTTAGGCATCGTTAGACAACTAAGAACTAAAAACTAATTGTCTGACGATGCCTAACGGCGAAACAGTTGTAGCAATAAATTGTTGTTTGTGAAATTATAAGTGCTTTATCATTTTTGTTTTGCCTTATTATGGAATTTCACCGAGTACCGACTGTAGTCACATTCAATAAGATTACATACTCTTTTTTTCAATACTTGGGGCTTTTGAAACAGGAGTATATAAAATGGGACAAAACAATATAACAGACATATTCTTAATAAAAAGTTAATAATCCTATAGAGGAATAGTTTGTGAAGAACATAGATCTACTACAGAGTTTCCAGTGAGGATTGTGTAGATCCTATCTTTGTAATTCTAACATTCATAACCAGAATATGCTACCAAATTACTTCCCATCCCCTCATAATACTGGTCATTTTGAACCCTAATAGGAATTGAACCCAAAAATTTTAAATTTGCTAACTCAAAGTGAATAAAAACTCCAAATAGAAGTTACCATTTTTGAAAGTTCCTTTAAAAATAAATCTGAGTATAAAAATTAATACAATTTTGAATGATCTATTCATTTTACAACTTTCAGTAATAAAATTAAAAAATATTTTCTTGAAGTATTAAATGTCTTATAGTTTTATTATTATGATTTATTTAGATTCTTGAAATCATTATTTATAATTCTTCCTTTACATTTTAAAATTATTTCATTTAGTACAGTAGTGACATAAACTACCCACAAATAGGAAAATATAAATTCATAAATGACATCAAAAACTGCTCTATAAAAATAAGCACATGTCTGTTTTTGCAACAACATAACCTATTTTGTATTTATTAATATTCCTAACCATTTCTAAAAACAACACTGAATTAATATTATCACAATAATATTTATATTAAAGGAATGCAGCCCTTATAGCTAAACCTTGAGTTTCTTGATGAAACGTTATAAATAGACATTCAATAATTTTCAAATAATATATTTGAAACTAAACATTACTATTTACAGTAAATCTTGAAATTATGTTCCCATTTTACAAGAAATTTAATTAAAATATAAATGACTTGTAGTGATAAATTATTATTAGTTTTAAAGGCATTATATTTTTATATTAGTTATATTTACGAATGTGTAGTGAAATCCATTTTGACAATAATTTTTTAAATTTTAAAATAAAAATATGGTTACCGAGTCATGTGTGAACCAACCACTGGTATCGAATAATTACTTCAACTGATGGGCCATCATGGTATTTACACACCTTGCATAAAAACTAACCTAACACATTTTTAATGAAATTGGAAACTATGTGTGTCTATATAGCAGTGTTCACTTGGATGATTTGTTTTGGCAACCGAGTCTTATATACATTGTGTTAAATAATTTTTTATTTTACAGATTTGTACGAATTTAGGGAGATTGAAAATCTAAAACTTAAAAACCAACAAATTCTAAAATAATCAAGGAGATGTGATTATCAGGGAGTGACCTGATGATGACCTTTCTGTTTAGTACACTTGTTTTATCTGTACCTCTACCAACCAACCATTACAATTGTAGAAATCAAGAGTAAGCTGTAAACAGAAAGCATCGTTTTTCAAAGTAGAAAACTTCCACTCATTTTCTAAAGCCCTTGAACTGGCAGGAACTGCACATGTTAAAGGTTTTGTTTTCTTAAAAAAATCATAAAATATATTATTTTTATACAAAACTAACTTATAAGACATTATATTTCTCAGAAAGATGCATAGAATTCATGTATGTAAAAAATAATAAATTTTTTGAAACGGTTTTGGAGTAAGTATGTTACATGTCAAAAACAAAGTTATCATTTTTCAGGAAAAACCTGTATCATCCAAAATCAAAAGCTTACCACCTTTTTCTAAGACATACAAAAGTTTTGTGTAATATTTGTGAATATATTTAGAAAAAAAAAAAAATTGTTACATTTTCAAAATTTCTATTCTTCTTCTTCTTTGCCATCAAGAGCATGTTACATCTGATGAAATGTTGGTCCCATTTAGCGGTAGATGTGGTTTTCGAATGTACAGGCCACAAAAATCACGTAAATATAGTATAAAAGTTATGTGCTTTGCCAATTCTAAAATTTCATACCTATATGAGGCTTATATTTACACTGGACAAAATAGTGATGGCGTAAGAAGAACGAAATCTAAGTAAGCCAACAGAATCAGTTATTCTCTAACTAAAGCGATACAGAAAACAAATAGAAATGTTACTGCTGATAACTGGTTTTCCAGTATTGAGGTTGATGAAGAGCTACACAAAAGAGGCCTTACTTATGTAGAAACGTTGAGGAAAGATAAAAAGATAATTCCTTCCCAATAAGGATCGCACAGTCATGTCAACCTGCTTTAGATTCAAAGACAACTACACTCTTCTATCGTTGGTCGCAAAAAAGAACAGGGCATTAATGTTGTTGTCTATGACAGTCAATGAAGACAAAAGACAAAGACAAGCCTGAAATTATTTGCTTTTACAATTCGAACAAAGCAGGAGTCGATCTGCAAGACATGAAATGTGAAACAATTCAGCTAACAAATACACAAGAAGGTGACCTTTGGCTGTGTTTTACAGGATTGTAAGCATAGCAAGTATCAATTTATTTAACTTGTAAATCTGTTACCCTGGCAACAAAATGATGAGACAATTTGAGTACACAAAACAGCTTGTTCAATCTTTGGTTGAGCTGCATCTGCAAAGACGACTGTCTATTCCACACATTCAAAGAGATTTAAAGTTAGAGATTCGTAAAGCATTTGGTCAAACTAAGCAAGGAACTCAGCCAGAAGGACTTTTTTCAGACAAAATGGAGAAAAGAAAAATTATTTGAAAGTGTCCATCAGCCTCAGTATAAATGCATACAATGTGAAACTCCCGTTTCCTTAGAATGTACCAGAAAACTGTGTGTTGATTGTACACAAGCTTGTATCTGAACATTAGAAGTTCGAGGTTGTGCTAAGTAGAACAAACTGTCATAAACATTTTTCCAGGGTTTTGGTTGCAATTTACATCAAATTGTTCTTTTGCGGTTTGTTAATAAAAATGATTTTATATAATGTTATTTATTATTTTTCCCTCGTGAACTATTAGGTCAGTTTCTTACAATACATTATTTATACACACATATATGGTGCAGAGTATACAAATCATAATGTATTGCATATGGGAGCTATGTATTATACATAACTAGTTTTTTGATAATGTGTGTTTTTACATATAAATATATGTCTAAAAAAAAAGGTTTATATAAATGTGAGTAAACACACATGGTAGTGTATATAAACATATTAGGTATATTTCCATCCATAAATATATGTATGTTTTTGCAAAAATACAGGAATTTCTATATACAGTTTTCCGAGACTGGGTGGCTATATTTACGGTTGCCGAGTCAGGGCTCGGTAAAGGTGTAAGAGCAACTGGGTCTCACTGTTCTTTCACCACTGCTGTTTAGTCTACTGTGAGCTCATGCTAGAGCACTTTTACTCCCAGAAATAATGACACACTAATTATTAATCCTAAGATATGGATTTTTGATTTAGAAAAAGCAAGCTGTTTTATATGTGTAGGGAATGTTGGATTAAGGAACACTGTGAGATCTGCTATGGATAAGTCTCTAAAACTAACATTGAGAATACCCGCACAGTTATTTCAGTAAACCTATGTTGGTATGATTTACATGGTATGTATGAGTAAATACCAAGACAACATTCATCAACTTGTCTTATGTAATTTATAATAGTAGATTCAATATTCCAGTGTGTTTTAATATAATTACAATATTATTAAATAATAATGTTAAAGATTGTGTAAGTTTTTTATCAATGTAATTTAATACATTTTTAGTTTATTGGGAAAAAATAATACTAATAAAATTATAAATTAGGGTGAAGAAATATTTGTATACGGTACGGGATTTTGTAAACTTCCAATGTTTAAAAATATAACCAGAGCTTGAATGATCAAATCCAGTGAAAACTAAAAAAGTATACAGCTAAAAACAAATAATAATAATAATTTTGTTATAGTTACTAACTACAAAATAGTTACACAGTAGAACCGCTCTTAACCGGCCTAGTCGGGACTGACACCCGGACCGGTTGCCCGTTTGGCCGGTTAATCCGAGGTTCCCGTGAAAAACCAGTTTTCGTTCAAAGAAAGCTTATTAATCAGGTAGCGCTAAGAATTATGCAATTAAGATGTTATTGCAACTCATTTTATTGTACATAAATGTATCGTATATATTATGATATGTATATTATACATCAAACATGAAAAAATTAAACACTACAAAGCTTTTTTACAGATTCCCCTCTGTCAAGTCTTTTGACACATTTAACCGTGTCTCAAACGAAACCAACACACGCTTCCGTTTTCGTAACTCGCTCATTTTTATTTACTGTATATACTGTACGTAGATCATAACCAGTCAAAGACAAGAAGAAAACTGAAAAGAAATGTTATTTTTTCCATAATGTATACTAAATTTATTCGTGGAAAAAAAGCGGCCCATCAAACGTTTTTGTCTGTGTATGTCTGTTATACCGACGGGTGTCAATGCCGCGGTGTTTTACGCTGCCGACAATGGGATACCGCTATCGACAAAATCGTTTGACTCGCCGCTGCTTTGGTGCCGCGGTGTTTTTACGCCGCTGACAATGGGATACCGCTATCGACAAAGTCGTTTGACTCGCCGCCGCTTTGGTGTTTCAATTACAATTTATTTTCGGAAACTCTCATCCAACCAGTACACCAAGATATAGACCGGTTAATACGAGGCCGGTTAACAGAGGTTCTACTGTAAGTGGAATACAAACTAAAGCCAATTTAGTATACTCTTTATTTTAGTAAACAAAATAAATTCCGAGTTAGTATTTCTCTATTTCGTTCAAATATAGTTTTGAAAAAGTTAATGGCATAAATCAAGTACAATAGGTTTGGATTCATAAATCAAGATTTCTAAATTAATTAACAAACATTAATATGTCGTAGAAAAAAAAAAGTTCTATCATTTAGAAAAGTCAAAAGATATTTAAATATACAGATAAAGTAATAAAATATAACCCTAAGAAAATACAAATATTAGAAATAAATTTATCATTATAATCACAGTATTGCAAAATATTTAAACATGTTTATTATTTAATAATAAATTTATGCATTCTACATTACAGAGTGTAATAATTTTAAAACTTACCATAATCATAAATTGTTTACCAACTTAATATCGAAAAATCATTAAAAAAAAACAAAATGTTAAAAATACAAAAAAAGATCATTAGTTTAATTCTTATATTATAATACAATAATTAGCAACCTATAAATTATATAACAAGCCAATATGTACATAAAATATTTAACTTACGCTTCACGTGTACTGGTATTATAAAATGCTACATAAAAGAATATTACTAAAATATGAATTAAATAATATTCATTGTATTTGAAACGAAAATTCATTGATGATTCTAGTCTTTCTGTACACTAAATTATACGTATAAATTATAATATAAAATAATTACTAATTTACAAGAATATCTCTAATGTAAAAATTTTGTTATTAATAAACCTAAAATACAGATGATTCAATAGTAATAAAAATAGATATGATTTTTTTTCCATACTAACACAAATAATTAAATGATATTTGACTAGTTCAATTAAATAAAGATTACATTAACAGAAAAATGAAAGTTTGAGACGTAATTTTAAAGTAAATTTTATTCTGTGTTTGCTGCTATTTAAGTAGTGGTTTTTTTCTTTCACCATATAGAAACTAATGTGTGAATGAAAATTAGCAGCTACTAGCACTTGTTGGCGAGTGGAAAAATTGTGTGATGAGGTAGCACATGTCAAAGCTAGCAGTTGGAGAGTGGCCTTCTCTTACATTCTGACATTGTTAGCAGTGTCTTAACTTCTGCTGACATGTTTCAGATGAACTCTACTTTTCGAAAGCTATTTTCACTCCTTAACATATCAGCTTAGAATGAATAAATAAGCTTAAGAACCAACTTAAGACAATGACAAGAAAGGCAAAATAATGTACTCAAATTAATTATCTATGTTTTAGCATAAATATAAAATATCATAATAATGTTATATATCTTGAAAAAAGAAGTCATTTATGGAATTGATATTTTTTCAAACATCTTCGATTTCTTTCCAACTTTAATAAAAACACATTATTTACACTTCTGATACAAAAATTCCTTCAATTACGAAGAAACCTCAAAAGTATTCATAAATATCATGTCAAAAACTGTATACTACAAGATAAATTAAAAGGAAATTGTAATATTATTCCAAACTTAACATTATTCGAAAAAAAGAAAAAAAAAAAGAAAAAAGAATCTTGAATTAAATAAACCTGACAAACAAATGGATACTTTCATTATAGACCGAACTAGATTGTTCGGTCTATAATGAAAGTATTATAATTCATAAAAGTAAATCTCATAAAAGTAAAATTCATAAAAGTAATAGAGTGAAAAATTTTCACTTGTCAGTACATTTCATCTTGTCTTAATACCAGTCTATAACTTCTTTTAGTTTCTAACTCAAATAAGGCAAACAAATTTAAAAAATGAATGACAAATAATCAAGACCAATGGCTCTGACAACAAAAATAAACCAATAATTTACTTTCCCACAATCCTGCCATAAATGCCACAATTTTTAGAAAGTAGAGTTAAGCCTGGATATTTAATTTCAAAATCGACCCTACTGAAATAAATTAGAAATTGAAAAAGTATATGACATGATGGTGGAGGGGTTTATTTTACACTACTAAATAAATAAATAAAATGAGTTCATTATTTATTTGCTATGCCTTCTTTCCTTTATAAAGATTTGTACAAGACAAAGCATGACCTAAAAACCAGTCTTAATTTATGACAAAATTACAGTTTTAAACAAAATCCAAACAAATATGAAACATTATAATGGTGCCTATAGTTAACAAAAAACATACTATAACAAAACCTCTGTACAAGAAATTAGATATAAGTTAGTACAAATCATATAAAGTAGTGCCTAAAATGAAATCCATAATATTTTGTAACTTTAGTGTAACAGCTTTCTTTTAGGTTAACCAACAAAATTCTAATGTTAGGCGATATAGATTTAAAGCTCCAAATCAAAGTAAATTTGAATTTTATTTAATTTTTTAACTTTTTGTCTATACATTCAAATTTTAATTCATTTCATCCAATTAAATATATTTATAAAAATATTTAATTAAATAGTTTAGGTTAGGTTACGTTAAATACTGATACGTTTGTAAAATTTACATTTTAAAAACATAAGCGAACATCAACATCTTTCATTAATTTTAAAAAAGGAAATAGGTGACAATTTTTTTTTATCTAAAATTAAACAAAAATATCTAAACTATTATATTCTGAAAAAAAAAAAATAAAAAAAAAATAAATAAGCACTACTTTATTCAATTTGTTATTAACATAAACAAATTTGTTTTATTATAACATAATTGACTTTGGTAACAATTAAAATTAAATCTATCTTTAAAATTAAACAAGTGAGAGAGAGGAACTATTTACAAAAGCTGAAATGTATTGTCAATGTGCCAACGAACAACAAATACTAAATACTATAAAATTACTCGGGCTGTCCATCCATCGTAAATAAAATTTAACAAAAATAAAAATACGAGATTCATTTATATCAACCCTACATACAATTTTACTGTATTAATTTACAAGTCTACAACGTTAATGGTTTATTATTTATTTATTTTTTTTTTTAGATTTAATTTATATCTGCTAATTTATACATCTGAAAGAAAAAAAAGAAACAAAGTTAATAAAATATAAGTGTACAGGATAAACATATTAACTATACATACGTTTAAATAACTACACATAATTTAAGATTATATTAGATTTGTTAAAAAAGTATTCGATCTGATTTTTTCCTGTGAAAGCAAATGGAGTACAAGAGGTGACCTCCAGTGGAAAGTACCTTTATGTGTACACATTATTTTCTTTCCCCATCTGCAGAGGGTGTCAGTCACTGGTAGTCAGCATCTGAGAGAGAGTGTATTCAGTTCCGTTGATTTTTTCATGAAATAGGGTCTCTTCCTGGAGCTTTTTAAATTTTGAGAACAGCCAAAATTCATAAGGAGTCAATGTTAGGAGAGTACTGTGTCTGGCCAAGAAACTTTGAAACAGGTGTGAGGAATATGATGGTATGTTGTTGTAATGTTCCTGCTGCCACCAGTACGGTATCAGGAAGTGATGGAGGATACAAAGAAAAATTAATGTTTTGGCCTTGTGGTGACTCAAGAAATTAAAGAAAATGGTCAACATCATTCTGACACAGCTGGGAATTGTGCTTTTTTGGCTTATCAGATGGTGAATAGTATTCAGCATGTCCTGCAAGATTTCTAAGGAGAATTGCTTCTGCTCCACCGTTAAGAGTTTTGGCACTAATTTCACTGACATTCTCTACAAAATCAAATCCTCACTCAAAATAAATAATGTAACAAACCAGTGTTTATACAAGCCTTGTCAGAAAGTTCTCGGAAGGTGAGAATAATTTCATTTTTTGGATTTGTCGACCACCTACTGGAATGTGGATTGCTCTTCTCTTTGAAGTGGTTAATTTGTATGATGTCCATGGCATTGCCGCTAAATTCCTGTTGAATCTTCTGAATGGAAACTCACAAACTCACTGCCATTGATTGATACTCTCTATAGATACTGGCGACCGAATGCTGGTACTTGAACTTACCCTTGAACGATGGACGGGGAGTGCGGGGGAAGGGCATAAGTGGAGAAAAAAATACATTTCCCAACGCCGTTTTCTAATGTGATTTATCCTTTCAACGAAAAATACCTCATTTTTTTTAATATGATCGATTCTAAGCTTTATTAACATGTCAAGGTAATTATAATATCTTAAAAAAGACCTCAGATATAAGTTGAAAAGTATACAATTGTAATATGGAACTAGTTTATCTACCCACTGGTAGTACTGATGTTTTTAGTCAGGTTTGTAGCAGTATACTACCGATAGCCCAAGTGCCAGCATTCGCGCCGGTATCTATACAAGTGGGGAAAATTCATGCATGTACATGAAGGTACCAACAGAGATAACTTTCCACGTTTATATTTTTCTGTGAGATGAATTTAGGTCAGATACTTTTTGATTAAACCACATATTATGTATGTTAGGATTATATTAGGTTATGTTGGTTATTTCTATGTCAGTTAGAAGAAGGGGTTAACTCTGAATTATTAATAATGTTATAATAAGAAGAATGAATAAACCAGGATCGATATAAGGAAACATTTATTATATGTATAAATAAACAAATTACAATTACAAACTACTAATTTTCTAAAAATTAAATTGTTATGTAGCTAAAAAAAGATTTTCCAAATACATAAATTATCACGGAAATCATGTTTTCAACTCTTTAAATTTGACTTTCCTCATCCACATGGTTTTGGAAAAAAATTTGATCCCTGTAAGGTTCTTGCCACATCTTTATCAATTATTGAAGAATTGTATGATAATAATTAGGAATATGAGACCTAGGTTTTTAAATTCGATCAAGGCCATGAGCTATATCAGACAAAGTTCAGGTTTTTTTTTGAGCTTTTAATCATTGATTTTTTTCCCCCACATTCATTCCATTTTTATATCTTGAATGCAACTCTTGCTCTTACTTGAGATTATAATGGATAACTCAATGTAATATACTTCTTTATACCAATTCAAAAGTTTGATTTTTAGACATATGTGAGCTCAGGTTTTTTCATTCAAGCTGAGCCAAGGGTAAATTGAGCAGAGTTCAAGCAGAGCCTCGGATAAATCGAGCTTTAATCAAGCTTGAGCTTTTACCAAGTGCAAGCTTTAATTGAGTTCAAGGGTTTTTAAAAGTTCAAGCTTTTATAAAGTTGAGCATAAATCTAACTTTTAACGAGCTCAAGCTGTTATAGAGCTACAGTTTTTTTTTTAAGCTTCCGCTAAATTTTGGATTGAAATATAATAAGTATAATCTCAATAAGTATAATGGTTTTAGAAGAGGTATTACTATAGCCTCTAACCAAGCATCGAGAAAACAATGCTCCTCGGATATACGATTGTATATTTTAGGGAGAGTCAGCTTCCGCGAAGTTGGAAGGTGTTTGATCATACAATAAACTATCCTGTCCGGAAAATGTGGTATTTAATGCTGATTCTTCCGACAGACCTCCTGTGAAAGATATTGCTTCTTGAGGCATTTTATACAAACAAAAGGCATCACCATAAGCAGTATTTGAAGAAAAGTTAGCAAATGATGAGCCCAAAACATTAGCAATTTCATAGTTATTTATAGTCAAAGCTCTATCCTTCTGCTTAAGTTCCAATAAGGGAGCAGAGGGAGGAGGACCACAAACAGAACGTAAATTCTTCCACACCGTTGAAGAGGGTGTGGTTCTTGATATTGTGCCAATGTACTGAGCCCATGATTCTTTTCTACTCTAGTAGCAAGTACAAACAACAAATTGTAATTTTATATGGTATATTGATCGTTATTGCTACAGCTTGCAATGAAGTCCTAAGGTTCACAGACGTACCACAGATGGAGTTGTGAGCAAGTATTTTTAACTCCTCCATTAGCTCTGTCTGCAGTGATAAAATCAGTACGAAAAACTGAAAATCCTCTCAAACTAAATGAGTGGGGTTGATGGAGATGAGTCTCTTGCAGGCAAATTATTAAAGGGGGTGTATCACATACAAGAACCTTAAGATCTTCGATGTGACTTCTCATGCCGTTATTGATCCATTGTATCACACTATCTAAGTTTAAATTTTTGGGCATATTTTATGATTAAGATATAAATAATAATAATAATAATAATGGATTCGTTAACAAAAAGGGTTTGTACCTGTATTATTCTTTCCACCTGCCTGGCTTGAAAGAACTTCAGGAGGTTTAAGTTTAGTTTTAATGAAAATAAATAAAGTTCAAATGGTTCATAATTTATATTTTATGTTGAATTTTAATACATTTATTTTGCTGTAAAAAAGTCTGGGCGACATATATTGTAAAGTACATTTAGTGTATTGTCTATGGTAAGATTTATTTTTGAATGTCCATCAATCCGTGACCTTTGAGTACCGAACCCTTCCTCACGAGTACAAACTCCACATGAACAGATACACTATCAGTGCTAGTTGTAGTGCAATAGTTAATTGTCACGCTGTAGCAAACACTACAAGTATTAACTTCTTTTAAAACCCATATCAATAATCAAAGCAACATTTATTTAAAACTCAACTCTGTGAAATTCTGTTACTCACTGAACGTAATGAAAGTACTGTTAAAAATTCAACATTTGACTTTTATGAAGATAGCGAGGGGAGACACTATAAAAATAAAACAACTAAATCATGTGGACTAATATAGTCAAATTTGTATTGTAAGCATATTTTGGCAATGAAATATCCTTTTATAAAAATTACTTGACAAGTTTATAATTTGTGGTAATATACCTAACACAAAAATTAATTTTTCATCAAACTCTACATATTTTTCATTACAGAACATACTTGGGGACAGAAAAAAAAAAGTCAGTTCAGGAGTTATTGAACAAAATATTTCATGAAGATTATGATATTTATATTATGATATTACTATTATATTATAATAAATATTAAATCGTCACTATCTGCAATCATTTAATTGTCTGACAACAACATATTTAAAAAATAATAGAAACATTAAATGATATTTATATTATGATATTACTATTATATTATAATAAATATTAAATCGTCACTATCTGCAATCATTTAATTGTCTGACAACAACATATTTAAAAAATAATAGAAACATTAAATAATTATAAATAGCTCGAGTTGAAATTATGATGAATTATAAGGGTGAAGCCAACATATAGACCTATAGAGGAAGGGTGGACTAAAGAAGAGTGATAAAGGAAGAGCATATGATAGCAAAAGGTGTAAACAAAGCTACTCTTTTCTTTCTTCATTTATTTCCTTTCGCTCTACACAGGAAGTTAGTTCTACCATAGATGCTTTTATTTGTTTTTAGTTCTTAATAAGTATATAATACAATTTATATTAGAACAGAATGGATGTTCTAGACTGTTTGAATCATGTTGTATATTGGTACATTTACATTTTAAAGTGTTTATATAGTTTTATTTCACAAACTTTATGTATATAAATTATATAACTTTTACAATATAATTATATAACATCTGCTGTATGAGGTTACTATTGTAATTATCATTATTTTTTCACCGTTAACATCTAAGAGAGTGGTATATTTTCCAATGTTGTTTGCAAGAGACAGAGGCTCTGGAAGGCATCTTGCCAGAATGTTTGTTTCCATACCCTACGAGATATTGAAAACCATGGTTGAAAGAGAGAGATAGAGATAGAGATATAGGGATAGAGAGAGGGAGAGAGAGAGAGAGAGAGAGAGAGAGAGAGAGAGAGAGAGAGAGAGAGAGAGAGAGAGAGAGAGAGAGAGAGAGAGAAGGCTTAAACATATATTAAACAACAAGACAATGGTGGTGGCAGTATATTACGGATATCAGAGCATCGGAATAACTTGATGCCGGATGCTTGTTTCAAAAAGTAAGCAAGATCATATATATAAACAAAAACTATAAAAATGATTATATTATAATACATTTAAACAAGTAACTTACCTTACATCTATAAATTTCACAATAAATACACTGTTTATTCTGGTCTAAGAATCTGGCTTCTGCTGCATCCTTAGTGATATATGACAGCCTTGACAGACTCTTACGGGTTTTAATATTCGCAACCTGGAAATCTCAGACTCGAATCTACTGCACCTAATACCATTAATAGCAATATTATTAACAAATTAATGTGTAATATTATAAATTACAAAAAAAAATACATTAAGAGTAATTTTTAATTATTTAACCATTTTCTTTTGTTATTAAGGGATTCATACTACTACAGTGATAAAATGGCAGAATTATGTGTAGTTCGATGTTACAGTGTCATGTGCAAGGATTTAAGAATTATTGTGAAAAATATTCTATTCATAATTTTAGGACACATGTAGGCAACAGTATTTTGAAGAAAATTTCCTAAATAATTGGTTAAAAACCATAAAACCATAATAACAATAGTTAGTTTTTCAACTATTTCAGTTTAAAAGTAAACTGAAGGGAACTGTGTTTTTCCTCCAATTGATAGTTTGGATATTTATGAACAAATTCCTGCCTATTACATCAGTTTATATTTACATTTTGATAAAAAAGTGATAAGACTGCATGGACCCGTTTTGTCCTGGAACTGAACACCATAATGCATCTCATGATGTGCAAGGCTTTGCAACACTAATTGAGATTTAGAAGAATTTAATACTATTATGGCAAATTAGAGCAATTTAAATCAAAGAGAAAAATTTTTAAACTAAAAAACTGATGGCAATGTAAATGTTTTAATTGTGTATTTTCTAGTTATTTTCATTATATGACTCCACAAACTATTTTAAAAACTGTTAGTATATACAAACAAAATAAAACATATTTTAAACATACTTTGAACAAAACACTTGGCCACAGTTTCGACAGTGATGCCTTCTTTCGTAAATTGAGAAACGAACACCACAAGCTGCACAACTTTCTGCACCTTCATCTTTCAACCAATGATCGGCAACACCTCGACCAGGTTGATCACAAACACTCCAAGAGAAGACTCGACCTCGAGTATCTCCAACATACACAGTACGATGGTCTCTGGACAAAGTACATTCAATTAGAATTTATTTAGAAGATCATAATGATAGAAAAAATATGTAACTGATAGATACTTAGTTGAAAATAAGGAACATAAAGATGTTTGAATATAGAAAACCTTTACTTAACCCTAGAATTACTGATAATTTATCTTTAATAGTTTGTAGTGTACATTGTAGGTACACTAAATAAATTTAAAAAATACAAAATCATGGAAACATCAGATCTTGATTGTTTTAGCATAATTATCAGGATATATGAGATCCTGAACTTAATAATAATAATAATATATGGGATAAAAATATAGATACCTAGAAACAGCAATAGCAGTAATAGAAGCTGGTTCTGCATTATCCTTGCGGTCAAACGCAGTGTGCATGGTTAATTTGCTTCTAAACACCAACTGTCTCTGCCATTTGAAGCCTAAACCAAGGATGATATGTGTACATGACTGTTTCTAATATATAAAACAAAATATATTAAAAATCACCACTAATGACTGCTTGCAGTTGATATCACGTTATCAAGCAGTTAATAGCATTACCCACTTCAATTAAATAAAGTTAAAAAGATTTATTTAGCACTGACAAATAAAATACTTAATTATATACACCACAATAGTTACTAATAAAAAAATGGAAAAGATATATTTTTTAATGTTTTACCTACAATTTATATTGTTTTGGTCAGTGTTAAAAATGAAAATCCATAACTTTATATTGTTAAATATCTTGTATCTTTTTCGATATTGAAAAATAAATACAATTATTTAGTATTTATAAATAAATACTAAATAAATTTAATGTTCATTGTTTGGTGTCCAAGTCACTTTGTATAGTATAATGAGTAATAAATTATTTTATATTACCTTATAGATCCGTCATGTGACTTTGATTATGTCTTTATTACAAAGACGCGTTTCGGAGACGTATCTCCATCTTCAGTATTTTCACTCCGTAGAGGTCGTTAAAACATTAATATCACAAAAACATTGACACTATACACACAATTAAATAAATACACATATACGTTGATTTTAATATATATATATATATTTTTTACATGCGCACGGTTTCATGGTTCGCGAACTACTGGCATTACGGTGAGGCCAAAGTTATCTGACTATTGGTTGATCATATCAGTTTATCTGTAACTCATTGCCGTCTCATATAATGCATTTGATTGGAAGGACAGTTTTTCATTGAGGATATCGTTTGGTGATTGTTTAAATGATTTGTAAATTTCATATTCTTCAATGGCATTCATCATTGGTCTTTTTTAATGATATGGAGAGGTGTCAGGTTGGATTCAAAGTTAGTATACGAATGCTTGTTATCGATAATGTGTTGTGCAAAACTTGATCTAATAGTGTACAAGTTATTATTAGGCAAGTGTTCTTTATATCTATCTATGAACGATCTGCCTGTCTGTCCGATGTAAAAACTATCGCAGTCATCACACGTTATTTTATATATGCCTGACTTCTTCTCTGTAGGAATTTCATGTTTTTTACGCAAAATTTTTTGTATGTTATTATTAGTTCTGTGTGTGATAATGATGTTATGCTTTTGGAGGGCATTTTTTAGGATGGAAGGCATTATTTCAGTATAATCGGTAGCAACATATTTCTTTTTGTCTACTTTATTCTGTAAGATGTTATATTTTTTCGTCAATTTTGCCTTCTTTTGAAGATGGAGATACGTCTCCGAAACGCGTCTTTGTAATAAAGACATAATCAAAGTCACATGACGGATCTATAAGGTAATATAAAATAATTTATTACTCATTATACTAAATAAATACTTATTTAGTATTTATAAATACTTATTTAGTATTTATGGTATGAATTTTCAGGTCAAAATTTACCATGTGCCGAAAAATTGGTTGTAACACATTTCAATTTGGACACAAATTTTTAGTTGTTTTCTGTCAAATTATGTCATTCCCACAAACTTGCCACCCTGGTTATGGGCCTGTGCTTAAATCCATCACCGAGTATGTGTGACCAAATTTAAGAATTAAGTTGCATATTTTGGCTACTATCTATCCTCTTAATAAAAAGCAGCAAAAAACTTTGGGAAAAAAAGTGTACTAGAAAATTTATGATTTCTTTAACAAACTAGAACACAATTTAAAATGTTTTTTTATTCTTTTAGTTGTATATATTATTTTATATTTAATAACTGTAATTTTATGTATCTAAATTTTACTTTACACCATTTAGTAGTTTACACCATAATAAATTTGATTTAAAAAACCCCTATTTTCAATATTTTAGCCAATAAGTATTTATTTTCTGCAAGAGAAACTACACACTAATTACCTTGTCTAAGAGTATGCTGATTGTTGCGTGTTCTACGAAGAGATACTGGAGGTAAAACAGGATCTTCTTCCTTAGTTTCCCCATCAGCAGTAACGACTACAAAGCTATCAGTAAGACTTGTATCACTCTTGCTAGGCCTGATACCTATACTTTCATCACAAGTATCAGCATCAACCAAGCCAAAACGTCCTGGATTGCATTCTGATTTGCGGAACTATAAGCATTTACATAATGTCATGAAAGTCATTTGGTTAAATATTATAATAAATTAATAAAAAAAACTAAAGGAGATAAATATTGTCTAACTAATTAGTTAAAATAATATTATATATTAATTTATTTATACATAATTCTTATAAACAATACAAAGTACCCGGACTACAAATTTAAGAAAAGATAGAAACAACAGTTGTTATTGTTGAACAACTGATACAAAGGAGGTTAGGTTATTCAAGATTTATGTTTTAAGAAGAATATCTGCATAATACTAACCAGTATCATAACATTTTTGGAGAGAAGTAATATTAATTGACAGCAATAGCTAATTAATAAGCAGTAATCTACTTCGACCAACCTGTAATTAGGTAACAAGTACAAACATCAAATTGTCTGAATTCATTTTTCAGTATCCAAGTCACTAATATATATAATAAAGTACTATACCCTAATTTTCCGTCAGTGAACTTCTTTTTCTTTAATCTTGACGCGTTTCGAGATTTTTATCCCATCATCAGAAATTCCCTCTATGGATGGAGGTCGTCAAAACGTTAAATACACAAACACATACACATAACGCACAACACATTTAAAAAACACAGTCTGTAGATGCGCATCTTACGGCCCCGGAATGTGTTGTGCGTTATGTGTATGTGTTGTGTATTTAACGTTTTGACGACCTCCATCCATAGAGGGAATTTCTGATGATGGGATAAAAATCTCGAAACGCGTCAAGATTAAAGAAAAAGAAGTTCACTGACGGAAAATTAAGGTATAGTACTTTATTATATCAAATTGTCATTTTATATAGTGTAGTGATTGTTATTACAGAAGTACCATAAATAGAGTTTTGGGCAAGTAGTATTGCCATTCCACTCTTATAGTAGAGGGAAATTGTAATTTGATAGCGATGTGATTGCAGTCCGATTATTATTTTTTTAATTACATATTCTGTAACAAACAAATTCTGTAAAATTAGGCCTGTGCTTCGCAACAAAGTTGCACAAATATGAGATTTTATGTATTGCAAGTGCATCACTATACTATTTTTTTATTATCTTCGGTTCTGTTGGTCGTAAAAAAATGCAAACTACTTATGGATGAATACTTATCGACCTGATCCGGTAAAAATACTTTAAAAATGAACCCTAACCTCAAAAAACCAGAAACTTCAGGTTTATTTACTAAATATGCAATAATTAACAGGAAAATCGTTGGATTTTCATAAAAATCGGAGGAAATATGTATTTTGATGCTAATAAACACGTGGTTAAAATATTTGAACTACTCCAAAGGTGTAGTAAGGTGTAGATATCTACTCCACATCACTCTGGAGGATATTAAAACCAAGTTGGTTGAACAATCTGTAATGGATGTTACTCTGGTTATGAGAAGTGAGAATAGTAAGAAAGTGCCAACTGCTTCATTAGTGTTGACATTCTGCACACAAACAGTACCAGCATAATTTATGCTGATTACCAATGGCAAGTAGTTAGACCTTACGTCCAAAACCCTCGATGTTGTTTTAAATGTCAAGGTTATGGACACATGAGTTCTACGTACGCAAAGCCAGAGGTATACGGTCAATGTGATATGAATGTTTACAACAGTAAGGATTGCAAGAAAGATGCCAAATGCCTCAATTATGGAGGCATTCTTCCTGCTCATTCCTTTTAACTGCACCAGATACAGGGAGGAGAAGGTTATTTTGCCTATCATGTTGAAAGACTAAATATCTTTCTCTGATACCAAAAGCTGTATAAAGCTAGCAAACCTACATTTATAGGAAAATCTTTTGCTGCTGCACCCAAAAGGGCACTTTGTGAAAACTGTGAAGAGCTGACTAAGACAGTTACACTAATGATGGAGAAGATGGCCCCTTTCTCCCAAAGTAATCCGGGTATGACTAACTTTTCCAAGAAGAACATAATATGGCCAGAAATTTAAATTTAAATTCTGTGATACAATGGAATATTAGCGGAATGAGAAGTCACATTGAAAATTTAAGGTTCTTATATGTGATATTTCCCTCTTGCTTATTTGCCTGCAAGAGACTTATCTCCCCATCAACCCCGCTCATTTAGATTGAGGGGGTTTTTCAATTTTTCGTATACTGATTTTGACACTGCAGACAGAGCTAATAATAATAAAAAAAAAAAAAAAAAGTTATAATGTAATGCAGTTGGATTTTTTTTCCATTACATGTGGTAAGATGAAGAAAAAAATATTGGTAAAATTCGGGCCTGTGTTTCGGAGAAAAATTATACAAATGTGCATTTTAAGTGCATTGGTACATTATTTTTTTTAATATCTCCAGTTCTGTTGGCTGTAGAAATTTTTTAAAAAATGCAAAATACTCGTGGATGAATAGACTATCAACCTGATCCGGAGAAATACTTTTAAAATGAATTATAACCTCAAAAACCAAAATGTATGAAACTTCAGCATTTTTTTATACTAAAAATACAATAAATAACGGGAAAATCAGGTCATAAAAATTAGAGAAAATGAGTATTTTGATGCTATAAACATGCTATAATTTTAAAAAAATAAATCTGTATTTTTAAGGTTCCAATTTGCATTATTTAAAAAAAAAAATTCAAATTACCACCATTGCAAGAGTTTGTTACTTTATTTAAAATTTTGAAATACTTTAAGGATTCAGAAAAAAATAATAAAATTTTCACTTTTTTGCCATTTAATAAATAAAAATTTAATTCGAAACTCCATTTTTATTTATTCATTTTTACTATTAGAATGTGGTTGATGTTATAGCTTGTCCGGGGTTTAGTTTATTTCGTACAGTGTAATTATTATTTTGAATATTAAACAATTTAGATTAAATATTTTGTATTTCATGAAAAAAAAAAGTATTCACTAAAACTTATTCCGTTTTTTTTTACTACCCTACTGGTCTTATTCTTTAAAAAAACTACCTCTCATTGTAAATATTGAATAGAAATAGCCTCAATGCCATTTATTTGTAATTACATTATGCTAAGTTCAATGTTAGAAGGAAATTTTAATGATACAGAAGGCAATTGTGAGCAAGTTTTTGAAATTAAAATATAAATGTAACACACTCAAATATTTCTCCCTCTAACTATTTTACAATATTTCTGACCAAATGCAATGTACTCCTTGGTTCTTTGAAGAGCTATAACAAGTTTGTACCTGTGGATTCGTTCTCGCAGAAGATCTTCGCCTCCTCACAACAGGTACTGGAGGTTCTCTATCTTCATCACTACACATTTCTTTCTCTTCAGACTGTATATCAGGCTCTTTCTTTTTATTATAATTCTCATTTTCTTCTTTATCATCTCCTCCATCCTCAGATAAACTGCTTTCTGAACCACTTTTAGCTACAATACCTAATTGAAAAATCACAGATTTATTGCTAAACATACAACTAAAATACACATTGTACAATGAATGCATAAAAATAAAAATATTACATACACAAGCTATATAGCTCCCTACTGCACAACTTTTGTTATCATTAATTAGGTATTAATATAGAATCAAGAATGATATTTCATTAATTTTCTTTTCGCTAAAGACAAAACACATTTTTCATAGCAAATGTAAAAAATACAAATAATAAACACCCATATGATTAAAATATAATTTAAAAAAATTAAATAACTATATGGCACAAAGTAATCAAATATTAAATTAACAAAGTCCAATAATTGCAATAACAATTCATTTTCGTTTTAGTTATTAGATAATGATGGCTTATTGATATTGTTTATGTGGATAGTTTAGTCTGAGATTTTTTTGGGATTAGATTGCAGTATTACTTTTAGTTTTCAACGTGGCCTTAGGCTATGTTAGCTCTTCACATTTTTGATGTTCTAGGTTACAGAAGTTGATTCATTTTCTTGAAACATTGTGAATTAGTTTTATATACACATATAGCAAAATATCTAAATAAACCATACCACTAACTTGAACAATTAATTCCATTGAAACGTAAAATATAATAAATATAAACAAAACAATATCTCTGTCATATGAAGCAGTGTCTTCCAACTACAAATAACCCATTAAATACACACTCCTCAGCAAAATAACACGCACTTCAATTACGCTTTAAAACTGCCTACATATTTTAGAGACTTTGGAAGTCTATTAAATAGAGCAATTTTGGCCTGAACAGGGAGTTTTTTTTTAATAAATGTTCAATCTAAAACTAATTGGCCATTAATTACTCTCGGTGTAGGAATCCTTTTACTCAGTGGATCCACAACCAATGACCTGCGGTGATTTCTTGAAATAGGTGCAATTATAAAAATGGGATGCTGTTGCTTTATTAATTTCCTTAACTTTTAATTATTTGTACAATACATTTTCTGACTTATTATTTAAGAAATGTTAATATATATATATATATATAAATTATTCTACTATTACTAATAATTGTGGTCAAATATTATTTCAAATAATTATTGTTAATAGCAAAAATAAAAAATAATCTGATCGCATCTAAAATTCCTTCCTTTATGTGCTGCGTAGCAAATAATAATATTATTGTCAACATAAAAGGTATATATGAAAAGAAATAGAGTTAGTCATCATGGTACTTATCCAATCCTTTAATTCAAACCAACTTATACACAGTCTTAGTAGAACATCTAACTGTGGATATATCCACTATAGAATATCAACTCACAATTACTATCAGGGACTCAGCCCTGATGCGGTCTTACAGCTATGAAAACAATAGCATCACAGTAATGCTGCAGTTATCCCATTATAAATTTTTTGCCAGACTGTATATTTGGTTGAAGATCAAATTTTTTACTTTCTCTCTCTCTCTCTCTCTCTCTCTCTCTCTCTCTCTCTCTCTCTCTCGTCATCACTAACCGGATAAAGATAAAAATAATATCAATGATGGTACAATTTGTGTGCAAATAAAATTTTACTGATTTTAGAGTTTAGTTAACAAGTAAAGACTACAACGGTATTGAATGAAAAGAAATTATTTGTTGCTGAAGTTGGTAATTACTAGGGATGAGATGACTAACTTACCAATTAATCATAATCGTGATGATAAATCGCTGATTCATACTTCTCTTACCAATTCAGGCTTAACAAAGATCGCCACAAAAAAAAATCCTTAAAGGCAAAAACCTTTGGGTCATCATAGCCTTATGAAAAATGAAGGTAAAATAGAGATCTTTCCCCTTGATATTTCTCATTAAACCGGGAAAAGGTTATCAGTGCATAGGAAGATATATTTTAGTTGAAAACAAAAAAAAGCTAACTATAAAATAAATGGCGAACATTTTTACGAAATGTATAATTTATTACTTTAATAAGTAGTTCTGTAATTATTTTCGGTTTATATCATGACAATTCCATTCTGAAAAATAGAACTGTAAATAAGTTCTCCCATTTTACATTTACTGTATTAGGTCTATTCCTCTTTCACTCTAAGTGACAGAGCACTGTTGTCTGTTTGCTAAAAATTTTGTAAAAGAGTAAAATTATGGAATAATTTATTATTGTACTCAAAGCATGTGTTTATACCGTTGGTGCGTATTTACACATGTGTGTTATCTAACAAAAGATAGACTATAAGGTGTGACGATAGAATAGTAGTGTTAAATCTAGTGGAAATAGAAATGAGGTGGGAGATCTTATTGGTCTTGAAATGGTATTTGTATCTATTCATTTTCAGGTATACACTTAGGCACTTTCCATTTACAATTTACAGTCACCTATAGTACCAAAACATAGGTACAATTTATGACCAATTTTATAGTACAATTCTGATGATAGTTGTTTGATCTTAATTTGTAAAAATAACCAACTAAATAACTAGAGAAACAATTTTTTTTCCAGTAATTAAACAATTTTATTTTAGAAATAAAAATAATTGAGGATTGTCAAACTGGAAACCAAATGTCTTATCCCCATTTTTCAATATTTTTACCAATTTTAATTCAGATTTTACTATATATATATTTGATTGGCAAAATATTATGCAAACCTTTCATCAAATATTTTGTAACTTTAATGTAATAGCAGATATTTCTTGTTGAAACTTCATATTCAAGGATAAAATAAAGCAAAAGCTTAAAGTTTCAAATATTTAATAGTATAAATGAGCTACAATTGTTTCGCCTTGCGGCATCGTCGGGCAACTGATAATTTACAGGTATAGACAACTATTTAAACATAAGTACTGAGGAAACATAGTTCATTAACCTTTATCTACCTGCTAGGTCATCCCCCTACCTTCCCCGATTTCTCTATTGTATTTCAGTTTCCTGTACTTATGTTTAAATAGTTGTCTATACCTGTAAATTATCAGTTGCCCGACGATGCTGCAAGGCGAAACAATTGTAGCTCATTTATACTATTAAATATTTGAAACTTTAAGCTTTTGCTTTATTTTATCCTTAAATATTTTGTAGCCAATTTTACGTTCACACTCAGATTTATTTATAAAATCATGCAATTCGATTTAGTTATTTTGTAAACTCAACTTGGACTTTTCAGACTATGAAAACGTAATCAGTACACATATGTGTGTATATAGCATACTATGATAATGAAAACACAATCTGTGGTCCTTCTACAATTGAATTTAAATAGACAAAAATGAATTATGTCAGAATTGATGAATATTGTCGAAGAGAAAAATTATGGATTGAGAATAAGAAATTATAACAAACATAGAGCAACTACAATATTTCTTTTACTATGCAGCATAAACTCTCCTGTCCCTCAATTCTTTTATTTTTCTATTGGTCCTCTCTTAGTCTACAGACTAAAGGACGGGAGAGGGTTGCTGATAATGAACTTAATATTCAGTAATGCAACCACTAAACACAGACATAATAATAAGATAGATCCAGCAGGTAAAAGGCTCTGGATAGTTTAAAATGTCCCCCCGCCCCTCCTTACTCTTTTAAACATTTTTGTTATTTCGGTTCTCAACTAATACAATTTTTAATTATGTTGTTTTAATTACGTAAATTAACTTACAAAATGTAATTAGTTGTAATAAATTTAAAAAATAAATTTCACCAATTATTAAATAAAATAAAATAGTTTTCTTCTGTCAATTAAAGCCGTAGAATTAAGACACATTTCTTTATTTCCCTGTTTAAAAACAATGGAAGAAAACAAAAAATATAGCGAATAAAACCTTTATCAAAATATTAAAAAACTGGTCAAACACAATATTTTTCCAGTTTAACAATACTTAACTATTCCCAATAGAGAAATAAATTAAAATAATACTACACCAATTGTGAAAGCAATTCTGTTTACTTCAGTCAAGGAGTCTGATCAAACAAAAGCTTATTTACACTCGTTATACTATAAAATATAAATACATTACTTTTTACTACACATATGCGAGAAAGTAATGTATTTCAAATGACAAGTTTTTTAAAAGTTAGATGTATCAATCTGAGTCTGACTGAAAAGAAATGCAACTGTAAACAAGTTCAAGGGTAACTAGTCCTCCTCTCACACCGCTTACTTTTTCATTCTAAATGACAGAACACTGAAGCTTACCTTTGATATGTCACACACGCATAGCCGCCTATAGTTGAGTTAATTTGACACTGTATAATAAACTATTGCATTTATTATCCTTACTTTAATCTTCATTCTACAAAAGAAACACTGAAATGATTTAATGAGCACTAATTGTAATTGGTATCACTGATTATTAAAAATAAATCATAATCAGTAAGGCTTGAATCGTCTCATCTATAGAATTACTTTATTAAATTTACCTTCTTCGGTAGTAGCAAATTCTGCAGAAATGCTCATCTGTTTGACAAGTTGTTGATGCACTCTTCTTTTGGTTTGGTGTTCATCTTTTTCAGTTTCTTTTTCTTTGTCAGAAAGCTTTATGTCAATGATTTCTGCAGGAGAACTTTCTGCTTCTTTTGGTACTTGTACATAATCCATTGACCACATCTGTGAAGAGAAAACAGTTTTAATCATCAAATTAGTTTATGTAACAATGCACTAGTATTTTTGCTGATTGAGCTTACTTTTAAAAATCAAAAGGACGGATGGATTTTCATGTGGTTTTGTTTTATTTCAGTTTAGTTGTATGTACAAACTTTTTGAATTATAGCTCTAAAATAATTACTTTAAAAAAAGAATAAAACTTGTTTGTCTGAACTTGTTTTGAACTGTTTGACAATTTCTCAATCATCTCTTAAAGATTCTAGATTTTCAATTTAATTATTTTAACAAATGTAAGAATTAGCGAATGGGGAATTTTGAAGTGCCTCTAATTTTGACTTTGTTGTGTTTAGGAATAAACATTATGAATTTCCACGGGATGTGAAAAGATTTTCCTGGAAAATTCTTTTATAAATTATTAAAGGATCTTAGATTGGGGAAAACAAGAATAAATAGTTAATTGAAACCTGTATTCAAAGAAGCCCTGGAAGTATCTCACTGTGGTAATAATGTACAACATTGATCATATTGAGTTTGACTACAGTCGGTACTCGGTGAAATTCCATAATAATTTCATCCCCACCTTCATTCCTAGATGTTAGTGATAAGTTGATCTGTATTTTAGTTTTTAGTTCTTAGTTGTCTGACGATGCCTAACGGCGAAACAGCTGTAGCAATAAATTGTTGTTTGTGAAATTATAAGTGCTTTTTCATTTTTGTTTTGCCTTACAACATTGATAATGAGATTAAATAATAAAAAAGAAAAGGAAATTCATTTAAAATATACTTTTGAAAAGGAACTCATTTAATTTGAAAGGAAAAATAGTATTTTTTTTTTTAGCAAAATTTAATTTTTCACAGTAAAAATTGAAAATAAAAGTACTAAATTTACATGTACATAGGTGACTTATATATCGCAATGCAATTCATATGAATTTATAAATGGTAACTTTTAAAGCTTTCAACCGTCAAATATTATGTAAGAAACATCACATTATAAAACAGTGTTAATCAATACGATATTGACTATATTTAAACCATCGAGGCAAACACAACATCAATAGGTAAAATACTTAAAAGACAACTCATTAGGGGTGTGCCTGCCCAGATTTTTTAATTCGAGACGAGTCTTACAATCGATCTCGAGCTTCAATTGCCTTCAACTTTTTACCAAGCTCGAGGTTTTTAACAAGATTAAGCTTTAATTGAGAGTTTAAAGAGCTCTAACTTTTATCAAGCATTTTAACCCTAGAACCGTCTACTATAAAATCATTTTGCTTATATTTTAATCTCTTTTTTTTAAAAAAATTAATAAAAAATAATAATATTATGCAAAACACAACTTGTTATATATAATTTTACTCAGAAAGGTAGAAAGAATTTATCTTTGTAATGAAACAAATGTTTAGATGCAAAGGTTTTGTAGTAAGTCTGTTGGGAATAAAAAAAATGTGCAAGAAAATGAAGTGAAAACACCACAGAAAAGCCAATATTTTGTAATGTAGTTGTGAAAAAAAGTTGATAAAAAAAATTAATCAGTTTATAAAATTCACATGTTGAAAAATCAATTTTTTATGATGGAACAAAAACTTTCTGAAAAGTTAAGATTATTTTTAAAAATTCACCAAAAAATTATTATTAAGCAAAACGCAACTTGTTATATACCATTGTTTAGAGAAATGTAAGTACAATTGAGAATGAGAAAAGTTGTCTTCACGACAAAAAACTTTTAACTTAAAAGTCACAAACAAATGTGCATAAAAATTTGTTTGGACAATTCAAACATTTACAATAGTTGTAGAATATAGATATGAAGATAAAATCTGTATCAACATATCAACAAAACGTAATAAATAATTCACAATAAATTATAAATCAAAAACTTTCCAAACAATAATTTACTGCAACACTTTTCTGAGAAAAATACATAATATTACTATTTTTGGTGACTTTTTCAAATTAGGAATAACTTTTTAGCAAATTTTGATGTTTTACATAACAAAACTTTTTTTCATATAAAAATTTTATAAATTGATTTTTGTTTTTACGAAGACTTTATCCACAACTTTATTACAAAACTTTTGTATATCTTAAAAAAAAAAGTTTTAAAAAAAAGAAATTTTTATACACTTTCCTTCGAATTTTTAACTTTTTTGCACATTTTGTTATTCCTAACATCAAAATCAACATATATATATATATATTTCATTTCACAGATATGCACCTTTCTGAGAAAGGAGAAACATTTCACACTATAATGTTTACAGGTTGAGTAATAGTTTGGCTATCTCCCGTATGACATAGTGCTAAAAAAAAAAGTCTAGAGAGTTACTTGCTAAAACTTTAAAATAATTGAGCAAATGTATGTTTTCTTTATGCTACACAAAATTTTAAAGAAATTCTATCTTCTCATATATTGTGAGTAGCTGAATTTGAAATCCGTTATTAACATAATTGGATGAACAAAACAAAATGTATATATAACAAAGACAGAAGTCAGATAATTAACAAAGTAAGATTGGTCTTTTAACAAAATATGTCACTGACAAGCAATAGTGGAGGCAAAAGCTGCCAAGTCTTGCTAAAATAAAATAACAAAGGCTGTAAGGGAGTAGTAAAAAATATATATTACCACTTACTATTGCAGGACTTAAGGATGTTTAATATCAGTTATTTAATACTTACTCCGTCTTGTGACTTATTTTGAAACATATGTTACGCGTTTAAAATCTGTGACTTGAATAAGATTACTCAAAAATGAGTTTTAATAACTTTAAGGATGTTTGCCAGTATTTCTTACTAATGAATAAAGAATTATTTAATTTCTACTGGAAAACAACAGCGCCAATAATTCTTGAATTGGTCTTCTTACTTACTCTGACTACGCCATCTGTTGATCCAGTCATGACTACATTCTGACAGTCCCATTCACGACATTGTGAGAATGCTACACATAAGATCTGTTGCATTCTATCTGCTCGTCCTACACATGTATTAACACAAGCGAGTTCTTCACCATTGATACTCCACAAGTGTAACCAAGTACCAGCACATGTTGCTATATCACCCTTTAACAGAAATATATAAGTATACTATTACTTCTTAAAAACGATTTGATTACACTTAATCATTGCAGATACATTTTGAATAAGTTAATTAAGAGACTTATAACAAATTTAAATTACATTGTTGTTGTAATAATACATGGAGGGCCTACGTTAATGTTTAAAGCATCATAAGTATGTGGGATATGAAATATTAAAGTTGTAACTTGTAAATAAATCTTAATCGAGAACTTTATGATAGAACTTTTCATTAAGTAGAAAGAAAATAGGAAAAAGCTTCAAAGCACTATAGTGAACGCAAATTTGCCACATATTTATGGAGTACATGTAACTACATATGACAATCCTAAAGTGCCCTAGATGGATCTACACCTTTCTTCTTTCTTCATCTGATCTTGGAATAAATCCCTCTCATCTTTCCTAACAGTTCTCTTTTGACCACTCTTGTTCTCTTCCGACCCTGAAGAAGCTATTAACACTTGTGAAAATGGTATTGAGCATGGGTATGCAATTCACTTAAGTTTGTGATTTTCCCAGAATTGTTATGGAGTAACTGGAAAAGAAAACTTTGTTTATATATATATATATATATATATATATATATATATATATATTGCGCATGAAAGATATATATTTTCATATATATATATATATATATATATATTTGTTTATATATATTACGCATGAAAGATTGTTATCTATATTTTCATAAAAAAATAAAATAACTGATAATAATTTGTATTCAAGTTAAATTTTTCCAGCTCTTTATGTAATATTTTGATAAAAAATAAAAATTATCAAAATTTTGTAAACGCAACATCTGTCTACTAAATAATATATTGATAACACTTACATAAACGTGTTGTAGTCGGGCAGTGAATAAATCAAAGAGCACGTTGGATGGAAGTTTTTTAGAGTGTGTTCTCCCTCACGGTTCTTTTGATCAGGGAAGCAAAATATAATGACAAGGATGTGTAGTTTACCTTGGACTTGGAAAGTGGATAATCCAAACTCTAATAAGATTGAGAATTTTTAACTTTGTGTTAACGAGTAATATTGGAATACATTTCTTATCCCAGTATTACTGGTATTCTGGGAAAGTTTCAGCGTGGTTTTAGAAGTGGTAAAAGCACTGTAATGGCAGCAGAGCAGCAGAGTTTATACGTTTTTGATAAAATTAATGAAAAGAATAAGGTCGCTGGAGTATTCCTGGATTTATTAAAAGTATTTGATAGAGTGGATCATGAAACTCTTCTTATAAAATTGGGAAACGATAGAGTTTGCAATAAAATTCTGCAACTAATACATTCATATCTTTAGAATAGGCGACAGTATACTGAAATTATACATGATGATGGAGAATTATCAAAAAGACACAAATCTGAAATTAGAAATGTGAATTATGGAACACCTCAAGGGTCTTTCTTGGGACTGTTTTATTTGGACCTATTTATATGTTATGTGAATGACTTTCAAACCAAGTTGCTTCCAAACCATTTTATTACAATGTATGCTGATGATATTTCTGGATTTTGTTGGCAAAAATCTGTAGAGGCAAAGGAAATGGATATCTGCACATTTATGGGTAATTCTAAAAGAAATTTTTGAGGCTGATAATTTAAAAGTAAATATAACTAAAACAGTATACCAAACACACAGACCACAATTCTCACAAAAAATACGCCTAAGTATCAGACGCGTTTCAACGACAAGGTCGTCCTCTTCAGTGAGATACGAGCTACACCAATCAAACTATAACTTATTATAAGTTATAATTATGTAAGAGGACGTTATGATTATAAGGCTTTGTCTTTAAACCACAAGGAAGAATAATATATATTATATATGCCAAACATGTAAATGTGTAAAATCTCAATAGCTTACTTTCTTACACAATTCACTAACAATATAACATTTGATGACAAATAATGAAAAAGAACTTTTTCTGAATAGTTATCATTTAACAAACCATATAGACAGTAACAAAAGTATATACATTGGTTTGAAAAGATGAATAAATAATTTCCACAACTAGTCAAATGTGACCATAGTAGAAATACAACAAAGTTTTCCATAGATTAGAATTAAAACAAACTTACCGTTAGATCATTGACAGCGACTGCTGCAATGGGGGCTGCATGACCTCGTAGTTGTCTAACAAATATCCTACGAGACAAATCCCACACAATAGCTGTAGCATCTCTTGAACCGGATACTATCACATTGTATGCAGGACTGGCTGCAAGGCATGTAACTGCATCACTGTGTCCATAGAGGCATTGCAGTACAGCAAGCTGTTTGTGTCCATATTCCCACATTGTCACAACCTGAAGAATAATTCAGCTCATAATCTTAGCAGGTCATAAATCGAAAATTCCACCCACCTCCCTTTAAATTTGATAATATAATATAGCATATTTGCAGAAATTTTATAGGACTAAAGAAACAAACTTTTCGTAAACAATTTTGAAGGGGAACTAAAAAATTTTAAATCACAACCCGTAACGAGTAATATATGATTTTAAGATCTAGAAAAATTCCATGTAAACAGGAAGTAGCTATGGTATTGCTAACTAAAATGGCAGCTGCTAGAAATTTAGGTTGGTGGTTATGTTTATTATTATTTATGATTGTTTTAGTTTTAAATATTTGATTACAAAGGTGACAGCTAAATTAGAGAATGAGAACAATCATGTATTGCTATTAAAACTAAGTTGGGAATCATGGTCTCATTTAAATAATGATTAGGGGGGGGGGGGGGGGTCCAGCTTATGGAGTTTTTAGAAAACATGTTATGATACACCTTATTGGAAAACTTGTTTATTGTAAAAAAAAACAAAAAAACTGAAAATATGATTTTGTTTAGTGAGCACTATTCAAAATGGTGGCTTAAGAATACTAGCTTAATAAACAAAGTAGCGTCAATTTGTATTTTGAGTTTTTAAGACAATCAGTGAGAAATTATGTTTCCAACCTTGAAATCAAAACAGGAATCAAATATGTGGACATCAAACATTAATTCATCCAAAAAAGAAGTAAATGAAGAATATGTTGATGTTAACAAAATGCAAACTGAAGATCAAAACGCAGATAATTAAAATTTAACACTGTTTAAACAATTAATTATGGTAAATTAGTCTAGCTGGAAGTAGTATTATAGTTACATAAATGTTATTGACAAGTTTTAAAATTAATACAATTAAATAATTGTTGACTTTATATATTATGAAATTAGTATTATTAATCAGGTCTATATGAATAGTTAGACTGAAACGTTCAATCTTGTAACATTTATATTCTGAAAGTTGACTTTTTTTTTAAACTGATTAAATGTGTTATACATTTATCAAACAATATTTTCCATCACTTAATATCCTTTCATCAGTTGGTATAAAAGATATAACAAAACAAAACACAATTATTATTATTATTAAATATCGTGACAGTGTCACTGAGTTTAGGACCGGAAGTCTTTCATGACAGTATCATGTCACAGATATAGTAAAGAAACTGGCAAGGACTGTGTTCCTTGATTAGGAGTCTAAGGCATCAACTCCCACATAATTATATTAGGAACACATATTTTGGTTTCTTTCAAAGTGAGTTCAGATATGGGTTCTATATATGGCGGAACAATATTGGCATTTTATTAAAACTTTAAAAAAATTATTAGATTAATAAATTAGAGGGAACATTGTAGACCTATATTTCTTAAGTTAAAAATGATGACTGTGCTGACTTATATTAAATCAAAACAATCTGATATTAAATAGAAGTCACAAGTTCACATGTGCAGTACTAGAAATAGTCACATTATAGATAATGTTTTAGGTGTAAGTTTTTAAAAATAAATTATGCGTGGAATTTAAAAACATCCCCATAAAGTTATTTAAAATTATATTGTATAAATTTCTATTGGAACATCCGTTTTATGATATAAATGAATTCCTTAGTGCAAACATTGTGATTGATGCTGAATTAAATATAATAGCTTTGTAAGACTAATATTAAGTTTCACTCTAGAAAAACCGCAGAAATGTTCCATCCATACACGCAGTCTGAAGTGCTGTGTAGTGCAGTTTTGTTTTATTTTATTTTTATTTCCAAATTGCAACATGGCTGATTAGTTAATTGGGATCATGGCATTTGGGATTTTTCTGGAGGCCCAATCTCCAAATTGGATGGGTTAATTGCTTATTTAAACGAGATGAGTCGGAGATTGGGCTATGCCCAAGTACAACTTATTTGTTAATTAGTGTTAGTGTTGTGCAAGTGTTTAATTAGTATTAGTTTTAATTCGGAAATGTAATATTAATTCATATATTCTCTTCAAAGCTGGGTAACCTATGGTACATGGGCTGACCTGGGGTAATGATTTAGATCTCACATAGGCTAGGACATACAAATATATTTCTGTCACAAAGTTGGTTTACCGAATTATTGGAAAAAAAAGTTTTGAATATAAAAATATTAAACTACACAATTATTCCTAGTTTCCCTGTCCAATTGATAAATGTTAGTAACAGCTAATGAATATTGAATAATTTCTAAGAACTATAATTTATTTACACCAGTTTATTCTGATACATAAAGTAATACAGGTACTGTTGAAAGCTAAATACTTACCGAGCTAGTCCCTGCAGTCACAATCACTTTGCTGGAAGGACAAACACATGCTACCAACTCTCCACTGCCTTGCATCACTTCTTCACACACTAATGCAGCTTTATCACTGTCATAGCTACCAACACGTAAACTATGATCAGCAAATCCCCAAGCAACATAACGAGAATATGATGGAGGTACTAATACTTTGTTTTGTTCCACTGCTAGAACAGTTTTCTCATATTGTATGATTTGTCCAACTGGTCCTTTAACTTCTGAAATATTGTCAATGAAAACATAAATTATGAATGTATATAATAAATAAACAAAAGTGATATAAAAAGACAATAATTAATTTATGATGATTATTACTGTGAAAAAGTAAAAGATTAGAGGAAATATTTAGAGAGAACAAAAATTTGGCTTCAGACAAAGGAGATCGACTGTGGATGCAATCTTTGTGTTAAAGCAGGTCGTACAAAAAAATGGCCTTTACCAACACAAAGAAAGCTTATGACAAGGTACAGAGAGGAAATATATGAATGAATTTAAAAGGAATTGTGTGAGAATAAGAAACATATGAAAAGTTAACAAAATTGTATAAGAATAGAAGAAAAATACTCTGACTGGTTCCAAACAGAAAGGAACTGTTTTATCATCTTTTCTCTTTAACATAATAATGGATGAAGTTATAACAGAAGTACTTGCCGATAGCAGAGTAACTACATGTGACAGCATGAGTGGAAGGAAACTGAGGACCTGGAGAAAGAACTAGCTCAATGATAAATGAGCAAGGGGATTGGGGAAGCACGGAATGGATAAAAATTTGGAAAAGAGTAAGATACTGGAGGTGGTCAGAAACAACAAACGAAAAAGGAAAGTGACACTGCAAGAAAGTATTTCGAGAGTGTAAATGAGTTCAATTACCTTGGAAATTAGATCCCTGTCAGTGGTGTGATACAAGAGGGGATAGAACAAAGGATATCCAAGAGTGGCCAGGTTTACAAAATGGTAAAGAATGAAGACCTTCGGGACAGTCGCAAAGTTAATCACTGAAAGAAACAATCAAGAGGAAACGTTTGCAATGGTTTGGGCATATAATGAGGATGGAGGAAATCAGAATACCTGCAAGAACACTAGAGAGAATAAAAATGGGAAGACAATCTATGGGAAGGCCACAAACAAGACTGGAGAATGGGAATGGAAAAGGTTGTGGCAGATGACCCACCAATGGGGAAACGTCAAAAGATGATGATATATATAGCAATGCAGATCTAGAATGAAGTAACTGGAAAAGTATACATTCCTCTAATCAGTACTGTAAATGGTCCACAACTTCATTAATTTACACTTGAATTTGGAATACATATTCTTCACTTAAATACCGGTTATACCTATTTATAGCCTACTTAAATCAGTAATAATAATAATTTACAATTTACTCTTTAACTACAGAAAGATCCTATTAATATTTTTAGACCAACACCCACATTGCAAAAACAACTGGTACAATTCACATATTTTAGCTTGGTTGATTCTTGTGCAAAACATAAAGCATCCCAACAACCATTAATTCCTTGCATTGCCGTACGAGGTACTATTTGTAAATATTGAAAATAGACATTTGTAACTATTTGAAAATTCCAAGAGTCTGTTTCATAAAACTACTAAGTATTGTAAGCTTTTACAGAATAAAAATATTGTTTCAAAAAGGAAAACTATTTACTTATAAAATGGTACCACTAGTATTATAAGTTCTTTACTATGAGATTCACTTAATGAAATTTATTTAGGTTATTTGCAAATGTACGAGATTAATGGTTTAATCGGATATTTACCATTATTTTTGTAAAGAAAAGTAATTTACAATGTTTCGAGAGTATCAAGTGTGAAACAGGAATATAAAACAAAAAAAACACACACATAGCCTAGTAACTTAAGGCTATGTTGGAAACTAAAACTAAATTTATAATCTAAGAAAAGAACTCAAGTCTAAAACTAAGCTTGAGCAGTCAAAGCTAATAAGGAAAAAAACAAGGATTCCCCGAATCACAAAAACTTTTTAAAAGCATGAAAAGCAACCCTGCTGTAGAGCTGGACCCTACACAAAGGTCCAACTTTGCCATATCTAGGCCCAACAATGTGCATGAGAACCAAGATTAAATCTAAACTAAGACTAAATACAAACGTGATCAGATAAAACCATAATACACAGGCATACACTACACAAAGAATGACAAGATGTTGCTTGTAAGGTACGGAACTGAGAGAAAATTGTCCTAACTGTTTATCGGGGTAAACAACCATTTCCCCCTCTTTCAAGAGTTTAGTTTTTAGAATTTCCTTCAATCCATATTACTAAATTTTAAAATAATATTTCTTTGAGTTTCATATATGTATTAATTTTGTCGTTATACAGTATACAATAGTCACAACAATTAAGGCGATTTGTAAGTCTGTTATGTTTGTAAGCTATACAGCGTTTAAGTTAACACAAAAAATAAAAAACATCATTATGCATATATAATACATGTGCATGTAATAGTCTATGTTATTTTGAGTTACTTATTTAGGCTGTTTTGGCCTATTCTACCTTTTCGAATTTTTGCCATATTGACACTGCTAGGCCTACAATTTGATGCAAATTTCATTGGATTGGCAGATATCCAGGTACCTATAAGAAGAAATGTTATATAGCGAATAAAAAGAGTAAAAATTAGAAAACAGTATACTAATTTTATTTATAGATTTAATACACACTAATTAAACATTAATTTAGAGTTCATTCATTTTAAACATTCAATAATTATTATAACATTACGACGTGTTATCAGAAAGTTCCTGGACTAGGTCTAAAAATTGTCTAATAGCTCCCATCTCCTACAAAGTAGTCTCTCTGAGAATCGATACAACAAATATAGTGTTTTTTCAGCTAATGTCAAAAAAATCCTTTTCCTGAAGGCTATCAATCACCCCCTGCATTTTTTCTGAATGTCTTCTTCGGTGTCAAAACGTTGACTTTTCATGTGAATTTTCAGTTTTGGGAACACAACAAAGTCATAGGGGGGCTAAATCCGGTGAATATGGAGGGTGTGGGATGGCAGCTATAATATAATGTTTTTGGTCCGAAACTATTGTTTTTATTGAACTGTCAGGCATTGTCAGTTATGGTCTCCCACAATTTGGGGCTTTTTCGTCGCACATTTTCTCTCAGCCGCCTCAAAAGTCACAATAAAAATCTGTAACGAACTCGCGATGTACAATGCCTTTGATGTTGAAAAACACAATAACCATGGATTCTGTTGCACTTCTGACCTGCTGTGCTTTTTTCGGTTTCGGTCATCGTGGACTTTTCCACTGTGACAACTGGTGTTTAGTATCTGGATAATAGCCATAAAATCGGTTTTCATCACCGGTTATGACCTTGGAGATGAAGGTAGGGTCATTTTCGGATGTTTCTCTGAGTTCATTGCACATATCAAAACTATGCTGTTTTTGATCCACAGACAAAACCCAAGGAACGAATTTTGGAGCAACTCGACGCATGTCTAAGTTTTCAGTTAGAATTTATTTGCAGCTTTCATAGCTTATGCCAACACTTGTACACAAATCATGGATTGTTTGACGACAGTCTTCGTGAATGATTTGTCAGATTTTTTCAACATTTTCATCCGTTTTTCTCATGGAAGGTCATCCTGAATGATGATCATCTTCAAGAGAAATTCTGCCTGCCTTGAAACGAGCGTACCACTCAAAAATCTGTGTTCTGTTCAGAGAATGTTCTTCAAAAACTTCTCGAAGCATTGCAAAAGTTTCAGTAGGTGATTTACCAAGTTTGAAACAAAACTTGATCTAAGCTCATTGATCGAAGTTATCAGCCATCATAAAATTCGCAAATGAACTTTAACACACGACTGCAAAAATAACTCGTAGACCAAAAACAACCTCACATTGCAACAAAATGCACAAACTGATTCATTAGATATTATGTAATCGGATGCTGGCACGCTGGCTTGTACAATCACGTCCAACAGTTATAATGACACAATCTGGGAACTTTCTGATAGCACTTCATATTAAACATGATGTCTTTGTTTAAGCTCATTGATGCTTGCAAATATATTGTCAATTGAAGTAGATTTACTTTACTGGTCATAAGAAATAAGACTTTACAACAAAACAACAATGAGCAAATAGACATGTTGGTATTTGAAGAGGGGATATCCTTTGTGTCCCCTCACCACTTGTCTTTCTATATTATGTAACATTACAAGAGATCATGTTAGGCAGAATCACCTGCTTCCCTTGCCATACTAACCAATTCCTTACTCGATCAGAAGGCCATTGATTGCGCTAGATTTCTTGTGCTAAATTACTTAAGTATAAAAATCTAACAGATTTTACCTTTGATTGGTTGTAATGAAGGTCTCAAGTTATCCAGGTTATGATAAAATAACCTTTCAGAAGTAAGAGGTGTGTTTGTAGGCCCTGGGTCAAGAACAGAACTGCGATGACTCTGTTTTTTAGCTGGATGTGGTTTCTTGAACAGTTGTTTTGGAATTTGACCAAAATTATTGATGAAACCAATTGTTGCATTTTTCTTTAATGGATCATCAATGCTGGAGAAAGAAAAAATATAATTAGTGAAATTGTTTTTTATTTTCTTAATCCGTGTACATAGAGAAAGATATATGGAAAATCCGTTAAGGAAAAAAATAGAGTTGAAAGTTAAGGGTTCATAGTACTATGAAGAAATTATTGCTGTGTGAAATCATGCTTCTTTCTTACCGAAATGTAAGGAAAAAGTGATGTAATAAGTAAGACTTTGTTCATAGTCAATGAAACTATCATTTGTTAAAAACATAAATATCAAACTGTTAATATTACCTAACGTTATTTATATAGGAATAGGTAGGAAAAAAACTACTTTAAGATGAAATAGTTGAAAATAGTTAATAGTCGTAATCATTTTATGATTTATTCAAACTATAAATGGGGCTTGAAACCATTGGTTATATGTGTTTAAAAAATTAAAAGATTGGCAGAATCTTGAATCCTTGTAAGTGGTTTCTAGGCATTGTAACAACATGGAGCGACACATCATTTTTCTACCTAATTGTGGTAGTTTGCACCTTAACCAACTTTCATTAAGATTGATATGTCTGACAATCTCAATTAGTAGATGGATAATACTCTATGGAAGACAACTTGTTAGTCATAGTCTGAATCTAAATGTTAACAATTAAAATTTTCTAAACAGGAGGCAATTCACAAGAAATTAAAAGTAAAAATAATTAAAGAGCATATATAACATATATGCAAAGAAAAAGGAAACCCAAAAATTGTTGATCATAATATAAACTAAAATATTTATTTTACATTTATAAAAATTTTTCTACTAGCAAAAGTCTAAAACTAACCTATAAATATCGACATTTCCTTCATAGAACAAATGATGAAATAAGTTAGTAGCTTCAACAGCAGCCGGGCCTTGTTGTTTGTATCCAAAGATAAGATCTATCCATTCATGTAGATGTTGTGAGACATAGTCACATTCTAATGCTTGTCTGTGAACACGGATAAATTCCCGAGGGTCTTCTTTGGCCCATGGCGGTAACACGACATCTCCTAGCTGGACACCATTTTGTTTACAACCTGAAACAACATAATAGTATGTTTTGTTCAGCCAAAAGGTAGGAAGTTGGCTTTTTAATAATTATAAACAAAAATTTGTATTTCTAAAATTACTGATCATAAATCAAAATAAGAACATACCAATAAAACTGAACATAGGAATATAAAATTGATATGAACTAAATATCACCTGCTAACCAAGAACTGTAATAGAGCCGTAATTATTTTATTGTATAGATGTGATAAAATTGTGTGTGTCGCTTACAAAGTGTTCGTCAATAAAGCAATTAATTCCATAGTAAAACACCTGCAATTACTTGGGATCTAAAAAAATATGCAGAAAACCTGTACTGTAGGTATAAGCATATATTTCATAAGGTCTTAGAATTGAAAAGTATTGTACATTAATTGTTTTATACACTTAATTTGTAGAACAAAATAAATATTATTTACACCACAGACCGGTCCGAATAATCTGATAGTCACGAGTCTTGTGTTATTATTTGTACTTATATCTTCATACTTTTCCGTTTATTATTGTTGCATAGGTTTCATGAAGATTCTATTTTAAAATATTTATACTTTCACTTTCAAACATACAGTTCCAAAATTATGATTAACATTATTCATTCAATTCATACGAATATCAGGAAATAATTATAATTTCATCAAACTACAGGTTTTACAAATATTAGACAAACCGAAAAAGTTGGAAAGATGGAAGGAAATGGAGATATAAACAACATTAAAATCTAACCAATTCTTGAATTCAACATGTAAATTTAGGGCTTCCTTACTTGACATGTTTCTAGATTCTTCAAAGGAGATTAATGGCATTTACTCATTTATAAAGGTGACTCTGAACATTAAATGACAGTGTCTTTAATCTATTGTGTTCATGAACTAAATAATATTAATGAATTTCATACATTAACTATAAAATTGATTGGATATGTTTTAGATTTTATGAAGTGAGGCTAGGTATGTTTGAAAATGGAATCAAAATTCTGAATTTTATGTAAAAGGAATAGAAGAAGATATACATCAAAAGCATCAACACTTTGGGGGGGGGGTCTGGGGGCACCCCCCGGGACAGGAAAATTGTAGAAAAATTGTGACCTTGAAATGACGTTTGAATACTAATTTAAACCCAAAATCTTACATTTGTACAAGCAGTTTTTCATTGAAACAATTTGTATTTAACCTGAAAACATGTCTATAGTTCGTTTTTTGAACCATTAGACTTGACAACAATGGAACGCCCTATACTACACGCTTGATTCCAAGTCCAATCGTTCAAGAAAAAAACTATAAACCGATCGGGCGGGCTTGCACACCTACTGTGTTATGTATGTAATTAAACAAAAATGTTAAGATTTATATTAAATTTTTTTATACAATTTAGGGGGGACGCGCCCCCCATGTCGGCGACGCCCGTGATCAAAAGAACGTGAAGATAATATAAGTTTAAAAATAGTGTCTGTGTACATTGCATTTGTTAGCTACAAATAAAATAATGTAAAGGGTTTTGTAGTTAGTGACTATCCGACAGTGCTTTGTAACCTAGTGTACACTCTCAATAGGTTTTGTTTTCTACACGGATTTGAAAGAGCACAGTATTAGTTACCAAGATCAAAATTGTTAAAGTTGCACAAGAACTCCGGCAGGTAGAAGAACTCTGGGATGAGTTCCTTAACATCAGCCATGTTGTGTCTTGATGCTGACAACCATGCTTCTCTGACACTGTTAAACATTCTGTCTGCCAAGTCAAAATGTCCTCCCTGTCGAAACAAGAGTAAAATACAAGATAAATAAAAATTAATTAGCATTAACAACACACACATTTTCTCACTTGTATTTATGACCCAGATACGTACACAATTTGAACTGTACATTTAGTAGGGCAGAACGTTACCATGTTCTTTTAAATAAAGCCTTCACTTGCTTATCCTTTATAAACTCGTCCTTTCAGGTAATTAAGAAACCCTAACTAACTCCATTTCACTCATGGGTAGAGCAATATCTTAGACTATGAAATGTCCAATTAATTAGCTACCCATAAATAATTTGACATTAATTATGACTATTTACACATTATGTATACTTATGGATATATTACGGATTACTGGACAAGTTTTTTAATGAAATAAATTGGTTGTAAAATTTTAAAACGATACACAATTTAAAAATTTAACCCTCCAACTGGCATTCGCCAAATAGTTGTCACAATAATTCGCTCTGTGATGGTGATGCAATTGTGACACGCTCTTTACAAATTCACGCTCTTTACAAAAAATCACGCTCTTTACAAATTCGACCACTAAAAATCTTCCTATGCAATAATTTCAGTACCATTGTAAAGCTAATGATCTGTACTTACCAATTCATGTTAAAAGTCCATAAAATGTAATAAAACATATATCATAAATCGCTAAAGTTACTGTATTTCGTTGCTAGCAATAAACATTGACAATGGTTGTCAAAGCAGAAGACAAAAATTACGTCATATTTGTCTCATTTTCACATTTTCGTCAAACTACCATATTTCTGTTAAACTAATATTCTTTTTAATGGTGCCTTTCAAATTATCATCACTTTCATAGTTAGTGAGATACAGATGTTTTAAAAATCTCATGACCAAAATAATTTGTGCCAGTGCCATTTACAACAACCACACTCTATGTCAAATATCAATTAGTAATATTTTGATTTTATTTTTTTATTATTTTATTTAAATTTTTTTTTTTTAACGATCTATATGTCATTGATAAGACGAGATTTAGAGCTTTTGTTTGATATATTGCACATTTCTATGGTGCAAACATTTTGGTTATACTGTACCTTGAATGTTGAGCTTCCTAGACGGAACCATGTTTGTTTTTGACATTGACCGAGATATCCATTTTGTGTGCTGGAGTTGCTGGCCCTAAGCCAAGTTTGATGTAGGCCTATGTTAGGTTATTGTTATGCAAGTTTATAATTTTTGTAATTTATACTGATTTATTTATTTTATTTTGTTGATACAGATTTAACTTCACAGCTATATACTACAACTAGTGTAAGTGTTAAATAGTATAAAGAAAATTTTCTGCTATTTTATAGAAGTTTGTTGATGATTTTTTGTTCAAATTTTAGTGACGTGAAGCTAATTTTTCTCATTAATTATCACCTGACTCTAAAATATATGATTCTAGAAAATGAATAAATTCACATTTCAATTCTATGTACCTTTCTCTATACATTGGTATATTACAAGTTGGGTTTTGGATCAAATAAATATTCTTGGAGAATTAAAAAATAATAATAATTTTTTTAATAACAATTTTCTAAACTGATATATTTTTTACAAACTTTTAACCCACAAATGAATTCCAAAACTTTTGTACATCTTGAAAAATCTTGTATTGTATATATAGGCAGTTATTTTTTTACAGTAAGGCTTTACTATAATCTTTTTCATTCCTGATATACTAACTCCTGATATACTAATTTTTACTTCCAAACTTTTTGTTCATTAATTACATAGACACAACATATGGACCGTTCTGAGAAAAATGATATATAACAAGCTGGGTTTTGTATAATATTACTATTTTTGGTGAACTTAAAGAAAATGATTCAAAAAGGAGCACAACTATCCTGGGAATTTCTACTTGGCATTTTAAAGTTAAGAAAACAGTGCAAAAACACTGCACAAACTTTCTCACCACTCGTTCCCATAATCAAATAAAAACCAACCAAGCTATTTGTCACCAAAAATATCATTTTGATAGTTGTCAGTCAAAAAGTCAACTATGGACACTGTCTTTGAAAAATTAATTATATATTTATGATTATTTATTTATTTCTATTTCTTTGTTTATTTCAAGTTTTTAATTATGGTGGTTGAGGTTAATTTTTATTTTTTGCCAATTATTTTCGAACTGTAATTGGTTTTTACTTGTGATTTTGCACATGAGTTTGGGTCAGTGATCTTCACATTTCTCTCAAATTTGAAAAAAAATCGGTAAAACGATTTTGAGAAATTATGTTTTTTATAATAGTCTCATGTTTGATTATAGTTTTTTTGGTAATTCACATACCAAGATTTTTGGGGAGATGGTGATCAAGACATTTTATTTGATAGAGGCTGTACTTGAATTAAATTTAATCAAAATTGTTACAGTCAAGTTTGAGAAAATCTTAATTTTTTGTTTCTTTATTATGGCAGCTATCCTCAACATTTTGAGTTATTGAAAGATGTCTTGATATATGGTCAAATATGCTCGCATACAAAATATGATTAAAAAGTGGTCCACACATTTGGATTGTAGAATACTGCACATAAGACAGACGGATATCATTCTAACAACCACTCGACATGTATTTTTTGATCCATCACATGAAATAACTATGCGTTAGTGAGAAAGTAAAAGTGGTAATTGTAGAATAAATATTAACACATAATTCCTGCAACTTCTACCTAATTTTGTATAGCTTTAAAATATCCACCCAATACAAAATAAAAAGACATATCATGAACATGATTTTAAGCAAAATTAAAAAAAAAAAAATCAGCTCCAATAGAATTTGGATTTTAGCTGAATCTGACATTAAACCTATGAAGAGAACTGTACTACTAAATTATGGTCTGAAAATTTAAAATTGATGGTCATTTCAAACAGTTTTAAAGTAAAATGTAATACTTTTGATTAGAAAATAAATATATATTTATTATTCCTAATACAATAATATATACTAAACATATTCAGTTGATCTGATTAGAACAAAAATGGACTTCCATAATGTTCTCTAAATTAATAGAACACAATCTGCCCTTGTCTTTACATTAGTAAGAAATATCTTCCGAGTCTATTAATTTTGCAGTTGATCTATTTCGTATTACGCCAACATGTTGTTGTTTAGGCTGTTACAATAACAACGCAAAAGAACTTCCTTGGTAGCTAATGTGATAACATTTAAGTTTGGATGTTAAAAGCAAATATTATAAAGTTAAATAGTTTAACCTGTAACCGCAGAAAGTGTTGCGTGAACGGTTCCATCCTCACTAAATACGAACATACTATCATTGCAGATGAATAATGAGTTCCATAATGATAAGGCGGAGTTTCCCCATGTGGATCATCCCATTCTTTATACCTTAGTAACAGAAACCAACATTACATTAGTACATTTGAATAAACACAAGAGCTTTGATGTTTATGTTTATAGACAAATCAATTAAATCTTAAAATATAGATTTGAAGAATCTCAAAAAACACTTCTTCTGAAACATTCACAGAAGTTTCATTTTTTGCATCTTTGGACTTACATTTTTCATCACATATTACAATGCAAAATTCAAATTTTAAGGTAAAATCTGTCAGACAACTTATCCAGACAACTTATGTTGCCTTCATAATTTTAAATGTCAAACTACATTTTCAATTATTAACAATGATAGAGAGTTTAATTTCAATGCAATTCTATAATTGGTATGTCTTTACAAAAGTATAAAACTGTTTAGGTTGAACACACTGAAATCTTTTCAAATTTTCAGCGATAAAGCGTACAAAAATAATCAGTCAAAATTAAAGGCATATTTAATACTGCTTATCTGAATAAGTTAAATAAAATATAGTATTGTAGAGATGAAGGATGAAACTTCATAAATTATAAGAAAAAAGGCAATATTTTAATACAATTTTATTCTGTCAAGATTATTAATAATCGCTTACATTTTCAATTAGAGCTTAAAACAGCACACTACCAAACAAATTTTGAGAGCTCCTATTTCTTGAATAGTTGAACATTTTAATAATTATTAAGAATAAAATCATTAAAAGTTTGATTTTCTATGATATAATTGATATAAAATATAGTATTTCATTAGATATGTTTTTCATTTAAAATTATAACGTTAATTCCAAATAAAACATATTTCAATTAACAGACAGAAATTATTATAATGTCATAAATAGTCACTAACCTTATACACTTTTTTTTTTAGATTTATAGTTTCTACTTTTATACACCTTAGAATTGAATATGTATAAATAACCCAACATAGTGGTCTACCTAAATATTATGAGGTTGAGGTGGTTGAAAAATATGGAAAGTATGGAGGACACAAGGACATTAGAGGGTTTATTCAGCCAAGCCGGAGAGAAAGGGAAGATCTGGTTTGAGGCCTGTTGGTGTGAAAAGATGAAGGATGCTCGCTGCATGACTGGAGGCAAATCCTAAAGGAGGCTACGATTCCCTAAGGTAAGGTGTATATAAAATGAAAGTAAAGATTAAAATGTTTGATGATAACCTTTTCCTAAACTGTTCAAGGCGATCACAACTCTGAGCTCCCATTGGTTTAGAGAAGTCTCTGAACGTAGCATGATGAGATAAGTCCAATTGATCAGAATCATAGTCAGCTAATATCCAAGGGAATACTGGATATTGCATCAAGTCATTATAGCTACGGCCAGCTAGGGTGTTTAAGTGCATTAGGTATTGAAAGTTGGAAATCTCACCTCTCTGAAAACACAAATTATTAGATACAGAAACTGTGAAATAACTAAAAATCTCACATGAAACAATGAATTTCAAGACCAATAAAAAAATATATGTATATAAACAGTGGTTGAGTAAGAAGTTCATTCTAACGGTACTCTTGGAAGACTTTCTATTGAACTAAAAATTATAGAATATTGTTTGTGAAATCCACCAGTAGTAGTACACTATGGTCATAATCAATGTTAATTTACTTACTATAATTGGTAAACAAAAATATTTGTTGAACCAGATGTTGATCCGTGGTTTCAATCCAAGCTGACGAGCAACCAAAATTTAACTCCAACAACTCACATGTCAGTTGTCGAAGTTTTCTCATTTCTACTGTATGTCGCTTGGTATTAATAATAATAATTGTTCTAGCAAGTATTTTTGAACAACTATGCTTTGGAATACACAACAAAGTTGGTTATGATTTTTCTCCAAAAAAAACCTTTGCCCTCATCGACACAGTGCTTCATTCCTCCCGAACACTCATAATTTGAAAACACAATGAATTAATTATGAAGTTAGCTGTTTGTTGTGTTTTTGTTTTATTTTTAAAACAAAAAATTACAAAATGTGCCTTTTCTGTTCCATCAACTTCCACTCATGCCAAAGACCGTTTATTTAAAGTGGGCCTTTCCTCCACTTTGCAAGGGTTGAAAATAACTAAATTGTACAGAAATAAAACTGTCCTGAGTGAGATTTGAATCCATGGCCTTAGTACTGTTCTTGATCAGTGATCACTTAAACTATTAAGCTATCAAAATACACAGGAACAATTTGAGTACTTATGTTGGCCTTATTTATATTTTCATGCATTCAATTGAAGATGGTTGCCAAAAGACATGTGCTTATATAAAATAAAAGTTACTATTTCAGATGAAAAATTGGTTTTCACTTTTTGTATTGAATTTTCTCTTTTAAAAGATATTAAAAAACATGAGCAATCATAAATTAAATTTTGATTTTAAAAATAGACTATTTAAAAAATATGGAAAATTTTTAGCTTTACTCAGCTACTTGAATTGGGGGATAAAAAACCTGATTCAGCCTATTCTTTGTCTTCAATATGCCTTAAAAAGGGCGTGTCACTCAATCTTTATAAACATTTGTAATTTTGAGCTAATAAGTATAAAATTATAAAAAGTTTAGACAACTTAAATTTTTTTTTTGTTTATTTAAAAACACTCTAGTTTGTTATAATACATATAACGAAGTAATTAAAAACATGTGTAAATGTATAACAAATAAACTCTCTTGCAATTCCTTAACATTAATTTTGTTTTGAAGTTCCGATTAACTTACCACCCATCGTTGTGTCACAGATGTTTCACCAATCAGATTAGAAAGAAGTCCTGCACCTTGTTCAACATTCGCTGTACGTTTCTGTCCAGCTACAGACTGCTGTGCACTATCTGCTATTCCAGTTGAAAATGCCATGAACCTAAATTATTCACAGTAATCCAGTTAAAGTAGTGGGGTTTTTATTGCTTCTTGTTACTAGGTTAACAAAACTTACAAGATCTATAATTAAATATCTGAAAACATTAATTACCTTTGGTACACTTTGTTTCTGACTTTTCTTGGAAATGCTAGCAAGTAGTTACGTCCATCGCCAGAGAATACTTCTAGAGCCATGGGTTGAAGTAAATAGCGTCTTTTATGAACCTCCCTAAACCAAAGTTTCATTTCAGCACAAAATAAATAAATGATGCATGAACATTGCACTAAATTTCTCACTTGTGATTTAAAGCTAAACATACTGCTAAATGAACCTACATTAAAAAATATACTTTTATAAGACCTCAAAGTTTATAATAACAGCTGACAAAGGGCATTTTGACTTTTTCCAATTACACCTGAACTGTAATTGTATTTTATTTACAGTTCTGTACGTTGATTTGGATTATTAACTTTCAAATTTCACCAAAATTTTATAGAAAGCAGTACTGCATATTGAAAAAAAAATTAAGGACTACATTGTATGAATAACTCTTAATAACTCATAATTAATAAAATTTTTAAAAACATTTAATGACATTTTATTTTTATTAATTTATTATAAAAATGTTCATAAAAATACTGTACAATAAAATATAAACTAAGGGGTTTTTAGATACTCATTGTTTTATTTAACAATACCCATTCAATTAGAAATATATCCTGTGCTCTTTTTCTGATTTGTTTTTGTCACTACTAGTCGTGCACATCGCTTGCCATCCAACGTATTGCCTAATATCAACGTCAGGCACTCAAAGATGGATAATTTTTAGGAAAACTTGCTAATTTAATCATAATTCTGGATTATCCGGTCTTTTTGGTATCCGGCTTAGTGCACCGCCACATTAGGTCGGATAAATCGGACTTTACTGTATATAGTTTTAATTTTCTGACATTATAAATGTTTATTTCATTTAAAGTTATTTTCAGCTAATTTAAATCTATTTTTTGTTTTTATTTTAAGACAAAAAACCATTTCAGTCATCATTTGTATTCATTTTATTGGATTAAGAGTTTCTATTTCCCGTTAGTTACAGCTACCTCATCTTTACTTTCACACTAACGTCTCCGTATTGCCAATTTTAAAACAAAAGATAAAAGTTATACTGATTATATTTCAATCTAAAATTTAGCTGAAGCTTAAAAAATAACAGCTTTGGCTTGTTAAAAGCCAGAGCTTATTAAAGGCTCGATTAAAGCTAATGAATTTAAATTAATTAAAGGTCAAGCTAATGATAAGTTTAGCCTGGTTCGATTTACCCGAGGCTCAGCTCGAATTAAAACCCAGGATGGCACACCCCTACAGTGTCCCATGTATCTAACACCTAGTACACATTCAAATAATTTGCTTGTTACACAAATTAATAAATTGATAAGGACCGCGCAAAGAACTGCTGACTTGCTGGGAGATACTGTAAAATATCTGCTAACTTGTATCTCACCTCTTAGAGGCCTGAAATGCGCCAGTTTCAAAACACTGAAGTTTTAATTCAACCACTTGCAAAGTGGTGAGTTTCCAGATGCAGAGATGCATGTGTGATAATGCATACAGTAAAAAAGTAAACAAAACATGCCATGTTTACATATGTATATATCAGTTTTACATCTCATGTGTACATTTCTAGTTCAGAGTAATTTAATTTTAGTTTATCTGGTTGATAATATAGGCTTACCTTAATAATTATAAATGTCCAACAATATTATCAATAGTAAGAATAGAGATTTCCATTATTCTAATTATAGTTTTTTTTATCTAATCAGTTCTAATCATTTTTTCCTTTGGGGTCTCTATACCAAAAATATTTCTATTGTGAAATATATGACACGACAAATTCCTACCAGGTCTTTTCTAGATATATCCTCTTTACGAAGTTCAGGCACCCTCTAAAGAAAGACTCTTCTAAGTATGCTGTCTCCACCAAGCAAACACTAACACTAGTACATACGGTATTCTGCTGAATGTTCCAAAGGAGTAGAATCGACAAACTACTTGTTCTACCTAACAAAGTAATCTAGCCACTGTTACTACCACAAGTCCTGTGAAGCAGCCATAATCTGCACCCTCGGATCTTTCTGCTGGAAGGCTTTCTGCTGGAAGGCGGTCCTCGGTCCGGGGATGCAGATGGTGGCAGCAAGAGCGGACTCATGCGCCTCCCCGCGGTACAGGATGGGCAACGTTTTCGGTGTGGCCTGATGCTTTGCCGGATGGCGGCACCGAAGGCGGCTAAAGCATGGGACGTCTTACCCCTTCCCTTCCCCCTCCTGTTTCTTCTTTCACCACCCCAACCAAAATGAGGTCGTCAACCATTCTTTGACCTCTCTATAATCTGTCCTATCTCTCTTCTGTCTTCTGTCCCAAGAAGCTTGAGGCTCCTGTGGACGTTCATTTATTCTTAATTCCCACTATTTCCACAATCTGTGGACCCAATCCAAGGTGGAACAGCATATGCCGAAGGATGCGTGTCTAAGGGGGAGCTTAGACTCTAGTATGCGGACTCCGGATACCTGGCGACCTCCGGTTTCAATTTAGCCTTACCTCATATGCGGGCTCTGTGTGGTGGACCTTTTAGAACCCTGCACTAATCGTGGGAACCAAAATGGACCAAATCAAAAATAAAAAAAATAAACAAAAAACCTAGGCGGAGTACCAGCCACAAGTTGGAAGCTCGGCCGTCAAACCAGAACCAGAAGCAGCCTCAGAGCATGCTCTCATGGTTCAACCACCAAACAAAGAAACGCCCCATGAAGACGGACTAGAAGCGGCCACTAAGCAGGCTTCGAAATCTGGGGACATGGAGGTGTTAATGGAGGAGGTTGAATCGGGCTTTAAGCTGGATGAAGACCTCCTCCGGGAAAATCCTGACACCCCCGGCTTTACAGCCGAGCTGACGGACGCTACTAAGCAGTTGGTCACGCTCAAAATGGCACAAAGTAAGCCGAGGATGTCCAAATCGGAGAGAAGACGAGCTCTGAAGGCCAAGTTTGGAAAGGACTTTGACCCGAAGAAGTTCGACAAACGTAGGAACAAAGGTGCTGCTTTGACAGCCACCGATCCTCCTGCAAACAAAGAGGGGGGCCTGAAGCGCGGCAGAGCCGAAGCTCAGACTCCCCCATCTATTGAAACCCAGAGGAAGAGACACAAACAGTCTGGTGAGCACGGTGCATCGACATCGGCGCAACCCAGAACCTCGTTTGGGGAAGCTCTAGCCTCTACAAAAATGGCAGTTGTGCCCAAAAGATTCCCCGAAGACAAGCTCTCCGAGGAACAGGGCAGAACTGTCCAAAAGGCCATTATGGCGAAATTTGAGTGCCTGGAAGACGGATCATATCCAGTCTTTTCAGGCTCTTATATTGAGAAAGGAGCACTAATTATCTCGTGCTCCAATCTCAGCAGCAAATCCTGGCTGATGAAAATCATCTCCAGCATTAGACCCCTCGGTGAGGATGTCGAGCTTATCGTTGGTGATAAGAAGGATATTCTTCGGGCCACTAAGGTGTTCTTCAGAGCACCTGCTGAGCTGGAAGAGTCTCCTGAAAGGATCCTTGATTTGCTTGGCAAACAAAACCTGAGCCTTAGGGTCGGAGAGTGGAGAACTCTGGCAACAAAAGAGGACCCGAAGGGTCGTACCTTTGTTCTCCTAGTAGATGATCTCTCCCTTGCAGCTATCAAAGCAGCAGGGTGTAAGGCGCATGTGGGACTCTGGCAAGTCTCTCTTGTCTTACTGTCAGGAAGAGACAATGCTGAGGGTCCTGCAAGTAAACCTGCATCACAGTAAGGCGGCTTCGGCCTCCTTCTGTCAAACATTCATTAGGTCCAACATCGACCTAGCACTGGTCCAGGAGCCCTGGCTCCACCGAGGCCGGATTGCCGGGCTAGGAGATGCAAAAGGTAAGCTCATATACTGTAACAATATTAATAACAACCGAACTTGCATAATAGTAAGGTCAGGTTTGCAATGCTTGCCCCTAATGGATTTCTGTTCCAGAGATATCACAACGGTGATAATACACTGGCGCAACGGGAAGGAAAATGATGGTCCAATCTTTAGCTCCGTCTACCTACCCTATGACGCCAGAACTCCTCCTCCATCAAGAGAATTAGAACTTCTGGTGGAGTCAATTACTGTCAGGCGGCAGCAGCTTCTGGTGGGATGTGACGCTAACTCTCATCATCGCCTGGGCTGGGGCAGCTCTGACACAAACACAAGGGGTGAGTCATTATTTGATTTTCTCTTGTCTAATAACTTACAAATTGTTAATGTAGGTAACACACCGACCTTTTCCAATAAAATCAGGAACGAGGTCATAGATATTACTTTTTGCACAGAAAACATTGTAAATCTGATAGGGAACTGGCATGTTTCAACAGAAGCCTCCCTCTCAGATCACAAATACATCATGTTTCATTTAGAAACATCTACCGTCAAATCCCACTTTCGGAACCCGAGAGCGACGGACTGGGGGTCCTACTCGGACCAACTATCGACGGTACTTGGGTCCATGCAAGGTGATATTGCAACATTTCCAGATGTAGACAGGGTGGCGACCTCGCTTAGCGACGCCATCATGGACTGCTATCAGGATAACTGTCCTCCGCGTACGAGATCAGGCAGACCTAACACAAGATGGTGGTCACAGGATCTCGGCCGTAAGAGAAAACAATTAAGAAGTCTTTTTAATGTATCCAAGCGAAGCGGTGATTGGAGGGAGTACCATTTAGCTCTCACATCATACAGCAAAGCTATAAAAAAAGCCAAACTTGATTCCTGGAGGGCATTCACTCACAAAGTGAACAGTCTAAAGGAGGCAGCCAGACTGCAACAAGTTATGGCTTCTAAACCAAACAATCCTGTAGGCACCTTGCGGAAACCAACAGGAGAGTATACTAAAACAGCGGAAGAAACGCTCAAGTTACTACTTGAAACTCACTTCCCTGGTAACAAAAGTAGTGACAATACAGACGGCGGTCTAAGTCTAGCTGGGGACAATTCTTGGCCAAGAGCATCCCGGGCAGACTGGAAGATAGCCAGGAAAATTGTCACTATGTCTAAATTAAAATGGGCAATAAACAAATTTAGCCCGTTTAAATCACCAGGCGGAGACGGTATCTATCCTGCACTATTGCAGAAAGGACCTGACGCCTTGATCCAACTGATCTGCAAGCTTTCCAGAGCCAGCGTAGCATACGGCTACATTCCGCAGGCATGGAGGGTCAGCAGAGTTACGTTTATTCCCAAGCGTGGCAAAGCAAGTTATTGTGATGCCAAAGCTTATCGACCAATCAGCCTATCCTCATTTCTATTGAAAACACTAGAGAAGTTGGTTGAGAGATACATTAGGGAGGGGGTGCTCTCGGGGACACCTCTCCACCGAAATCAACATGCCTACCAACCTGGTAAATCCTGTGAATCTGCTCTACATAATCTTGTGGGCAGGATCGAGGACGCACTGGAAAGGAAGGAAATAGCCCTGTGCGCCTTCTTGGATATAGAAGGCGCATTTGACAACACATCCTTTAGATCAATAGTGCGTAGACTGCAAGAGCGAGAGGTGAACCCGGCTGTAACAAGATGGGTTCATTCAATGCTAAGAAGCAGACGCATCCAAAGCTCCCTGCTCGGTTATTCGCTGGAGGTCGCGACCACAAGAGGGTGTCCACAGGGAGGTGTTCTTTCACCTCTACTGTGGAGCATGGTGGTAGACGATCTCCTTACGGAAATCAGCCGGTCAGGAACATACATCCAAGGCTATGCGGATGACATAGCAATCTTGGTTATTGGGAAAAGCGACTACACTGTCTCGGATATCATGAATAATAATCTGAGGCGAGTGAAGTCGTGGTGCGCAAGGGAAGGCCTTAACGTCAATCCCAGCAAAACTACTATAGTTCCCTTCACTAAGAAGAGGAACTTGACAGCCCTGGATAGGATATCCATGGATAACACACAGATAAACATGTCCATGTCGGCAAAGTATCTTGGAGTAATCCTTGATCAAAAGCTAACATGGAACGTACATCTGGACAACTTAATCCATAAAGCGAAATGGGCACTAATGACAGCCAGACGTTTTATCGGTACCACTTGGGGACTCAAGCCTCACATAGCCCTTTGGCTATATGAGGCAGTGATCAGACCCCAGATTACATACGGGGCGGTGGTATGGTGGAAGAAATCATGCCAAACCACTGCAGGAAGCAAACTAACAAGCCTGCAAAGACTTGCATGTTTGTGCATAACCGGAGCCTTTAGAAGTAGCCCAACAGCTGCAATGGAGGTTCTCCTCGGACTCCTGCCTCTTGATATTTACATAATGTCGGAGGCAAGGAAATCCGCATACAGACTTACGTGTGTCAACGAATGGCGGAGGGGCTTGCCTGGAGCAGGACATACTGACATAGTTGACATCGCACTCAAAAACTCGGTGTTAGACATGGTGCCAGACGCAATGCACACCGAGTACATCTTCAACAGACCCTTCACGGTAACCCTTGGTAACCGAGAAGACTGGGAAGGAAACAGTAAACCAGGATCCTCCAGAGGGACTCTTGTCTGGTACACCGATGGGTCTCTTATGGAGGGTAACTCAGGTTATGGTATTTACAGCTCATCACCAAGGACAAACATTAGTGTAAGTCTTGGCAAGTACTGCACAGTTTTTCAAGCAGAGTTACTAGCTATCTCTGCCTGCGCCCATCTGGGATTGTCAAAAGGCTTTCGAGATAGACAAATCCTTATTCTCTCAGACAGTCAAGCAGCATTAAAAGCGCTAGACTCAGTACAAATCACTTCGAAACTGGTGAAGGACTGCCTCTTTACACTAAAGAAGCTCTCCACAAGGAACATGGTGGAATTGAGATGGGTGCCAGGTCATCGTGGCATCCAAGGTAATGAGATGGCAGATATTCTCGCAAAGAAAGGAGCAGCTACACCCTTTATGGGGCCAGAACCTATGTGCTGTATCAGCCGCAGCATGGCTAAAAGCGCAGTTAACAACTGGGCCAAGGAAAAGCAACGCCAGAGATGGCGCAGGACTCCCGGGCTCACACAAAGCAAACAGCTGATTAAAGAACCCAGTACTTACCTTACGAAGTCATTAATCAAGCTAGACAGGCTACAGCTTAAAAGAGTTGTAGGACTCATCACTGGACATGGCCAGTTCAGGAAACATCTTGCAACAGTGGGAGTCTTCGAAGGAGACCAAAGCTGTCGGCTCTGCGGGCAGGCCGCGGAGTCTGCAAGACATGTCATATTCGATTGCGGGATGCTGGAGCGCAGAAGGAGGGAGCTCTTTAGTATCCAGCAACCGGGAGATGAAGAGGATACGTACCTGGTGGAAAAAATCCTGAACCTCGTTCGAGGAACAGGGTTCTAATCTTCCAGGAACGGTACACAGGGGGTACAATAAGCCAATGGTTGACGTACAGGGAATCCCTCTCGAGTTAGGATTCCACCCCATTCCAAATCATAATCATAATCATACTACCACAAATTATTACATGGAACGGAATCATGCTACTTATTAGTTTATAAAATATTTATGGAGGAATATATTTACCTGATATCATCATAGGAAAACTTAGAACATTGCCTTTTTGTTCTCGACTGTCGAGGACCTCCTGACGAAGGTAAAATGGGCTCATGGCAATCATCAGGCAGAGATTCAATATCTCTTATTTCTCTAGTTTTTAATAGTGTGAACCCATCCACAACGTATAAATGTTCTTTACCAAAAAGCAACAGTCCTTCGGTGGTATCTAGGCCTTGAATCCTTGCACAGCGAAACATGTGACTTATCTACAAATCAAGTAAAAATAATAAACATAACTTCTCCACCGTAACACTAAAATATAATGTCAACTGGGACTATTATATTTTAAAATAACTGTTTTTGCAGGTCATAATTTTTTAATAACAACGATTAAGGTTAATTTTATTTTTGTTCTAATTTTGAATTGTTTTGATACTTTTCAATGATTAAGAGAAAACTAACCAAAGTTATATTAACTTTTGAGCTTGACTTATGAGAAAAATTATACAGTATAACAAAAACATTTCTCATAAAAAATACGCCTAAATATCAAACACATTTCAACGACAAGGTCGTCCTCTTCAGTGAAACACGAGCTACACCAATCAAACTATAACTTATATAGTTATATTTATACTTATATTGGTGTAGCTCGTGTATCACTGAAGAGGACGAACCTTGTCGTTGAAACATGTCTGATACTTAGGCGTATTTTTTGTGAGAATCGTGTTCTGTGTGTTTGTTATACTGGCTAGCCAAAGTTGTTATAGACAATTTTAAAAAATAAGATTTTTCTTTTCTTTCTGCAATTGTATATTTAAACTTAAATATCTTACAAAATGTGTTACATTTACTAAACAAGGTAAGCCTAACACCTTGATAAAGGTTAGTTTTGATTAACTTTTTACATCTACAATAAATGGGATAAGTATATACTATTTTAGGTATTAAATTTAATAATATATAAATAATAAATACTGTTTTTATAACAATAAGTATTAACATAAAAGCACACTAATTCAGACAACCTAAAGTTAAAAAAAAAAAAAAAATATTATCCTGATACATAATATGCTTTGAAATTGAAACACCAATTATGACCCATCGTGTCCAGAACTGTAAAAATACTGTTGCAGCAACCTAAATGAAACCTTCTGTCTTTTGTACAATTGTACTATATAATTTTTACAGGCAGAAAAGTTGGACTGTATTTAGAAAATCAATAATATAGAGTGTACTTATAAATATTTGGATTATTTTGATTTTGAATTTTAGTGATTTAAAATACATAGTTTGGAATTAGACTCTGACATTGGATGAATTTTCATTACATCATAAACTAAAATATAGCAAAGATTTATTTTATGGCATATTTTAGATTCCCTAACACTTTCTTACTAGAACATGTTCATTTTGAGCAATGGAATGACGTGTCACATTTTATAATAATAATAATAATAATAATAATAATAATAATAAATGCATTTATTAAACCAAAGTAAAATTAATATTACTACATTAAAATCAATGCCCAGATGGCATGACCGAGGTCGTCTGCCAGAGTAGCGAGTTTTTAATTACCAAATTTGATTTAATATAATTAAACTTATTAAAATTTAATATATTAACACTTACATAGATGTATAAATAAAAATAAAAATAAAATAACTCTCAGTACCCATTACAAATAAAAAGTAAATAAATATAAGCATGTGAAGCAAAGCAAAAGCAAAACAAAAATAATAAGTAATAAGTACACCCGTACTAAAACTAACATTCAAAATTTACGTTAATGTTTAACAAATTTCCCACTGAGTAAATCCATATCAAGTAAACTAACATCTGTATGCACAAAACAGAAGAAGAAAGATAAGCACTTCCGTCTAATAAGAAAATTATTCAATAATTAAATTAAAATATCAAATTATCTAGAATAATGAAATAAATAAATATCTGGTGCAAATCAAAAACAATAAATCGAACCTGGACCAAAAAACTAACATACGAAAATTCCAAATTGCAAATAAAACTTGAAGAAATAAAAATAACATAAAAATAAGTTAAAATTCCCAACCATATAAAAACAATTTTAAATAAACTACCAACTATATGTGTATATATATTTAGAAAAAGGGAAAAAAGGTAAGCACATTTGTCTAACAAGAAAAATTATTCAATAATTAAATTCAACTATCAATCTATCTCTATATTTTTTAGCCTCCCATATGTAATTCACTAATGAAAACCAGTGTTTGCCGTTCAAATATTCCACAACAGCCTTCCTTGACAGCTTACCATCGCCCAGCCATTTTCGCCGTATTTCCGCCAGGATAGAACAGGAGCCCAAAAAATGCTCGGCATTCTCTATATCACCCGAATTGCACAAGGAACATCTAAACTCATGACTCTGCGGTCTGCAGTTCAGCATTAATTGCCCACACCTGGCCTTAAAAATTGTATTTATAATTGAGCGAGGGTACTCATCTCCAATATAAGACTTATCTCCCAACGAAAGTGACAATTCTTTGTAGAGAGTGTTAAACTCTGCCTGCGTTGCCCTTTCTAACCAAACACAACGCTCTTCCTCCCTTATTTTCGCTGAAATCTCCTGCAATTTCTCCCGCCATACTCCAATTTTCCTATTTTTATAATCGAATACATAATTATATCTTAGACCTAGATCCTTCCAAGCACTGTACCATCCGACATTTTTTTCCACTACCAACAATGCCACTCGCTTTGTCAGTCTCTCGTCTGCTAACTCAAATGTACGAAACACAAAGCTACAATGCAGATTAAAGAATAAGTGCCACAGCAAATCCACTCCCGTTTCTAAATAAATTACGTAATTAGGTGTCGAAATCGGTAAACCATACATTCTTTTTATCGCAAACCGTTGGAATTTTTCTAGCTCTTCCAATCGATAGAATCCCCAAGTCTGTGCTCCATACCCAACTATAGCCCGACATATCGAGTTAAATACCGTCCACTTAGCCGAAATATATATGTCATTTTTAGCAAAAATACTGCTATACATCCTGTTAAAGGCAAACTTCGCTGTTGACACTCTCTCTTTCCCATGATCTTTAAAATTTAGATTAGATTTTAGAGTAACCCCTAAGTATTTAAATTTATTTACAACCTCAACCCGTTCACCCTCCCAATACCATTTTTCCCGCGTTGGTCACATTTTATAAGCTTATATTATGTTATAAATTACTTATAAAAATGGGACACATAAAACTCATGTTGATATAATTTACTTTTCCATCTCGCCCAATTACACAAGAACAAGTTCATCATTAAACACAAACATGCTGTCATACACAAACATAATCCACGTATACAAATATAAAATAAAAAATACACATGCTTGCATGTATGTATGTATGACAAATGATCACCAATTTTATTCTATTCTATGATAGTCAGTTTATACATCATACAATAATTGATATTTTTTTATTAATAGCATAGAGCTTATTTCTTATCTAGATTTTATTTTCTCATATATGTAGTACATATAGTATAGAGAAAATTATGTGATGGGTCGAAAAATCTATGTCAAGTTTTTTAAGGTTATATCCAGTTTGAGGTCCCATGCGTCCAAAAAAAGTTTTTTGAATGATGCTGTCGACATGTGTCCAAATGTTATAAGCCCAAACTAATGGACAGATTTTAATCAAATTTGGTATATGGGCACACATTGGCCATATCTAGGACTTCTTTTATTTGTTTGATAATTCTAAATTTAGGGGTATATCCATTAATAAAGCCGTTATAAAAAAAAATACAAAATTACAATTTCATAAAATCAGTTTTAACAATTTTGATAATATTTTATTCAAGTGTAAAGGTTCCAAACAAAACATGTTTATTTATTTATTTTTTTTAAATGCAAATTCATGCGTTATCAGTACAAAAACAAACAAAATTAGTCATAGGACTGTTGTAAAATATGAATTTTTTCAAAATCAACTCTACTCCTGTATGCAAAATCAAATTATTATATTACTCAAATATTCAAAATAAAAAATATAAAATAATACCTTTTCATTATCTTCCAAAAGGCGTAGAATAGATTGATTGTCAGGGGTAGGATCTTCATCTCCTGTACCACTTTCTCCTTCAGCATCATCATTGCCGTCTTCTGGTTCTGAGACTGAACGTTTCACAGCTCTTCTCAGAGCACAACTCATATCTTGTATGTTACCAGCTGCTAAATCAAAAAGAGAGCAGAAAATGTCAGTTTCATTATAATAACTAGGTGTATGCTCTTGATACTAACTCCACAAAAACTGAGTATGAAATTCGGGAAGTGAAAGCCCAGCTTTTACTTAAAACTGTAACCGATAATCATAGTGCATCTCATTTTAAACTTTCCCACAAGTCTAATTAGTTATCTTACTACGTGTTTAAATTAAAATAGGTAATAGCGAATGCACAGAGAGGACTAATCAAAATTATACTGAGAAAAATAGCTTACATACTTATTTATTCTGAATTCAGTCCTAAGTATTAAACAATTCTACACTACAAGAAACAAAACAAACTTTGATTTTTTTTTAACCTTAGATTTAACCACAATTCATTAATACACAACTTTTTTTATTTTGCAATATGCTTCATCACAACCCCCTTTCAGATATTTTAGAGGCTGAGGGTGGTACTGATGCCGTTTTTAGGCAAACAGATTATGAGTGGTTGAGTCACATTAGAAACAAAGTTGTGGATTAATTGCTATAACCACAATTACACTTGGACAAAATTAAATTTTCATGGACACTTTGATGATTTTAAAGAAATCTAAATCTACCTAAACTTTTCTAAATTTGACGAAATCTTTCTAAATTTTTGTTGATTCCTAAAATTCTTAATGTTTTCTCTCTCTCTACATCTTTCTTTCTTTTCTAGATGTTGATGTTTTCTAAATGTTTATATGTATATTTGGTGCTGCTATTTCCATTACTTCTAGTACTATTATTATTTTATTTGTTAAAATTTGTGTAGCGAGTAGTGCATTAAGTTTGAATTTAGTAAATCATAGAAAAAAATGAATCCTCACGCTTTGCCAAGGAGTTTTTATGGGAACTTTCTTACAAATATGTAGTATAGTATATTTGATTTTGTATAAATTTAATAAAATTAAAAATCAAATAAATAATAATAATAAAATTATTTTTAATCTGATAAATGTAAAATATATATAAATAATATACCAGGATCTCTGTCTTCAGTCTCCAGAACTGGTTCTGAAGTGGAAGGCTCCAATACAATATCTCTGTCAATAAGACTCTGTGATCTATACTTGTGATAATACTCTTTGCTGTCATAGCTTGTAGCTACTTTATACTTGATTGCTTTCTGAAATATCAAATCTCTAATTATATTGCATGTACAAATGGTACACATCATACATTCTACTTGAGATAGTGGAAAAAATAATCTTCCAATCTACGTCAAGTTTTCCTGTTATAATTTTAAAATTAGATTGCTGTTGGCCGATAAACATTTACAAAATTTTTTATACATCTAGTCTATAAACCCTTTATACAGCATTCCCAGACCATATTAAATTAGTAAACCTCCTTCAAATTGTACATACTTTGTTGTTTAAAAATATATTTATCTGTAAAAATGTATTATTTATCATTTTAAAGCTAACATTCGGGGCTTTAAAACTATGTAATTTTTTGTTTTTAACAATGAAAAAATTGTTTGTGGCCAATAAAACGCTTTTTCAATATACTTTAATTGAAAATAATTTAAAAAAATATTTTAATTGCTTAAACTTATCCAAATAATTTTGAATGTTATAAAACAAAAATAAGGTTAAGATAAATATTTGTTTAACATTATTATAAAATAAAATATGTAAATATAATATTATAAAAAATGCATTTACATGTAGATTAACAAGTTGGTATTACCAAACTAGTGGTATTGAAACTACGAAGCACTTAGCAGTTGGTTGAACTTGTATTATTTGGATATAATCCAAACAATAACTTTATCATAAAAATAAATAAAAAAATTATAAATGTTATAATTAATACGTTCAATCTTCGGAGAACAATGTATATTTCTGGTAATGACAAAATTTTCAGCTTCGGTACCATAAAGCTTAACCTATTAGTAGATATACAAGATGACCTCTTAACTATTCATTACCGGCCAAATACTCATGTTTTGTAACAAAATTTTCAGCTTCGGTACCATAAAGCTTAACCTATTAGTAGATATACAAGATGACCTCTTAACTATTCATTACCGACCAAATACTCATGTTTTGTTATACAGCGCCACCGTATGAAACCTCTATTCTTTCGTATTGTTTCTAGAAGGTTTGTATACCAACATTATTTATATTTTTTACAGAGTTTATAGAATATAAGTTACAAAACATTGTGCATATGACAGTCCAACATCTAGAATACACATGCTTTAGTCTATTTTCTAAGTATAATACAGTTAATTACTAAGTAAAGTCATATTATTATTGTAATTGTAATTGTATCTTGTTGTTAAAATCATCAATGTTGGGAAACTGGTTTACAAACTGACATTAAACATAACTTGAAACAGCTGAAAATATTTTGCTTTTACTGCGTGTATTTCAATGTTTGTAAGTTTATAGTGTAAAACGAAGAGTTCACCAAATCCTGAACTTGACAGAATAGTATATGACAGTGTTAGTGAAGCAGAAAATGAAAATGGCGACAAAGAATTTGACACTTTATTTACTTATGACACAAGGCCATGTTCCACATGCTAGGTATAACTGTACAATTCAATAGTCAACTGACAGAGAGAATTTACCAAAAAACATTGATTTTAGAGGTGTACCTAGATTAAATCTTTTTTTTTTTTCAAGGCATATGGGATATACTTACAATGAATTAGAATTATTTAATGTAATTTGTGGGGTGTTTTGGCGATGATTTGTGTTATAATTAATTTATGATTAATGATTACAAAAACTAATTATGTTGGTTACCTTACTGATTACTACTACAAAATGATATATTTATAGATCTTTTACTTGCCTGACCAATCCTTATATAAACTATTAAAGTTAACAACTGTTTCGCCTATTTGTCAGGCATCATCAGAACATGTAGAATGTAATCCTTAAATTTTAGCTTTAACTTGGATACTAGAGAAACGGTTGTTTTAAGATTTGAAATATGAAAATAAACCGGGAGATTTATAATTGGTCTATAGAGAAGACCTTTTTTATTACCTTTTTAAAACAAGGGTAATAAAAAATTCAATATAGATTTCCAAAATATTAATTGAGGTATAAAATATTAGTTATAAGTTGTAATAAATGTTTAAGTGATATATTGTGTTGTGAGAATGGACAGGACATGTTGTTATATGGATGGTTTAAGTAGTGTCCGTGGTGGAAAGTATGTGAACAGTTTTTAGCTGACTTTGTAGATCTAGAAAGGACGCTTAATTGTGAGATCTAGAGAAGCGGACAGTCTTAGGGAAATGTTTGAGTTGGTAGGATGTGTTTTAAGAGATTCTTAACACGGCGTCAGACTTGATCAGACACAATTTTGTGTTTAAACATTTTAAATAACATTTTAAATATTTTATTAAAAGTTAGTTAGAGACATCTGAGCTGGTGGCATGTGTTTTAAAAAGTTGAAAAAGAACGTTTGAGTTGGTAGGATGTGTTTTTAGAACAGTTGAAAGGTGGCATCTGACTGAGTCAGACGTATTATTTTTGTTAAAAGATATGTATGGACAATGTAGTGTAAATGTTTTTTTAACACGTTAGCTGCCATGTCGGTCCAAAATGTCCGACGGCTATGAGCTTTTACAAGAATACTGTCGGCCATACTGGGCCGACACGGTTGCTTAGCAACCTTTCATTATTTTTACTTCTACGCAATAAGTGCTGCTATCTAACTGAAAATGAAAGCACTACTATGGAGAACATCTATCAAACTACTCACAGAACAAATTATGTTAGCATATGTTTCACACACGGCTGTCCATGACACTGCAAATATTGACTTATTCTGTGTGCATGTTGTCGGCCATAGTGGACCGACGGGCATTTTATTCAATTTTTTTCCCTCAGTTTTTAATAATTTAATATATATTTTGTATGTTTCATGACAACATACATAGAAATAAGTAGATTTGTAATATGGTTTCGTTTGAAGAAGGTAAATAATCAAAGAAACAAATCGTAGCATACAATAAAAATTGTTCAATTTACTTTACAAAACATGAGATTTTTTGTACAAAATGAGCAATACCATCAATGAAATATAAAGGCAATAAGTATAAGTTTTTTACTTATGAAGTTCCTTGAAGCATGATTCACACATAAAAGGATTGTCAGGGCACTTGTCACAGTAAGTGGTCACTTTGGTGATGTTCCTAGCCTTGTCCCGTCCCTTTTCTTGTGTCGCTCTTACGTAGCATTTTTTGCAGACCTTCCTGATTCGTCTTTTGTTATTTCCTACACCAACAATTTTTGATGAAGTAAGGTGATGGTGACCAGTTTCTTTTACCACTTGAGGAACATTGCTTTCTGGTAAACCCATAAGAGAATAGGCCAACTGCTCTCTGAAGATTGTGATTGATGGAAAGAGATGCTTTCTAGCAGCAGCAGGTACTGGTCTTGACTTCTTCAAAAATTCTTTGTAAGCTAGCCAACAATTCACTACCGCTGTACCGAGAAGCAGCTCCTCAGCCACCTTATGATACCATCTAACTGTTTTTCGGACAGCAGTGCTATAAGATGACATCTGATCCGAAAGGTCGATGCCTACTTTGGCCTTGTTGTAATCGGCTATGACAAGTGGCTTTAGTATGGCTACACCGTCACGACCTCTTTTGTTAATTTCGACATATTCTGGTTTGTGGAATGAAGATAGCATTCTCACTTCTCTTTTGTCTTGCCACTTTGTAACAACAATTCCATCGTCATTCTCCAAACATATCATTTGGCCTCTGGGAATCTTTTCGTTCAGCTCCTTATTAGGTACATTCTTCTTTTGTTTTCTCAAAGTTCCAACTAGATAGGTTTTATTCATTAGTAAAACATTGGCTAACTCAACTGATGTATAGTAATATTGTCAGTATACAATACATGGCCGTTGTTCAAATGGTTTGTCATTAAATCCATTACAACTGAACTAAGAACAGACATATTTTCATTGGTGCATGTTCCCTTGCCCATGTAAATTTTGAGAGAGTAAGTATAGCCAGATCCATCACAAAGTTTGAAAACTTTTATTCCGTATTTATGAGCCTTTCCAGGAATGTATTGTTTGAAAGCCAATCTGCCTCGATAGGGAATCATTGTTTAATCAACTACCAAATTCTTATCTGCATCTTTTAGGGTGTAGAACAGTTCGTTCAACTTTGAGAGTAGCGGCAAAATTTTACCGATACGCCCGTCTGTCCTTAGGTTTGCATTATTGTTGAAAGGCCAAAAACGTAAAATCAACTGAAACCTGTTCCTACTCATTACTTGAGGAGCAACGCAGTTCCTATACAACATTTTTTTTGACCAATAATCTGATATGCGGGGCATTGCAACCAAACCCATCCATATTAGAAGGCCTATAAATTGTTTCATTTCTTGGGAATCAGTATCTTTCCAGACATTCAACCTACTTTTACGACTAATCCTTACACTAGAAAGTACCTGTCTAGCGTTACAATTAGTTTCTTCAGTCATCATATTTACAATATCATCAGTTAAGTATTGTTTGTAAAAATCAATTGGCTTGTAATCATTATTTTCAAGAAAGTTAAATTTAGAATTAGACGTGAACGTAAACAGTTTTTGCTTACCCTCAAAAGGCTTCCATCCATCATTTAAAACAACATTCTGAACAGGCATTGTAATTTGTGTAGGCGTATATAGAGAAGTACTAGTCATGTTACCAATTTCATCTTCAAAAAATTCATCAATGTCCATGTCTGATACAGCTGCATATTCACTGCCATCACTAGGGGCAAAATCGGGGTCGGCATCGGTATCGTCCTCACTGTCACTAGCCAAGTCCTCATCTGTGTTTTCACTAGCACTCAAAGCCTCGGACAAATCCGTTTCCGATGGCAATTGAAGAAAACGATCAATCTCTGAATCACCTACTTGATCACCCATTCTTATGTGTTATAATCAAACTTTAAACTATTGGACTACTAAAACGGTTTATATACTATTATATTCTAATCTATTTACACTTTATTTACAAAAAACTAGAACACTTTGAAAACATCTCAGAGTTACACTAACACATTACAGAAAGCAACTAGTGAGAACAAAGAACTACTCAATACTGACAGACAGGGAGCCAATAAAATAAAGATTTGGCGCCTAAAACACAGAGTGCCAACTTCACTGAAATAAAATTACGTAAAAACAGCGTCGGGCCATTGTGGCCGACAGGTTCATTTTCGTTATAAAAAAACCATGTCGGTCCGATATGACCGACACCGTTATAGGTATTTATTAGTGTGAAAAGCATCATTTTAGGGTGTTAACATGATATTGCAATACAAATAATTTACCTGTGTAGGTAAAACTCGCTTGGCATGTTTTGGCACTTGACCGCGAAAAAGCTCATAATACACTTGGCAGTTAAAGTGTTAAAACGGTCTCAAAGGAACGTCAGGTATAAAGTGAATAGAAGGGACAGTTTGAAATTGATTGTCTGTGGAGTGTGTAAGAACGTGATGAACACTTTGAATAGGACTGTGAATTTGAAAAGACAACTTGAGATCGTCAGCGGGCTAACTATGTCTGCAATGAACCTGCACTTCAGGAACGAGGGATGCTCACCACAAAGGACATTCACCATGGAGATGGCTACCATGTGGTAACAAAAAATGATAGACAATTTTATGTAAATTTTTGTATAAAAAGGACCAATGATAAAAAAGAATATGTTAAAATTTGTTTGAATAAGTAGTTGTATTGTAAGTAGTAATTTTGAAAGATTTAATCTAACTTCTAAATAAAAAATAATATAAATTTTAATATATATGCGAATAAAGAAGCTCATAACTAATATAATCATTAAAAGTTGCAACTAATTAAAGTAGAATCATCAAAAAGAATTTTGGTCTCTTCAAGACAGGATAATTTTAAATTTACGATATAAATAATTTCAGATAATATACTAAAGATTGTACCATGAATATATATGTGTATGAATAACTTTAATAAATTACCATATTTAATTTCAGCAGAAAAATAAGGATTTTTATTTACCAGACCACCACTGTTAGTACACTTTTAAAAGAAAAACACGACTCTGCGATTAATTTAATTCAAAGTAAATTTGTATTTTTTCAAAATTGATGAGTTAAATTCCATCTGGCGCCCATAAGCTGAGCAAATTTTTAAAATAAATTCTTAATGTTAAATAGTGTCAATTTTAAGATTAATCAGATCAATATAATTTTTTAACCCTCGCTTTCATTTAATATTTACAAGAACACTAATACATTTTTAACACTATATTAATTTTATGTCACAGTGAGTGACTGTCCACTTCATATTGCCTGACTGAATCTAAAATTATTAACGTATTGAAAATTTATTTTTCATTACATTTAAATGTTATTTCTAAATATGTGTTTTTAAATTATTTTAACATATTGTAATGTGACTCTCTACATGTTCTGACAAATAGGCGAAACAGCTATAAACTTTAACTGTTAATATAAGATTGGTCAGGAAAGTAAAAGATCTATAAATATATCAGTATAAAAACATTTACTGTTACTACAAAATATCATCTACAATAAAACTTCTTTTTTTCATTGTGCTCTGATTGTATTTTATGAAAACAGAATTTGTTGCATTTATCAATCTTTGACATTGTTAAAAACAAATTTAATTTGAAAATTTGTCATTTTTTAAAATATAATTTTTTTAAAACAACATGTTTTAAATATACTGTAATTTACACTCTTTTTTTTGAAACATAACCTACATGAATATGTAACAGCAAATATAAACCAAATGGTGAAGATAACTATTACAAATTATGGTAAAAGAGGTAGAAAATAATTGATTAGTTACAAATATGTTAAATTAATATTGTCACCAGAAGGTTACACAAACAGTGGATTAATAGCTACTTTAATGTGTTAGACCTGGACTCTCATTATCACTACCATTTTCTTAAAGTTCACGATCATTTTCATTGAAACATAACAACTGACTCAGTACTACTACAACAGATCAGTCACTTCAGAATAAAACCTGGGTTTTGCTAAGAGTGAAGTGATAAAATCAAATTTGTAATCAAATATATGGATAATAAGTCTGTCAATAGTAATTATGTACTAATCGTTATTATAGTTGCTACTAGAATACAGTATAATACAGAAAATAACGTCAAGGCTTTAGGAGGTGTAAAAGACAGGAAGGGGTTATTGTAGTAAGATTATCATAGTATATACTAGACTTAGATTTACAAAATTCCAGATCTATTAAATTAGATACTACTATTTTCAGATCAGAAAAATCCAAAGTTTTATCCTCTACCAAAAGACCAGTTGATAAATACAATATAATATTTTTTTTGTCTTATCATATCATGAAGTTTCACCAATCACATATTCTTTAACACTGTTTTACTTCAATATTGATAAGCATTTTATAATGTTTCATACATACTAAAATGTTACAAAGCAAACCATTTAAATGGCAAATCTGAATTTTTTCAAAATTACGGCTGTGTTAACTAACAATAACAAATTTTATTATAGTTTACATTGTTTGGTTCCCCAATAACTGATTTTTAATTGATATAAACTATAAAACTTAAAAAAATTCAAAAAGTGAATTTTGGATCAAATTTTAATCAATCGAATTCATACGATCAAAATAGGGTAATTTTATGTTATTGTTTTTTATCATACAGTCAATTTGACCCAATTAAAATTGGTTAATGCTGACACTGAACACTCTTGCACTTGTTCAATTTGAAACAATTAGATTTAAGAATTTTAATTTATATTTAGTAATTGTTTTCTTAAATAATCCAAATAGAAATAAATACCTAGTCATTTATTTAATTAGGTTAGAGTTTAATAGGGCCCATAGCCTATTAGATTAAATTTTGTATGGATAGGAGATACAGGCATACTGTGGAAAGGTATTACCTTGGTATTGGTATTACCTAATAGTATATAAGGAAGAAAACACACACAAAAACACTAAAGTTCTGAAATATTTCGTAAACACTGTTCACTTTCTAAATCAGTAGATTATAAAAAGAAGACGGAATTGTTTTAATCTGGGATGGATCTGTGCTGAGTGTTGAACCACAGATTTTTTTTTTTTTAAATCTAAGATTAAGATTAGGAGGTTCCCTAGATTTTTTGACCCATTGATGAGACAGTTCCCATCTTCTTAGTTCTGAGGAGTTAGATTCTGAAGGTAGTGATTTCATGATTTTTGTCGTGATGCATTCATCAAAAGTAACAATGTTGTGGATTGTGTAGTTGGTTTCTCCATATCCATGATCTTCACATCATGTCTGTGGCCATTCATCCTGGTGCCATTCATCCTTAAGTTGTCTGTGGTTAGGCCAATATATTGAGCTGGACAAAACCTCCACTGCAGTTGATAGATAATGTTTTTTGTTGTACATGTGTGATGACCTTTAATTTTAAATTCTTTTTTACTAGGGGAACTATTGAGGTTGTTGAACGGAAGATGTATTTTGCATGTTTTGCATTTTGGCCTATTGTATGGAAGAAAGGGAAGGTTGAAGTTTAGGATTCGGAAGCTTAGGGTGAACCAACATGCATTTCAGATTTGTGGGCTGTTTAAACAAGGCTCTGGCAGGTTCTGTAAGAAGTTTCTCGGTATGGTTTCTTGGCTTGTAGAATTTTGAAGCCTTACTTCAGTATGTTGATATTCCCTTAGTGTTTTTGTGTGTGTTTTCTTACTTGTGTACTATTAGGTAATACCAAGGACCACTTTCCAAGGTAAGCCTGTGTCTCCTATCCATACAAAATCTAATTTATTTAATTTTAAATTTAAAAAATACAAAAGGAAGAAAGAACAAAATACAATAAACTAAAACATACATTGTCACCAGAATCCAACTCTGGCCTATAAGGATAATGTAAATAAAACAGTTCATTTCGCATCATCTTCTTACGCATGCGACATGGTCCTTCCGTCATGTCTAGCATCCATTTGTCTAATCTGAAATTACAAGAGATAAAATATTCTGAATTAAAAATATGTACCAAAATGCATTCAATTAATAATGATTAAATTAGAAGTTTGTCCACCCATATACCCTGCTTCAAAAACTATTGGAGCAATTTCGACATAATTTCAGTTTTTAAAGAATTAATTTTTGTAACAGTTTGAAGGCTGATATATCGGGTTCATATATATATGATTACATGGGCTGATATATTGGGTCAGTAAAATAACAGCTAAAATTCCTGCAAGCCAATATAATGACGCAGCATATTCGATACAAAAACAACAGTGGACTGATATTTCGGCTTATTGTTGTTTTTATTGTAGAAAGCATATATTTACCTCAGTTGCTATAAAATTGGTTTTTAATGAAAGAGAATTAATTGTATTTTACAGTAGAACTGCTAAAAAATATATTATGTGTGTCAACATAAGATTATCATTGACAAAGTTAAGTAGGCCACTTGTGTAACAGCTGATAGTTGTTACTTTAATATACACTCAGTTTAGAGTTTACTACATAATGAAAGATTGTTTTAAGGTTATTTTATGTTTTTCCTAAAATATAGCCTCTAAAGACTTAAACAAACTATTGCTCACCATCTCTCATAAAATTCTGGTACAGGAGTTAATGGTTAAAAAACAAAGAAATATTCATGGAGCTGTTATAAACGATCTGATTTCCCAAAATCAACTTTAACGATATTTAACTCTTTGAAGGCTCAACGGAAAATTTTATATAAATGTGTTTTCTACTACAAAAAAAAAAAAGTAAGTACTATTACAAATTAGTCAATTTTAATTAAAAGTGACAAAAATATTAATACCATCATCTTCTTCAAATTTCCAATTGAAAAGAGAAACCAATTGTTTACAAGTTAGTTTTCATCTTAGACAGCATTCTGAGCTACTTGCATACTAAGAAGTATACAATGTTAATCATAAAAAACTGTTAAATATATATATTTAATATACTTTTTTTTGTAAATCAAAATACAATTTTTGAAGTTTTTTACCAATTTCCCCCCCCCCAACTTTTTCACCAAAAAAAAAAAAAAAAAAAAAAAAAAAAAATATATATATATATATATATATATATATATATATATATATTGTCAAGATATTCACTATTTTGGGCAAATGTTTATATTTTTATAGCAATTTTGACCGTGGCCTTTTTCACATACAACTATCATTTATTCGATGGGCTTTTTTTAAATTGACATATACATTTTTATCTGGGATTCAAAGGGTATGAATGGCTTCAAAGGGTTAATTTCGTCTGGCCTTTCAGGGAAATTATATAAAAATTTCAATATATTTCAAAGATCTGAAACAACAGTTTTGGTCAACAGCTTTTTACAATAAAAATAGACCCTTGAATAATTGGTGAAAAAGACAAATTTAATCCTGGTCTTCAGCCTAGAAGGTCAAATATGTCAAAGTGGGCCAAGCAATTTCAATAAAGGTTTCGTGAAATATGAAGGTTTATAACCAATGCATGTACCAAACCGATTGTAATAAAAAATGTTGGTTTTAAATCAAAACTTACATAAAATGATGTAAGTTATAATTTGTTTGAGTATGAACTACAAGACCTATATAGCAATGAAAGGATATCAATACTTGGGCATTGCAAGTGGAGTATCACTTTTCATTTAAACATTGTCAAGGTTTCTGCCAGCACATTAATTGTGCTGATCTATATATTAGTAACTGTAAAAACTGGAGAAAAGTAAACAGTTGTTACACTGAGTATTCTATTATTAGCGCACAGATAATCTGTAACTTCTTTGTGTGAGTCTCAACTAATGAAGGGAATGTATCTCTTTAGATCCAGACATAACTTCTAATGGAGGATCCTGGAGTATAGTATCGATCGGGTAGTTAAACTTATACGAGGAATATGTTATAGAATCGGGAGCTATCTTCCTATGCTCCCAAAAGCAGGTATGTAGAGATAACTGATCAGAAAAATGGATACCCCTACTTCATTTCTGCTTTGCCCTGGGATAAGAGCTGATATCACCTTCTGTCCTTTCTTAGTGTTTATTTTGCAGGTTTGAGTATACACATTTTTATTAAAATTGGTAGAATCTATGTAGAAAACCCCTGAGCTCTATAGGCGTTAAATTGTTTTTTTTTTTTTTTTTTTAAAGAGAGCTCTTGAAAATTTTTGAAGAAATAATGACAAATAACTTTTGTGGGTTTGTGTAAATCAGGGAAACTAAATAAAAACTGATAGATAATTTTTATACCTGCTGGGTTCGTTAGGTCCCCATAACCCTCTCTCTCTTGTCAATTCAGTTTCTGTCTGTAGCCATTCCTCTAAAACATATCTCTGCATATGCTGTTGACTTTGAGCATAGTTCCTTGTCTGTAATTCCACTAACTCTTTAACCAAAGCAACGTGTGTCAATGTGCAAGCTTCTATTTCAACAGACGATAGGTGAGCATGGCGCACTCGTATAGTTTCTTCCTTCTTCACTTTTGACCGACTTGCTAAACGAGTAAGGCCACCAGTTACTTTTTGAATTTTCTGTAAAAAATAAAGACAAATGTATTTCTGGAAATGAGTTTGATCCTAATATAGAATCAACATGTAAGAAGTGTTATTGAAGAATTACTGTGTGCCCATATTCAACTACAAACTAAATTGAGACTGTCTGTTAATAAGATTAATAAACTTGTGTCTTCTGCTAGTTTCAACTAACAAATCATTGAGTTATTGCTGTTGTATGTTACCCACTCCGCTAGTTTGAAGACTTCGGCCATAAATTATTTAAGCAAACAAGTATTACTAAAATTGAACCCTCAAATACACCATGGTACTTATGCAGCCCAATGTCATCATTTTGACATTTAAAATTATATTTTTCTGAATTTAAATAGGGTTGTATATGAGCACCCTATACCAAATTTTATATTCCTATCTTAATTTTTGTGGCCACTATTACATACAGACAGCATGTCGAAAATCAATTTTTCGATTTTCTGAGGCCATGAAATGTGAATATGTAAGAAATGGAGGTCAAAATTTGTGTGAATACCAAACTTACCATATACCTTGTATTCTATATATATATATATATATATATATATATATATATATATATATATGTATAAAATAATAAAATACTTACAGATTGAATTTGGTTATGTAGCTCCCATGGATTGCGATAACTAGCTTTGCGTTCAGAATCAACATAATTCAACCATAACCTATTAGCTGCTTCATGAAGATGTTCTCTGACAACGGCAAGGTCGGGGGCTTTACTGTTAGGTAAGGTCATCTTGAATACCTGTAAATGAAAAACAGTTATATCAGATGTGTCAAAGTGTTTGATTATTTGTATTACGGATTTTTAGCCTGTGTAAAATTAAAACCGTTGTAATTTCAAAAGAAAAAAAAACAACAGATATTCAACAATTATTTAAGTGGAAAATTGTTAATTTTATTCATAAGCACTGGCACTATAGGGCATCAAGCGATGAAGGTCAACCTTTACAAATTGTTGGAAATTATTCTGATATTAAATGAAAAATAAAATCTGAAAATTGTTATTTTAGCAAGTGTTACTGGTAGCTCTGTTGGCAGCCATATTGGTTTCAGAGCCCAAACTTAGCCAATATGTTCATTTTTAATAGCCCATTGGAATCAACTATTATTTAACAGTCAGCACATATACCTCTTCAATAGCAGGCTTCTTACAAACGTACAGTTCCTCCCAAACTCTTTTAGCAGCAACCGCCATCAAGTTGTGTCCCTGCTTGGCTGTCAATTCTTCAGCATCTTCAGTAGGGTTTACATGCCATGTGGTTTTTGTGTTAGACTCTAACCTGATAAAACAATGTTGTTTGATTTAAATACTGATAAATACATAACACCAAAAGGAATGTTTATAATTTGAAATTTAAATTTGTCTGTAGAATAAATATACATTTATCTTTGGATAAATTCTTCAGCCATTTCTAGTATTGTCTTAATTTCTGGTGACGTGTTTGAATTCAATAAAAGAATTTTACCAATATTTCTTTTATGATAAGTTTAAGTTGAAAAGTATGTCTTTAAAATATAATGATCATAACTCAAAATTTTAAAGCACTGTGTTGTAAAAAAAACTGCCCTCACACACTCTACTTACAAAAATTACAACATAAGCTATAAGTAAAAACAAGAGCGTATGATATTATTATTATAAGCAAACATTTTAAAATCAACTCAATTTAATTTGATAATATTTATGAATATTATTAACCCAACTAATTAACACCAAATTGGCAAGTAAAAGAGAAGTAATTGAGGGACAAAAATAATGATATGTCTTGACCATCAATATAAAACTTCAACATCATTATTACACAGTGTATTTACTATACTTCTTTTTATAAGAGTAGGATTGCAGCACATTTGTATGCACTCGTGAGAAAACTTGGGCTGGCTTTTATTTTATTTTATTGGCATATTTATTACATCGTCATCAAATGATAAATTAAAGCAGAACAAGTTTTAATTAATACATTTTCAAACCTTAACCACTATCAATAAGAAGTCGGTGTCATTCAAAAACTCCATATTTATTTTTTGTAATGAATATATTTCCTTATTAGAGTTTGGGAGAAAGTTTTTGAAATATTTTATTGTTATCTACTATCAGTTCAAAACATAATAACACACTAATACCTATATAATATTAAGAAGATAACTTTTAGTGGATTATGTTAATTAACCTAATCTCAAATTAAATTTAAGTTAGTATAATAAATAAGCTGTTAAATTTGTAGAATTAATTATTATGGTAACCTAACCTCAAATTCAATTTATGTTATAATAAATAAACTGTTAAATTTGTAGAATTAATTGTTATGGTAACACATTTGGTTTAAACTTTCAAACAACAGACAATTAATTAATTTGTAGACTTAGTATACTTGAAACTAACAAAGGTCAAAATTTTAAAATCCGCCTTTGTCATCAATGATACATTGCTAAGTTCTACTGTATATGTAGAAGAACATGATGATATATCAAATAGTTTTTGAGATATAGCGTTTGTTAAATTTTCGTTTCTACACTCTAACAAGGGAAATATGTTCCAATAATATTTTCTTGCTCTCTTATTTTATGAATGTGTTGGTAAAGCATCTCAGTTGGCAAAGCAAATGCTTATCTTGCAATAGTTGATACTAGTGAACCATCACAGATTAAACAAGTTCAAGTTCAGTTAATGACAGTGTGTTCTTCTCTGTGTTATTTACACTTCCCTGTTTCAGTAGTCTCTAATAAAGATGTTAAGCAACGATACAAAAGAAATACAAAATAAACAAAAACCGAGTAATCTGAGAGATGATATAAGTCCCACTCAACAAACTCTTTGTTTAAACTGAGAGATTGGAAAGGGGGGGCACTCTTTAAGATTATACAAGAAAATGTTACAGGGTTACAGTTATAATATAAATTAGATTCCTTACATAATACGTTGATCTGACGTGAGTTGAAGCAAGCAGTAAGTAAGGCAACCTATAAAGTCTAATTCGTGATTTCCAGCTCCGAAAACCAGACCTCTGAAAAATAATCAATAATTTATGACAATTAAACACAATCAGGTTTAAATTTATAATTGTTACGTGAATTCTAACTAATATTTTGTATAATTTTGTCACTAGTATGGTTACAATGATAGGATACAAAGAAATCAATAAGTTAAATATAGCAGTAGTTTCTAATTATAATTTTCTATAAAAAAAATATCATTAACTTACCTGTGATTTGTAAGTTTATGAAGAGTTTCCAGTACTGGAACTTGATCAGCAATTGATTCTGTACCACGAGACAGGAGGAATAGAATTGTGCGATTCAAACAATGGTAAAGACCTTCTAATGAGAATGAACCAGGCCTTCGTTTAGCTTGTGCTATTAACTTTAAGACAAAATCAAAGACTTCGTGTGGGTTTATCAACAACATTCCTGAAAACAAAGTTTGATATTTATTAGTAGAATATAAATAATTAGTTACTGGTCAGATATGTTGTGACATTATTACAGATGGTTTAAACACAGAATAATTTTATCAAAAAACATCATCAAGAAGTCATTTGCTGGCCAAGTGCTCGCCTTGAGTTCAAATGTCAAAGAAGAATCTAAAAATTAACAAGCCTTCAATTTTATAGGCTCAGCACAATAATTTTACACATCTAATTTTTACAAGCCCATCGTAGTTTTTCCAACCAAGGCTCAAACTAATGGAATAATACTGCAATGAAAACTCGGTATAAATGAGAAAAAATAGTGTTATTTTAGATCAGATATGAAACAGAACTATTTATCATTTGTCGGTCTTATGAGATAAAAACAGGTTGTATTAATATATGCAGATCGGAGAAAGTTATTGGGGGGAAAAGGTTTACAGGAGAAAGGTAGTTTCAGAGGGAGAGATAGTTCTGGGAGAAAGGTAATTTCTGGGACCAAATATGTTCTGATGGATATAATCACATGTTCTGTTTACGACCACTAATTTTTATATTTAGAGATCTTTTTGTCTAGGCATTATATTGCCTGTCACATTCACATTTAATACTGTAAATACAGTTTTTATTGTCATGAGTCACATTTTTAGTTTTGGTTTTGACAAGATGTTGCATAACAGTGTTTTGATTATTAAAAGTGGTACATATTTTATACTTCCTAGCAACACTGCTAAACTTTTTCCAATAATCCTGGAACATAAGGGATAGTCATGTAATGATAACTCGTTTTTTCCTTAGAAATAGTTTTTTGTTGTATCTTCTGATTCCCACAAAAACTTTCAATTTGCTTACATTTTACTTTATATAAGTAGTTAAGTTAGCTTGTTATAAGGGGGGCTTAGTTCTGTAGGTTTTCTGACAGTTTCTGAATGCTGTGTTTATCTTCTTGGTTGTGTCTTCTACCAAATTTTTTGTTATTATTCAGAGTGATTGTGTCTCCTAGGTTTTAGAAACATATTCTCCTAAACTCTCCGAATATCCCTGTGTTTAGTTTTCATCACTCCATCCCCTTTTTTTCTCACATAGATCATATACTCTGATTTTACAAACAATATTTGGAAGTCAGTTTTTCAGTCTCAGTATCTTCAGCAAAAAACACTACATCATCCGCATATATGAAACATTCAAACGTGATCCCTATTCTTCTGAGTTAGAATCTTATTCCGTTCATGTCTCCTCCATTCTCTAGGAATAAATTTCTCTAGGAAACAGGTACTGGGGAGAATAAACATCTTCTTGTTTAACTAATGTTTTTATCTCGAACAGCTCTGAAAGTTCTCCCATGAATTTTACATGTGAAGTGTTTATCTGATCATCTACTACTACTCCAAGTGTTTGCCATCTACTCGAAGTTCCTCTAGAATCTTCATTAGGCCTCTCTGTCTACCAAGTCATTTACCTTCTTGAAATCTACGAAAGTTATTATCAAGTTGCTTTATTGGCTGTAATTGTCTTGGATTTTACAGTGTCTTAAGGGTAAAGATTTGTTTCGCACAAGATCTTACTTTTCTGAATCTGCTTGGTATTCTCTTATCTTTTGGTCTATATATTCTTCTATTCTGTTCTGTTCTGAATAACTTTGGAGATTATTTTATATGCTATTTGGTAGAACTGATATTCCTCTGTAATTGTTTACTTCTGTCTTAATTCCCATCTTTGTGGAGAGGGTTAATGACCTTTTAATTACATATACTTTACTTTTCTGTTCACTTATATAACAAATGTCGAGAACATTAATGCTAGGCTACTAAAATATAATTCAAACACTGGATATAAATATATAACTATACACAGTAAAACAAATGCAAACATAACTAATTTGATTTTGTTTTGTGTGAGGGTATTTAAGAAAGATTAGCTGAGCAATATTCCCCATATTAAATTGCCAGGGTATTGACAACAATGTTACTAAAATAAATACAAATGTAGGAAATTGGAAATCTTTAGTAAATCTCAAATCCTATGGTTATCTTGAACAAATCATTTAAGTAAATAAAATAATAATAATAACAACAACAAAAAACAGAAACCTATTTCAATATTTACCTTGCCATAATTTGTCGACAGTTCTAGCTGCAAGATAGCAGACATTTGGGGCTATATTAGCAACATTTCCCCCAGCTACGACAGGAAGAGCAGCTTGTTCTCCTATTAAAACATCTGCTGCTAGCAAATGCTCCATCAAGGTAGATAATACTTCTGTCTGAAATCTGGCTTGTTGACTTAGAGTAGAGTGATCTGGTGAAGCCTGAAACATTAAGGTATAGCCCAAATTAAAATTAAAACACAAATTAATATAATATAGTTAAATAATTTCCCTAACCAAAAACACTAGGAACAATAATTAAAACACAATGTAGTAGAATTATTTAGTTTATTATTCTAAATGCCCTAATTTACATTTCAATAACCAAGCAAATTATCATCATCTACAGTTCTATAGTTGAGCTAGAACTAAATTTTATTCTACATAATACAAGTTAAGCTTAAAAGTTTCCTCCCACTCTACAGATCAGTTAAGCTAATATGTAAAAATAAAAAATAAAAAATAAAAAAAATAAAAATACATTTTGTTTCCTTTTTAACTAAAAGAATATATTTTTTAAAATTAAAATAATTGCACTGTCTATAATTATATTATTTTCCCCACAAAGATGATACTGACTGAGCGATGAGTAAAATAGTGATCTTAGAGAGCTTGTTAGGTTGATGACAATCATGAGAAATTCAAATTACAGAAGATACTAATTCTGGTGCTTTACTCAATTCATGATGCTATTAAAAGTCAGTAGAATCATAATATAAATATTCAACTGACCCATACCAGTTCAGATTGGACATTTTTCAGAAAACTCCAATGAACAATTTGTAGGTGTGAAAAATCAATACGATCATTGGAGATTTTAAAATACTGCAAGTTAAAGTAGAATTTTACTTCCTGTTTATATTTAAATATTGGTTGATAATATTGAAAGTTTAAAATATATGTTATCAATAAATTATATTTTAGATAGTTTATGAACAAATTCTTGTATCACCTTTTTATTTTCAATGAGAAAGTGGTTATTTTAGAAACTTGTATCGATCTTTGTATTGTATGGAACTTGTTCTAGTATTTTGCAACCCTCAGGGGTTCATTATAGTGCCTAAGCTTGGCAATCTCTAGGGGACTTGGCTGAATCTACAACCTTTATTCATGTAGTCTTGGGTTAGATCTCTCTCTTTCATCTTTCCTATACAGTCTCACTAGATCAACTCGTTCTTTTCCGACCCTGACGTTATTAGAGTATTCGAGGGCAATGGGTCTTTATTTTGTGTACTTTTCTTCTTTTTTTACGACAATGATAACTGAGAGGTTTTTCACTTTTAAACAAGAAAATAATATATTTTGTACCTGAAATTGTATCTTAAAATTAGATGTACTTTTGATTGTATAATTGAATTTTGTTTTAATAATTTTGAACTTTTTAACTGATTTCAATTTTTTAAATACATAACAGACATCCATCATTATGATCACGATCTTGGGTCTACATCTCGTATTGATGATTATTATATATTTAAAAAAAATTAAAATAAACACTCATCAATAAAACATGTTCTTGAAAATACCTATAATAAATATTAATCATAAAAAATACACAGAGAAGGAAAGATATGTGGCTATATGAAACATATTTTCTTTTATTTAAACAAGAATTTGAGAGTTTTTAAAACTTACCTCCAAAACAAGATCCAAAGCAGGAATATTTTTAGCAGTGACAGGTAATGATAATGAATCAACAACTATAACTCGCAAAAAATCCATAACAAATTTACGAGCTGGGTGATTGCTTAATACATTATCCTTTGAGGGTGATCTTAATACTACTGCATTTTCTGGAGGAAAAGGCTGCAACAAACATATTTATTATGTTATCATTATTACATCAAAATAGTTTAAAGAAGGACAGTTTGTTTTGTAGAACTAATGTTAGTTAACTGGAAAGGTAGTAGATAAAATAGGGTCACTTTAAAAACATTGTGTTGATTTAAAATGCAAAATAGTTTAAAGCAAATAATGTATTTAAGGAGCCCCTTGTTGGTCTAGTGGTTAGTGTTCTCACTAGGTGTAGGTGTGCATGAGGTTTTAAGTTTAACGACTATGAGAGCTTAAAAAGTTATGGCGTTTCAGTATGGAAAAGTAGGGAGCTACAATTACAGTGGACGTCCTGTAAATTGGTCTCAGCTCAATTGGTCAATAATTAATCAGCAAAACTGCTGTTTACCGATGAAAATATGAGTCATTTTCACAACATGAATCTATGGTCTGTGTAGAAACAAAGTCTACAGCTCTGTAGTGTTTGGTTGTAACTGTTGTATGGAACGGTGTTTTATTAACATACTGGGATCTTGCAATGCATTATATCGAACAGCAGTGCAAACATTTACAATCAACATAATGTTCATTCAGAGGGCGCACAATTTTGTGATTAACAAATCTGTAAATTATTGTTTTATTACAGTAAATTTTGTTGTTTTATAATTTCATTAAAGTAAAATTTTAAAGTGTTTGTATTTTATGAGTATGTGTATACATAGTAGCGTGTTCATAAAGTGTTTTTGTGGCAGTAAATCATAGCAGATGTATGAACCGATATGTGGTTGTATTATTTAATTACATTGCATGATTGTTTCTAGTGTAGTTTTTTAATTACTATTGTCTTAATACTGTACAAATTATTATTGCATAGAAGTCAGATTAACCAGCCAATCGTTTATTTGACCAGGGTTCTGGTCCAAAGAGGGCATCGACTGTACTAGAAAATGGTAGAATTACAGTCACAGTACGCATTACATGACAGAAAAAGTCATTTAAGCAGGCCTAGGCACTTTATGGGCTGTTACAATAAGGATTATTAATCAGATCTTAATAAAATAAAAAAATTTCAATTTTGATGATGTTTTAAAATGCAGTTGTGCATGTAGTTCAAAATTACATAAAGAAATAATTAACATAAAATAAACTCCAACCTAACTGCACAATTTTATTAGCAGATTAAAATTTTTGTACAAAATTGAGCCATACATACCGGTTTAATTTGGTATTCATATAAGTAACATTTCATTTTACTTGTCTTGAAGAATAACTTGTTTAATTTAAGTCTTTATAATAATATTAAATTTTACTTCTGTCCTGTATAATATGGTCAACAAAACAAATTATTGTATGATCTTTTACATTTGTCTTATTTTTTGCTATCAGTAAAATGAGAAAGGATTTTTCTTAACTAATTAGATAACTCGCATATCTGTGAGATATTTAATATGGTTCTTGTTCAAATCATGACCACATATTTTTAAAACAAGTAAATATAAAAGTACAACATATGTTGATTGTACTTTGCTTGTTTAGAAATTAATGAGTAAATACATGGAGGGGGGACCTGTGCAGGTGTTAAATTTTAGCATCTTATTTAAAAGACTTAAAAACGAACAAATACTTAATATTTCTAAGGAAAAATAATATTACAAACAAGAATCCAGAATGGACTGAATTATTTGATAAATTCATAAAGGAAAAACACAATTACTTATAATCAGCTCATTTGTTAAAACATTTTTGCAATTCTTCTCTACTTTCATTATATACAAAAGATTAAAATAATAAACTGAAATATCAAATTTAATATGGGTAGGAGACAGGCTTACCTTGGAAAGTGGTTCTTGGTAGGAGTACACAAATAGAAAAACACATAATAAAACACTCAAGCTCTAAAATATTTCATAAATATGGTTCACATTCTCAATCAACAAAATATGATTAAATTGTTGTAGTTTGGTTGCAGAGGAAGGATCTGTGTTAAATGTTGAACCACAGATGAATGTTTTATTATTATTTTTGTTATTATTCAATTTTTTAATTGATTGTATCAATTTTAAGTAAGCCTGCCGGGAGAGGGAAAAAGATAATTTATCTAAAATTAAGGAGGGTTGTTCTCTAGATTTTGTGACCCATTGATGAGACAGTTCTCATCTATTTAGGGTTGCATTCTGGAGTGAGTGATTTTTATTTTATTATTTTTGTTGTGAAACCGTCATCAAAAGTGGCAATGTTGTGGGTTGCTGCATATTATGCAGTTGGTCTATATCTATGATCTTTACATTATGTCTGTGACCATTAATCCTGTTGTTTAGGTTGTCTGTGGTTAAGTCTACATATTGAGCTGGGCAAACCTGCACTGTAGTTGGTAGATAACATTTGTTGTGGTACATGTGTATTGACCTTTAATTTTAAATTCTGTTTAACTGGAGAAACTATTGAAGTTGTTGGAAGGAAGATGTATTATGCATGTTTCGCATCCTGCCCTAAAATTGTGGGGAAGGTTAGGTTGTTTAGGTGTGTTGGGATCAAGAAACTTGGGGTGAACTGAGATGCCTTTTAGATTTGTGGACTGTTTAGACAAGACTCTGAGAGGTTCTGCGGGAAGATTCTTGGTATGGTTGTAGGTTTTTAAAATTGTGAAGCCTTCCTTTAATAAGTTGTTTAATCTCTGTATGCTTGGGTGATAATTGGTGACCAGAGAGATATAAAAGTTATGTTTTTTCTTGGCCGTGATATCTGTGTTTTGTGAACACCCTAACCAGTTCCTCAGGATAACCCTTTTTACAAATGCAGATGTCATTATTTTGTTAAATTTGTGTAGTTAACTCATCTCAGAACAAATCCTTTTGGTTCTGATTGCCAACACAATATACCATGGTATCATGACAATATACCACTGACAAATATATGTACAATATTTTTTTAACGAACTTCATACGTATCTTACAAAGTACATACTTTGAAAAGCAGGAACTTTTACAATGGAAATGCTTCATCTAAAAATAAGTAAATTTGTCACAATAAGCACAACAGTATGTTTTCTCTAATTTAAGTATAAACTAGACAAGAGAAAAACAATTATTCATCAACACTTATCTATAAATTAAACATTATAAAATCAAGTTACATCTTCAGCTGGTGTAGAGGCTTGACTATGAAGAGCAGATTTAGGAAACAAAGTACCAGCTAATGCACTTAACACTTCACCACTCATTAAAACAGGCATCAGTTCTGCGAGATTATGATATAAGAAGAATAAGAACTGGATTATTGTTACTGGATAGTCTCGAAGCCATTCTGGTAAGCTCTCTGGGCTGTAAAACAACAGAACTATATTAAATTTTCACTACTAAATGTAACTTATATCACATAATTACAATGAAAACACATTAAATTCAATTTTTAAAATTACATTGAACAAAAAAGTTATAAATACCAATTTTTTGAATTAAAAGTACCCAAACACACAATTTCTTAAGTTTATAACTTATGCCAGTTAGGGAATCAGCTTAACAAACTGAAAAACCCATCAGCTACTTCAAAGTACTTCACAGGTGCTGACAATATTTGAAGAAGAGTTGATAGACCTAACAGCTCGAGCTCAAGAAGAAGAAGAAGAACCTATTGATGATATTGAACCTATTGAAGAAGAACCTATTCATAGGGGGGGGGGGAGTTAAAGGTTTTAGTTAGATGAAAAAGTTACTAGCTTGTTTTCAAACAAGGCTCAAACAATGACAGAAATATTTCAAAGTATCAATACCAGACACACAAGGAGTCATTTCACAAATTTCAATATAACATTAATAAGGAGAGTCATCCAGTATGTAATATTCCACATTTTTTTTTTGGGTTTGATGTCTGGTTGGTACCTTTTTGGTAGGTGCAGGATAACATGTATTTTTTACGGCATACAGGTGTTACAATCTCGTATCATAATGAGGTATAGACGGACGAACGGACAGTTTTGAAAAATGGTTAATGTTGCTGAGCGATGGGTGAGTAATATATAAGAATGAAAAACTTGTTTAATAATAATTGTCGATTAAAATATTATAACTGTATGTTATATTGAAAATTATATATATATATATATATATATATATATATATATATTTATAAAAAGAATAATGTCCCTAAATGTGTTAAAAGTCAGTGCAGCGTTTTGTGAGCCGGGAAGTTCGGTCATCGATAGGAGAATTTGTGGTTGACAAATTGTAATTGGCTGAACGAGTGACCAATAAGAATGCTGCCGATCTGGGAGGGATTAGTAGAGGTTTTTGAAGATGACACTTGCTCTTCTTCTACTGGCGACAGAAGTCACTTTTGGTTCTCTCTCTGTCTACATTACGAACTTCTCATTTCCCTGATCATTTTCCTTTGCTTTGCATCGAGAGCGATGGCTGACAAATAAGCAGTATCAAAAAGAGAGTTTTTATTTGAAATTTCAGTAAATTTAGTGCTGGCATTCTTAGTATGGGACGCATAAGTTGTATTAAATATACTCATAGAATAAACTTTTAAATAGAGTACACTAAAGATATGTTAATTTGAGAAACTTGCATACAAGCAAACTTTTCACATACAAAATTAAAAACTATTATCTAACATTTTGTAAAAAATAAATTCCAAAGTAACTTTCGGGTATTAAAAGACATAAACCATCACAGATTTGATTAAACGTCTAAATAAATAAGGTTTGAAGAAAGACAATAAACTTTGTAAAATAAAATGATAACATATGTACTCCCAGAAAGACAGTCATCAAATGTCATTATCTTTTACCTTATAGGCAAATATATATTTTCAATGTTATTTATATAGATATTCATGCTCGTATTCCAGGAAGGACTTCATATATTGGTTGATGTTAGAAATTTAAGCAGATTTATATTTAACTATGTATTCCAGAAAGCACTTCCATAATTTATAAACCATTTTTTCTTATAATAAATTCATGTTTATATTTCAGAGGATAGATTTGATAATATCTACAATTAAATGTGGGTACAAGTAAACCTGTAGTTTTCTTTATAATTGAGTACATTTTCCTCAGAGTCCACGATCCTGGGATTTTGTTTTGTTTTGCTTACTCACAGAATGACACTCGAAAAATCAATTAAAATAATTTAAAATTAATTTAAGTGGTCACAGAGGGACAAAAAGTTACAAGTACCATTGATATCAAAAGAATATTTAGAGCATAATAATGATAATTTTAAATAAAATAAGTAAAAATTGTACTTTAGTAAAGTATTAAAATCTAAGTGTTCAAATTTCTTTTTCCATTTTTAAACCTAAATAATTCATTTAGTTAACTGTTTAGTATTTTTCTGAATAATGATAAATAGAAGATGCCAATACCTGAAATCAGTAACGCTATGACAGTTTTTAGAAGACGTAATTAGGTCAAGTAGAAAATGTAGGCAACATATGAGTGATTAAATTTAATATTTTTTTAAACTACAAACGAAGTATTGAAGATATGTTACCTTTTGCTGTCTTGATTAAGCATAGTGCGTACCATAGCTAAGATTACAGTAACAGCCTGAGGACATAGGGTAACACGTCCTGCCATAGCAGTAACTGATTGACTGGCTGGCACTCCAAACATGAAGCTCCATACGTTGTCCAAGTCCAACTGAAAGCAATCAATGGTACAAATATTAACTTAACACATCAATTAACTTATATACTGGAAGTATAAAGGTAAAATATTAGAAGAACAATAAAACCAATGTGAACTTATAGCGGGTTAAAAACTATTCTCTGATATTCATAGCATATTTAATCATAATTGCAATTATAAATTTGTTTCTATGCTGATAATAAAGGGACCAGCATAATGCATGTATAAATCCAATGCTACCAACCTAACTCGAACATGAGTATTCTTTGTGATTCAAAAGTTTAAACTTTAGAAAGATAAAAGCTGTATCTAATCCCTAAAATAAGGTCTTGTGTTGCCTAATTTGAATATAAAATTTACAACATCAATGATTTGGCAGTACACTTTTATATACTACTTTATGAATTAAGTAAAAATTACTTGAATTAAGAAAAAGTATCCAGAAATTTTCTTTTCTTAGGAATATCTGTGACTATAATTTAGTCGTCACTATACTATGCTTTAATTAATTCCCAGTTACAATATGGCATAGAATGTTGGGACAGAGTAACAATTTAATCTTGATTCAAACTTATTTTATATGAATTATTGCTTTTGGCAAGAGACTCACATCATCTTTTCCTCTTTTTGTTAGGACAAATATATTGTCTCTCAGACATCTTTTTGTTTTCAATGTGTTGACAACTTGTTATAAAAGAAGTGGAAATGATGCAACATAGCAATATTACAGAACTAGAAGCCATGTTTAAGATTTTACAAAAAGATCTAAAATTAATAAGACGTGGTTCTGAGGCTCTTTCTTGTTTATCGGTCCCAAAATTTTCAATCATTTATCTCCTAACACAACAAAGTGACAGTATTACGAGTTTTATAAAGGAAAGGAAAGAATTGGCTTCTCACTTTTAGTATTATTGATGACTTGGTGAGAATAGATGAATGATGAAGGATAAAAGTAGAACATTGGCTTATGTATTTTTGTGTCGTTGGGAGAATGTTTTAGGGATGGTCTTCTTCGCAGGCACATATTAATTTGCCAGATCTTAAGTGGCTTTGAACGGGAGTGATTTATCTAGCCAATTGTTATTCTGTTTATTGTGGTTTGATTGGTCTCTGACTAACCGTAGTGTAATAGTCATAATTCATTGTAAACACACATAGCCTCAGTGGCACTGTAATAATTTAATTTGCACCATACTACTGACTGCTTTATTTTCGTATTTGTTTTGTTTCTACCTTTCTACCAAACCGATCACCATTAACTAGTTACCATGATTGGTTTAATTTTCAACTAAATCAGTGTTAAGTACTATGTATATTTTAGGAAATAAATATATTATTATTATTTGTTTAGGACGTACAATGATTGGGGAGGGGGAAGGAATGTTATGAGTGTTTTATGAACTCACTCTTAAAGGTTGTGGTGTACTTAAAATTTGGAAACAAAACTTTATAATTTTTGTTTCTAAAAACATTACTATAAAAAATAGGTGAGTGAAAGTTTCGTAAATTTTTTCAAAAGTAATTGGATATTGATATAGCTTAATTGAAAATTTGATACTATTTGTGTATATAAAAGTAATAAATGACATGAGATTATGAATCAACTCCTGTTATAAAGTGATAAAACTAAAACATGAAAAATCTAAAATACACCAACATAGCATAGTGTTAGAACATAGCAGGGCCATATTGGAAACTAGATACTAAGAAAGAAACCAAAGAGCTAAAGCTAGACCTGAGCAGTAGATAAACAACAACAAAACTATAACTATATACAAAAATGATTAGGAAAACCACAAGTCACAGAATTACACAATACAAGAAATGGCAATCATCATCATGATACAAAAGTCTACACTTTAAAAGTCATACATGTGTTTATATACACAAAAATGATGACAAATAAATGTTTGATTAAGATTTTAATAAATAATAATATTGATGTCAAATCAATAAAACTGATTTTAATTCAGTTTTCACTAATTAATTAATTGTATTGTAAATATTCATTATGGATTTACACGATTTTGTAATTTGTACCAAAAAAGTTTTATCTACTGTAATTTTTTCAATATGTCAACAGTATTTAACTCAAATAATCAGGAACATATTAGAACGGGTGCTCGTGCACCATCTACAGTCAACTCGTTCATCGCTCTATACAATTTCGATGCTCACAATGTAGATATGTCTTGACTTTTTTTCTTGTTATTTAAAGGTAAAAAACTTCTTGGTGTAAGAACATAAAATAAAGACCTCTAAACTTCGACTACTCTAATAGAATCAGGGTCGGGAAGGAACAAGAATTGGTCAAGAGAGACATGATAGAAAAGATGAAAGAGAGGGATCTAAGCCAAGACTACATGAAAAAAGGTGTAGATCCAGCTAGGTATCTCGGAATTGCCAGGCCTGTACTCACTATACCAAGCCTCTGAGGGCATGTTTCTTTGGATTTACCTTGATCACAGAATTTTATTTAGTGCACTGATAACCTTTGCGTGTATTGAAATTGCTTCCTTGCGATAAATTTGTAGGTAGTTTTTCTTTATATTTGGTTTTCTGTTTATATACATTATTTACATTTATTATTTTAGTTAGTTGGAGATTTTGATTGGGGTCTATGTATATAGTACATAGTTTTAGTATAGTTATTGTTTGTTTTTATGAATATATGTTGTTTGTGGATTATGACATGCTACTAGTTTTTAAATGGTGCCCTTGTAATTTTTATAGACGTATTATAAATTTCGATTCTATTCTATAACTAGTGATCAAATAACTTACTTTAGGATCTGCAGGAAGGAGTTTCACGGGTTGTCCCATCATCAATGCCATTAATAAAAAGTATATTTGTGCAATATCAATGTGTTGGGTAAGTAGATAAGCAAGGCGTTGGAATCCAGGTACATTGAGAGCTTCTAACCTAACATCACGGGTCTTTGGTACAGCTGTTCCTAGTTGATAACCTTGAATCATAAATTAAAAATATAAGCTGCAATTTGACACATAATATCAATTCAAATAAAACTCATTTACATTCTCAAATATATAGTATAGAGACAGTTATGTGAGCTGGGTTAAAAATCATCTTTACTTTTTTGAGGAAATAAGTGTCTTTTAATAAAAATAGTGGTTTGACAGTCATTTATGTAATTTAATATGGCCCAACAGATTGATAGATTTTTTATCAAATTTGGTATGAAAGCATATTTTGGTCATATCTTCAAGCTTTTGTTTATATTATTCAAAACTTGAAGTGTATCTACCATAACAACAACAAAAACACAAAACTTAAATTTTCTAAAAATAGCCTATAATAATTTTAATTATATTTTTGATCTAATCAAAATGATCCTAGGGTTAAAAATAAAATGCTTATTATGTAAATAAGGGTGACCACTAAACTGAGACCTTTAGATCTATTGTGCCTCTCTTTCACTATTCCTGACATCCTCAATTAGATCATCCTTTTCAATCCCATAGCCACCATAACTGAATAATTTGAAGGGGATTTAGAGAGGGTAGATCTTCCACTTCTAGACACCAAGGTTCAACCTCTTTTAACCCTTTGCAATCGGAATGGATATTTGCCACTATTCCTCAGCGATCGCACGGCCAGCTCTACTGGCCACCGCCATTCGCATGCCAAGTCGGATTTTTTTCCACAGCAGTTGTCCTTTGCGATCGGACGGCCAGCGGTGCTGGCCAACATGAAATCCAACAAATGCTCGGGCATCCAGCAGCACTGGCCAACAATGTATGTCATCGTTTGTAATATTCAAACTATGGTATGATGTCTGTAGAGTGCTGCAAACTTGTGAGGAATTATTGAACTAAATGATCAGCAGATTTGCAACATTATATCGTAAAAATTGTGGTAAACTAAGGTAAAACAAAGTAGGCTACTGCGCAGTGTGTAGCGATAGGAGACAAGAAAAATAAAGAAAGGGTTTTTGTAAAACTAGTTCAAACAATCCTGGACTTCTTATGGGTGAATGTTTTGAAAAATACCACTCAGTGGAAAAAATAAAAGAAGATTAAAACACAATACTTACTTACAGTTTGTATGAGTGACAAATAGATGTACATTTTACACGTTTAGTAAATAAGTAATTAATATCACTTTCAATTTTCAAACAAATGTATGTCATAATTCAAAATCTTATTTGTTTTCGAGATTCAATAAAACAGCAGTATAAAATTACAATTATTGATTTATTACAATTTAAATCCCTTATGCTAACATTGCAGGTTTTCAGTGAAAACAATTCCGAGCTGCCGGGAGAAAGCCGACATTATGAATGCCGAGTTGACGCAGAGTGGAGCGTGGCAAGTACAGCTGGCCATCCGACCGCCGGAACCAATTTATGCGGAAAGAATTCCGAGTGGCTGCTGACTGCGTTGTGGCCACTCCTACTGGCCTTCTGATTGCAAAGGCTAATAGCTATGTCCTCACAGTCTATTTAGTAAGTAATGAGAGGTTTCTAACCCTTCCTACCTACAGGTCGTGTCATTCGTTAGACCAAGTTTTCTGAAATGTTCTCCGAATGTGTCATGCCCAGTAAGGAAGCCCATTCTTAGCCCAGTCTTAGCCTATTTTGTATAGACTAATCCAAAGCCTGGATTTCATCTTACAGTTATAATTCCTGATTAGCTCCTTAGCTTGCCTCAGTCCTTTTATTTCTCTCCAGAGTTTCAACCTACTGGCTTCTTCACCTCTTTTGAGTCTCATCTTGAAGTAGTTTTCTCCAAGTTCACAAAATGGTTCTGGTTCAACGAATGGAATGGATCCTTTTTTTTTCCTCGCAAGATCAATTGCATTTTCATTCTCCCTATTCCCATATGTCCTGGTACCCAGAGGAGAGTTACTTTATTACTCCTGCCTAACTCATTAAGTTTTTGTAGGTACTCCTAAACCATCAGTGACTTGATAATTGCAGAGTTTAGCACTTTAATGGTAGCTTGGCTGTCTGACAGAATTGCATTGTTTTTCCTATTGTATCGCCTGTCAAGGTTCCTTTGCACACACCTGTTAATAGCGTAGATTTTCGCTTGAAAGATACCGGGGGATTTTCCTATCACTTTAGAGTAACTTCAGATAACTCAAAACTCCGGCTCTAGCTCTTTCTTCAGTTTACTATTTTTATGAAAATTCCTACACAAGACAAATTGTTCAATTAAATGGTGCATAAACATTACACAAACTCTCTTATTTATTTATTCCAAAACAAATCAAAACTCTTTTCTTTCTTGACTTTAAAGGTGAAACAAAAATATTTGTCACCAAAAACATCAGTTCGTTAGTTGTCAGTCAAAAAAATAAAGAGGAACCATGATCTTTGATTTATAAATTTAAATAAGGGCTTAAACCTGCATCCTCAGGGTAAATTGTATTTGATTAAAATTGAGTTTTCAATGATACCGGTCAAGGTTTATTTTCGTTGTAAGCAATAACACCTGAACTGTATAACTGATGACTTTGTAAGGATAATTTAGCATAAGGATTTGGGTCATCTTCACATTTCACTAAAATTTGAATGGAATATTTAGAGCAGCTTTTTTCACCGAAAACTCTTGAACCAACATTTATGGAGAGATAATGACAAATACATTTTGTTTGGATACTAAGCGGTTTCACTTGACCAAAATGTGATCAAAAACATTAGAGCTGATTCTGAGAAAATCATGTTTTTTGGGGTTCTTTTTTCATGGCAGCTACCCAAATTTTGATTTATCAAAAAAAGGAAAAAATTGTGTAGATATTGCCAAAATATGCCAACTTATCAAATTTGATTAAACACCCATTTGGGTTGTAGAATACCACACAAATGACAGACGGATATTATTCCAAAAACCACTTTTTTCGACTTGGGGGACTTGAAAATGAATATTTTTGCAAATAACTTGAGATATATTTTTTTGACTAGGTACATGTGAAAAAGTAAAAAGCAGAGGGAACTAAGGATAATGGCATAGAAGTTCACATATATCAATATCTAGCAATTTTTAGATTAAATATGTTGTATTTGAACACAGGCATATTATATATTCAAGTCTTTGTAGAACTTGAAGGTTTTAAAGGTTATAATCACAAGGTCCTCATGGATTTCATAATAAGCCTAAAAGGATCTGGGAGGAATTCAAGTCAAATCATACATATTTTATAATACATCTATTTTAGGTGGATCTAAAGTAGAGAAAGCGTACTCGTGGCTTTCCAAATCAAAAAAGGAAAAATGGTTTATCACCTGTTAAATTGTACAAAGATCTTTATCTTATCCCTCTACTTTTTACTCAGCTTGACATTTTACACATAACAACAAACTAAACGCTCAATACTCTGGGCTGAGTGATGTGCTCTATTGGACAATTTGTAAGTTGCTTCTGCGTCATTCTCCTTTACTTGTATTGCAACTATGTATTTTAAACATTTGAGTTCTTACTTCTCACTTACATATACTCGTACACTTTGCTACTATAGGCGATATCAGAGGAATAGGTGTTCTCAATAATTTTTTTAGAAACTCATTTCTAGTAATTAATATTTACTTTGTTAAAAAGCAAAATTTTTGTTTAACCTAAATCATAAACCTATAATTTATTATAATGGATCAATAAAAATCATTGTTCGTTATTAATTTGATTTCACCATTACACACACACACACACGCACGCACACACACACACATAGTAAGAAGAAAAAGAAGAAAACTAATGGTCTGTTTATACTTTTGAGATATTAAATAAATAAATTTAAGTAGCCAAGTCCTGATCTAAATACTTTTGTCTACAAATAATTCGTAACATTTTATTATTCACTTCTTCTCTTATTATACAACCCTTACAAAACATTTCAACATTATATCCAAATAAACTTCTGTCCTTCTCACTTATCTAATTTTGATTCTAACTTTTGACTGAACGACTCTAACATCCATCTCCTATAGGAGACTTCTTACAACTAACTAACTAGTAATACACTCTTCTCCTTCCGTTCCAAACATTTTTCTCAGAATTGTCCTGTTTATTACTATATTTGGAATATTGTACGATCATTCCTCTTTCTTTATTTGGACATTGTATGATCATTAACACACCTCCCTCCTTACTTCTAGAATGTTCTTTCTTAATATACTGATCCACTAAATTGTTTATTTAAATTCATTTATTTATATCTTAAATACATTTTTACTTAAATATAATATTTATTATTATTACATTTGATCTAAATTATTATTGATGGGTTGGAAGATGTCGCACATTACTAACTTTTCATATACACTAAATGCAAATTATAGACAAACAACACATACCTAAAACAACGCCTAGTTTATTGTGCAGGACAAGTTCGGTATCTTGAAGCCAGCCTCCGTTACATAAACCTTCTCTGAACTTCTGAAGCAATGTCGGTATACTTCCGAGTACCACAAGTATACGTAGACCCCAGACTACAGTGCTAGGGTGAAGATGACTTTGTAAGAACAGGAGAGGCCAATCCATACCCAAGACTTGAACAGCTTCTTCGCAAAATCTATCAAATATAAAATTAAAATTTTATGAATACAAAAGCTAATAACCCGTAGAAACTATAATGTAATTTTCAAAAGTAAAATTTTATAGCTAAGACAAAACAAGTTGTTGAACTTACTCAATCCAGTTATGAAAATCAATTCATAAACTGTTTTATAGAACTTTTAACTATGATTATATAGTTTATATATAGTTTCTTAGTAGCCTAAACTAAGAAAACACATATTTCTTAAATTTAATGTTGGCAACTTGGCTCTGGATTTTTTAATATCATACCAATTTTTTTGAGATTCCAGGGTTCAAAATTTTATTTATTGGTTTACTTATAGTAGAGAGTTGGAGTTGGTACTATCCATGCAGAATTACAATCTCAAATACTAATCTGTTTACTGTGTTAAAAACAGAACTTTAAAAATAGTAAAAAAAGTATTTAAAAGTTAGTTTTGAATTAAATAAGGTTTTCCAGATAACTATGGAGAAAAATTAGGTATGAAAAAATATATTTAAAATATACTTACGCAGTATTAACTGTATTTCTAGGTGTAAATAAAAGACCATGCAGTAACTGCAAACAACGATTGCGCAGTAATATCCAATTAGCAGAATCTGCAGACAGGTCAATATCTGATTGGTTGTCCATAGAACTTGTTCGACTGCGCGAAGACTCTTGTAATACAATAAACCTCTCACTAGTAGCAGTGTTTGGTAGGGTTGATGTTACGAATTGACCAAATCTAAAAGTAAAATAATATAAATCTGAATTAATTTCGTTTTAATAGTTCACTACAAATTCTAAACAAATATTTATTAGTTCATTTTTTCTTGTTGTTTTATTTGGTTCCACATTATTGTGTGCTACGTTTTTTGTCTCCATATATGTTTAGTTATGACAAGTGATCAAACTATTCTATTTGTAAATTACTTGACCTGTGAAAACTATGTGAGGATTTCTTTTGGCAGACCCTAAAATATGTGTATGAATCAATTTGATGCCTAAATAAGACAGCAATTGTATGATATAAATCCTATATTTGCTACATTTTGAAGATGAAGTTTTATTAACCTTTCTCAGAGTTCCGCTCTGATAGGGTCATTTGTTTTGACTCTCCCCTCTTACGATTTATCCTTGCTCTTTTTCCATTTGTTGTCCTGAGAATTGTGTACTATAAGCTCACTGTGTTACATAATAGTCTAATGTAATTTTAAAAAAATAAGTTCACATAATGAATTGTGAGCCTTCAATTATGAAGAAACCTTAATAAATTTTTATATAATGATAAACTTACGATAGAAGGTCCTGAGACAATGGTTGTCCTGCTAAGATAGCTCCTAGCAATGCTAATAATACTTGTCTGGTTGGTTGACTTGTTACATCAGGTAATATTCTTAACAAACGTTGTACCAACTGCATATCCCTCATTGTACGGAGATTGTTACGCTTTTCACTGGACTCTGCGACCAGTTCATAGAGATGTTCTAACAGAGAACGCTGCAGTTCCCCTGGCGCTTCATGCCAAACCTGAGTTAAACAAAAATACAAAGTTTGTTTTTTAATAAATAATAAAACAAAAATAGCACCACTATCACTTGTTTAAAAACTGATCTCAAATTCAAAGTCACAAAACATATAAGTTTCATCAAAATCCGATTATAATCAAAGTTTTCCAAATTTGTAGTTTATTTCGGACTTTAAGGGAATCTGGGGCCTAAGTATGTATGATTTGATGTCAAATTCAAACTTAACATTGTAAAATATATCTTTTTAGTATTATCAAAAAAGTAGTGATTAATACTAATTTGAAACTTGCCCTTATTTTTACTCCAACTTTTTAATAACATTTACTAAAATTCAAACATTGTTTACATCAGCGGCTACTCCACCGAAGCACATAAGAACCCAATAAAAATTATTATATTGTAACAATACAGAAATTTCATTAAAAGACTTGCAAAAGTAATTTTATTTGTAAACCATTCATCCCACATAAATTAACTTTCTTTTGGTCGTAGGTCCTAACACTTCTTTTCAAAATATGACATTTATACAATATTTGAATTTAAAAAGAACATAATCTTTTTGAACATATCAACAAACATATTGAAAACCAACCTCCAGATCACAGAGCAGATCTTGAAAAGATACAGGATGAGGTATAGATGAGCTCTCTCTTCCAGAATCCACAGTTCCTACCAAACTGAATGCCAAATGTAAAATATGTGAGTTGAGGAGAGATCGTTTCTTTCTCAATAACATGGCAAGGGTTTGGTAACCTCTTCGTCTATCCATCTCTTGCTGTACACTGCGGTTTCCTCGTACAACGCATACTAATGCCTTCACGCCTGCATATAAACTTTCTACATCCTGTGCCATTGCAATTAGACCTAAATAAGAAAAATTAAATTAAATGCACAGCATTAGTTTGAAAAGAACTACACACAGCTATAAATATGTGTGTTGAAACCATTTTACTTTTTTTAACCATTTCAGGTTTCCATAAATTACTAAACTTCTATGGGTTAACTAGTTATTAAGAATCAAGAGTTAGACTACTTCTAGTATTGATTAACCTATTCTTATAAAACAAATTTAATTAGTTACCTGTTTGTAAGTTTAAAAAAATGTAATTTGAGGTTACCCTTACTAGCGCAATTATTGTGTTTTTATTGAGATTCGTATTCAGAGAGTGTCATTTGAAAGAGTATTTTGTAAACATCCATCGTTATTTTATGAAATTTTATATTCCTAATACTAATATGACATAGAGGACTTTAATTCAAAATTAATTTTCAGAATAAATGAAAACATAAACCGGCACAATATAGGGAATAAAAACAACATTAATTATGTACTGTCAGTAATATCAATGAAATATATATATTTTTCTTTTTTGTTAATTTTAAATTTTTTGAAAATGTAAATTTATTTATTTGACCCTCTTTTATACATAATTTTAACAGGAAAAATTTGACAATCTTATATGCTTAATAATAAAATAGACAACTGTTCACATTATAAAATGTAATACATATAAAATAAAATTCATAATAACATAATAAACAATAATAATTGTTTATTTCTCCCTTTACAAACATATATTATTCATAGAAGTGCAATATAACAAAATGAATTTTCTTATATCCAAAAATATCTTTAAATTCAAAAACAAAACTTTATTTGTTGTATCTAAATGAGCAAATAAAGCTTAAATATACATTGTTCAAAAAATTGATCTATGTTAAATTTTATTTCCCCAATTATTTAAATTATAAGACCCTTTAAATAGGTGAATATTTTTTCAAATTTAGAATTCAGTATCTTTTGATCAATATTCAAAATGAAATACTGTAGAGGTGAAGTTCTTCGTATTAGGACAGCAAGTCTTGTAGTGGAAAATCTTGAAGTTTCTTCAATATCAGATCTTAGTTGATGAGATATGTCTGCTTCAGTGATGCATCCTCGTTGTTTCTCATCAATTTTTCTTAATGATTATTATATAGCAAATTATTTACTTTTAAGCGATTTGAAATTTTAAGTCATTTTAAAGTTTTATTTTGATATTATTTAAAATTTTTAAATTGTGTATTAAATTTGAAACAGAATTTTCACTCATACCGTCTCTAACACATGGTTATCTTACAATGTAGCCATTCTAAAAGTTATGAAAAGTTAATTCATTGAGACATATGTCTTCACTACATCGCAGTCAAAATTAGAGCAACCAAGTTCCGTGGAACACGACTGCACTCTCCCTTGGATAGTTCAAATTCCTGCCAACTTAAGCACCTTTATTCGGAATTAAATCCCTTTCCTTGTTGATTTTCAAATGTTGTCATAGTATTATTATTACTATCACACTTTTTTTTTAGGTATTATTCATCTTATTTTATCATTTTATCTCAGTAATTGCCCTTTTATTAACGTTTTGTTAAAATATTGATTGTAAATTTATTAGTTCCAAAGTTGTTGATCCCCAAACTGCTGTTGTGACATCACTGGTTCCCCATGTGTAGGGGTGACAACCTCTAAATGCTAGGTTTTCATGCCCTCTCTTTAAAATTGACAATTTAGTTCAAGTTTCCTTAAAATTGACATAACTCTTGAATGGTTTATATTATTTTTAAATGGATGATAGCATTCTTCCTCTCGTTCGCGTTGTTCCATTCAAATTTGATTTGTGGTTGTCCAACATGAACTTTCTGAGTTATGCGATGTCTTTGTAATCCATACTTTTTGAAAACCAATTTTTGAATTATTCTAGAAATTTAACTTTTTTCTTCAGTTTACTGTTTCTCTTAAAATGAAAAAGGCTTTTCACCATTTTCTTCTAAGTATTCATACAATAAAATTATCAATCTTCAAAAATAGTCGTTTATAGGTGTATCTTCTTGTATAGAATAAACCCCTCGTTTCTGTTATATATTTGCTTCTTCTGGTCTTACAATACTGTACTCTTATTTCCCATTTTTATATACTACTTACATTTAAACATAGTATTTCGCTTATAAACCATTAATTTTTGTTTTGGTTTAAACTTAACTTTTTTTTGTGATTAAATATCCATTCGATTTTGATGAATCTTTACCATTATATGCCTAGTATTACTCATATTTATTATTATTATTTAAATAACTTCATTATTTAATCTATTATTATTAAAAAAAAAACCCTCAAAAACAACTTTAAAAACACCTTTTAGTTACCAAATTTTCATTATTGGTATCTAATGATAACTGATTGAACTTTATTGAAGCATTTTTACTTTTTTTAAAATTTTCTTTAATTTAAATTTTGTTTTTTTCATTATAACTTTTTAATTGATATATATATATATATATATATATATATATATATATATATTTTTTTAATACATTTGTAAACACTTTGTTCTTATTATGATAAATTACAAATAAAATTTAAAAAAAAAATTATAATTTTATTATATTTACAGTAATTTTTTATTAACAATTTTTTTTTTTAAGCCTTGCAAGGTTTATTCAAGACGCAAACTGTTCCAGTGTGAATTATTAAATCACAATACAAAATTATAAAACACTAGAAAACATATTTTAAAATTTTACATAATTAAAAAAAGTCTAATTCAATATATACTGGTAAGGTATTTATTATTTCAAATATTTAATGATTAAAAATTTGATAAAATCAACTGAAAAATTCGGTCAGTATCCTAAAAATAGGAAAATGAGTTTGATAAAAATTATTAGCTGTAGTGTATCAAGCAGATTCCAGTTGTCCAGGATGTATAAACAATAATAGATAAAACGATTATTATTAAAAATAAATATGACTTGAATTTTTTACGTGGAAACAAATAATACAATTAATGTGACCTTCGCTGGGGAGGTGGAAGGTGTATATATGTGACTCTTTTCTGACTTCAGGTCCCATTAGATTTTAATTTTTAATGAAAAATCACAAATCAAGAGTGAAGAGACCCTGATATATCACAGGAGTGGTATGAGAGGTTACGTTGTTATAATGGAGCTGCCTAAGTTATTGCTACCCACAGGTTTGGTCTTTTGTGCTACACGGGATTATGAAGGGAACGAAGAATCGCAGATAATACTCTTTGGTAATGTTTTGACCTTGTTGTTGTTGTGGATACTTGTGATGTACCACACTACCGGGGTCAAAGAAAATAGTCAAGATAAGTAACATTGCTGTACACTTGCCTCACTTTTTTTGGCCTCGAAGATGTTCTTTTCCACCGTGATGACTTCACCTTGGTTTTTTGGTCATATTCATAAATTTAACTCATTAACAGTAATCACAATGTTTTTTATGACCACATTAAATTTCTGATTTTCCAGGAATTCTCAGACGCTGGACACCTTACACACACCTCTAGTGTACTCACAATTTCTAGTAAGCAAGAATGTCAATATAAAGAATTAGTAGATACCTTTGAAACCCCTCGAAAAGTTAATAAACACTAGAAATTGGGTTAAAAATAAAACTTACCTAGTAAAACAGAACATCCTCCAACGTTTTCCACCATTTTGGAAACAGGTCGAGGTGTGAAGACTCTAACACCCAAGTAGCCTACAACCACACCTCCTAAGCTACGAGCGGGACCGTTAAGATGACCAGCTGAGTTGTGTAATACTCGGATAGGAGTAGCATTCTCGTGAGAAGACATTCCTAGCTGCAACAAAATATAATTGTAACTTCTTACTACACAGTACTAGATTTACAATATAAAGTAATTGAGTAATAGAGTACCCATAGTAGCAGTATTTTTATAAATGTCTCTAACAGAATTCCAAAGATTACGGGACTTGTTTGAATTAGATATACAACTGTACAAATGTACTCATATTTATAGTGATTTTTGGCTGCCCTTCTTGATAGTCATTCTTACTTTAGTAATTTCAACAGTGAGAATATCCATCGTAGAGTTCTGGAATGTGTATCACATTCCCATTTAAATTATGGGGAAATTCTAATAAACAGAATTTACAAAGGTTATTTGACCTACAATAAGAATAACCTCGAAATTAAAGCATAGAGAGTCTTGCAAGGAAGCTTTTAAGCCTTTAAATATATTAACTTGCTCAAGTTTTATATCCTTGAAGTATTAAAATAATGTTCATTTAAAACTCATAATAGTAATTTTCGTTTTTACGACAAAAGAATAATTAGTTTTATGACTTTAAATATAAACAGTATAGAGAGTACTTCTATACAAAAATCCCTGCTTAGGCTGAAATTACTCTATATCTAAAGTCTGTAATATATAGACCGTCTAAAAAATATTAAAGCTAAATTAAAATAATTGTTGGTGGGAGTATATATTATTCCGTGGGTGAGTTTTGTTTATGAATGCTGTGGTTAGGGGACAATGACCTCACTGTGTTTAATAAAAATTCCATAAATTTGAGTGAACAGTTGACCACCACGTTAGAAAGATGTGGCTATATTATCTCAACTTTATTTTATATTATTTTCGACTTGTACTGCAGTACCAAACATTTTATGTTTATTTATTTTTGTGAAATGTGTATCAGTGTGTTGTGTAAACGTGTTATTTCATCTGATGATGGTATATGTTATACCAAAACAGCTGTAATGAAATACTAAACACAAGATTGCTAAGACGTAAGTAATTTAGTAATAAACATAAATATTCCTTTATTATTATAATTATATTATTCATTATATATTATGTTTAATTGGTATTATTTATTATTATTCTATTGGAATTTGGAATTTTTTTCTCATTTAATTGAATACCTAATAACAAATGTTACTATCAACTACATTTAATTGTTTCGGGTCAAGTAAAAAAACCGAGCAAAATAAAAGAAAAAATTTCAGGTTTCGTAAATAATAATAGTAGTAAAATTCATGAATATGTGAACTTATCAAGTGCAAATTTTGGTTAGCTATTTTATATAAAATATATTATATCAGAATTTAAAAAAATATTGTTCAAAAGTAAAATCATAAATTTACACAACAAGGTGTTATCACAATGACTAGCGAAATCCTAGTAAAAATGAGGTGGGAGAACTAGTTGGCCTTGAATGGGTGGTTGTATCATTTGTTATCAAGCCTATGCAACTATGTACCTCAATACCAAAAACTTATTATATACATACATTCAACTGTGTCTTGTGAAAGGAGAAAGTACGGTTTACATCTGATTTTAATAACAATACAATTATTTCTGTAATGCAATTATAATTAACTTAGTTAATAAACAATATTATTGTCTTAAACTTGAACCAAAATTAAATTGTATAAGCCCTTAAAAATTTAACTGATTTCTATATAAATAACCTGTCAGAACATCTAAGGTACAAAACTTTCAAATTTGTTAAATTCAAATGTTTCTAAAAAAAATTGTTTGATTTTTGTCACAAAAACAACAACGATTAATAGAGACAATACATATTGTACAGAATCTTACCAGTAAATTTATTAAATCATATGTTTACATTTAAAAACAAGGTGTGTAGAACAGCAAAATTATTAATAGAGTAATTAAAACTAACAAGAAATATTATATTTATTAATTTAACCTCAATCTGTATTGTAAAATTTTATCATCTGAGTCTGAATCAGCTGTATACAGATTTTATTAAAAATAATTCAAAACCATGTTGAATGAAGTATGAACGTACATCTAACATATTACATTAATAATAGTAGGCTAATAACAGTACTATTAGTAGAATCCCAAAATAGCTTATATAATCATACATAAAAAAAACCTAGACTCATTTTGGTTTATAAAAGTTTACAATGTAGGTCCAAAATAATTGTAGTTACCTGTTTAGCAATTGACTTGTTGTCAACACGGCTATACACTTTGCGGATCTTAGCGAGTGTCAAGTGGGTAACAGCTTTTGCATTTAGTCCAAACACGACTTTCTCTTCAGAAACCAAAGCTGGGAGCCCTGAAACAATAAATAATCAGATATTATAAAATGTGAAGAAAATGGTTTCTGATCTTCAAATTTGATAATGTTCATTTTAGCCTTCGGACTGTTTTATATTAAAAATAAAAAGATGAAGATGCTTTCTGTGTAACGGAGAAATATGTTTTACCAAATAATTAGACTGTTATAGATATAAAATAAGATATTTATAACCATGTATTTAAGTTTAATTATTAACTATGAGAAAAATAATAAAATACTGATGTTGTTTTGAAGATTATAAACGTCTTATTACATTCTTCAAGAGAGAGGTTGCTGGTGAGTTCCAGTTAATGAAATGTAAAAAAGTCTATATTTGAGTATAAAGAAAAACATAAACAAAAACAAATTTCTAAAAGAAAATAACGTATATATTAACCCTTTGCGTACCAACGTCCTGATATCAGGACGTCAAAAAATTTGCCTAGAAATACCAACGTCCGGGTATCCGGACGTGAGTAGAAAAGTCTAGAAATTATTCCGACGGTTTCCAGGACGGTCCATTTTTATTTTTTCATCAAAACTATCCAATCTTGGGTTTAAGTTGTTACTAAAGCATTGTAGATTACGAATATGTGCACATTTATGCTTTAATATATGATCTACGGACTTTCCTCCATTGATTTAACAGGCCTTGTCAATTATCAGCTGTTGTGTTTCGCATGCGCATCATAGTGTAAATTTTTAGTTTTTCGTTAGATTTTGTTCAAACGTTGTGACTGTGTACAGTTTAGTTATAGTTTTCAGTAAAGTGAACTATTTTGAAAAAAAAAAATTTTTTTGAAGCAAGTTTCCACAAATGAACGTCAAAAAAAACAAAAAAATTTGATGAGTATATTTGATTTTTTTTTTTTTTTTTTTGATTTTTTTTTTTTTATTTTTACTTTTGTTAGGAGCAAATAATAAAAATATACACATTTAAAAAAAAATCATTCAGTTTGACTAAAAAATAAAGGTTTTATAAGCAAAAATGTAGAGTTATGCGCAAAGGTCTAAAAAGGGCCGGTATTTCTCAGCAGTCAGATACATTCAATCAATTTTTTTTTTGCTCCGGTGCTCAAAGGGTTAATAGAAAAAATTTTCAAAAAAAATAATGCAATAACAAACAATGAAATAAACATTATATGCATAACAGTTATAAAAAAAAAAAAAAGAAAAAAAAAAAGGAAATTAAAATGGTCAAATAGAAACCTTTCTTATACACTTATATACACGATACTTTTTTAGCACTGTGGTGAATTGTGTTTTATTTATTGTTCCTAGTGATTGTGGTTAGGAGTATATTCAAACCAATTAATTATATTCAAAAAAAACACCAAATCTTGAGACTAACAAAAAACATTAAATATGTGTTAACATTCCTCCAAAACATGTCAGTTTGGAAATTATCTGTCAAAAAATGAAACATAGATGTCGTTGGATTATATTAAATATCTCAAAACTGGCTAAAGTTATTTCATAAAAGTTTTGGTAAAATGTAAAATTATATCACCTAAACCAATATGCAAACTACATGTTAAATAAAATTACAATTCACAAATCATTTCTAAAAAACCAAAATGAACTGACAGAGTAAAGTGTCCATTATGGTACTATCCCATTAATCAAGAATTATAATTTTCTTTTATAAACAATTTGTCAAAATAGTGTGATTATAAAATGTTCACATTTCATTTAAATTTGATTGTTCATCTATTTTAAATTTGAATGAAATAGGTAAGACAGGTGATCAATATTCTAGGGCAATTTCATGGCTCATTTTAAATAACAACTCCACACTGACAGAGAGATATGATCAACATTATTTATTTGAAAGTAGTGGCTACATTAAAGCAAAATTTAACCAAAATAATTATAGTTGATTTTAAGAAAATCTAAATTTTGTGATTGGTTTTTATGGCAGCTTTACTTCTAAATTTTGAGTTTTAAAAAAAACAAGCTCAAATAATTTTTTCTTCTAAAATTAGTCTACCTATTTACACTGAAGTGCACTGCTATGACAACAGACTCTTTTTTACAACACTAAAAATGTAATGTTCCATGAAAAACTGAATACTAATCTGATTTACTTTTTACACCATCAAACTTTCTTTATAATACATGTAATGTGAGAAATTAGTTATATTTTGCCTGAATCTTTTAGTAATTTCAAAAATCCTCAACTTTTTTTTATTTTGTCTAAATTACAAATAAAAAAAATTTTAAAAGAAAGACTTTCCGTATCAAACGGTCCAATAATTTCAATTCAACCAATACAAACTAAATACCTATCAGAGCATATACAAATTAACCAAGATCATGTACAGTCAGTTAAAACTAAAGTAGAACATGAATGAATAATTTACATTTATAATGAAGTAACAGTACTTTGAAAGTATATTAGTTTAAACTGACAATCCCAATTACAGATTATTAACAATAGATGAAGAAGTGAGAGGAAAGGGAGGGGGGAGACACAAGACTTGACAAGTTGTTTGACCCATCAGTTGTTCAACTGCTATACAAATACCAACATGGAGCTCTTAAGGTAGGCCTACTTTACTCTAGGTCAAATTACAGTTAGCTTAGGTTATGTTAAATTTAATAAACTTTCAAATATCTAATGTTATGGACAATATTGTAATATCATATTATTTAAAGAAATTGAAGTGTGTTATTTCTTAATTTTTATTTCCTTTAAAATATGATGACAGTGAAAATTAGTCAAATATAATAATAATTAATTATTTTGTTTCTGATTAAGTTTTACTATATTAGTAGAGACCTCTGAAAATGATAACTACATTTCAAAATGTATATTAGGGAATTTAACAGAATCAAACTACATAATATTTATTACAATTATTGTATTTTTTGTTACTGGTTCTGTAATTGTGCTTAGGGGAAATCTCAATTAATATTCTGAATTTTACTCTAGTGTTTATTGAATACTGTAATTATTATTGTTCAAATTTTACTTTATTCTCACAGAAAGAAAGAATAATTCTTGGAAAAAAGAATGTTGAGATGGTCATAGATATATCCGTTTTCGGTTTTGTTGAGCTGAAAAAAGTCTCTTTTAAAATATCTTTTCATCTGTCTGTTTTTTCCATCCACAATGATTTCTTAAAAACCATTTGACATGTGTTCAAAATTGGTGATTAGGGGGTTTTGGTTTCTAATTATGCGATAACCTTAAATTAAATGATTACCTTAACTTAAAATTTGGTGCCTCCTGCTCTAAGAAATATAACGTAGATTTTACTAAAAACTACTTTTATGATTTTTATCACATTTTGCTGTTATTATAGTGAGGTATATTATGGAGTATATAGAATATTAAATATATCCAACACTAGGATATACAGACATCTTGTAATTACAATTCATGACTAAATCCATTTTGGATCCTACTGAAACCAAAACTTTTCACAATTTTCTTTATCTTAATCCATACCGGTAGTTAATTTTGGCTTCTAATGATGTCATAAAATATAATCACTTAATTAAAAATTTGGGGTATTTCGGTATATGAAAATAAATATAATTAAATATTTTTAGAAACGGTTATAATAATTTTTATACAATTTTAGTACTACAACGGAAATTCGTTGTATGGGATTATATTTTGGTCAAAAATGAGAAAAATCAAAATTTAATCCTAATACAAGGTTTGGCTGATTTGTAAGCAACTTTGCTGCTCAGCGCAAGTCGGTGAAACTGACCTATGACTTGGTCTAAAGTCAACTTTCGCCTACCCGTTTTGACAGTAAAATCGTATGACATTTGTATTTGATGAATTATGAAAATATGAAATAATAATGTTAAAGGATGTGTAATTGTAATACAAGTTGTACGCAATACAGATCAGTTACGGTTATTTCATAAAAATTAACATGCGCTGCAGCAGATTTGAATGAAGAATTTTAAAAAGTTCAAAATTACTCAAAATCAAAAAACCTTGGTATTTCTGTGATTGGTAAATAATTCTAAGAATAAAAGATTCTTGGACAAATTTTGAAAAAATTAATATTAAAAAAGTTAAGAGAAATGATATAATTTGAAAGTTAAATAAAACGTAAATAAATGTAAATTTTGAGAATGTGTTGTATAGGGATAATTAATAGAGTAAAGTTTAACAAATAATTAAAGTAAAAAATAAAAAGTTGAGTTTTTTCGTTGTAGTACATCAAATGTTATGTTATAAACCCTATCTAGCAAGTGAAATTTTTGTTTGAGCTTCTCCAAAAGATATTATTTAATAATTGCTTAAACAAGTTAATTAGAAACAAAATAAAAGTTATTTTTTACTCAATTTCTGTCAATTTTACTTCCTAGAAGTTGTGCATGTTATTTCATTCTATCACAAATTTGTTACAAATTGAGATGATTGGAGCTGACAAAATCAAAAATTAATAATTATATTTAGCATATTTTACAGAGCTGTACAAATAAAACAAAACTGTTGTTTTTGTCTTTAAATTAAGAAGAACAAAATGGTAAGCCGTTAAAACCCTTACGAAACCTCTATAGAGATTCATTGAGAAATAATTAAATTTAACGCCATTTCACAACAGTAGGTACTCATAACAGAAAAGTAAGTAAGGAATCTATATACCCTAAAATTTGGAGAGGAGGGAGGAAAACCCCAAATATATATTGTGTGTGTATAGAATATTTAAAGTTTATACACAGGCGAAGGTTTCTACAAAAGAACCTGTTCATTATAACCTTAAATTAAATATAAATTATTGGTATTTTTTAAACACTGAATATATTTTTAACATTAATAAAACAAAAACAACGATTGTTTTTCAAAAGTGACTAAATAAAATCACCTTTCAAGAACTTTTTTGTTTTCACTAACACAAAAATTATTTTCTTTAAGACTAAAAATTGTAAATATGTAATTAATAGAAACACTTATATCATAAATATACTTTAAATATGTAAACGTTAAAAAAAAAATCATCTGTACAACTTTCTATAAGATTATTCTTCTCTGCCCTACATCACAAAACTTGTTTTTCACTTTCTTCATTCTCAATAGATAACACACACATGTTTGAAATTCACTTTACAGCCTTACATATAATAAAGTCAAACACTTTTATTGACTCTTTCGAACAATCTATACCTACCACTATAACTATAACTGCATGGCAATTATAAATATATAATAACAAAAGTTAAGATTAAAAATATAATAATTTGCTATACAAAATAATAATACTTGTTATACAAATGAAGGGAGAGTGAGTGTTTTTGATTACTTGGGGTTAGTAGTAAATCCACCCTTCTTGGAAAATTATGGTTTGGAGAAGAAATCAGGACAGATTTTCTCTATTATCTCAATCTTTCCATGAATCAGTGCTGGAGCTATTGCATATCATTTTATTTTATAATATCAAATATCATAGGCCTAATTTAACAAAAAGTTAGAAGTATATCTATGAAATTTTGATAAAAAATTTACACTTTTTATAAACTTGGAACACCTATTTTCTCTACTCCATTTTACAACCACCATAGTATATGCCATACTCATTGAATTATTTTATTTTCATTTTGTGAATAAATTAATTTAATAACATAAATTATAAATAAAATATATGAACAAAATCTATTCATTAATTTTAAAAGGAAGACTTCAAATGTTTTAATATTCATTCTCAACTGATATATACTCCTAAGCTTACAGCATTTAAAGCTATATTTATACGGCATGTTTTACTTTAAGTTGTTATATTTTGTTTATTAATTTAAAAAAAAGTTTTATATGGGTCCTAAAGCAAAAGACTCATTGGTGATAAGTTTTTATCATTAGTGGTTTAGTGAACAGTAATCGTTGTTAGAAGCATAAGCAATCTGACTACTGTTTATATTTTCCTCTAATTAATTGATCTAAGTTATATATATATATATACACAATTTATTTTATAATTTTGTAAACATATGAAACTTCTTAATGTTTTAATTTAAATAAATCAAAACAACAAAAAAAGTAGTGAAAAAATGTTTAAATTTGTTGGTCAGGTAAACACCTAGTACCTTCTTACTAGGTAGATTTAGAAAACATTTTTACATTGGTTTAAATTACATTTTTCATTTGAAGTTTATTTCTGTGTGCAACTGCTTGTTATGCATTGTGTTCCATAATTATATTTAATACATCCGAGTGCAGCCTGTATTTTTAGTCAAAGCACTAGAGTTCATGCCTTGGAAACATACTACACTGTTTTGACTGGCTGTGATTTTTAAATGGAAAATAAAATACAAAAATCCAGTACAAACATTGTTCGACCTAGTTGCAATAGAACCTTATTCTTAAATTCCACAACAATTGGTTAACACATTTGGCCATAACTGTGTAACAAACACACGAAATATCATAGGGTTGAGTTGCAACAGGCTCAGTAAATGAGAGAGTGGAGTTATATCAACTTTTAAACCAAACTATATTGTTTGTATAGTAAGCCATCAAACAATAATTAGGTTCATGCACGATAGACTTACAGTTATCCATTGTATTTAATACGGACATGACGGCCTACTTGGCTAACTTTTTGGCATGGTGACAGCCAAGAGATTATACCACAGAATATTATTACATTTTATCGGATTTGTAACTTAGTTCATCTGTGAACTGCCATTCATTTTAGAGCATAGATAATTCAAAGGGAAGTCGTCAATACATTATAAATATTATACATATATCAACTAACTGTAAAGAGCTACACTTCTGGAAACTACAATCACCAGATGAAAGAAAACACAATCCACAAAAACACTTTATTTGTGCAATGAAAATATAAGAAGACAACGTTTCAATGACAAAGACATCATATTCAGTTGCTACATGCACATAAATCCTAATGACAGTGAACTGTACTGGTTTCTGTGCATGTAGACACTGAGGGTGATGTCTTTGTCATTTTGTATTTGTATTACACAAATAAAGGGATTTTTGTGGAAAACACTTTCAATCATTTGCTAATTGTACATATAATAAATTTAGTGCTCCGAGTAGTTAACTAAAGTTAATACAGTGTTTTTGTTTTTGAACGACAGACTTCCACGGTCACAAACATCATTATGATCTTGTTCTTCGGGGTTCGACTGCGTCAATATTGTCTGCACTTGACATTTGTTAAGCCTTGAGAATGGACACCTGTAAAGTGCCCGTAACGTCGGCTGTACTCAATGTGCAGACAATATTGACGCGGTTGAACCCCGAAGAACAAGATCATAATAGTGTTTTTGTTGTTGAAACAATGTATGATATGTGTACATTTTATTTTAATATATTGACGATTTGTTATGAGATATCTATTTCTGAAAATAAAACATAAATATACATTAATAGAACATAAAAAGCAAAACAAGTCATAGTTCAAGACAAACAAAGTAAAAAAATCATATAAAAAAGGTAACAATATTAAATTTATATATGCGACTTGATCTTTAAATAATACAGTGGCTAAATATAATTATATATTATAATTAATATTTATTAATCTGTCTTAAGTGACTTTGTTGACTTCAAATTAATACGTGTTTCGGGGCCGTAGGCCCATCATCAGTTGTCTTCTTTACTCCGTTGGAGGTAGTTATGTTATAACACAACGGTAGTTATGTTATATTAAACACAAACATATACACATGAACACGTAACACACACATAAATAAACATATTATCCTCGTTTGAAAGGGTGAACAAAATAGATGTGCACCACCACTTAACAGCGTGACATTGAATTTAAAAAGGAAGTAACCTTTATTTAACATATGCCTTGTGTGTTTCTTATCTTATCTGAATTTCGGTTCTACTCAATTTCAATGGCTGTATAGTACAGATAATTAGATTTACACGGCAGTTGTTCATTTAATAGATTTCCCAAGTTGTTTACATGCACCTTATATATTTCAAATTCTTCAGTAGTATTCATGAATCTGCCCTTTCTACAAAACAGGAGGGGCTTCATTTACAATGATGGAAATCTATGTAACTGTGATTATAGTCAATTAAATGTTGTTCAAAATTTGATTTTATTTCACGTATGTTGTTGTGTGGCAAATGCTTTTTAAATCGTTCATCAAATACTCTGCCTGTTTGTCCAATATAGAACCAGTTACAATCATCACAGGATATTTTGTATATACCCGATTTTTGCTCTATGGGAATTGTCCGTTTTGTACGCAACATTATTTGAATGCTGTTGTTCGTTCTGCTACAACAGAATATGCTTTGATAATGCATTTTTCAACATATTAGGAACTATGTTAGTGTAATCAATAGAAACATATTTCTTATTGTTTTTGGTGGCTAGATTACGTTTGCGATTGCCTTGAAATTTCCTATGTTTATACAATAATTTATCGAAACGGCTTTAAAACAGGTATTAATTTGAAGACGACGAAGTCATAAGACGGATTAATAAATATTATAGGTAATTACAAATAAATAATTATATTTAATTATTTGAAGTGATTTTATTACCAAAACATGGAACTTTAATATAGTGGGTTTCAAAAATTATAGAAGACTTATACAGGCTGGTTGGAAGAGAGAATAAATATTAGGCACGAATTTCAGAAGCTTCAAATAAACAAAAAAACTGTAATAAATATACATTAAAATGTTTAGTTTGGCATTTATCTGTTTGTATTTATTTAAAAAATACAATTTTAAAGATTGAAATTAATAATCAAATTTTGTATTCAAATTATAAATGCTCTATAAAAAATTCCTCCAATAGTTTACAAATGGCATATATTAATCTTTGATCACCTCTCCATTGTCATCTGCCTTAGTACACAGTTATCAATGGGTTGAACTCTAGACCTAGTATATTAAATTTGTAGTGAATGTTGTGGTTTTTACTTTTGTATTTTATTACCTTTTATTAGTTGATAGTGTTTATATTTTCTTGGAGTTTATTCATTGTTGTGTGTATTTTACTAAAAAATGTCAGTTAATGAATATTTGTGAATTAATGAAATAGACAGGGTATTAGATTCTAAACTGCCAAATAATGAAGAATTCAATTTTGAATTTGACAATATTTTAAGTGATTATTCTGCAGTAATAAATGATCCTGAAGTTCTGTAGTGTGGCACAGTAACCTTTACACCAATAATGATGGGTTTCGCATAATGTTTACACAATTTTTATTTTTATAATTATCAGCTTAATTAAATCCAACCTACATATTACTGTCCATATAGAAAATGTGTTATAGAATGTAAAAAAGTCCTTCCTATGGAAAAATTGTTCCTATGGCTTATTCACTCAAAATTTTTTTAAATAAACAATAAATAGTTATAAAACTCTTTGAATTAATTACATATATGTAAAAGTACTTATATTTTGAAAGAAAAATGGTAAAATAATTATTGAAATATATTAATACATAAAGAAGTTATTTTTTTCTTTTATGTAAAACCCTTGAAAACGATCTAACAGACTGCGGTATTTTCCGGTAAGGTTGAAAAATATGCTATAGTCCTAAAGGTGAAAAGGCCAATTTTAAAAAGATAAATATAAATTTTGATAAAACATGAAATATCATGATAACAGTTTGTAGAGCAAATTTTAACTCGATATCACTTTCAGTTTCCCAGAGACGTAAACATAAGAGACACTAAACTATAAAACTATAATACATAAAAAATAGTAATGTTCTATGGAACTATGTATTTAGTTTTGTTTGATATATTTTCAAAGTACTGCTCTCCCCCCTCTCTCACACTCCAAATTCTGATCAAATTTGAGCAAAATGTTATCAAAATGTAGATTGTAAGGACTGCAACCAAATGTATTTGTTAATATATTCATGAAATATCTGCGTAGGGAGTTATGTAAAAAGAAAACAAAATAACTTTTGAAATTCAATAGATATTTGTTAACTTTGCAGTATTGCATGTGGTGTGCAATACTTTTGTATCATTTATTGTGTACATTGATCAAATATAGTGGATACATAATTAACATTTTATTATGTATTTTTTCAGGCATATTTTTGTGATCCTCATCATTGTAGTCTCAGCTTGGGCCGATAATATATGCCCTACAGCTCCGTACAATGATATCAATTTAACTCAGGTAATTTGCATTAAGGTATTGCAACCATTCAGACTAGGCACAATACAATATGTACTGATTGATAGTTTTATCAATCATAAGACAGATTATAGTTCTTGTTACTAATCTATAAATGCATTAAAAATTATAACTAATATCACAGCGTCAATAACAACAAAGCAATAAAAGTAAACACTAATTATAAATTAAAACAAATATAATAACAAAGCAAACAAATGGCAGGAAATAGTAAAAAAACAAAACAATATGTTGTCTATTATTATCCCACAAAAATTTGTCAAGTTGATATTAAAATTTTATATAAGTCCATGTTTATAAATCTATACTGATTTAAACCAAAACCAGCTTAGAGGAGAAACTTACTGTAAATTTGTAACTTTTGATAACTAAATTTAATTTGGTGGTAGCTGCTATAAATTCAAAATTATGGGTTTGTCAATGATTTTTATTAAATTTTGCTAAAATGTAAACTGTAAGGAAACAAAACGTATTGTTCGTCATCTTCCTAAAAAATCTTGTTCAAGATTTATCGGTAAAAAACAAAAAAACTACAATGAAGATGTTAAAAAATACATTTAAAAAAAACTGCTCTACTGGTTTTGTTAAATGTAAATATGTGTAATCGAATTTATAGTGTGCCTAATCGAAAGTCAAAGAAATATACGATTCAGGAATAATTGTTAAAAAAATTTAAATAATCATTGACCATCATCATTTAAAATTGAATATTAATCAATATAATTTATCCTTTGGATGAGTTTATGCTAAACAATTATAAGGTTTATTTAAATATATCTAAGTTAATAAGGGACTTTTTATTCCATTATCTTCCATAAGAATTAAATGAAAAAACTCAGTAATTAATAAATAAAATTATATTTTTTGTTTTCACATAAAAGTGGTACAAGATATTTCTGGGAAGACGGCAACAATTGTTATTTTTGGTTTTGCAAATGGGTGTAGGAAAAAGTTAGTACAATGTTTGGAGCCATTTATTTTTAATAAATTTGTACAATCTGTAAGCGTAAGTAAAAATTTTTGTTTACCATGAATTTAACATAGCAGCATAATTATTTTCCACTCTGAAATCATTATCTCTTAGTTTATGATGACATTTAACAAATAAACAAATATGACCTTTGCTTCTATCAAAGGTTACTGCCCAGCAACAACTAATGATTTTATTTCTTAAAAAAAAAAGTTCAAGAATGAAAGATTCATAATCTATTTGGGAGAGGAAAAAGTGGTTAGACAGTAGTCCATAATACATTTGCTCCAATTCATAATCAAAATATTTGCTCGCAATTTGATTATAAACTCAAATCAAGTTATATAAAAGAATTATCGTTATACTCAGTAAAAAGCACTTTACTACAATCATAACAACAGGAGTCTAAATTATACATTTTTGAAATCTGGTGTAAGAAATAGTCTTGCACAATATTTTCCAATTACTTATTTAATAAATTGTGCACAAACTTTCTCACACACCTTTACACAAAATTAAAGACCAATCGAGCTTAAAATTTAGGAGGAAAGAAGCAAAACAAAAATTCTGATTTTCTCAAAATTGGCAGAAACTATTTTAATGAAATTGTACTAAAATGAATTTTATAGGGTTCACAATAGGGAGCCAGTTCTAAAAATGTTTACAGATTAGTCCACTATCAATGTCATGTCTATCTATACCCTCTTCATTTAATATACAACATTTTCATGAAAAATAAACTTCCTTTATGCATAGTATACAAAGCAGAATTAATGTACTGATAAGTGGTCATTGACCCTTATTCTTCAGCATTCCCAAGCAAGAAATAACATAAACAAGATGACAAAAGAAATCAAGGGTAAAAGAAAGATAAGACATGAATAATATACAGGTAAAAATGGGGCATTTCATTTTTTAAAATACTATTCTACAATGCTGCTATTTGTATTCAGTCCATTCTTTAATTATTATTTTTCTTTTAATCACAACAGGTTAAACACAAGTAAAATTTTACGGCCGCCATTTTGAAACTGTAGGAAATATCATAAAACTGTAAATAAAAAAAAAGTTGGATTTTCAATATCTTTAAATTATGTACAACTCAATCTAACATCCCATTGAACATTTTTGATATATGGAGATTTTAGTTTTTCAAAAATTGGGGTTTAGGCAAGTACAAGAATTTTTTTTAAAACATACTAATGTGGCATATTATTAAAAACCTGTCTATATGTTGAAACATGCTTGGATTTAAAAAATATTGAGAAACAGAATACTACCTCCCAAAATATGCCCTTTTGAGGTACCGAATTTGAAAAAAAAAAAATCTTAAGATTGTTGATATGCAAATTGGTCAGGTCATAATTTATTTCTAGCTCACACCGTTTGCCTACAATACATCTGAGATGGGTGGTATGTTACACCTGGTATACACAAATGATGGCAAATGTCCGATTAAACTATATCAATATAATATATTGGTTTTAAAATAAAATATCAATTCTTGGTTATCAGTTAAACAAAAACATAACCATGGAGCGCCCTCTTAAATTAACATATTTTATCTCAAATCAGCAAAAGCGATTTCGTTCAACAAATTATGGGTAAATGTAACAATGTAACCATTGTAACAATGTCACCTAAACAACAAGTAAAAAGATAATTAGGTTCATGAATAATTTGAGAGAAAGACAAATAACTAAAAGTCAGGGTTCAGTTTATTTTAATTCAGTAGTCCCTAATTTTTACTCACGAACCATAATTTTTTAATAATCAATTCCATTTGCATTCTGGAAATCCAAAATGCAGTTTTAATAAACTTTGTTTTTTGGGGGATAAAATCCAATTTTGAAATCACAAGATCTTTGTTGATTATTGTATTTCGATTTTTGAAAATGTTACAATGTAAGAATTTTACGATCTATAAAGTGGATGATGTGTAGCAGAACAATCGTGGGCTGTGTTGAGTCCAAAGTTTGTTAGGTACTTCCTGCTTTCTTGCTATATTTCTGTCACAATATATTATGTTTAGTGCAGAAATTTTTAAAAAAAAACTTCATGTTATTGGTTATATTTCTTCAAATTGATGATATATAACTTAAATAAAATTTTAGTATAATCTGAAGATTAATAACCCAACTACAAGTAAAATGAATAATGTTCCATATTCGGTAACTGGATTTAATTATCAATGCATACACTGATTGGGTGATAAGGTTTTTACAATATTTGTATATCCTTTATTAATTTTTTATGAAATTATATCTAAAATTTTTGTTTTCAGTTAAATGGAACTTGGTATGCAATACAAGGCATAGAACATGGAGAACTACGCGGAAACAAACGTCTAACCAGTACTAATATATGCCCTGTTTTTAAACTGTTAATTACAAAACCAAATCTTATTGAATTTGAATTTGACAGAAAAAATGAAACTACACCAAGAACATATAACCTGATTGCCAACGATACGAAGACATCCAGTTTATGGACTCCTGTAGGAGGTAAGTATTTTTCTTTTAAGTTTTAAGGGTAAACTCTTTATATAAAAAATAAATTTAAAAAAAGTAATTTTAATTTTAGCGTAATTTAATATCTTGAACTAATTAAATTAAATAAATAAATTCTTGGTACAACAGTCCGTTGAGGGCCTCCTTGACGGCATTTAACTGGGTGATGTGCAATCAGCACATTGAATTCTTGTCACCGTATTGTAGCTTTTAACTAACCAGGACTTGCTACCAATTTGTAGCTCCCCATATTACCTCACGATGCTGGATCAACAACATAAATCTTTTGGGTCCCTATGTAAATAAAAACCTCTTGCACACAAAGAAGAGTTCTCTAGTCACTTGACCAACCAGGGGGTCTTCTTGAACTAAATTACTTAAACAAAACAAGGTGTACACATTTTTATTAACAGAAGGCCTTTACATAAAACCAACAACAAACAACAAGGCCATTTACAACAACTCTTTAGCAGGTGCAAATACAGAACATTTTGAAACTTAATTATTGTACAAGAGTTATCATTTAAATATATTAGTAGTTTATTTTCAATACCAAAATATAATTGGCTGATACCATGATTTGAAAATTAGACTATTTAAATGTAACTTTTCTATCCCAATAAACACTAATACAGCAAAACAGCAGAAAACGAAGAACTAAAAATCAATAAATATTTATCATAAATCATCTAGTTGGATTTACAGCTACAGATTCGATTTTATATTAATGGCTTTTCATTTATTTCTGTTAGTTTTAAAAGATTTATCTTGTAGCAAGACATAGCTACCACAAAGGTATATATGTAACTCGCTCTTCCTGTCTTTCGGAAGTGGAGTATATGAAGGCCTAAAAAATGAGAAGATTGATGTTAAATGGACAGAAAGTGGAGAGTTAAAATATTTCAAATCTCATGATAATTCATCATTATGATCTTGTTCTTCAAGGTTTGACCGTGTCAATATTGTCTGCACGTTGAGTACAGCCGACGTTTCGGGCACTTTACAGATGTCCATTCTCAAGGCTTAACAAATGTCAAGACCTTGACAAATGACAAATGACCAAGACAAATGACAGAGTCTTGACATTTGTTAAGCCTTGAGAATGGACATCTGTAAAGTGCCCGAAACGTCGGCTGTACTCAACGTGCAGACAATATTGACACGGTCGAACCCCGAAGAACAAGATCATAATGATGTTTGTGACCGTGGAAGTCTATCGCTCATGATAATTTTTATAGTTGTCTAAGCTGTGGAAACAAATGTGTGTTTAAACACTTTTCCCAAACCCTTGTGGCCTAAATTCAAAAATTGGCCTTCATAATGGTTGACTAAATACCAAAGAAAGAGAGATTTGTTAAACAACATGAAAATTGAGTTGTCTACACTTTAAAAACAATCACACATCTGTAATATAAATACTAACTTCACACAACTGACACTCATTGCTTTTTTATGTGGTAATGTTTTTAGAAATGCACCATACTAAGTTTTGTGAACAAATTTTAAGTATGCATTATAACGTACTGGAGCTTTCAACTGGTCTAATGGTTGGGGGCAATGCGAGGGGGCAATCAAATTTAAGGTGTTGACCCAGCATTATGAGGAATTTGGGAAGCTACAATTAGTATACATTATCCGATTTAGCAGAGCTAAATTCTCCAGGACTATTAAGCCATTGACTTTTGATTAGTTTAGATTACAACTTCCTGATAGCAAAAATTTTAAGTTGCTCTTGCAATTGTATTAATACACATAATCTACACCTATAAATTAATAAATAAAAGCTTGCACTTAAGCGTGGATCCCTCAGATGGTGTAGTGGTTAGGTTAGGGTTAGCGTTTTTGCTTGGTATATAATTAGTCCAACGTTCATTATAAAACCTCATTTTACAAATTTTAATTCATAACGCCTTACTAGTATTTTTAGAAAGATGATGACCAATATGTTTTCTTTTAAGCTATTAGAGCTTACATTTTAACAAAATGTCAAAACACTTAGAACTAATTTTAAGAAAATCATAATATTGATTTTATGGTGGCTACTTCCTTAAATTTATAGTTAATTAATATTACCTATAATTAAATGATTTTGTGTATCAAGTATTTGAGAAAGCTTTATTTATAAAATGTTATAATTTTGTTTACAGTTGATTTAAAACGATCACCTTTTGATTTAATCCAAGTAACAACACTCACCGATGACGCTATTCTCTTGACTATGTGCTCAGAAAAAAGAAAAGGAAGTGTTGTTCTATCAAGAAAAAACACATTTAATACAAATATTGTTAAGAAAGCCAATACCACCCTCATAGAAAGGAAAATGATTAATAAAGGAACTTTTAACCGATGTGTTAAGAATTAAAAAGAAGGGAGAGAACTGATAATTCTCTTCCAAACCAAATACATTATATTAGCCAACAAGGAGTTAATAGGGACAATGTTAGATACATCTACAGAAATTATTATTTATAGTCAATTTACATCAACATAGAATGTATTATGTTATGCATGTAGTACTGCCGGCATCCACGATAAGTTAATTTATACAGAGTTTTAACGTTACAATTTTTATTTTGTTATGTCTCGTGAAATTGTACAATATATAAATTGTTATTATCCGTTGTTTGTGAATATTTAGGAATAAAAACACTACTTTGTGCAAATTAATACCTTAAAAGCAACAATTTCAAAGACATAGGAAAGTCACACAAAAATCGTAATCTCACAAAACAATAAATGTGAGTATAATCTAGCCCTAGATATTAAAATATAGAGCTCATCCTATTCATGCATTGTTACACATTATGTTAAAAAAATCTTAAACTTTTCTTTTCACTATGCTGCATGTAGGAATTGCTCTACTGAACACAATAAGCTATATTTCAAACGTAACATAATACCGGATGTTTGAAATAAAACTCTCTAGTTTTATGTATAAATTTAACGGTGAAATTAATGAAAAACTACATCAATGAGAACATACGATGAAAGAGAATACCTTAAAGTTTTCTTTTTTTAATGTTAGTAAACTTTAACGTGGGATCGATTTGTTGCCCTACACACGTCGAGATGATATTCCACTTCTCGCCAGGTATTCACCAACATAGCAGGTGTAACTGTCTCAACCTCCACGATGATTCTTTCCCGTAAATGGTTGCCATCATGAATCTTTTCACCATAAACAATATTTTTAATGTGACCTCAAAAGAAAAAGTCAAGTGGGGTTATATCTGGGCTACGTGGTGGGTTATTTGGGCTAGCCCTGCCTATCCACCTTCCTGGAAAGCGAGTGTCCAAGGCCACACACACATGGTTACTGTAATGAGGTAGGGCACCATCTTGTTGGAGAAACACAAGCTCTTTTTCTAACTCAATATCTTTCATTTGTGGAAAGACATACTCTGTTAACATGTCACAGTATACGTACTCGTTTATTGTTCGTTCTACAAAAATGAAAGGATACAAAAACTGGCAGTTTCCTTGAAAGAGTTTAGCCAATTACTGATAATTTTTGCTGAAGGGGGTTTCCACCATACTGATGTTTAAAATTATATTGCACTATTATAACAGATTCAGTTTACACAAGCCAAATAACACACTGCTCCTTCTGTTGCGGAGTAGCCATTGCACTGCACTGAACACTGGCACTGCAAGGTCAAGCAGGCCTACCAACTGCAGGAACTGAATTCCCGCATTTACATTAGCAAAACTTGGACAGTTGATAAATCAAATATCACAAACTAGAATAGATTGTCACTTTGTACATATTCTAGGACAAATTAAAACTAGGGAGTTATTTTTCAAACACCCTGTATAATACATCCTGTGTTGGTGTATATTAACCATTACGAACATTATGAATGTGAATCCCTCCTTTTTTCTTTTTTGTAATTATATTTTTATGGTATTATGATAATAATAAACAACAACACCTTCCCACCTCCGTATGTTTCCCACCTTCTCTCTCCACTAAAAATCCTTCAAATGTTAGCATTATAAGATTATACATCATTTGGAATAATTCTCATTTGTTTAAAATAAAGCCCCTATTAATAACCGTAATATATTTGTATTTTATCATTGTGTACAAAGTCATAACATTCTATCTTAAAAATTGTACTATACACTAAAAAGTGTACATAATTTTACGTCAGCCTGTATATGAGAACAAAATTAATTGTTCAATGATTGTCACTTTTTCTATGAATAAAACTATTTGAAATTTTTATATCTTTTCCTGTATCTTTATTATTAGTTATGTAATTAGGAATAGAATGGCTGTATAATAGAAAACATCAATATAAAAATCTTTTGGTATTTGTTTTGAAATCTTTCTACCCCACACCCTTCCTCCAAAGATATAAGGGAGGAATAGGAACATATGTTTTATCAGCACTCTCAATTCGAAATGAAAGCTAGTCAAATTGGAATATTTTATAGAAAATATCACAGATTAAAAATTGTAGATTGTCACATTAAATGAGATGTGGGGAGAGGGCAATTTTTTTATGGAAACAGAGGTGAGTGTTCCTTACATTAAAAGACTATAGAAACCAATTTATTGGTGAAAGAAAGATTTCTTCAATCTAAACTGCCAATAGAAGATAATATATCCTATACAGTAGGCAATCTCAAAGTAACCTAACTGGATCTACACTTTCCGTAATCTAATCTTGGGTTAGATCCCTCTCTTTCATCCATCCTATCACATCTCTCTCAACGAAGTTTAGTTCTGTTCCGACCTGACAATATTAGAGTATTTTATTTTTATTTCGTGCTCTATTCTTACTCTTTTTTTTAAGGCTATGATGAGTAGGTTTTTCATTTTAAGAGAGTAGAAAAAAAGGATGTTGAAAAAAATTTCATAATTTTAAAACTTGACGACCCAAATTTGTTTCAAAGTTTTTACTTATAAATAATCAACTAAAAATGAGATGCTTCTACCATCATTACAACTACTCTTATAGGAGTTGTTGAATTGATCTGCATTTGTTCAAAAGTTGAATAGGTGTTTAAAAATAATCTACTAAACAAGAATAGTTCCAGTTATTTTGGAATATTTGTAACATGTAATATTGAAATGGCTACAAGGCATAATCAATGCAGTCATTGACATAAAAATAAAAAATAAAAAAATACATTATTCATTAATAATAGAAGAAGAAAGTAAAATAAAACAATTTGATTAATCCCTCCATTTGTTCAACTGTTACATAAATTCAATATAGAGTTGTTCGGTAGGCTTACTTTAGTTTAAGTTTATTTAGAAATTACCACACGTTGTTCACTGATTTGTATATATTTTAAAAATATTCATACATTTTTAAATACATTAAAAACACGGCTTAGTGAAGATGCTAATATTGAATAGTGCTAATTTACGTTATTTCTTAACAAATAAATGATACAATAATTGATTTGGCCAACACATGGTACATAAATTAATTTACAAAATCATATATGGGTTTGTGACAGATTTTATAAAACTTTTATAAAGAGAAATTAGGAGTTTTGGTTTTAAATAATACAAAGATTAATATTTTAAGCCCTTATAAACCTTCACAAGTTTCTTTAAAATTTGCATTTGTATGGGAGATTCAATGAATAATAACGGATATTAGCACCATTTCATAATAATACGTACACATAAGCTATGCTTTGAATTATTTTGATATGAAAAACCAAATCCAAATTTAATGATGATCAGAATAGGATTCTCGTCAATATTCTCTCTACAAATTGTTCCGCATGATCAAACAAATATCAACCTCCCTTTCTTGTGAAAATACATTTTTTTAAAAAGTATATATAAAATATACACATAGTTTGTAAGATACTGCCTTTTTGACACTTCATACATTTTTCTCTTTACTAAGTAATTTTTAATTGTTGTTGACAGCATCATTAGATCTTCAAAATATATTAAAAATACATGTTAAATATATGGTTATGTCTGGGAACTCCTAGTGTAATGAAACATATTACCGTCTTTAAAATCATTTAAAAATTACAAATGTTTTTGTTGAGTTTACAATGTGTATATTATGTATCACTATCTATAGTACATAATATAATACATCTTGAAGACCTGATAATACTGTTAATGATAGCCAAACTTGTGTAGTCAAGAGAAAACTAATAGTGTCAAGCAGATAGTAAGCTACAAACTATTTACACAGTTTCAACTCTATTCAGTAAAAAAAGTTGAATATTAGAACTTATCTCTAAATAAATGTTGAAATTCTGACCTTTATCACAAATTATATTGTTCTTTGGCCAAGAAAACATTTCTAAATCTGACATACAATTCTAGTAAATACAAAACAGTAGATGTTCCCACTCTGTCTTTATCTTACAATTAATAAAATATTGTGGTCTAATTTCTCGGTTAGTCATTTGATCTAAACGATTTGTTCTGGTGTAACAAAATAATTTTATAATGGTTAATTAGACATGATCAATAAACTCCCAGCTCCATCCAACAATCAGTTTGGTTAATGTACCAGTATATTCAGATATAATGGAAAATGAATGAGTGAGCTAGTTTTAAAATCCATCTGGTCTACACTAAAAAAGCTTCATCAATTCAATACTTATCAATGATATTTCTAATTTTTACACATTTTTCTTTGTTTTAAATTTTTTGTCTAAAACACATTTACCTTTACAAAAAATAAATAAATAAACATGGCAATAAGTCCAATTTTCATTAGACAAATCTAATGTTTTCGGAACTAAGATTGAAAATTAAACTGTTATTTTTCGTTATAAATAGTCGAGTTTAATATAATTAGATCCAAACTTTTTAACATGATTTATATTATTTTTAGTAGCTGTATTTCAAATTATGGGCAATAAATGATTTCAATGTCCCCTATATTGAACGATTTTGCTTGTTAATAAACCTGTTAAAAATAATAAAAAAATAAACCTGTATACCAAATTTGAACAAAATCAGATATAAAATACGATTTTTACAATAACTTTGTTATATTTTATAGAATTTAGAGAGTGATTGCTTAATCCTATTATTTTTACTTTTCTACATAATACAGTAGAACGTCGATAATCCGGATTAATTTAGACCGGACCCCATCCGGATTATCAAATTACCCGGATTATCGAAATTACATTAAAAAACGGCCAGCACGCACTATTTGAGAAAAAAAGTTTTAAAAATTGTATTATTTTCTATTATTGGTAGGTAGAGTATAAGGTCTATAACTTAAAAACATGTTTTTCAAGCACTGTATCGTATTTTATTTACAGCAACATGTGTACAACGTACAGTAAAAACATCAGACACTACATATTCTTGCTAGAGACGAATCCGGATTATTGACGGTCCGGATTTTTGACCTCCGAATTATCGACGTTCTACTGTATATAGAAAGTTGTCATGGGTCAAAAAATCAATATATCGAGTTTTTCGAGAATCTATCTGTTTGAAGTCTTTATTTCTTTATTTTTTTTTTGGAATGTCTGTCTGTCATCTGTGGAATGTTCTATGGGTCAAATGTGTGGCCCATTTTTAGTCAAATTTAGGATATGGAAATATTTTGAGCATATTTTGGGATTTTTTTTAAACTTTGTTTATAACCCAAAACATAGTTGACATAACAAAAAAAGACAAAATTATGATTTTCTCAAAACCAGCTGCAATGATTTTTATTAAATTTTACTCAAGTGTATCGTCTAAGAACTTAAACAAAACATAATAGTCACCATTTCTTCAAAAATACCAGTTCATGAATTATCAGTAAAAGATTAAAAAAACCAAAAAACCATGGGTTGTTTTAAAATACTTAATTTATCAAAATCAACCCTACTGATTTCATTCAAATTTTAGTGAAATGTGAAGATTAATGATCCAAACTCGTGTGCAAAACCCAAGTAAAAAACTATTATGGCTTAGGAATAATTGGCAAAAAAAAAAAAAATGAACCTTGACTCCCATTATTTAAAGCTTGATTTTAAGCAAATACGAATTATGTTGAGGACTTGTTTATGGCACAAGCAAAGCAAGGACCTTATTTAAATTCTTTTTTTTTTTTTTGAAGATGGTATCCATGGTTCATTTTACTTTTGATTTACAAATAATGAAATGAGATTTTTGGTGACGATTAGTTTTGGTTAGTTTTTATTTAGTTTAGATATGGGTGAAAGGGAACGTTTATGTAATGTTTTTGTACTGATTAAGATGGTGGCAAAGAAATAAAAATTGAATTCAGACAATCGAAAAATGTGTTTTTTATTTTCTCCTTCCCCACCCACGATCTAGCACTGTGATAGGTTATTTTTTTATTAATTTTTTTTTAACTACTGTACTACTATATAGTAAAAGACTAACATTTGTTCTGCAGTTCTGTTTATTAGTTTCGGTACTATATTTATATAAATATTTTGTAAAGAATTCTTTTATAATGCTTATATAATATATTAACATGTTTGCTACTGACCTGTTATCCTGTATATTTGGCGTGTGCTGAATTAAAATTTTTATTATTTTTTTACTAAATTTTTTTAATATTGGGTTAAATAATGTTTTTACGTTTTTAGTTAATTATTGTAAAAATACTTGTGACGCCTCACAGTGTCATCAGCACACAGCATCACAATAACATCACCAATACGGATGACACCGATAGGCGTTCTCTTGTATTATGCTAGTTTTATTGTATCCATGAAAATAAAACTAATCTAATAACATCATTTTTTTACCAATTGAATCGTTTATTTCAGAAAGGGGTCAAGCGACAAAAATGCAGTTTTGAGAAAAAGAAAAAAAAATATATAAGTCCTATAAATAAATTTTAATCTGAAAAAAAAAAAGTTTTTGCATTTTCTACATTAATACTCATGTTTTAATTCTACAAATGGGTTTTTTCTATTTTTGGTTTTCACTGTATAAAAAATTAAAAAATTTTCAATTGACCCCTTTCTGCATTAAAAATGCTGAACATATTTTTTTTAACAATATTATACATTTTTAAAAGGTTTTCTTACATTAATGAAGATTTTTTGTTCACTCATGTGTGTTATATTATATTATATAATAAACTGAACATATTTACACAAAATATATAACGAAAAAGAGTGGCCTCGCACTGGAAAATTGTGACTTATACTCTCAAACCTTCCCTTTTCGCAAAGGTTCAGTAAAAATCTGACAACCGTGTGGTTTTTATTTTTGCCTGATGGACCGTCACTAAAGAGCGTCAGTTTTTTTACTGAGTCCTGTAGTTCAGTATTTATGTAGTTCAATAAGAAACTACAAACCTCGTCTGGGCCTTTGTTTCCCTCTCCCTCATGGTAGACATACATTTTTGCTTTGTTGGTTTTTAAGTTGTGAATGCAGAAAACGTTTAGCCAAAGCTGTCTCATGTAAAATATTTCCTGGACAGGAATATTCGGGAGAGGGAGGTTTTGCATGTAGTCAAAACAAAGTGCAGTTGTATCTTCGTCCTTGTTTTGGGAAGCTTCTTTCATACTTTGGTAAAATTTTCTAGCTCTTCTTTTGTGTACCATCAGTTCCGCCGCTGCAACCAGCTTGGCGGTATCATTGAGCTCACGATCTCTTAGTTTGGCTTCACACATACTACAAACATCAACCAAATGAATAGCCAAAGTTTTCTTTAAAATACGTATAATAAAAATTATACTTTACAACATCTTTCATTTCAGGATTGTCAGTAATAAACAAATCATACATTTTACGAATACTTAGACGAGAATCTAAGTATTTCTTTTCTCGGCCCCCATAGTGAGTCTCCCTAACTTCAAATCTAGAAATATGTTCATGGATTTGTTTGCAAACATTTCCAGGAATGGCATTGCCACTTCTATTTTTTCCCCTTAGATCTTTGGGTGTCACATTTTTAAGACGTAGCTGGCAAATTCTTTGTAATCTTTTACGGGAAATGCCATACATGGCCATAAAAAATTTTTACAAACGGGTTTTAGCGAACCATTGATCTTTACGTTGTGCTTAATTGATCTTTAAGTGCTTCTAATGTAACTGCAACAGTAGTGCCAACATTATTTTTATGCGCTGCACAAAATTTACCCTGACAGTTTAGAACAGAAAGGTGTCAAGTGATATCCCTTGGCCCCTTTCTGCACTAAACGCTATCTTTCCACCACTGCCTAACTAATAGAATAAGCTGCACCTTGACTCCTTTCCGCACTAAAACATGTGTTTACCTCTAAAGAAAATTGTACCACCATTAACTCATTTTTTCATGTTTTGTCGCTTGACCCCTTTCTGAAATAAACGATTCAATTGTATATTTATTGAACAAAAAGAAGGAATTTAGCAATCCCATTTATAATACATGAAAAAATACTTTTTTATACCAACGCATGGGTTTGTGTTCACATGGATAATAACTAACTGATCCTGTCTGTCGATATCTTTCATAAATTAATTATAACAAATAATAGGCAAGGGTTTTTAATAAATGTCCCCTTTTATTTTCCACTCCACTAATCACATTTCTTGAAATATAAAGAACTCGTCTAGTGTCCTGCCATTGACCAACCATTATGCTTTCATGGTACAGAGCAGCTGTTTCGTCTTTCTTCATCTTCAGGTTTACAAATTCCTTAGGATTTTCCTTTCTTTTAACATTTAATATGCCTGTTACATAGGTTTTTGTATCAACAAGACGCTTTGCCAGACCTACACTATTATAAAAATTGTCAACAAACAATGAATGACCTTTGTTGAGTCTTTCCTGGAGTAAACGCATGACCATCTTTTCAGTGTGACTTAAACCTGAAAATTCGTCCATTGCTCCTGCATAAATATTAAATTTTAGGATTAGCCCATTAGGCTCTGTTAGAATGTAGAGCTTGATGGCGTAATTGAAGCATTTAGTTTTGATGCACTGTTTAAAAATCAGACTTTTTCATATGGACAACCAATTTTACGATTACTCATTTAAACATGTTTTAACAAACACAACAACAAAAGAAAAGTGCAAATGAAGGTGGGTTATTATAAAATAATAAAAGAATAAACACTTCTAAGACATACACACTATGAAACAATGGCATAAAATGAAACCCTAATGCAGAAAATAGCGGCAAAGCTTCGTGAGCCAAGAACACCCATAGGCGTCACCCGCACCCAATGTGTTAAACACCTTCCAGTAGTTTCAATCTTGTTGATGTCTTGATTTTGGAGTTGTTAAACTGAATATACCAGAACTTTCAAAAGTAAATTAAAACTTTAAATAGTTGTGGTTTAGTTATTTGTTGTCCAATCTCAGAGAAAAAAACTCTTTATTATATGCAGATATAATTGAGATATGTTAAAACATCAGCTGTTATTTTCATTGCTATTTATTTGTTGCAATAGTAATAAGTTTTCTCATTGTGGACTAATTTCAAACACAGAAATCTAGTAGGTGGACCCTGTATATAAAACTTGACAGAATGTTTCTAACTAAGCTCTAGTGGGTCTCTATACAAATATTAAGATTGTTTGAGGTGCCAAACTTGAAAATTATTATTTTGTCAATATCTTCATTATTTGACATCCTAAAAAGAGATTAATTAAAGATAATAAAACACAATTTTTTAATTTTGTAATATCCACGTTTTATTAGTCTAGCCGACCAATGGTTTCGCCTGCTAAGGCATTGACGAAGCTTTATTACAAAATAAAAAAATCGTGTTTTATTATCTTTAAACATGGAATTCCACCAAGAACCATCAGTCTCAACAGTAATGAAAAAAAAGAAGGAAAAAAAAGAAAAAGAGATTAATTATTTAAAAGATTGGAGACAAATTTTTGACCGAATGAAGCAATGTCGTGTTTTAATATTTAACATTTTTTTTTATCTTTATATTTGTTATAAATTTAAGGCTAAAGATGTACATCAATCGTTTTACAATTTTTGAATAAGGTTCTTTGCCACAAGGTTGATCAATATGCACATGGTTTTTTTATTTTCATATTTTCAAATTGTCTTGTAGTCAAAACTGTTACTGTACTGCATAGTTCAATACTATGTGCTCCAAAGTATTAAATATGTGTGAACAAGGCATAATGAGCAGTCATACTAAAACACTTCAATTGAAGAATTAAATTTAAACTGTTTTTAAAGCATCTACATGGGAGTTTTTATTTGAATAAAAAAGAAAACTAAAACACTTATAACATTTTTTAATGTTTTCATTTATATGAATTAAAACCTTTTTGAGTTACATAAGGTTACACAAATATCAAATAAACTACTACTTACAATAATACTTACACTGTTTTATTCCCTGAGAATTCCTTTAAAACTTAACACAATTTTCATGTAACTTATATATACATCAATGTGAAGGATCCTTTACATGAGCAACAAATTAGCCCACAAGACACTGCCAAACCAATGATGAGGGTAAATCATCATTTTTCAGTTAATACAGTCAGCATTCCAGACTTTATACAGTAAACACTCTCTGATCCGGATCTCTGATATCCGGAAACTCCGATATCCGGCCGTCGTATGCCATCGTATAAAAAATAATAAAAATACAATTTTCTATACAAAAATAATATTTTCGGGCCGAATAGTAGTGAACGATGTTTTTGAGCTGGGCACTGGGCAGTAGTGCGGTTCGGATTCAACAACAAAAACAAATCATGACTCATTGCGAAGCTTTTCAAGCACTTGAACAGCCGATAGACTACGTGGAAGAACAAGAAGAATCCTCACCGGCCGATCTCCTTCTTTTTCATAGATGGAGAGATATTACATCTAAGAAGTGTGTTACGAGCCAAGCAAGTTCAACTACCATTACATCTTTTTTTAATAAAAACTGACGTGAGTACAAATTACTGTACTGTAATGAAAACTAACATTTTTATCGTACGTTCATCAAAATTTCACGTGTACAATCCTGTATGTATTTATTGTACTGTTTTATTTTCTAATCTTCATTTTTCGTTTGATATTTTTAGTTAACACTGTAGACCTAATTAATTGTTGTTTGTGTACTTTATGCTGAGCCTCATTCAGTTTAAAATAAATAGAATTTTAAACATAGCTATTGTAATATTTATTTAATTAACATACCTTTTGTTGTTTCGGTACTTTTGTTACCGGTTACCGTACAGGCAAACTATGGCAAATTATATAATAGTACAGTTAAAACATAACGTCTATAAATTACAGTAATTTGAAAAACCATAGTTAACTTTTAGAATACTGAGGTAAAGCTACAATTTATCGTAAGCGCAACGCGTTTTAGCGCTAAAACCGTAAATTTGCTACGTTTAAAACCACTTTAACTATATAAAAATAGCCACTCCGAGATCCGGATTTTTCTATATCCAGATCGGCCGGCGCCACATTAATCCGGATTAGAGAGTTTTTACTGTATAGTGTATAAATACAGCAAAATAATTTCTACCATTGTGATCCCAATACACAGTAAATCACAATCACAATACAAGGAGCAAGCCAGTCATAAAGCATTTGGAATTTATTATTTTTTCCTTGTGAGTGAAATCCCTATGTAGAGTAGATATTATTTACAATTACTTCTGGGTCTATAAATATTGTTGTATCATGTTGCATGCATACCATTGTAGATTTATGAAAATGATTTAATGATTGGACAACACATGCCCGACTTACCATTAAGCTGTGTAGCCTGCAGACTACCAAGATAGTGTGGTCCCAACTGATAAATAGTCGCAACCGTATGAGGACTGAGAACTTCCTCTAGTAGATGGCAAGGGCCTTGCTTCCAACACAGTCGTGAGTAACGCCTCCATGATGGGGGAGTACCAATGAAACCATACACTGATGAGGCTACTGTTAGATTAGCAGCTCCACCACCAGGGTTCTGAGAGATGTAATGTAACTGTAAACACAAATAAATGTGGTAGACAAATTACAATATAAATAAAATTTACTTACTAAATACCCTACTTTATTACACTAACTATTTATTTAGTTATCATGACTCATCAATATTAAAATAAATCCAATAGCGCTATACCTTATCTCTATTTACTTAAAGAAAATCCATCATCCCCTTTTATTTCAACATTTTGTTGACAGGATATGCCACTCAAATCTTATCTCGTAGACATCCATCTCTACATCCTTACTGAAAATCTACTTTTATTTCTAACTATTCATCTGAATATTTCTTTCATCTCGTACAATCAAAAATTGAAACTTCTCATTATTATTTAACATTATTACAATGTGGTAGACAAATTACAATATAAATTGTATAAGATGTACAAATTTGGATGTTCCTTTATTTAGGTGCAGTGTTAAGGCCTTTCATTTTCCAATGTATCTATATACAGGATATCTTTGAAATACATATAAAAATTCGGGAATGGATTCCTTATATAAAAATGAAAAAAAAAAGAAGTTTTATAAACATATGTTTAAAAATGCTTTGTTTTCTGCATGTTTTTATTTTTTCTAAACAAATTTAAAACTTTATAAACGGATAAGATATTGAGTCCAGATTTGATTTACACATTTTTTGTATACAACCATTTTTATCTGAGTATTTTTTGTACATCAAAAACCAATATTTTATTTTGTACATTTTCAAAATGGTGACTATTAAAAATGTTTAGTGCTAAATATACTGAAAACTTTTCAAAAAATTTATAAGAGGAAAAATATTTACCTCTTTTGAACATAAAGGTGATAATTTATCCATTTTGATTGTAAGTCAAAACCAATAACCGAGTTACAAATATAAACAATTTTTATTTGACCAATAACTGACTACAATATCTAGAACTTAATGATATCTAGTTCTTATTAATACTGAGTGAATATATTTTACACTTTAAAAGATTTAACATATCTAAACTTCTAGGTATTTCAATTAGAAATAAGTTATTTTTTAAATTCATAACTCTGTTATTCTTTGACTAAAAATAAAAATGTAGCTATCATCGTCTTTGTCATTAAAATTTTATTTTATTTAATATTTTGTCTCTTGTAAATTTTGTGTAATGTTAATGAGGTCGTGGTTTTAGTATATTGTTAAAAGATTACATTTAAAAAATGTGTATACCGAAGCTGGACTCAATATGTAATTCATATCACAAGTTATAAATTTGTTTAGAAAAAACACAAATAGACCAACAGATGAAAATTGAACTGTTTTCGGACATATATTTATAGAAACTTAAAAAAAAAAAAAAAAAATTATATAGGAATTCATTCTCAAATTTTATAAGTATACTTCAAAGTTTACTACCTTCCTGCTCATTGTGATTGTGTTAAATCCCCTGTTTTCGTTTCCTGAATGAAATCCTTTAAAAATTTGTGCTGTAACTATTTCTAGATAGAGTAAAATATATTTTAATCTATTTATTGAAATCTTACAACACTTAACATCAACATTACAAATTAGGTGAACTTATTTTAAATATATCTTATGATAAAACCTTTAGAAATATTATCCCATTATGCACCAACTCTTTTACCTTCCGAAGAAAGTTTATTTAAAGTTGTACTCTAAGGAGTAAAAAATTCCACTATGACAATTTTAGCTATCATGGAAGCACTGGGAAAAAGTAATGGTATAGGCTAATTCATGAAGTGAATTAGAGAGGAAAGGGCTTTCCTCACATTAAAGACAAATGATTCTTATCATATTCCTTCTTACATTGCATTACAAAAAAGAACATAATGAAATCTAACAAAAATGTAATTCATTTTCTTATTTAAACAGCATTGCTCATCTTCTGCGAAAATACAAAAAGAAATACAAAATACACACCTTTTGTGTGGTGATCCGTTGGCCATCAACATAGATGGAAAAGGAGGAATTTTTTAACACGGCTCTATTGAGAACAATAACTAGATGATGCCATTGTCCTTCTTGAAGGAGATCAGGACACCACACTCGAGCACAAGAATCACCTTGACCATCTGGTTCCCAGTCTGCTGATGCTGGAAGTATAACATATTTTAATTCTACTGATATATCAAACTAACAAAGGAATTAAAGTGTGTTTGAATATAGTACTAAGTTTGTACACACTAAATAAAATGAAGACAAACAAGTTAATATAGATGACAAAATCATCAAAAAATTCAGAAATTATTCAGTCATAGTATATTATTCTCTCACTTTTTGACAAACATATTTTATCCCTTAAAAGGCATCATGGGAGGAAGGAAGAAGGTTGAAAATAGTTGATAATTTTAAAAAGAAAATGGGTTTTATTACACTTAAGAGGTCTTTACTTAGAGGAACTAAAAAGTAATATTCATAATAACTGATTGTCAATTCCTAATTCCAATTCAAAATAACATTTTAAAATCATTTCTAGATTTGAAACAATATTAAAAAATCAAGATACTTAACATAAATGATTCTTCATAAAAAGCATTCTGTGAAAACCCTTATCTTTCATTTTTTTAACATAGATTCTATGTTAGGAAGTATGTTTGTACCATTATTTTACTGCTCAAATTATTAAATAAGGTCCAGCTAGAAGTAAAAAAGTTATAGTACTTAAACCATTCTGTGGCATATTCATGAGGGTATCCTATACAAGCCATCAGCACTTCAGCTTAGAAAGGAGGTGGAGGAATATCTCCGGTTTAAGGATGAGTAAACTCTCACTTTGCACCTCTTCAAAGTAAGTTCCATTTGATTTACCCTCATTAGTCAGATGCAATATAAGGAATGTGATAGGGTTTGTTAAAGGGTAATTTCACCTGAGAAAACATAAGCACAAGATGGGAATATTCACCGAGAAGCCTTTGTGCAGGAAATTTGGTCTCCAAGAAAAAACAGAAGAGCAACTGATTGTCTAATAATGTCAATACTTCGATCGGGGAGGGACTGAGATTTGGATCATTGGCAAAGGAATAGCCAATCCCTCGTCAACCTGATCAGGAAGATTCTGAAGTGATAGATCTTACAGTTTTCCCTGGGAATGTCTATCAAATCATCTGCTTCTATTTGAGAACATAATAAGAACTTGTGGCTGATGAACAAGAAGGATAGATCGCCCAATTGAAAAAGAAGAAGACCTAGAATTACCATATCAGTACACCTTTTCTTGCCTGGGAGACTTGCTCTAGAATAATAGCCTAATGATGATAAAAGATTAATGACCTTTGAGAGAATATTCCTAAAAGTATGTACTACTGTGTACATCATTTTCAAATACATAGGTTTTCTAACTTTTTATACAGTTGCATATTAATGTTAATATAAAGAAATAACTATTCAATATTTCAGTAAGTAAAAGTTTACTTAAACTATATTCTACAACTACATAATGCGTTCATAAATGTAAAAGACAAAATCAACTTACTATGTGACAGTGGAATCTCTTGAGTTGTAATAATAACGGCTTTATCTCTAGCAGACAGCACAACAGCTAAACAAATCAAATGGTCATCTCTAGCGGAATGCAGGTTACGTACAAGTGTTAATAGCCTAACACAATGAGGATCAGTCCTGGGGTCACTAAATCTCTCAACACAAAGCCATGTAGAATAGGTGAGACCAGTCTGTGGAGGAAATATACGATCACCTAAAATCAAACATTAGATTGTTTGTTAATCTTGAGAAACCTTTAGCACATACATAGTTTTCTATGACACTTCTCAATCGCTTATTTATTTTCACTAATTTCAAATAATTAAAAAAAAAATTTTATTCACTTTTTCTGTGGATGTACCATCTTTAGCATTAAACTAAGAATTAAAAATTACCAACAACCCCATTAAGTACAATAAATTAAAGCACCATATCACAAAGTACATAAATAATATAAATATAAACACACAAATACAGTGCCATTGTAATTACAATAGCAACAAAGTTATTCTATGGGCTATCAGCATTCTCATAGTATAGCAACTGTTTCATGTTTCAGATTTGAGCCAAGGCGGTACTCACGTAATTCACAGCAACCATGTTACTTGGTTTTTATGCAATATATATTTAAACATTTACACTTTTATGTTAACTAATAGTCCAATAAATAATAAGTATAATTTTAATATTTTAATAATAATGAGATAATAAATATTTGTTAATACACATTTGATAATAATATTTGTTTGTACATATTGTTTGTCATAAATGTCCTTCTTAATTGCAATTGCATGCATTTTTACATAACTTTTTAATATGATATATTTATAAACAGTGAACCACACATAGAGGGGTTCTGCTGTGATCGATATAAAACCCACAGCTTTGGTGAAGTTATGCAACAAACTCCTAATAAATTAGGATGATACTAGATACAGCTGGATTTGAAACAGAAAATTTTCACGATACTCTTCGCTATGGTGGTGAAAATGTTGTAACACTGGAGGACATTTGAGTTGAGGCTAGAAGCTGATGAAGAAGATTCAGGCCATCATATTTTGGTGGAAAAGGAGATTATTGACAGTGCAACAGCAGCAGAAAACAACTGTCAAAATCTACTCTTCAAAACGAAGGGGATGAAACAGTTGAAATTAGAGAACCAAAGTCAAAACTTAGTGAAATAAAACAACACTTGAATTTTATCATCAAGTACATTAAAGGGAGGAAAAATTCAAACATATCTGGATATTACTACAATTTGAAGTACCTGCATGAATTAATAGAGGAAAAAATGAAATGACAATAGAAGATCAGCAGTTCCTTTAAGTAACTGAGTGTGTCAAATGGTGTGGCTGTGCATGAGCCTGGACTATCATGTTCCAAGTAGTACCCAAGTTCATTATTATATGTGTAATACTTCACTAAAAACACTACTGATACACTAAATAATCATAAAATAAATTGTATTTACCAAAATAATATAGACAAAAACACTAAACAACAATTCACTCATTGGACGCAGCAGTAAACATCAAATTGTCTTTTACAGGCTTGCTAACATTGATTTTTCTTATAACCATCGATAAAATTGTGCAAAATGAATATAGTGTCTTGTACTCAGAGTTACTATATAAAATACATGTTGTTTGGATAAAAGTTACCGTTGGTATATAGATTTTAGCAAACCTTGTTTAATTAGATCGCGATTGCAACTTTAGCACTGTGGCCGCGGCAAAATAGATTGCGATCGCGACTTTTAGCACTTGGAGGGTTAATAATACTTTTGCTCATTTTATATGCTATTGGTTTTAATATGGACTTTTATTAATTCAGACAACCTAGACCCCCAATTAGTCTGGATTAAAGAGATTCTAGTATTTGTATAGTTACTAAATATTGAGAAATTCAACTTCACCAACCAGAGCCTATGCCTCCTACAACATTGGTGTCAGGTGTTGTCAATGTTGCCACGTTTACAACAGAAGGTCCTGCAGGTGATTGTGGTGCTATACTCGGCAAATACAAACACCCAAATCCTTCAGCAACCATGTCCATCTCAACAAATGGTGGTAAAGGAGAGTTCCCGTGAGATCTTGGAGTTGTCATAGAAACTAAAGTCTTTACTCTTGTTAGTTGTACAGGTCCTCCAACACGACGTGAAGACACGTGCAGTAGTGAATCCATTGGTAGGCAACAAAGTGGGTTGCCTAAACGAAGAAAATCTCTGAAATAATAATAAAGATTATTAAAGTTTGTATACTATCAAAAATGGAAAATAAACTTTTGTAAAAAAACAACTGTCTATGGTTAGCTCAAATCCCTTAACAATATACATAACATCTAGACTGATTAACTTGTTCAGAGAAGAAGTTGAATTAATCATTCAACGATCAATAGTTTTAAAGTTTTAAATGAGAATTTTATTTAAATTACAAACTGGCTTGGAGTGAAAATCTCAAAAGAGGTAGGATTGTAGTCAAACAATTACATGATTAAAAAAACCTATCAGAAAATATAGTTTGCAGTAAAAACATAGTGGTATTTACATGTTTTTTTTTAAATTGGTAGCTAATTGTAGAATGATTTATACACATATTTGGTAGAATACACATGTTTGAAGCTATACAAACACAGAGATTTTAAGTTAATTATAAACATTAATCTTTTATAATATAAAGAAAAAAATCAATACTTCATTTCAGATTTAAAACAAAAGTTGCGTTCTGCAATAGGTGTATAAATGAATATTATTCCTCTCTTATATTATATGAATATTATTTGAAATAGAGTTACATTCAGGTATTTTTCAAATAAGAATTAACCAAGTTTGATTATAAAGGAGATAGCTAAATTAAAGAACAATCATTAACAATGTAGTCTTTGAGAGCAACTATTTAGATAATACAATATTTACTCTATGTCAATTGTAGTCTTTGTTTTACTATACCTTACTTATACGTGGCTACATGTTTCATTGCCACAGACAGCATCATCAGGCCAGTTATTTATGTTCACTTAAAAACTCATTTTTACACAACACTTAATTTAACACTCGTTTTCATACCTTTGTTGTACACGTCAAACACATAAAATTAGTAAAACAAAGACTACAATTGACAGAGAGTAAATATTGTATTATATAATATATGTAGATCTAAGGCTTACAACAATGAACTGTTTAGACTTGTAACCCAAGTAATATCATGATTTTTGAAAGGAGGGGCTGAAATAGAATTTTAAGAAAATATGTAGTGTTGCATCCCATATGCTGGGAGCATGAAATTCACATTATAAGCTTTGATGCTTAAACAAGGTCAATTAAATGAAATTGAAATTTATAATATTGATCAAAATGAGCGATTGTAGACCCTTGTAGAACCTATGCATAAAAAGGAACTGTTTAAAAAAGCCATTATATAAAATTTTGCCTTTGTAAATAATCAAAATTAGGACAGTACTACTAGTATACAGTGTGAGTCAAAAGTATGGATACGCCCTGTTAAATTTTAAATGGATAAAGATAGAAAAATGAAACTCAGAACACCTTTCTAGGAAATAAAAGTGAACTTTTTAGTCACTACTACAACTTTGCCCATTTCCCCAAAATGGAATTTTTGGGGGGCAGCTCAAAATTTTTAAATATAAAGACCCATTAAGTGACGCCTCATTTTAAAGTCCTTGATTAAAGAAGAAGAACAGTGAAAACCAGAGCTTTCTATCTCAACCCAGTACAAAATGGCAGCTCATTTAAATTAAGTAAAACTTCATTGAGGCAAAATATGAACATCCACATTCAGGTGGTAAATAACCCCAATAGACAACCAATGAGCTGCCATTTTGTACTGGGTTGAGATAGAAAGCTCTGGTTTCCACTGTTCTTCTTCTTTAATCAAGGACTTTAAAATGAGGTGTCACTTAATGGGTCTTTATATTTAAAAATTTTGATCTGCCCCCCAAAAATCCCATTTTGGGGAAATGGGCAAAGTTGTAATAGTGACTAAAACGTTCACTTTTATTTCCTAGAAAGGTGTCCTGACTTTCATTTTTCTATCTTTATCCATTTAAAATTTAACAGGGTGTATCCATACTTTTGACTCAGGTGCCTCAATGAAGTTTTACTTAATTTCAATGAGCTGCCATTTTGTACTGGGTTGAGATAGAAAGCTCTAGAGTCCACTGTTCTTCTTCTTTAATCAAGGACATTAAAATGAGGTGTCACTTAATGGGTCTTTATATTTAAAAAAATTGAGCTGCCCCCCAAAAATCCCATTTTGGGGAAATGGGCAAAGTTGTAATAGTGGCTAAAAAGTTCACTTTTATTTCTTAGAAAGGTGTTCTGAGTTTCATTTTTCTATCTTTATCCATTTAAAATTTAACAGGGTGTATCCATACTTTTGACTCACACTGTATAACTACATCCACACAATATTATATATACGGTATATATATATATATATATATATTTATAAATATGTTACTTACGTCGTCTCATACACACTCAAACACTGAAGAATCAGTGTGTATGAGACGACGTAAGTAACATATTTATAAATAAATATACTCATACGATAAATATGCTAATAAAGAAGCTAATATATATTGGTTCTTTTCACATTTCTCATCTTCTAGGTTCATCACTTGATAATGGAAATTGATCTATACTCTCGAAATGTATTAGTTTTTATAAACATAAGGATAGAAAGTGTTTAATTAAACAATAGCAATACTATTAAAGTATTACAGTATAATCTGAACAAATTATTCTTGTTTCCTATAAAACTTAGAGGTATGAAAGATAATACGGTAAAAAATATATGTCACCCTTTTGTTAAGTTGTTTCAAATGCAAACCTTCACAGTTTTTCAGCCACCACAGGATCATTTTTAAAATGAATGTCCCTTGTAACAATTCTAAAGAAAGAAGCAATGTAACACACACCTTAAATCTTTTGGCTCCAAATTTTGAGTAGCTAGCCTTTCTAACATGTATTGTAAAGGTGAATGCAACGGATGCGTTTCCTCTTCTAATGCTGCGTGTCCGACTGCAAGAAGTTGTGTTGGTAAACCTGCTTCACACATAGCTTGTTGATTACGTTCACTCCTCACTAGGGACTTGATCACTTCGGCTACGTATACTTGCAGAGTTAAAGATATCTAAAATTTAAAGAAATAGAGTAACTTTAACTTTCTTATCATTTGCAATCTAATACATAATAAAAAACAAAATAAAAGGTAACTAATATAACAAACCTAAAAAAATACACAGATACACATAAGTACACAATTGAAAGTATCTTCTCTTTTATAAGTAATTAGTGTCAGATTTGGCAAGAACTTAGGTTTTTTAAATCGTATGAAGAAGTTTGAGCCAGAAAATTTGCAGTTGGTTTCCAAGCAGATTTTCTGTTTTAAAAATTAAAATTTGTAACCGATTTTTATCAAATTTGATATAACACTAATACTTGTTTTTATATAATACAATCAGCAAATTTGTTGTCAAAACAAGCTGTAATTTGAAGTATGTTTTTATAACAGATTTTACAATTTGGTAATGTTACTATCGTGACCAGACAAGCTCTTAAAAATATCAAATGATTTTCTTACTTATTGCCTTAAATTGTTATTTTGCTTTTAATAAAATAAACAAGGGGTAGTTTCAGACATCATGTAACCATGTAATTTCAGCTTCCTTAAATACCAAGACATTTAGGAAATTGTATTTTTTTATAGAGATTCAGAGAGAAACACCAGAATTTAGCCTAATGTAAATAACAGTATATTTATTTACACCTATGTGTTTATTTTTAATAGTAAAAATTATTAGACATACATATTCTTAGATTTTATTCAGTACCTATTCTAAACAAAAATATGAGGGTTGTTTGGAAAGTGAATTTCATTTCTGTCTAGTATGCGGAGGAGCGGAGGTATGGCGTGATCTTTGCACAGCTAGCTCTTCACAAGTCAAGCAGTGCTAGTAGGAAGATCATTCAGCCTGTTCTCGGGCCAATAGTGTTGTTCGAAAAGGTGAAAATCTTGCCGGTTGCTATGATACAGAAGGTGATGATTTCCTCAGTCATATTGTGATGACTCAGTCAGGGATAAGACTTGGATGTCACACGTCAACGGAGACAAAAAATCAGTCAATGGAGGGAAGCCACACTAGCTCTTTGCACAAACCTCTAATGTGCCAGCAAACATTTTCTGCAAGAAACTTATATCAACTGTCTTTTGGGACAGAAAATGTGTACTCCTGGTTGATTTGATCAAACAAAGCACCTCTACAGTTTACCGTTTGAGCATCCTCCCTAAAACTCTACAGGGAGCTGTATGACCATCCCTGTTTTGGCTCCTTACTGATTCATCTTTTTCCTAACATGAAAAAATGGTTAGGGTCACAGCGGTTTGAAAACGACAGTGGAAAAAAGGACAACGTCAATGCATGGCTTAACTCATAAGCGGCAGAGTTCTACAAGTGTAGTAAAAACTTTTTCACCAATATAACAAACGTGTTAACGTAACAGAAAATTATGTGGAAAATAGGTAAGAGTTGAACTATAACTTATGTATAATAATAAACTTTTGATTGTACCTTAGTCTTTTTTCATAACAAAATGAAATTTACTAGTCAAACAATCTTGGTAGAACTACAATCTGAAATTTTTCAAACAAAGCACAAAAAGAATGAAATATAAAATTTGTAGTTTACCTGTGTTTCCTCAACATGTTGTATAGATGGTAGTAGTTGTAACATAGCAATAACTACACTGGAATGTACTACAACTGGATCAGGAGCTGGTGGAGTCAAGTTTAAAGTATTTACTCTTCGGCCTGAAGATGGTGATTCTAAGGAACGTTGAGTCTAAGCAAACAAAACGTGGTAACAATTATACCAAAAAGACACATGAATTAAGTTACGTTTCAGATCTAAAGAAGCCTTTCCAACTTACTATTTTATCACCTATCCTTTTCGAAATAATAATGGTGAAGTCATCACAGTGCAATGTTTCACATTTTTGTGTTTACCATGTTCAAAGTCCAAGTTAAAGTATAATAGAAATTGTCTGATAATTGCCGATTGTGAAATCAGTAACAAGTAGATAATCACCGTTATGATCGAGAAATAATATCGGTTCACTGCTGTTACATCGGCTTATCGGCAAAATATTGGATTTTGGATGATGACTTAATATGGAACAAGGTGTGTGATATTCAAAGCGAGATATATAAATCACATAATAGATTATTTCTATATTAAATTATCAGGAATATGTGTCTAATTATAAAAAAAAAAATTAGGTTTAAGAGCTTAAATATAAACTGAATAATATGGTCAATCTGACAACCCTGTTTAGACCAAACCCTTTGTACTGTTTCTGTAGACTAAGGTAAAAATCTTCTGGAAACTTCCAAATCTGAATGAGTCATCTCATTGATAGAAAAAATAGGAAATTCGCCCCTTAAAGAGAGGAGAGGCAAAAACACATCTCGAGAAAACTCAAACCGATGGAATCTGTCTAAATTAAAGCAAATCACTGCGTGGTTGGGAGACGAATATTTTGAAATCTTAGAATAATAACACAAGTTGTTATTCAAAGAAAATATCCAAGTTCAGTATTCAAACTAAGATAACTCAGAGTGTTAAATTGTATTAGAAGTGATCAATTCAGTGAATCTGTGTTGGGTATAGTACACGCTAAGAATATAGTTACAAAGAACTATATTCTTGCAAATGAATGATTTTATTATAGGAACTAAATGAATTCAAGTTTTGATTTAGAAACATTATTTAAAATAATTAAAGGAATCATTGAGATATATTGACTTTTGGGAAATTTGTGTTAGCTGTTTGTAAATATACACATTTCAGATACCATGACTATGTTTTAATTTAAGTACATTCTTCCAAAGAATTCACATCCCAAGATTAACTTTATTTTTGAATACATATGCTCAATCACATGTTGGCACCCTATATTTAAAATTTAAATAGTTTGAGTATGGATGAACAAAAGTAGAGTAAAGTAAATAATCTTAAATTCGTGACTGAAGAAACCATAAAGATTACAACAGAAATACAAGGTCACAGAAAAGTAAAGGGACTCAATGTGAAAGTACATGCAGATGATCGACATGGCATGGAAGGAAACTGAATAGGACCTGAAGGAAAAAATAGTCAAATGGGGTTTTTGGAAGCACGGATTGGATATAAAATTGAAAAAGTGAAATATATTGAAGAATTATTTTGTTTATTTTTAAGGCAAAAAAGTATTTCTGTCATTATTACCATCACAATATTGACCATAAGACACTCCAGATTAAAAACTTACAAATATAACTAAAATTTAAAAACGTTAATACAAAATTTGAACAACATTAACAACACTAAAACCAGTTAACGATTGTAAACATTGAGCAAGTTTAATTAACAACAACATAACATGTTACAAAGCTGTAAAGAGGCCCTGCGACAATTTAACAATGATAAACTATAACATAACATAACATATTTCAAAGCTGTAAAGAGGCTCTGCAACAATTTAACAATGATGAACTATAACATTTTATTATTATACATTTTTCGGACATTTGCCATCATTTGTGTGTTTGAAAAATGTATAATAATAAAACTGAACTTCCATCATTAACAACTAACTTCAAACAGAGAATAACATAACATGTTACAAAGGTGTAAAGAATCTCAGTAACAAGTTAACAAAGATAGAAACTATGATAAAATACACCAATTAAAATATAACAGTGTTCAAATTTAAACTTAATAAACAACAACAAAAATAATATTACACGGCTGTAAAATGACTCTGAAAAATTTGAATCTAAATATTTTAAATTTTCTCAAAAACATTCAGGCAAAAAAATGGACTATACCAGATCAAGTATATCAGTATTGTGCCCTAACATCACCTGAACCGAATGAATTTTTACAAATATCTTACGCACACCTGTTAATGAAATATAATCAATTAAGATGTGCTTAACTGTTAGAACACATTGACAGAATAGAGATTGTGATGAATTCCTGTCTTCCATCAGAAATCCATGAGCAATCATGAAATGACCAATTCAAAGACATATAACCACCACTTCCTCACAACGAAGCAAATACGGATGTAATCTACGGACGGACGGTATCTTTTACTTACCTCAACTTATTGGATTATATATTTGTCCATTCTTCCTCCCATTGATTAGGTAAAATGAATTTAACAATTGATACTAAGTCAGATGCCACCACATGCTGTACGACTGGCATCTGAGTAGTAGCCCCCTTTGCTGCTTTGTCAGCTTTTGTGTTTCCGGTAATTCTCCAATGTCCAGCTACCCAGCAAAATGATACTCCGATGTCCTGTAGCTGAAGTCTGTGTATGATGGAACACAGAATATCTTCAACTAAGGGATTCTTAGAATACATGTCCTGGATAACCTCTAAAGCAGTTTTGGAATCGGAACACAAAAGATAATGATAAAAATCAGATGGAGTAGTATTAAGACCTTTCAAAATAGAAAAGAGTTCAGTAGTAAATACATTAGAGGTTGAGGGTAATCCTTATACGTCACAACTAACCGAGTAATATCCACAACCAACTTTATTGCCCTGTTTAAAATCATCTAGGAAAATAATTTTACTAGGTAGGTATTCCTACATACTGAGGGAAGTATGTTAAGTACATACTGAACCTCCTGACGATACACTATATTGGGAGTTTTGTACTTTATGAATCTGGACAGCAAGAAATCAAAAGTTGACATTTGAATGGATATGTCATGGAGGAATGTCATAGTGCATACTCATTAATTGGAGGAAGTACAAGACCCAAATTGTCGAGGATTCTAAGAGTTCTAAAAGCCTAAGGACAGTGTGATTTTGATGATATTTGTATAGTTTAATCAAACGATTATTAAAAACAATGTCGTAAACTTGATTATATGGTTTGGAGCGCATACTAGTTGATGTCTTCATCGTGAAAGAGAAGGTTCTCCAGTCTCAGCGAATAAGTTAGATACAGGGCTCGAATGAAATGCTAGAAACAGAATTATGAACAGAATCGATCTTCCTAATTGATGATGGTCTTCGTGGATCAGTAAAATATAAAGCCATAATCAATCAGCGATCAAACAACAGGAAGGAAAAAGGTAACATAGAAGTTCTATCATCTCCCCAATAAGAACCGGTAAGCATGTAACATGTCGAGTGTTACATTCTTACACCATGTTTTCAGATCAGATAAATGTGGAATCTAAGAAACTCTTTGATCAAATAATAGGTGTTTAGCAGTTACAAGTAGTATGGGGTTGTGTTTCACTGAGAAATAATGAATTTTAATGGTTCAGTATATAGTGACTAAAAGCAAATAGTTGAGACACCTGCTCCATTAATAGTGTAACAGTCTAGTGGAGCTCTTCGCATTTTGACAAGATGCCTTTTTTTTGTTGAAACTGCAGCAGCAAAGGATTTTCCGACAACTGTAGGTTTTGAAGCACAAAATTGTTTTCTGAAATTGTTGAAAGATATTTTGTCTTTTGACATGATAGACAAACTATCGTTCTCTTCCTTGTATTTAGTGCAGTTGAGAAACAAGCAGGATGGTCACCATAACAATTGAGGCATTTCAAATACTCTCGCATCCTTCGCTGTTGTAACCATTTATTCCATATTGTCCACACACATCTAGCTTTCTGCAGGTAGAACTCACATGTACATAACTCTGAGATTTAAAACAACATCAAGAGTTAGGTCTAACCACCAGCAGTTGGTATCTGGCATAAATGTGAGATAATATGTTTGGTATACCAAAAGTCAACACCAACGAAGCAGTTGGTAAGTACTTTCCATTCTCAGTGTTTACAATCTGAGTAACATACATCACAAATTGGTCTGCTAACTCAGATTTATCTCCCACAGAGTGATTACTCCCTTCGAATAGTTCAAAGATCTGTGGGATACCATGAAACTTTAACTTGGTTGAAGAACAAAGTCAATTTTAGTAGTTACAAAATTTACTTGTTGTTGTTTGTCTCTACTAATCTTTTTAACGCTACAAAAAACTTACAGTTTACTTTTTCGCAATATGTAAGTAGTATAAAGAAGGTAAAATTATGAGATAATTAATTTTTAATGTTTAATACGAGAAAGATTTCATAATATTTTGACAATAAAACAAAATAACTAATTAAAATTGGCAAAATATTAAAAAGTAAGGAATACAATATTTGATTTCTATTTTAAAAATCCTGTTATTTTTTATTTTGAAATTGTATTCCTTACTTTTTAATATTTTGCCAATTTTAATTTATCTTATATATATATATATATATATATATATATATATATATATATAATAAATAAGAAGAAGAATATTACACCAATTATGAAAAAAAAATTGTTTCTCCAGTTATGTACTTAGTTTTCTTCACAAATCATGATCAAACGTTTTCCTACACAATAAAATGTGTGTAAATGAAAATTTTTTGTCGCTGAACTGCCAAGCTCTGATATAACTAATACAAACACCGATTCAAGGCCAATTAGTTCTCCCACCTCATTTCTACAAGGCCTAACATTAATCATTATGTCACATTGACTTGAGGTGATAATACTTTCCTGTTCTTTGTTAGGTTATACATACACATAAGATGTAATTTTATATAAAGTAATTTTATTAACTCTATTATCAATCAATATTTTTACTTGATCACAATATTTGTTTGTTCATTTTGAATAAATATCTATTTCATTTAAAGTTATATAGAAAGCAATTCTAAATCGATAATTTTACTATTCAACAATATTTTTGTTTGTTATTCTATATTATACATTAATTTTTTTATAAGTTCACATGTTTGTAAATTTTATTAATATTATTTATGAAACCAGTAATTTTTCCATTACTTCGCTCATTTATATATATAACCTGCACTGAAAAATCTTTATCCACAAAATCAATAATTATTAGTCTGTAATAAAACATGTTTAAAAAAATATGTGAATAAAATGGGTTTGTAGTCTAATTTTATTCTAAAGGAAGTTTACATTCATTTTGTTGAATTAGGAGTGTCTACTTCCTGTCAATTACAGATATCTTGCCTTTTCTTCCACACTGGCTCTCCCATTGCAATATTGCCCATTTAAAAACAAAAGATAGAGGATATTCAGATTATATTTCAATATAAACTTTTGCAGAAGCCCGAAAGAAATTGAAGCTCGATAAAAGTTTGAGCTTGTTAAAAGGTAGATGAAGTTAAAGCTCATTAAAGACTTGACTAAAGCCTGAACTCATTAACACATTGAAGCCTAAGCCCGAGTATAGGTCGGGCAGTCGCGACAGTGCTCGACGCCAAAGCCCGAGTATACATCGGGCTGCGCTAAATAATTCTATACTATCGCGATGTCGGAATATAATTGGGTTTCGGCACTTTTGCTTAGCTAATTGGTTATTTATCTCTGTATGTCTTTGATTTTCGAATAGTCTCTGCTGTTGATATGGACTAAATATAAATATTATAAAGCTGATGCTAGGCAATGTAACACGTCTATGAGGAACGTAGCAGACGTTTGTTTAGTTCAAAGTTAGTGACTAAGTAATCAAGTTTCGTTATGTTTGTTTGTTGTTTTTCTTGAATACTAAATACTTTTTGAGTTATGGTGAACCCAGAATGTTCAGTACCCCTTTGTGTACCTGAATTTTTCAAACAAAGGCCAATTATGTTTAGTGAAGTGCTGTGTAGCTATTTTTGTTTGTGTGTGTATTTTACCCTTTTTCAAGACTAAGGAGGGTTGACTGTGAGTAAAATATCTATTTACATGTATATATATATTTAAAAAGGTAATTTCTTTAAGTTTAAAATGATATATAATAAGTCATATATGACAAATATAACAAATACCACAATTTTTTAAAAACATGTCCAAAACCCCCAGACACAGTAGGAAAGCAGCGTGTTAGAGAGTTAGGCTTCAAGGTGTTAAAATGCTCGAAGTGGATAAAAGCTTGATCTATAAATAAAGCTCAAGCATATTAAAAGGCTCGGTAAATACTCAATTAAAGCTTGAACTTAGCTTGATTTACCCAAAGCTCGGCTTGAATTAACAATTACCTGGGTTCCCACCCCCCTAATGAACATGAATGTGTCTAATTTAAACTCACCTCAATATTCTGTCTTTTATGAGAAGGAGATTTAAAAGACACAACAGTTGATTGATTAGGTTTGTCATAAGCATCCAATGCTACATCATAAAGCAGTCTTAAAAGTAGGCAGATATAACTCAGCTGTACTGGGATATGTTCAGGAATGCTGTAACCAAAATATGATGGTATTTCAATATTCTTTGTTAACATATAAAAGTATGAGGATTGTGGTGAAATTCACAATAATAAATTATAAGTCCCCTAACTAGAATTATAAAGACAATATCTAAAACACAATAATTATTGTAATAATTAATTTATAGTTTTATTCAGTTAAATATCCTAATGTACATTTCAACACCATAATTATCATCTTCAAAGTCTTCTAGTGTTTTAATTTATTAGTAGAACTCTCTGAAGATTAAACCAAATTCAAATACAAATTATTAGAATTAATTGCGTTTTAATAATTGTTCCTGTAATTCTGATTACAATTATGATCATTATTATTGCTATAGTTCAATCGAACATTAGCTATCATTTGTGTTTCTAAAAACTAATACATAATGTTTTGAGAGTATGAATCAACTCTCGTTATCTAGTGATAAACCTAGGACGTGAGAAAGTAGAAAATGCCAACATTGCCTAGGGAAACTAAAACTAAAAATGATGACAAAGTTCAACTAATTAAACTATACCAATAAAACTAACAATCCATCATTATCCGACAATAATAATTATTGTTATATAGAAAATATGTATTTACAAACTACGATTGATAGCGGAATATGTAACAGTAAAAATTCTCAATTTGTAATTTATTTCTTAAACTTACAAACTCAGTTTAGAATTTTCAAAAATATGTAAAACCAAAAAAAATAAAAACTCAGCCACTAATGGATTTTTGGAGACAAAGTGATAATTATAGCAGTATAGATCAGCTGTTTTTAGGCGCATTTTGATTGTTGAAGTTACAATTTTAAACTGTTTCTTTAGGATTCAGTAACCTGAACTGCACTAATGAAGGCACTGCTATATGGTTTTGTCCTTAGATGATTTACTAACCCATTAAGAAAAGCCAATCTGAGAGTTGTATATATATATACAGGGTGATTCATGGAGATATGCAGAAACTTTTGGAGCTCATGCTACATTTTAAAATAAAGAAAAGAATTCAAATAAACGTAGGTTCAAAAATAGTTAATTTCTCGTCTATCCAAAATTTGTTTTTTTTACAAAAAAAAAACATTATAACTATGGAAATAGATAAGATATTGAGATCCGATTTTGTACATACATTATTCATGTTACATTTTGCAAGTGAACAAAAACAAGGACTTTATTTCGTTCTATTTTCAAAATGGTGGCTGTTTAAAATGTTTATGTCACATATCAAAAAAATATTAACTTTATAAAAATGTACAAGATACACAAAATATTTTTGTTTTTTATAATGACGAACAAAAGATGCTCAACATATAAAAAACTTCTTCCGAGTTATCCAATAAAAACTATAAACATGATTTCTTGGTAATCCTCTACAAAACCAACAACTTGAATTAACTTTCCTACAAGTTTTATTTTTTTTATTGAAACCCTTAATTTGGGTTCTTAGATCTTCAGTACCTTAGTAATTGCCTGTAACACCTACAATAAATTAGCCTAAAATAATTAATGGTAGTGCTATCCTATCATAAAGTTGTAGATGTCGTAGACAAATTATTAAGAAATTATATTTTACTTTTTTGACGATAATTTGGGTTATCTTTTGAGCATAAAAAAAATAATAACACCATTTTGTAAGTCATTAAAAAACAAAAATATCTTATCTTTAGTACACTTATTATAAACTTATCGGTTTTCGAAATTAAACATTTTAAACTGGCACCATTTTGAAAATAATACAATATGAAGTCTTTGTTTCTAGTTCACGAAATAATTCATATAAATAATGCATGTATCAAATTTTAACTCGCTAGCTTAACTATCTCTATAGTTATATATATATATATATATATATATATATATATATATATATATATATATATATATATTAATATATAAACAAACAAAATAACTGATAGATGAGTGAAAAGTTTACGGACGTATGTTTGTATGACATTTTTTCCCCTTATTTTTACGCGTAGAATGAGCTCCCAAATTCTTTGGATATTTTCGGTAGGTATGTGTTTACTACGCCTAAAGTGGCGATTGGGGGTTGGCAATTGAGGATAAATCACTTACTATGCAATAAACACCCAAATTTGTGATAACTGTAAAATAATATGTTTAAATATAAATAAAATACCTTGGTTCAAGGACACTGCCAGTAAATAAATTATGGAATGTATTTTCTTCTTTTGTTGAAGCAGAAACTTCTTCACCATCGTCTAAAACTGTTATTGGAGAGAAACAGCCAAGTAAACGTAAGGTGTCACACAAACTTGTTGAACAGATCTGAAACCATAACATAAACAAGTGTAAAAGTTAAAATTATTTTTAATTAGGGCTGTGCGAGAGTGTTTTTTAAAATTTAAGATGAGAATGAGATATAGTTCAACATAATTATCAAGATCAAGACATACCAAGAGTACAGGTTTAAGGACAAAAGTGAGAATGATACCAAGAATGTTTATTTAATGATTGAATAATGAGTATCTGAGTCATTGCTATTAATAAAACTACCTTGGATTTACTACTAGCCTACCAAATTCTTCCAAATGGATTGAGTAGGCCTGCAATTCATTGGTTAATTACTGCTTAAGAAAGGTGTTTTGAAATTTTTACATATTACCTAGAGGGTGAGAAATAAATATTTGTTATTACTTCAGAGTCTGAGAATAATCTGATTTAGTAAATTTCTTTTACGAACAATATAAATAAAATAAATTGTTAAATGAAAAGAAAGGACAGTAATCCATTAAAGAATTACACTTAAAATAAACATTATGCAACATGCTATAGGTTTGCTCTAAACTTACTCTAAAATGAATTAAATAAGGTTACACATGTTTTTTTCTTTTTTTCCCCAATAACTATAATAACAATACTTTATATTCCAAACAAAAGATTTTAACATGGATCAGATTCAACATAAAGTATAAATTGGGCAGAATTTCATGAAATGCTAATAATATATGTTAAATCTTGAGAAAAGAATTGGAACTTGATTGATTTCCAAAAATAAATAAATATTACACAACAAAATCTTGATATGGAAAAATAAAACAAATTTAAAATGATTCAAAGTCCAAACAAAATCATAAACATATCAGAAAATTATACAACACTGGGAAATTGGTGGCGATTCATAAAAAAAAATTAATTCCTTAATAAATTGTCTTTCATAAATGGTTATTCACAGATTGTTCAAAAAAATTAGTCTGTTCATATCTATTTAAATGTCTATATATCATTAACTACGGATATATTTAGCTGAGCCTAGTTTTATCACAATCCGTTCGTTCGGTAGTGAAATATGTCATCTTATATTTAGTCTCTACAGTTGGATAGGATATGAATAACACTTTACACATATGTATTGAAACCTAGATATAAGTTCTTTATATTATTAGTCCTCAGCAGCTAAATGTTTATTTTCTAATATCCTAATCAGTTTATATATCTAATACAACTGATACATCTATTACACATATCTTAATTCAGGGAGGGGTTTGTGGCGGCTTCTGCCAAGTGGGGTTGAAAAACAAGAAACATACACACAAATAAAATTACATAATCTGGACTATGTCCCAATAATTAGAACTAAATGTAATCAAAGTTATGGTTCATGAAATAAAGAAAATAATGTTGAAAATGAGAATGAATGTGTGGATAAAAGTTCAAAAATGCAAATTAATTAATTAATTTATTACAGGTAATCATTTCAATAATGATATCTATGTGAACTAAATTATGTGTTTTGTCATCCATGTTGAATCCTGGTTTCAAACTTAGAATTACTTAAAAGTATCCTGTTTGTACAAACTCCATATTTAAATTTCAGTTAAATTCTAAACGTGAAAGAACTGATGATGTTTAAAGTAATATTTCAAAACCTTAAACATCAATTTTATATATTTTTAAGTAATCCTTAAATATTTATTAGAATATAATTATAATTAATTTGACATTGCATAGTATGTATTAACATCTTTTACTTACTTCCCGTCTTTTATTAATCATTAAAGAAACACTTTGTCGTACCCATGTCAACTTTAAAGTTATAAATCCACTTTCAATTTCATATAAAGGTGTTTTTTAACAGAAAACAATTTAATTTTCATAAAAAAATTTGGGATTTATCTTTCGAGAAATATTTGGTTTGGGAATTTCCTAAAATGACATGGGAACTTCAATTTTCAGATCTGACACACCTTTGTGTCATTTGGAAAACTTTACATCTTCATTTGCAGCATTCCCGTTTTTCTTGATTCATTCTATTACAACTTAGGTAAATAGGTATCAAACTATAAAACAAGCTGTGATACGTCTGTGCTTAAAAGTGAGTTTTATCTCAGCCTAAGTTTATAACAACACAATTTAACATATTGAAAACTGTTTATTGAATTAATAAATTTTCTTTTTGAGACGTACAAATTACAATGGAACTATATAAATTTAAAAAAAACATTGATATTCTAAAAATGAGTTGAGAAATTATTGATCAAATCGAGAAATATACACTCGATAAATGAATCATTCTTTCTAACAAGATCAAGACGATTTCAGTTTTTTCGATACAACTCTCGATTTTCAAGATCTCGCACACCCCTCTTTTAAATACAGGTTTGAAAAACATTCAACTTGTACATGTAGAGATAAAACCAAAACATAAATTATCAAAAAAATTTTAATATCTATTGGTATTCATTTGTTTAATGGATTTTTTACAAAAAAAAACGAACAATTAAAACAAAATGAACTTACCTCTAAATGAAAAAATTTAGCGTTTGCAGGCTCAAACCTCATAGCAACTGTAATTGTATTGAAAACAATATGAAGCAGACTCAATATCTGCAAGACAGGAATATCAGACCAAGGTGGTGATAGTGTTCCTCCTTTTAAACAACCTTCCATTGAAACTAGAATACTCATGACATAGACAAAACCTCCAACTTTACGAAATACTGTTCTGGTACGGTGGCTTTCCCTTAGGCACATCAGGAGTGACTAAAACAAAAGTTAGATTAGGTTAAATTTTATAAAAGTTGTATCGACTTGTAGAAACAAAGAATCTGTATAATTTTAAAGATAAAATATAACTAACCAAAGTTCATTCAAAACTTACAAAATACATAATTTCAAAATATTTTACCATACACACATATTTGCTGCCATTCATTTAAATAAATTTAAATTGAGCAAACAAATAAAGAATGTTTAGTTAAATTTTCATATTTTAACCTACAATAAGAAAATTCTAATTTTATAGGGTTCTAGTTATTTAATTGGTTTAGTTTCTGAACTGATGATACCACAATTATTTAGTTTAGGCTAGTTTACAATTTGAAAAAAAAAAAAAAAAAAAAAACATTAAATCTGTTTTTTAGAAATAAAAATGTCATAATTTATTTTTTCTTCTTGGTCAATAATATTACTTATAGCTTTAGTTAGAATCAGATATGTCTTATTCAGTACTAGTTATATTTGTATGCTTGGTCATTTTTCAAAATTTGCACTTTAGGTTTTCTTACATTTTGCAAATAATTAAGAATGACGGTTCTTATTTTACTTTAATTTTAAATTGTGGTTATTCTCACTATTTATAATCAGTAATTTCAAACTGTCACAAAGATGCTGATTTATTTTAAAGTTATTTTCCTGCAGAGGTTTTGTTTAGCTATCATGATTATTCTCCTAATTATTGCACGACATAATCTAAAATTGAGTAACCTTTTAAATAGATGTCTCCTTTTAATATGAAATTAATTAAATTAAATAATTTGAAAACTTACTTTTAGAATATGAGACTTGAGTGTAAGAGAAGAAGGAGGGGCTGAATGCATCATCCCCAAAAGTGTCCCCATATCATCTTCACCTCCTGTACTTAAAATTAGTTCCCGTACCATACCTGTGCATAAGAAATAACATTTTATTAATCAAAACTGAGTAATTTATTAAGAATTTCATTATTATAAATCAATCACTTCTCTGTAATGGTGAGTCAATTTTAAATATCAAGAAACAATGAAATGAAAAAATAAAATAAGAGAATCACAATCACATAACACCACCTACTTTTTTCAACTCTGGGATAATGAGTCTAATACATATGGTAAAAGTTAAAAAGAAAGTAGATATTGTTTTTTAATAGTTAGATTTAATGCTCTAGTAAAATCAAATTAAACCAAACTTGGTTGCGAGTGAAGTGTAGTTTATGAACTCCATACAAATAATTCTTTATGTTCTTCTTACTTTAAAAATACAAACAGTACACAGCATTTATATGTCATCAAGCATAACAGTTTCATAGTGTTACAACAACAAAAGTTTATTAATAAGCTCTGTCTAAAATTTAATTCCAATATTTTAAAAAAACAATTAAAACTAAAATGATCAACATATAGATAAGAGAGAGGTGTTGGCCGATTTCTAGGATTCACGTTAGTGGTATTTGTGTAAGAATTAATGACATTATTTTATTATCCCAATAGAATTTTGCAATAAAGATAATAAAACACAATTTTTTTAATATCCACTTTTTATTAGTCTAGCCAACCAATGGTTTCGCCTGCTAAGGCATTGACGAGGCTGTATTACAGTGTCTGTAATTCTATGTTTGTAATATCCAATGTCTTTAATACATTAAAAGTGGTTATTACAAACATGGAATTCCACCAAGAACCATCGGTCTCAACAGTAATGAGAATTTTGTAATTTTAATTCATTTAAAAAATAATGCTCAAATTCCTATTCTAATGACTTAATACGATTATATTTTTTAAATTTTTATTTTGTTTATATATAAGTATATAAAAAATTTAATCATAACTCTGTGAAAAAACAATAAAAAGAAAAGAATAAATAAAATTATTTTAATATTGATGATAAATACAGCTACTGAAAAGTTTAAAAACAAATCAAATTTAGCACACAACAATCACACAGTAATTTTTAATAATTGATACTTGAATGAGCTTTCCTCAGGGAACAGCGTAGCTTTTTATTTTTTCATAGAAATTTTACAAGTTATTTCCATATTCAGATTGCAGTAAAACAATCATTTCACTGTTGAATCAGAAATTCAGCAGCTGTTATTAGACCATACACATTTAATCATCGAAAATACTCTTTCAACTTGTGTGAAAGCATTTTGTAATGACCTGAGTAATTATATGTTAAATCATTCTCTCTTACAATGATTCTTTCCTTAGTGAACTGTATGTTAACCTTAGTTAACAGAATTGTTGTAAATTTCGCTGTAATAAATATTTTAACCTACATTAACCTTACTAACCCTGTAAATAACAAAAACTAATGTTTTTGGAGGTATAATTTTTACTCGGGACAAAATCACAAACTGCCCAGCACACTGGGAATTGGAACGGTTTTGGTCAAACTGAGACGTATGGTAAACCTATCTTTAGAGAACGAATTCCAAGTTATCATCAGTTGAAGGAAATGGATAAGTTACCTAGTTAGTACCCTCACAAGGTTTTTCTCCTGATCTATAAATTTTACATATCAAAGCAGGGGGCAAAATAAGCTGTTGATACATAATATAATAAACTAAACTGCCTATTTTAATTCCAGATAATCTCCAATAAATTCCGCAGGTCCCTACTATTAAATCTTGAAGATGATCTCTATAAGAAGGCCCTGAAGTAGCTAGAACGAAGAACTAAACTTCTGGAAAGAGCATGGTACTTGGTCAGAGGTTGCAATGGACACTCTAAAATTGATATGTCGTGTTAAATAAACTGTTTTTTTTTTTTTTTTTTTTTTTTTGGCTCTTCACCTATTTCAGTTTCTGATTTACTCTGGGACAAGTCAACTCTTCTCTCACTTCACCTTTATTTGATTTTGTCCTGAAGATTTTAGTACAAAAAGCTTAATGTAGCAGAGATATAACTAGAATTCCTTTCCTTCTTAATCAAACAAATATACAAACTCTTAATTTTATGTTAAAACTATATTTTGTTTGCACTAATCAAACCCATTATCCACTTAGAATAACTTTTTCTTAAATATACTTATAGATTTACCTAACGCCTGATGACGGCAGTCCATGTACTGAACCAAACTGTGAACACACTTAGCACCACCACATTCCCTTAGCACATTAGCATTGTTTCCATTACCACTCAGCAGAACAGTCAAACAATTCATTACCAACATTCCCAGTTGTTCATCTTCTGCTTTCAACTTGTACTCTAAACATATAAAAAATTAATTAAATACATGGTGTGTATTTATTTGCATAAATTGAATGGAAGTTATTGTAATTTTAGTTTATCTACTATTGTATAAATATATATAAACTTTAAAAGAATAATAGACAAGGCTCAAAAACATCAGTAGAGTATATAGATATTTGCAATGTCTTATATGAATTTCATCTAACTGTTTATCTTTATTGCAACATAAAAAGTTTCTAATATTACAGTCCTTCAAATTATTTTTTATAAAAATTGTAGTTGGAAGCTCTATATTAAAAAATTTAATTCAGAATTATTAGTGGCTGTAAGAAAATTTCATATATTAAGAACGTATGCTCATGTCAATTCTGATAAATACCTATATACCCTAGTTAATTCAAAACAATACGGGAAAAGTATATAACTAAATACAATAAAACATCTTTTAACTCTTAAAATGAGTTCATTGTTCTGTCTTTTGTAACAAAGCTGGGAAAGGCAGAACAATGTACTCATTTTAATTATAACATTCCCAGCGGAGATAAAAACGATTTAAAAAATCTTTTAACTACTTAAAAAAACTAGAATCATTCGAATAATACAAGAAGCCATCTTTTTATTTCTATTTAAACAGTTAAATTTGTAATCTTTAAGGCATCTGATTATTTAAAAGGTCTTGAGAATATTTTATATAAAGTCAAAAGATACAAATAGTGTACAGAATGAGTATAGTGAAATAATAGGAGCCTATCACAAACAATTGGAAGGTCATACACTGAAGCTTTAAAAAGGTCTTATACTTTATATAGCCTCCCAAAGATATTAGTAGATATTAGCTCTATTTCTATCATAAATCTATTTCTTTTAAATTGTAAATTGACTACTTTTAAATGAAAATCCAGAAACCTTTTTTCACTGTATTTGTACTCATTCAATTCTGAATTTGGATCTACATACTTGTTTTTGTAATTATTTTGGACACCTCACTTTTATATTATGGTAATTGATGGTAACCCCAATACCATATTTTCTTTGGAGTACTTAATTCTATTATAACTTAAAATGTGTGACAGTCTTTTTTCAAGCAATATAATTTTGACAGTTTTTTGCTTGTTGTTTTTGGCTTTTTAGTCCTTTATAGAAGTTTAAGTTAAGTGTATATAGTACGAATTTTGTTTTTAGAATCTGTAAAACTTACCTTTTCCAGAATCCAGAGCAGACTGCTTTTCTTTCAAAAGATTTGCATACCTTTGTAAACAAGTTACAAAAACTTCTAAAATTCCCACCTCCCGATAAACATCCTTAAATATTGCATTATGTCTGTAATAAGAAAAAATATGAATATTAACAAACAAGACATATTTAGTGGTAAAACAATATGTGTTGTATTTTATAAAAAATCAATGTTGTTTGAAACTAAATTGAAACCTGTAAAGTGAATAACAAAATCTCCTATCCGTGTAATTGTAACGGTATACAGATTTCTCTGCTAGTTTTAATATAATAACCTAATTTTATTTTAGTTCATGTAAATGTTAATTTTTTGTTGCATGAATAATAAATCTAGACAACGCTTGTGATAAATTGCACAGCAGTCGAGCAAGTTTTGAATTAATTTCAATGAAATCTTTATAAAGGTGACCGATAAAAGGAACAAAATGGACTAAAATTACAGTAATAATTATATAATAATTAATTTGATTGTTAATTATAATTTGTGCTTTTTAAGTTAAAAATAATTTATTCTTAAATTTATTATAAAATACCAAAAATATGTAGTTTTGTACTCTTTGTACAAATAAAATTTTAGTGTAGAAAATTGTGTTTTCTTTAATTTGATGAAGTAAGTTAATTTGATGACTGAAGTTCCCACAAGTGTTGCTCATTATAGTAAATTTTGTAATACGTTTTAAAATCCAAATGTGTGATTTAATATAGGACTAAACCAATTGATTTTAACAATGGGTAAATTTAATGGTTGTTGAATTAATTAGATTCAAATTATTACAATTTTACCTATTTCTGATTAATTTCAGCATTATTTCCTATTTTATTTAATTTTAAATAGTTTTCTAACCTTAATAACATATGTAATAATAGTTTTTTTAATTTTCATTATTAGGTGGCCAGTCTGAATTGTGTTATAACCAGTTTCGTTTCTATTTTGAGTTATTGACCTTTCCTTGATAGATAGTTGAAAAACTTTACGAGTGCAGCATTTATATCTTCACTCCTCACTATTATTGTAAATTAATTAGATTTCATAAATTAATTAAAATCATAATACGTTCAATCTTCAGTTAATTCTAATTTATTTGATTTGTATACGCGATAAGTAACAAACTTAAATTTCTTAAATACATATCAGTATTTATAATCAACAACTAACAAAGAGTCTAATGTATTTTATAAAGAATGCAGTCTTCATATAATTTTTAAAACTACAGTTGTCAACCATCAATTTCAATAAATCATTAAGCAGAAATCAACCAAAATGGGGAGGTTGAGAGTAAAACAATATGAAACTAATTATAGTATACCTATATAAACATATATACATATACCTGGATTTCCGTCATGCAACTTGTGTTGTAGTTTACACTACGCGTTTCGAGAACAGGTTCTCATCTTCAGGTGTAATGTTTACTCACATGTGAGCACGTCAAACAAAAATAAAAAGTACAAGCACACACAAATCACAACATACAATATCGCACTGCACATTATAATAAAATTTCCGTACGATACACTTAAAAACCAAAAATACGGAAATATGTATAAAAATGTTACATTGTAGGTAGGCCTACAAGTTGTCATTGCCGTGGTCAAACGTCAACTTGTAGGCCTACTATATAGGTTTATATAGGTATACTATAATTAGTTTCATACTATATTGCAACTGGAGACATAAACAATGAATAAAACAATATAATTATTTCTTATAATTTGAAACCAAAGAGACTGATTTACAGAGCAATTAATTACTATACAGTTTCAGATGCCCATTATCCCCCCCCCCCATATAATTCTCTGTCTGTGATGATAATGTATTGAGTATAAATTGGCAATTCATAAAATCAATATACCTGACAGTATTAAGAAGGGTCTGCATACAAATGAGACTACAGCTTACAGAATGTTGACTTTTCAAAAGTATTGATAAAGATATGAGTTCTTTGCATGGGACAAAGTTTAACTGAAATACTATGAACTCCAACAACTGGAAGAATTTTTCCTGAAACAATCACAATTTCATTTGAATTAATTTTATTTACACAACTGCTAAAATGTACCTACATCCTTATTTATTAGAACATAATACATATAAAATAAATTTTAGACGAATTTTTTCTGGGTTCTATTTTGACCCATTATTGAGCTGAGTAACTGAGATCCATTTTCTCGAACTTTAAAAGAAGTAAAGGTAAAAGACAAGTAGATATTCTGATTTTAATATTCATTATGTAGCTAATTTCAAGGCCAGAGGGGATTCAGCAATGTCTTTTTGTATGTCCTGAACTAACATTGGCAGACGGACCAGTAGAACTACGATTAGGAGCTGGTTCCAAATGCATTTACATAAGTTGAAAAACAGATAAGATTATAGACAATAAAAGATCTTCCTAAATTTGTGATGAATCGAAGAAAAAAGAGGAAGGTGGCTTATAGGCCTAAGAAGAAAGAATCTGAATGATGGTAGACATCATAATAGGACATTTATAAATTATGGGAAGGAAAGATCAACTTTCAAAGAGATAAATAAGATCTTGAAAAAAACAGCTAAACATTTTGTGATAGAAACCATTTATGGGGTAAAGTAGATTGAGATATGAAGGACTCAGGATGAATATGTTGGATGTTAACAATTTGTAAGTTATCAATCTACCTGGTGTGATAATAATAAAGGATAGGCAGGTTTCGTATCCATAAGATATTATTCTTTGAATGAGATGGTAAGAAGAAAAGCCACATGGGTTCTTATTATGGGGATGTAATACCCTAGCCATTACCATATAGAATAACTAATTTCTAACATAGGTTAGAATTTAATATGGCAGATTATTATGTTTAGATTTCGTATGGATAGGAGACACAAGCTTATCTTGAAAAGTGGTTTTTCTATTTGTATAGTACTAGGTAATACCAAGGACCACTTTCCAAGGTAAGCCTGTGTCTCCTATCCATACAAAATTTAAACATAATTTCAAATATAGAAATTGTAGCTATTGCAATATCATTCTTGAAAATTCCTATCAACCAAGACTATAAAATTATCACAAATTTGTCTTATTGGAACGTAAAACTATTATTGGCTCATAAAACTAAGCTAATATAAAATTTTAATTAAATCAAACAAAAATTATGACTCACTCAAACATATATGTTTTGTATGTTGTTCTATAATATACATATGGCGGTTAGTGCTCTAGAAGTCCTCATTACATATAAAATCTGATTTTAAATTTGTATTAAAAATAAAGATTTGCATTTAACTTACACCATAACTATCTGAGTTTAAAAAATTGGCTAAAAAATATAATTTCAATTTTTTAAGTTAATATGTTAATATTAAAAAATCAATGTTAAAACCAATTTTGATAAAAAAAAATTTAAAAAAAAAAAAAAAAAAAAAAACAAATATCCATTGGAGTGAAAAATCCATATTGAAACATTTAGACCAATCTTTAGAAATGAGACGATTCAGTGCATACTGATTACAATTAACAATTATGATTATTGTTAATAATTGTTGATTAATGTTTAAAATTATTAACGATTAGTGCTCATAAAATGCTTTCAAACGTAGTCTTAAATCATTACAGTGTTTGTAGAATGAAGAATAAAGTGAGGATAATTAAAAAATGTTACCGTTTATTAAAGTGTTAAATTAATTGAATTGTACTCAGTTAAAATACCATTAAACATTAAGATTATGTTTAATAATCAGTGATTAGTGATATCTGATGTACTACAACTACAAGATTCACGAGCGTCTTCATAAAGCCTAGAAACACATGTCGGATATAACTCAGCCCAACTAGTTCTGGAAATTCTCGAATGAAGTTACCAATTAAGAATCAGGGGAAGTTGCTTTTTAAGAATCAAAACGGTAATACTTTGTAGGACACTTTTGTAAAATATATATCTATTGACTGTGTTGACTTTTTGTCGAAAAAAATAGTATCCTACGATCCACTACTGTCGATGCCACAGAAAGGCATTCAAATTGTACAAATTGAATATTTATGTACATTGACTGAACACCAAATAGAATTTAATTTGTTTAACTGATTCACAAACATACAAATATCTATTTAGATCACGGGAAAAAATATATTTCCTCTCTTCATATTTTCTTACGAAACTTTAGATTCTCATAATTTATTATTGCTTACTTTTAAAAATTAGAATAAGAGATATTTAAATAAAGATCAAACATATGCACATGCCTGTGTGTGTTTGAGACACTTCATAAAATATAGATGGTAGTGTTCTCTTAATGAAAGATGGGATGGTGAGGGGACTAGAACATGTTGTTTACAGTTGAATTATTATCTTCAGAAGGATGGGTATTGCCTTAAAAACATTCATTAATTCATCCATATTACTTTCCCGCGTATATGTATAGAAAGATAAGAAAGTAATATAGTTTTTATTTATATTTTATAGTATAATGAATGATATTAATAGCTTGGCTTTTGATACAGCATTGATTGACTGAAGAAAACAGAATTGTTTTCGTAATCGGTATAATATTATTTTAATTTATTTCAAAATTGGAAATAATCATTGTCAAAATAAAAATATATTGTCTTGTCTATTGTATTTGAATATAAGTTACAGGTTTTATTTTGCCATATTTTATTTGTTTTTTTTTCATTAAGAAAAAGAAAAAATATTTACATTATGAAAAATAATAAAATATTGATATACATCTGTACATTTTCTTTTGATAGTTTATCTTGCTCTCTAAAACGATAAAATAATGTGAATATTTTTCACTAAAAATGTCTTCATATAACAACCTTGATAAAAAATTTCAGGTTTTTGAGTAATATTTGAGATTATGATTAATCGATAAGCTAATCATTTCATTCCAACCAATCTTGTTAGTTAACAAACTTAACTAAGAAGTAGCAAAATAGGAACATGTATATCACACACAGACCCTCAAATCTTGGTTTTTGGATCAGGATCAATGTGAATTTCTTGATATCGACTCTGAATTTAATAACTTATCTATTACTTTATACTAGAACAGTGCAAGTTACCTGTATCTCTTGTGTTTTCAGATGTATCTTCTCAGCAAACTGAGGCAACGTGTTTTGACTTTCCAGAATGAAATAATTGGCATTATCTGAATGATAAACACTGGAGATTGCATCTAATATTGTGCAGCAAAGTCCTGGAGAAACTGATTTCAAGAACACTGTCTGTAGGACTAGAAAAGCTTGGATGTTACGTACACTTGCACCTACATACAAAATCAATTTTTCAAAATAGATCCAATTTATAATATTTCAAGGATAAAATAAAGCAAAAAGCTTAAAGTTTCAAATATTTTAATAATATAAATGAGCTACAATTAATTGTTTCGCCTTGCGGCATCATCGGCCAACTGATAATTTACAGGTATAGACAACTATTTAAACATAAGTAACAGGAAACTGAAATACAATAGAGAAATCGGGAAAGGTAGGAGGATGACCTAGAAGATAAAGGTTTTAGTAGATAAAAATCTATTTGAATGGTGTAGATTACCATTTCTGTGAAATTATTCTCTCCGTTATTCTTCGATTTTTTGGTATTTGACCAAAAAACTCCAAATGTTTCATATCTAACATTTTTTTTCACTACACACCTAAATTCTATGCACCTTTCTGAATATAATGATATATAGAACTTTTGTATAAAATATATATTACTATTTTTGGTAAATTTTTGAAAAAAAAATGATCAATTTACCTTTTTTCATAAATTTTTTTTTTTTAATTTTGAAAATGTAACAAATTTATTTATTTTTTTCCCTTAATATATTGACAAATATTACACAAAACTTTTGTATATCTTAGAAAAAGGTGGTAAGCTATTGGTTTTGGATGATACAGGTTTTTCTGAAAAATGATAACATCATTTTTTGACATGTAACATACTTACTCCAAAACGGTTTCAAACAATTTTTTTTTTATTACATAGATGAATTCTATGCACCTTTCTGAGAAAAATGATGTCTTATAAGTTAGGTTTTGTATAAAAATAATATATTTTATTAATTTTTAAACAAACGAAGAATTTAAAAACAAATTAACATTGCCGGTTCTAGGGTTAAATTTTGAGTAAGTGGACACTTCCTAAAAAAGATAAAATCTTTATCAAAGGAGGCAGTATATATGGCAGTTTTGACAAGTTCACATCTACATCGTGTGATACTTCAAACCAATCTAAGACATCCGAGGACAATAAGGAGCATAACTCCAACAACGAATCAAGGGTATTTTTAACCCTCTATTTGCCCATGCTAATTGATTCACGTTTTTTTTCATCGGTTGAAATAATTTCAAAAATTCGCCAAAAATAGAAATTCTATCCCAATCATAAAGTGATCCATAGCTTTTTTTTAGGAAAAGGTCCAAATTATTCAAATATGTAACTAAAAATTTGATTGGTGCAAAATTGTAAAAGTTATAAGCTCAGGAAGCAAAAATTTTCAAAAACGGAAGATTTTTTTCTAAATTCAGGCCTAAATAAATACTATAAAAATGTATAGGCCTGGTTATACAAAATACACAAAAGTTTCATAATTTAGTTGTGAATAGAAATATGTAAAAACATTTACCAATTTCAAAGTAGTTTTTATGAAATAGATTTTTTTATGTCCGTACTACACACCGGCACTAAAATTTAGCCTATTTTGAAACACCAATCTAAAATGTATCCTTTACCCAAAAATGAAATTTTATATACCAAATTGTAGAGAATAAATCATAGAATAGAACTGTAAACTTGAACATTTTATGTAACTTACCATTTTGTAATCAGAAATTACGAAACGAAATTTCGTTATGTATGTTATCAACTCACCTACCGACATAGCCTACAATGTTACTAAATTTAGCTTGTCTAAAACTAATTTCACTAAACAAACACAATAACAAACACTACACTTATTTATTTATATATAAAACACAATTTCATAAACGTTATTCACTATAAATCAACAAAATATCATTCAATTCAGAGCAAACTAACTGCTAACCTAAAACGTGCCAACCGTGTGGTTTTAGATACAAACATAGCGGATGATTTGCAACTGTAAAAACGGTTGGTTTGAGAGGGGATTGTCTAAAGACTCAGTGGAACAAAATGTGAACAAGACATACCAATGGAATCAGTGAACCTTTATCTTCAATACCTTGTAAAAAGAATTTTACAAACACTTCATCTGTGAGAAACATATCGACTTCCAAAGAAGCTTGCTTATTGGTCGAAATCTTGGCCAATACCAAGCCTTTATGCGGTTGAACACAAAACCTAAACCGTAAACGTGATCTAAGATTTGAAAGCAGTTCTAGAAAGATGGAAATGCAAGCTTTCTATTGGTGTAAATATCATTGTCCTAAAGTCGGTGTGTATAACTGTTATAGGTCTTGAAAGTTGACGAAATTCTAGCGTTCGTCGACGCACGGACCAGCTGTTTACAGTTCTGCAATTATTCCATCGATCATTAGACGTGTTAATATTCATTTTAGAAACATATGGTAAATACAAAGATTAAAGTTTGAAAAGTTTCCTTTCCAACGGTATAAAGTTTATTAAGATTGGATGACAATTAGTGGGTCAAATATTAGAATGTATAGTACTGCACGCTACTTGTAAAAGTACTACAGTTTTCTGCAGTAGTGCAGAGTCAGGGTTAAAATTTTGTTTATATTAATTTTGGTAGTTTCCTTCTTGATAATTAATTATAATGGTATTGAAATTCACCTTTGTAAATAAACATATGAAATTCACTTTAAGCCTCATGCCATACATTTCAAACCCTGGCCACAGCTAAAACAGTTGTGAGCAAAGAAATCCATCACATAGCCCATTTCATACTATAAGCTATTTCAATAATTTAATGTAAGAAAATAATATGTTCAGTGCAGTTAAGTAAAGTGAATTACAAAAAGGGAAGAAGAAATAATAACAAGGACTCAAGCAGGGAGGGAAAATTATAAAAATGAAAAATAAAAAGAAGAAAAAAGGGAATTGGGAATTGGAACTGGAGTACCAAGGCAGATAGTTGAGAGAATTAGTATTCGAACCATTTTAAGTGTAAAATTGTATCCATAAACAAAAAATAAATAAATTAAAATACGGGAAAAAAATATTTAGAGATTTGGTAACTGTAAAATGAAAACAAGTTGCTGAGTGAATTATAATCCATACTGTACTTGTAATTGTCAAGTCACAAAAGATCCATTTGGATTGCAGTGACAATAGGCTAAATAGCATCGGACCCCAAAAACACCAACTACTTATGAACACCAACCTTTGTAAACATTAATAAATTCTATATAAAATAAACCTTCTTATACATATTAAATGAACAATATTTCAAACTAAAAACAAAAACTCCCTAGGTCATTAAAAATTCTTCTCATATTTTTCACACACCCAATCATCCATTTAGTAATTAAGAAAATCAATCATACATTTTAATTTGTTAATAATTATTTTTTATCTATTGTGAACCAAGTAAGTTAGTTCCCTGCAGATAGTAAATCTGACTTTGTATCCATATTCTCTAATTACAAAGTAAAAATTATAATATAATAAATTATTTGTATAATTCAATTATACTTTTGTTAGATAGAATAAAACTCAAACACAAGATATCACAAAAAATAGGTTTACTTAATCAAACGCGTTTCAATGACAAAGTCGCCATCCTTAGTGATACACGAGCTACAATAACTAAGCTTAAACTTACTGAGGATGGCGACTTTGTCGTTGAAATGCATTTCATTAAGTAAACGTAATTTTTGTCAGATCTTGTGTTCAAGTTTTATTCTATCTAATATTATCTCACAAATTAAGCTAAATATTTATTTATAAATACTTTTGTGAAATTTTTTTCATTCCTCATAACCTATTTAAACTCTTTTTAAGCGTCATTAAATAAAAATTTTCAAAATTTGTTTACCACATTGGATTAACCACTTTTAATTTTGCAATTTTGACATCAGCGACTCCAAAAACCTTAATACTCCTATTTTTATATGTTTTGAATCCATTTTCATGTTTTAGCCAGGATTTTCGAATTCTGGACCACTGTGCCATGGCAGAAATTTAGCGGAGTTGTCATAGCATAAACTTTTCAAACAGAACACTAATTTATTACATAAAAATCAATTCCACTGGAAAAAACAAACTAAACCAAATCAAAATGTTAAAAGGTTTTTTTTTCTAAAGACATTTATTAAACCATTACAATATTTTCTACATAGGTACTATATAATTATGTGAGATAGTATGAAATATTTTAACTAAAACAAGAAAAAAAGCTCATTAAAATCAATCAAGTAAAAGATTTTTTAAAATTTGTATACCTCTATCTGTGGCTAAAGCCTCCTCTCCAAGATCTAAAAATTGAATGATTCAACATTTATATCGTTACGTAATTTAGCTTCATCTTTCTGCCTCGACTATCCCTATCTTAAAATCCTGATGGATGTTTTTATTTCCAACATATCTAGGAACATCTACTATACACATCATTACTTTATTTAAATTAGTTTAAATACTATAAATATTTGATTGTCTGGTACATCCTCAGGAGTTATATTCTATATCTACATACAGGCTTTAAGATCTGTCCTTACAGTAGCAATTTATTATTTACTATGAGAAAATGTATGCCTAAAGACAGAAAAGTTGTCTAATACAATTCTTAAGAGATTGCATTCATCTGACACTGGTAATGCTCTGATCATCTTAAAAAATTTTAATTCATAGTAATTAATTGCACTGTTAATTTAGTTTTTGCAGATTTCAAAAAAGGCTGCAAAAGGTTCATTAAAAATATCTTCAAAAATTCAACATTTAAAAATAATAAACCATTTGTTTTCTGCAATTGATTAGGATAATGAATGTTTTTTTTTTTAATGGAAAATTTACATACGAAAAATTTATAACTGGACACATTTATAATATAATGATATATAAAACAAACCTCTTCCAGAAGGTTGTGGCATTGTGAAACCCATGATTTGAAACAAGGATCCCATACTAGCAGGGCTTGGTCTTAGCTCTGTATAACCACACATAGAGAGGGAAGCAACCATTAAAACTAGATTGCGGATTGCCTCAGCTGCTTCTGCCGTCTTATCATGTTCCAACCTAATAAATAGAAAATATTATTTCTGGTATATTTAACACAGAGTAGTTTAAGCAGATTATAGGTATGCATATTTCAGGAATGGCTTCGGGATAGTAAGATTTTTTTAAATTTATTTCTATAACCATAAGTCCAAAATGCTTCGTGTTCTGTCTGTTGGTTTGTTTGTTTTTTTTCTAAACAAATTTATAATTTTGGAAATGAACGAAATATCGAGTCCAGATTTGGCATACACATTTCTTAAAAAATATCTATACCAAAAACCAAGACTTTATTTTATACATTTTCAAAATGGCTGCGGGTTAGAAATTGATTGGTTTTTTAATAATGAAAAACCCAATATCATTATTTTTATTAGATCAAAGGATAAAGTTTTTTTTTTTAAATATTATAAGTACAAAGTTTATTAGAAAAAGTTTGTACATAGCTAATTGTAACTCATTTTTCGTTTCTAGGATTATGAACTGATTATGTGCCATAAGAAGGGTGTTTGTATAGAATATGTTAATCTTTATACTACCAGCTATTCTTCATTATTATGGTTGAATTAAATTTCACAGCTTATGAAAAACGAAAGAGTTGCATTAGTGAATATTCAAAGAAAAAATTGTCATGATTCAAAAATATTTTATAATAATTATTGTATAAATCCTCCTAATCTGACAGGTTAATTACAACTGAAAGGAACTTGCACAACTAATGAAAAGTTCAAACAAGCAAGATTACCTTAAATTCTTTAAAAAGAGACTATGAAAATTTCTGTTTGTATTTTAAAGCTCCTGGTATATATTGAGGATTGTATTGTGATAGTAAGAACATTTTTACATTGTGAGGTTACAGATTTGGGGCATTTATTGTCGACATTTTAGTTGCACATTATTTAAACAAGTGATTTGACTGAATAAATATTTTCAGCGTTGATGTGGGATGGTTATCCGAACAAAATAATTAGACTTAGAACCTAATAATGTAAGGATTGAGAAATAAGGTTAAAGAACAGATAGTTATTGTTATTGAGATACTTGTTACACTTTTACTCCAGATTACACTGAAATCGAAAATAGACCTTAATTTTTTAAATTGACTAATTTTGGTAAATCTTATAAAAGTTTATTGTTATCAAGACTTTCAGATAGATTTTGACAGAGTTTTTACACAGATAATTGAAAAGGCATACCAAGATAGTCTTACAATCCAAGATGGTGGCTAGTTAATGCTTTATATTTATTAATTTGATCTATCACCATCCTGAAAGCCCAAGACAAATAATGTGTTATCCACTCCCCACCCCCATCTTCTACAATCATTTGATTTGTTTGACTTGGTTTTTTATTGAATCTTACTAATTATGTCTCAATGATTATGTCTAATTATTATATTGATATTGTCTCAGTTGATGATGTTATTTTTTTTGGGACTGAAAATAAATATAAATGTAGGATGGAAAGACCATGTGGAAATACTGTCTAAGAAACTAAATTCTGCATGTTATCCCATACAGGTAGTTTCTAGATAAATGGAAAAAAGAATCTCGAAAATCTGTTTATTACGGATATTTTCATTCTCTCTTAAATTATGGTATAATATTGTGGGTTAATTTCTTGAGGCAAACAAAATATTTTAAATACAAAAACGTGTAATTAGAATTATGGCGGGAGCGGGGCACAAGGAGTCGAGTAAACCTTTTTTTTTAAATGTGTATTATGCCTATGCCTTGCATTTATATATATGAATTATTAAATTTCATTCACTTAAATAAACAGATATTTCAAGATAGAATTTTACAGCATAAACATGAAATCTGAGGCAAAAATGTTCTTCAGTATGCCAGGTATCGCTTATCTGTGTATAAGGCTGGTTCATGTTACATGGAAATCAGACTCTACGATAAATTGCAGCCTGAAATAAAATATAGCTCAAGTAACACTAGTTTCAAGAACAAATTTAATGCATTTTTTAAAAGACCGATGTTTTACTCCGTGGAAGAGTTTATGGAGTTTAGGTGTGGTTATGGGTGTGGTGTCTGAGACACTTTTTCTGTTGTAGTATTTTTGTATCACTTCTTATATATTTTTGAATCAGTTATTATCTATTGTGATGTGTTGACAATTCTTATATTATTATTGGCATTGCCAAGCTTTGTGATGTAAGGGAAGCTGTATATATTTTTTTTTTTTTTTTTTTTTTTTTTTTTTAAATAAATAAATATGTTTATAGCAGAATTATTGTAATGAAATAATTGATTGATTTCTCCAACAACAATAAAGCACTATGAAATATTAACACTCACTTTAAAAGAAAATCTGACAGAAATCCATAACCTTGGCATGCTCTAAAATCTTCTAAGAGTGTTTGAGAAACTTCACTGGAGTCTTTGAGGAAACAAAACACTGCGACAAACATCTCAACAATTTCTAATGGTGACAAATCTTGCCCTCGCTGCATGTTTTCTATACACAATGCCACACATCCTTTACCTGTAATACATTAAACATATTTTTAACATAGGCCTAGTATATATTATTTATTAAAAGGTGATAAAAATTTAACAACCGCTCCTACTATTAATGAATGTATGAGGGAACTTTCCCTGCTTTACCGATTCTGCCACCAATGTTTGAGTTTCATCAACCAGTTTACAATTAAAAACTTGAAATTTAGGAAGTAATTATTTTGTCCTAAGATAAAGCGAAACTATTGTCTGTTTCAAGTTTGTTAGCAGTATGTTCATGGAACAATGAATAGTGACAAAATCGTAACCAGCATCCCAAAAACATAGGAAAATAGAGTTTCATCATAATCTCTATTTAATCAAAAATGGGAAAACTGAGTTTCTGTACAGTTAATGAATACAACCAGCATATTTCATTTTTAATTTATGTAAATTGTATAATATTGAGATTTTTATCACCAGTGTACAAAAATTACATACTGGTTAAGTTTAAATGTATACCAATTCAAAGCATTGACAAAATGTAAACTCTTCTGCTTCTTACATTTCCATCCATAAATAATACTAGTCTGACTATTTTTGTTGAAATCTTCTAATATTTCTTTTACCCGTTGGTCTTCGATTCCGAGTTTATGTGGGAACCCTATTGCCTGGCATTCTTTCAACATGATCCTTCGAACCATCCTCATGTGAAAATATTTTTATACGATACACCGTATTTAAAATTTTTAACTTACATTGATGATTCTCAGTCTGTCCATTCTGGTACATCCCTTCAATTTCCTCAAAAATCATGTTTCAGAAGTCTTAATTCTACTCTTCTACCTAGACATAATTGTACAGGTATCACTTCCGTACATCAACACAGGCAGAGTGAAAGTATTATATAACTTTAATTTTGAATCTCTTCTCATCTTAATCCTGGTTTTGGCATATGACTCATTTGAGCCGTGGAAGCCATTGACCGTTAACAGACAACTGTAAAAAACTCTGATATTGCAACTCGACATTAGGGTTACTTAAAATCATCCTACCGAAATAAATGTTATCTCATTGTAAAGCTGACGTTTCGTAGATGCATATACATGTAATCAAAAGTTCATAAAACGCTATAAAAATATTTAATTAATTGGTAAAGTTTGGTGTGTTTTAGTCGTAAAAATGGCGACTCGCTAACTCGCGTTACAATATAGCATCCTACTTTGTGTAAAGGTCAGAAACAGTAATTTATTTCAAATAAACGTGCAATTGTACTGTTTTTAGTACAAATCTTTACCTATCCAACAGAGTTCGCCACATGTCTATAACTTTTATAGTATTCAATCTATAAATTAGTTACGACAAAAACTTATTTTACAGATGTATTCAACAAAAAAAAGTTGTTTTCTTCAACTCAACCTTTGGCCTAGTAAATGGAGTCGTAGAGAAATGAATTATACACCATTGAAAAGCTCGTGTTTCAATCTTTCAAAGCTGTTTAACCTGAATTTCATAGAGAGAACAGAAAAGACAGCAATATTTCTCGTAGTTTGGCAGTTTCGCGAAAGGGGGAACCATGTTACGGCAAAAGTTAATGCCAATTCCAGGGTTAATCTTTAATTATCTGATAGAATCTGATTAATTATTAATAATCCGATTTTTCCTGATAGAATCTGAAATTTGCTAATTTTATTACTATCAATATCACTACAAGTATTGACAATTGCTAGACAATTAGATTGATTAATTTGTTCAATTACTTTGTTGCCGACTACAATTATTATGGACCTGACTGACTATTCCTTAGAAAGCTATTACTTTAGTTTTAGAACATATCTTCCGATATCTGAAAAAGTTTGTTCATTGCTAGTTGTAACTCATTTTTGGTTTCTAGAATTAAGAACTGATTATGTGCTATAAGAAGGGTGTTTATAGAGATATGTTAAAGCTTTATTTCGGGGTTCACTTCTTGTTTCTATTACCGTACAAGATCATAAATATATATAAATCTTGTAGAAGTCTTATAGAACATAATTAGACTACTGAGAGTGAGAATATTGAAAATTCCATGTAAATCGTTGTAGCCATCCAGTCTGTATTTTTTTTATCTAATCATATTTAATATTAAAGTAGTAATTATAAAACTTACTATGAATATAAGATACAACAGGCTGTGACAGACCATGGCGTGATATTGTCATGAGAACCTCTGCAGCAGATTTTCGCCAAACAACATTATACGGTGAACACCAGCTAGTGATCGCAGAGAAAAGTAAAGTTAAATCATCTTTTTTTGAGAGTTCCTCGGCGGGAGATGCGTGACTGCATAAGCGTACCAGTACCTAAAATTTAAAAAATGGTCACCAATCATAAAATTAATTATAAACTATTATAAATATATATGATGACGACTTATATATAATACAATGAAAGTGGAAATTTTAAATGAAACAAATTATATTTCTCCCTTTATGAGTTGTGCTGTCTTTATCAACAAAATAGTAATGAACACCTTCTTCTTCAATTTAACAGTCTATCATGTATGCACATCAGCCACAAGGGTGTATTGAACTCCCAAATGGAAAATAAATAGTTGATGCTTCTAAACAACGTCAGGAAGACCTGTCAGCTTCCTGAACCTCATAATTTACTAACAACTTGAAAGATTCTCTGTACCATTGTTAAAGATCTAGAGATATTAGTCCTTTCCTGATTGAGGCATTTACATTCTAATAACTGGTGCTTTGCCGTTTCCTCTTACAGGCCACAATAAACACCTACTTCCATCACCCATTTGGGTGGCACAGCTCTGGTTAGTTTCATAGTTAATTTATATTTGTATTGCTAGTTGTGTTGTGATTATGTTTGTATTTATGGGTGGGATTTCCGGCATGCTATGTCCGCCATCTTCGATCTCAAGTTAGCCATGCTCGTTGTTTGCTATGGTAACCTTGTCGAACTTTGTACCAACCCTAAAGACTTCATAACCTTTCCAAGTATGATGTTTCTCGATCAAGAAAAAAATCAAGCTCTCCTATTTCGAGGAGCAGAACCACCCAACATTTCGTTCTATTATTTTAGAACCAACCCCATTATTTTTAGGTGGTATTCGCAGTGTACACTTAGGCAGAATCTAGTTAGGAGACCTGTGTAAGTCTTGCTTGTTCAGTAAGAGGTATTTTAAAAGCAAAAATGAAAGAAATCACATCAGCTTTACCCAGTATCAAGAAGAAAAAGTGGGAAACTATTATTAACAGTGAATCCTGATTGTGAAAGCAACAATTATAACAACAAGAACTCGATGTTGAATTTGTACAAAGTGAACAACTATCATGAAAATAAATAATTTTATCAGTTATTATAAAACAAACATTCATACGTCATTTAATTTTTTACAGAACCATCAAATAAAATCTTATATTTTTATTTTAAAGTTATGAGATAAATGATTGGCTCATAATATTCTTCTACTTTTGCCATCAATTATGTATAAAAACAATATGAGATGTTTCGAGAAGACATAGTTTACAAGTATTGTATATTAATTTTTATACACAGATGACGACAAATGTTTGAATAAATATGATAATCAAAATATTTCCAAGCCTATTTATTAAAAGAATAAACATCTGTTTGTTGTAGTTTTGTTGTCTTATTTAATAATCTGAAGAACTATGTTATGTTCATCTAATATTATTTAAATAAGTACTTTTCAACTTTTAATTTCAAATAACTCAATAATTATAAAAATATTAACTTAAACATAAATCAGTTAAATAGTAGGGTGTACCCAAAATAACCGAAATAATGTTAAAACCTAGTTTTATTATTTATTTATTTTTTACAAATCACAACTCCTTCAAAGTATTCATGACACTTTATCTTGACTTAATACACTTGTCACAATAGTTTTTCCATGGCTGAAAACAGTTCTGGAACTCTTTAGCGTAGATGTTTGAGCTTTTCTGATACTTGATTTCATTACTTAAAAAAAAATTTGTTTGAGAGGAAGATTCACCATGGGTTCATCACTTTCTGGACTGTTACTAGACATATATTTAAAATACTTCGAAAATACTAATTTATTATCGAATAAAAATAATTCAATGACAAAATAATTGTTTACACACGATATGGTGACAACACTTTCATTATATTTAATGTAACCGTCTATCAGATAGACAATCTTAAAAATTATATAACAATATTAACCAATCAATAGCGGCAAAAGACCTTTAGGTCGACGCTGGTGAGGCCTCTGATGGAGGATATCACAGCCCAGTTAATTAACCAATCAATACAGTGTACCCTTGGATATGGAGGTAGAATATAAACTTAACTTTTTAGATAAATCATTCAAAAACAAGAACAGAATATTAATTATAAAATATACAGAAAACCTACGACAACTTATATCACTATACACTCAGATTCTCACCATCCTTCATCTCAAAAATGGCAGCTTAAAATGATTTTATCCACAGACTGATCACAACTTTACTCACAGCCGATGATTTTCAAGAAGATGTCAATATAATCAAACATACAATGAATACTGAAGCTCATTGAGTAACATACTACTAAAAAACATTTAAATAAGTAAAAAAGACCTGCAAAGCACAAAGAAAAAAAAACCCTTTATATCTACTGAATACGGTAATTTCTTCTCGAGATCCCTAACCAACAGACCTCAACAAAATAAATATCACAATGGCCTAAAAAACAAAGAACAACATAAATAGTATACTACGTTCCAATAGCACAAGACTCGTAGAAACTAACCCAGGAGTATTTAAAATAACTTGTGGAGATTTTAACAGACATCACATAAGACAAAAACAGTATAAACTTATCTTAACAAAATTAACAACATGGTCTTGACAATGGATCGACCCTGTTAATTATTATGAGTCATGGTGAATTTGGCATTTTTCATTACTCAACAACTGTTTTGTTTTCAGATTGTAACTACAGCCAAGACTCATCTCCAGTTACAACTTTAGAAAGAAACTGTGAGTTTTGTTCTTTCAAATAGTGAAAAATTTATTTAAATGTTGAAATCCAAAACAAACCCGTCGCTTCAAAAATCTTCACAATGGTTTCACCATGGTAGCACAATGATCTTTATTGATTGGGTAGTGAATTTTTCCACGATTTTTATCATTCTGGAAAGTCAGATGGATCTTGGTTGGTCTACATATGATGTTTTATCTGTTGGAAAAGTGAATAGCACTAATAGGCTTGTGTTTTACCAAATGTTTATTGAAGCATTAAAAGAGTTTCATCAGCTCTTTTACAAAAGATAAAACAAAATTTGAAACATACTCTTAGTTCTTTATTATCAGCCTTCATGAAAATCACCTAACTTGTTTGCAGGTATTTGAAAAAGAAAAAAATCATATAAAATAGACCTGTCAGTATAGAACATTACGACTTGGCAGACTGTTTCAGAATAGTGTTGACTAGTAACATAAAGCACCACATCATGCAACTATATCCACTTCGCAAGTCACATTAAAATTCCGTTTAATTTGTAGTATCCCTTCTTATACAGTAGAACCCCTCTTAACCGGTCTAGTCGAGACTGACACCCGGGCCGGTTGCCCGTTTGGCCGGTTAATCCGAGGTTCCCGTGAAAAATCAGTTTTCGTTCAAAGGAAGCTTATTTAATTAGGTAGCGCTAAGAATTATGCAATTAAGATGTTATTGCAACTCATTTTATTGTACATAAATGTATCGTATATATTATGTTATGTATAATATACATCAAACATGAAAACATTAAACACTACAAAGCTTTTTTACAGATTCTCCTCTGTCAAGTCTTTTGACACATTTAACCGCGTCTCAAAACGAAACCAACACACGCTTCCGTTTTCGTAACTCGCTCATTTTTATTTACTATACTGTACGTAGATCATAACCAGTTAAAGACAAGAAGAAAACTGAAAAGAAATGTTACATTTTCCATAATGTATACTAAATTGATTCGTGGAAAAAAGCCGCCCATCAAACGTTTTTGTCTGTGTATGCCTGCTATACCGACGAGTGCCAATGCCGCGGTGTTTTTATGCCGCCAACAATGGGATACCGCTATCGACAAAGTCGTTTGACTCGCCGCTGCTTTGGTGCCGCGGTGTTTTTACGCCGCCGTCAATGGGATACCGCTATCGACAAAGTTGTTTGACTCGCCGCCGCTTTGGTGTTTCAATTACAATTTATTTTCGCAAACTCTCATCCAACCAGTACACTACGATATAGGCCGGTTAATCCGATGACCGGTTAACCCGAGGCCGGTTAACAGAGGTTCTACTGTATTGAGCAAAACTTATGAGAAATTTGAAAACATGAATTAAAGAACATGCTCTTGTCTGGTCAATTGGTTAGCACTCTCATTTCATAAGAGGTTCCGGATGGGTGATTAAAAATGTAAGGTGTTGACCTAACATCATGGGAAAAATTTAGAAAGCTACAGTTGGTAGTGAACTCTGTTTGAGAATGCTAGAACAGGAAGTTTGGTATGCTAATCATGCATTAACCAATTGAAAAGCTGTCTAGCAGACTAAAGTTCTTTCAAATTTTCACAACAAGATAACTTTTAGAGACTAAGTCATCTTCCACAATAATTGTAATCATTTCTTAGTTGTATGCTGCTTGCATCTTAATTGTTGAAATGTTATTTGGTTGTGAAAATTAGTGTTTTTAATTAATTATTTAAGTTATTTTAACTTTAATGTAATAGCATATATTTCTTGTTGAAACTCCATAATCAAGAATAAAATAAAGCAACAGCTTAAAGTTCCAAAATATAATAATAATATAAATGAGCTACAATTGTTGCTTTATCCTTAAGTTATTTTAAGTTACTAACTTTAAACAAATAAGTTTTCAAATGATACTAAATTAATAAAATTAATATGACTTACCATAACTATATAGTGATTTTCCTTTTCAATATGGCCGTATTGATTATTCAGTCATTACCAAGTTATGCTGGAATTTGAAACATAAAATGAAACCAACTTTTAAGTGTTATGTAATATGTGTTTTATAATTGTGGTGAAGGTAAATTGTCCACCATAGCTAAATAATGACTGAATATTCGAAATGACCACAGTGAAAAAAAAAATCATTCATGAATATTGTGATGATAAGTCATGTTAATTTAATTATTATCAATAGGCAGATTATATAACAGAAATGTAGTAAATTAATACATATAGCAATTCTTCCTTGTTCATGATTTAACCTATAAAATAGAATCTCACAGAATTATTTGTGGATTAAAATTAATTTATCTTTAATATATTACAAAAATTAACAATCATGCCAAATAAACTAATAAATGTAAACTACATTCATATTTAATATACAATACATTAAGTTCTCTAACCTGTACAAAAATCTTTTGTAAAAGAATTCGTCTTTCTCTTGGAGTAAATTCACTTTCAGTATGGGTGGTATCTGCTTCTGTCATCTCAGGTAAGTCGAAAAATAGGTAGAGACATTTGACTAGAGTTGATGGTAGCGAAACTGATGTCATCACCTAAAATTTAGAATTAAATTAAATTAACTGTCCAAATAACATCATATAAAAAAAAAAATCATATCAACAGGTATTAAAATTTACATTCATTTGGTTTAAACTGAACAATGATTAATAAATTATTATTATAAAGAACCATATACCTTATTAAATTTGGAAAAAAGTGATTTCTAATAATCAAAATATAGAATGTTTACAATTAAAATATAATACTGAATTTAATTTATGAGGGCTGTTCGGTGAGTTAGTGACTTTGGTAAGAAACGACAATCAAATTGGTAGTTACATTTTAATTTTGTTTTCTGTAATTCTACACACAAAGTGTCAATAGATATAATAGAAAATAAATAGTGTTCAAAAATGGAAGGAGTTTGTGTTTAGAAAAAAGTGAATTTCTAGAGCTGATAAACCACTAGCTTAAACAGCCATCATGTTTAGTAATAATGTTTGATTTAGTGTAAAGCCCTTTTTATACCTCTAACGTAACTCCATTTTCTCTACTGGCTTGTTATGTTAATATGTGTATTATGTTTATTAGTAGTAAATAAAAATTTTCAAAAATTTGTTTAATTAAAAAAGATAAAAATTATCACCAATAAAACATGGATTGAATTTTGATTGATTTCCTTTACATGATTTTTTTTTAATTCCATGATAAAAAAAACCATACAGACATCAATATAGTCTATATTTTGTTTTCAGTGCATAATTACAAAACATAAAATATTTAAATTTTGTATAAATACAATTTTTGTAGTAATGACAACTTAAATTACTTATTAGGTTAAGATACAGTTAATAAACAGTTTTAATTTACACAGAGTTGATTATTGTATACTTGAAATTGCTTGAATCAATGTGGGACTTTTTTCATTACTTAATTTATAGTACAATCTTAATATCACTGTTATTGATAATAGTATGATAAAAATTTGTAAACAAAGTAGTTAAACATATTAATTTACTTCATTATTTTATCAAACAATATTCTTAATCAGAAATCATATTAATGGTAATAATCATATTAATCGCAATTCAATATGATGCAGATCTTGTTTTAATTGAATATTTAATTAAAATTTTGATTTTGCTTCACATAGGCATACACTACAAAAGTGTTCAGCCCAGTGAACAGAAAATTAGAATTTCATCAAAATTTAAGAAGTTTAACATTGCAGTCACTATTTTGAATTTTTTATGTGAAAATTGTTTAATTGTGATAAGTTTTATCTTACTGTAATAAAATTGCATAGTTAGTTGTCATGTTTAAACTATTTTAATCATGTTAAACAACGGAATGTAACTACCATTTAAATTGGGGTTTAACTCTATGTCTATATAAACTTTATTAGTTGTTATTTTCTTTCTTTTATTTTTTTTACCATCTAAAGATGCAGTTAAAAAAAAAAAAATGTTAACAATCTATTAAGGGAAATTGAGATTGAACTGACATTAACCTATATCAACTAAAGGGATTCATTCTATTTGTCAGCTGCATACCACCGCTTCCTTCTAAAGATACAAAACATGACCACTACTTCTCTTTTCCGTAATGGTAAGATTTACCTTAACTGAGCTATTTTACCAGTATAAGAGCAGAATCTCCTGCAGCAAGTAAGTTCAATGTAGACAGCAGCATCCATCCATTGCTTGCTTCTTCACTTCCTTCTATTTCTAAGAACTGAGCTATCGCACAGCTAGCTGCTTCTGTCGACTGATTTGATGCACGTTGACGAATTTCACTCACCATCAATTTTGACACTTGATGACAGAAAGCTGACATGTCACGGAATTTCTCTGACATGTCTGTACTAGGACTGTTTCCAAATACCTGTGAAATTATAAAAAAAGAAGAATAAATAACAAGAAGGACTATAGGGCAGGTATGGGGGGGGGGCTATAAGAATGAAAAGGGATTGAAACTGGAGTACCAAGGCAGATAGTTGAGATAATTTGTGTTCGAACCATTTTAAGTGTATAATTGTATCCATAAACAAACAAAAAACACAGGAAGAAAATATTTTAAGTGTATAATGGTATTCATAAACAAACAAATACAAATTAAAATACAGGAAGAAAATATTTAGTCATTTGAAAACTATGAAATGAAAACAACTTGGGGAGTGAACTATTCCTCACTGAACTTATAATTCCCTTGTGGACATTAATACATCCTAGGGACAATAAACCTTCTTATAAATTTTAAATGAATGATAATTTGAACTAAAAAAAAAATTCCTTAAATCATAAAAATTACTACATAATTTCACCCATCCATTTAGTAATTAAGAATATAAATCATAAATTTTAATTTGTGTATGTTAATGATTGTTTTTTATCTATTGTGAACCTAGAACCTATTACCAGTATAACCAAAACCAACATTTTATTTTGGACATTTTCAAAATAACAGTTATTTAAAATTTGTAATGTAGGAATGTAGGATATCTCGAAAACCGTTGGTTTTACAAAAACAATAAAATACAAGAGACAAGATTGTTAATATGGCTTAGTTGGACATTTGCCACCATTTGTATGTCAAAAATTAATACACAACATTTCAAAAGAATGAATCAACTCTCGTTATAAGTGTGAAACTAGAACATAAAAAAAAAAGAAAAACATCAACATAGCCTAGTAGCCAATGGCCATGTTGGAACTAAAACTAAATCTATAATTTAAGGGGAAAAGTATTCAAGTCTAAAACTAGGCCTAGTAGTTAAAGCTAAAAGACTGTTTTTTACCTTGAATCACTGCCTTGTTTCTTAAACACACACTGGACAGACTTTATGTGGTGCTCAAAGCTTATCTTGATCATTAAATTTCAAACCAAAATAAGTAAAGTAAATTTTTTTTTTAAATCCGAAATGTTTCTTTGTTGCTTTTACCACAAATCTAGCAGACACAATCGGTGAAGTAACACATCTTCTAGAAGTTTGTATAAATCAACCACAAAAAAATCAAGAATAAAAAAATCTCCACATCATAAAAATATAAATAACATGTGTACAGCACAGAGTCAAGAGGCACACTATAAAGGAGAAGAATAAACAAAGACTTGAGGAAGGACAAATGATTGTACAAAGAGGAAAAACAGACAAACAGGTACCGGCAGGAAGATGGTCCAAGTTTTAACAGGGTTATACTAATTTTACTATAGTCTGTTCAATGTAAGAACGACTACAACTGTGGTAACTTTAAAACATATACATATTAATTTCCCTTTAACTACATCTAAGCATAACATAACAGTTTATTTACAAAAATTAAGAGTTCAATGCTGAAATATATAGCGTTACCAAATTTAGAAAAAAATTAATATAGCCAAAATCAGGATGTATGCTTTTTTACTAAACTGTAAGTGATTGATTAAAAAATTTATTTTTACCATAATTACCACTACAAACAGTATAAAAATTATTGATTACATTTAAGACAATTTTTTAACGCAGGCCAGTGTTATAGACAAATTTGATTGGTCTAGAATTATGAATTATCCTATATCAAACCACTTAGGCTAATAATTGAAACAGGTTAAAAATTGAAAGCTTACCTTACAAAATAGAGGCAACATGTTGTAAAGTTTATCATCTCTCTCTTTTTCAGTCAGAGGATGAGAAGGGTGTGTGTATTCTGAAAATAGTTTCTTAAGGTGCATAAGCCCCAGAGCCGTATGTTGAGGATTTGAGTTGGCATCATCTTGTGATGTGACTGAATTTGCTCCGCCACCCCCACGCAATTTACGCATTATGTTCATCCTTCCACCTGTAAAATGTCATTTATTTAACGTTTATATTAGTAATTATGACAACATATTTAAAAAGAAGTAAACATTAGATATTAATCCAGACTATGATAAAATTCCATTTTTGGCAGTGTTAATATTGAACAAAAGTTGAATATTACAAACAAATATTATTATGAATTCTGATTTTAAAGAATTGGGTAGTAATGGATTGTTCATATTATGATATAGTTTAATCAAACATTTGCCTACATGAACACATGAGTTGATAGCAGGAATTGATTTATATTCCCAAAACGTTGTGTTTTAGTTTTTATTTAAACAAATTATTAAAGTAATTGGTAAATGTTCAATTAAACTATATCAATAATTATCATGTACATTTAAAATCAAGTCCTACATAAGAAAATATACAATTGTTAACATAATTAAAGTTTTTACTTAGAAGATCTAATGGAAACAAAATTCAACATAAAAGAATAAGACAAGAAAGTTTAAGATTTAAGACATGAAGATTTTAAAATTATTAATGTAGGATATACCAAAAACATTTATGTTCTTCTGTAAACCCCTAATATATACAGAGTGTTCAGGATGGGATCAAACTTCACCAGGTGATTTTTCAAGTCAAAATATACAAGAAATTTCTAATAAAGCACAGTCCTATCTCGCTTAGTTTTCCGTCTGTCTGTCTCTGTTTTTTACGAAAACATTTTTATCTTCGAAGTCAATAAAGGTATAAACTTAAAACTTTACATACCTGTTAGTATAACAAAGACCAATATTTAAAAAAGTTTTAAATAATTATCACTACCGGTTTCAAAATGGCTAGTTAGTTAAAACCTACTGTTTCTTTGTGTATACTTGTTTTTTGTGTTGAATGTTTTAACTAAGTGTTATCACCCGACGATGGACGATAATGTCCGAAACACGTGTAGTGAATATATGACAATATAAACTGAAAAAAAAGAATTAATCAAGGATTCCTGGCGGTAAGTCAAAGATAATAAATACCAGTAATATTATCTGTAGATGTATCCCCAGTTGGATGAACTATTTTATCTCATCATAGAGAATGGAATGGAACAGCCAATTATTTTTGCTTATCACACTTTGAATTAAACTATTCTCAATCATAGGCATGCACACGGGGTGCCACAGGTGCACAGGCACCTGCTAATAAGTTATATTTAAATAAATATATATTTCATTGTGTAACAAACTTGTTTGAGAAAACTGGGCTAGAAGCTTTTAAAATACAGGCATCTCACTAACAAGACGAATCTGAAACTATAAAGGTTATTATATTCAGTCAAGAGTCAGAGCAGAGCAGTGTAAGGAAGGAGTGTCTCACCACTCAACTGGCTCGACCAACCCACTCCTACATTCCACAGCTTGCTGTTCTTACTGACTTCACGTGTGCGCTAAAGTTTTTGTAGTCTGAACCGCATTGATCGCATTAGTACAGAATCATGATAATTTGCTGCTGTATGTACTAAATAGGGACAAATTGTGCGTAATTAGTTAATGTATGAAAATGAAGAAAAATAGTTTAGGTAGGTTTATTATAAGAACTGAAAGTAACGGACGAACCCAGAATTGTAGTTCTGCCAGTTTAAAAATGCAAATTTGTGAAAGTAGGTAGTGAAAGTTTAAGTAGTAACATCAATGAAACTCTGTTGCATGTTATTATTAATGAGCCAACGACTCCTCATCCTGACTATCGTATTCAAAAAATTTATAAACATAGATTCGAGAGAAGTGATAGATTACTTCGAGGTCCCTATCAACCAAAACTCAATAAATATCCTTCCACCAAAGTAGGAACAAGCTATGAAATTTTCAAGCACAGTGATATACAAACTATGATTGGATATTAGTATATTTATTTTGTCAATAAAACGTAAAAATACATAAAACGTACATACATTTTATAAAACGTAAAATACTATTGTAATAAAATAAATAAAACTTTAATAAACAATTTTTGAGAACAATATAATGCCTTAGTATACCTTATTGTTTATAATTGATCAATTATCATTAAACATAAACCCAAAAACCCAAATAGCATTTACAAAATGTATGTATGAATGTAGCATTGTAACGTGATGTTAAATTATTAACACGAATTATTATATTCATATAAATGTAAATAGGTACACCTATATAAACATAATTATTTCTACAATTTTCAATGTCTGATTATTCATCTTTAAAATAATTATATATCTGTATGCTTACCAAATTTGAAGACGATTCTCTGCCAGTGACAGAACCATGCCAGAATATTTTGGCTGCAGAAAACCATACAAGCTTTGGTTTATATACATCGTTTGCACCGGAACTACTTTTTTTTGACTTTTGAACCTTATTCAGTTCTTTTCAATAGGTGTCTCGTAAACTTTTAATTTTTTTTTTAATCGACTCAAGTGGACCAGGAATTTCTGCAGTTTTTAAGTCTTCTAAAAGTTTATTGTTCGATACTTCTTTTATAATTCGATTCAAATAATCTTCTGCCGTAACATCCCACAAACATGGATAATTTTGAAATATATTTAAAAACGAAATAATTTCTTTCCCGTTCCACTTTAAATCATTCATTTTTACAAATTAATATAACACTTATAACAAAAAACAAAAGAATACGTGGTAGGTACTGACTGCTGATAGTGGCAATAGTGGTCAGACTGCGCTGCCGGCTGGAGCCAGCGGTCACGTGATCTATTAGTCGCCGCTGCCTGTTACCAAAAGTTGAACATGTCCAACTTCGCCAGTCGGTGATAAATACTGAATTTTGTGGTCACACCTTGCTGATCAACGGCTGACAGTAGCAGCTACTAAATTCGCAGCTGGCAACCAGGCTAGTGTGACCCGTGCTTAAGTCCCTATCAACAAATCAATGTCGCGCCGCGTCGGGGTAGAGGGATGGTGGCGCGGAGGTCCACCACCTCCACTTTCTCTTCCCAGCGCATCAACAACCCACACTACTATCTCAAGGCGACACTGTAGTGATCAGGAAATCACGTTTTTATAAACATTAAATTTTTTAAGATGGGCTTGTAGAGCAGAAGCTATTAAATCAGTAAAGATGAATTTTGTTGTCCTTCTTGAGGTCTTACAGAAGGCCTATATAAACAATTGACAAAACTGAAAATAAAAGGTCGAGGACTATTACATGAACTGAAGTTATTTGATTTTGTATTGACTATAAAGTCACTCAACCAATACTTTTATTAATTTTAAAAGTTAGCAAAACGCTTCAGAGTGATGCCATTGAGCTCTTGAGTGCCATGAACGGGCTTAAAATGTTTCGGGAATGACTTTCGTCACAGAGGAATGGTTTTTAACAAAATTTTAAATTATGCAAGAGAAGATTGTGAAGAAATTGATGTGGGCATTCCTGTTTTGAGAAAAGTGTCTTTACGCATTGATGAAGCTGTCCAAAACTCTCACTATTTTGATAGTAAAGAAGATCAAGACAGATGTTTGATATTTTACTCTTTTATAGACTCACTGGTAATGAGCATATTCGAACAATTTAAGCAAGAAACATGTGATTTAATAGTTACAATTGGAAAACTTCTCAAGTTACAAATTGAAATAATTTAAAACTATTGTCAAAAAAACTTCAGATTGTCTTTTATGGCATCAAAGCAGAACTACAACTACTATAAAACGACAAGTGTGATAGTGGAGCTCTTCCAAAAGGTAAGCATAATAACTTGCAAAGCTTTGAACCTTCTGTATATTTAATTACACTTGGACCTTGGGAAGGGGCATTTCGGAATTGATAGAAATGGAAACCATGTCCAAAGTTTAAGTGTAATTAAATATACAGAAAGTTTTCAAATATAGACAGTAGGCCGAGTAAGCCTAATGGCACTGTGTTAATGTAATTCGTATTTTTATTTGATAGGCTAGGTAAACCAAAATATAGGTCAAGAATCCCTATTTTTCCTATTCACACTAATACCTGTTCATTTTCAACATCAGATATGATGAACTTAAGAAGATAATTGTGTTTGAAAACCAGTTATTAGAATTAATTTATAAAATTTTAAGTGTTAGAATAAAAGATGACATTCATTTGATGTTAGGCTAGACATTATTTACATGGGAGGAATGATTATGTATAATTCAGTAACTACTTCAAGATATCTAGTTAGCCGATAAAATACATCATTTTTATTATATCGGATTTTAATACAAGGCCATTGTTAGTTATTACTAGTTGTTACTAAAATTGAAAAAGTGATATAAAAAATTAATTTGAAATGTATTTGTTTTAACTGATGAATTCATACATAATACTCGTTCAAAGTCAATTTGGAAGTCCCCAACTCAAAAAGGTTTCTTTAGCATCAGTGTTACATGAATAATTAATGCTTGTTATTTTATTTTCTATAGATTGTGTTGGTTTATAGTTAACTGGTACCAAATCCAGTAACACATAAAATATTTATACCTATCTTTAAAATCACATGCTGCTATAATTAATTTAGCACATACTCATCAGACATAACTATCTCTTTATATTTTATAAAGTTTCTATTTAAAACAATTCAATTTCAATCGTACATATAACTGTATCGCGACATAATTGACAGCTGTATTCTTTACACATTAACTCAACTAACTTCCACATTTTGATTTTAAAACACTGGTACTATTCCTTGTACAATCATAACACTTCCCTTTTCCAAATTGTATGAGATTATGATCTTTCCTTATCAATTCACATTTCTTTATCAATTTATTAATTTAGTTAAACACCTAAAAGTATTTATTTTGTTTTATTGTTATAATAGGACATGCACTTTTATTGTCTAATTAAGTTATTTATTCGAGGTTACATCAAGTAAATAATTATTAAGTAACTCCTTATAATTTCATTTTATATAAATATATTCCTCCTTTATTTAACGAGAAACAAATTTTGAGGGTATCACAATATCGGGTTTAACAGTATGCAACTATAGGTTTGAAAAATATTTAAAGTTACAAGATTCCAATTATGAATTAGCCTATTAGTTATGAATTATTAAAGTAAATTTCTCTTTAGTTTAAATACTACATTTGATAAAGAGCTTTAGGCTTATATCTTTTAATTGCAAAAGAATATCTCAACATTTATAATTCCATATAGGCTAGCCTACAGCAATCTAGGCTATTGGTAGCTTAGAAAATGTTAAAATTTCTTCATTAATTCTCACCATAAATTAAAAAGAATGGTTTTATTTTATGGTATTACTTTTATCTCTACTATGTACCTAAATGTTTACTATGTACTACCACAATGCGTATCATGTAGGACAAGCATACGTCCTCTTTTTTTAACATCTCCTCTCTTTTAACCAAATATTTATTTTGATGCCTGGAAAAACGATAAAAACATCCAGAATTATTACTACTGGCAAATTTTTAATTATTAGAAATTTTATTCTCGGTATTAGAGTGAAATAATACATTTATTTAGTTCTATATCTTACTGCAAATTACATGTTAGTTCATAACGTTATTGATTTGCAATAGATGATTATCAATATTTTTCGGTGTCAGTACTTTGGGATTGAGTATGGAATGCATCACTTTTTGTTAAGTTGCATTCATATTGCGTATAGATATTAAAGTGATCTTTTAACTAAAAACTAGTATTGGGATATGGGAGGTTCTTCTAAGCAATAATTATAATATATTGTAACTAAAGATAAATTATTTGATGATTTTTAAAATAATAAATATTAAGGTCAACATTTTTAATTATTACTAAAACCACTTTCTTGGAGGTGGATATATGGTAATTTATCTAAGTGTTGAGTTTAACAAATACTAAAACATAACTATGTTTCACAGTACAGGAGGGAAGGAAGCTAACCCCAGGAATTGTTATCCCTATCTAAAGATCAATTTTGAGATAGGCTTTTGGCTTAGGCATACCTATAATTTCTATATCTTATTTGAATAAAATTTAAACTCAAATATTAAGTCAACCTATTGCTCGTAGTTACAAATTATGTTATCGAATAATTTAATCACTCTGTATGCATGGATAATTCTCCAATAAAAAAAATTAAAAAATAATGTAAAAAAACACATATTGAAAGAGTAATATATTTATGTATTTATTTGTAGTTTTGGAAATTACAATAGACTTATAGTCAGAAATGTTACTTGTTACAAAATTATCTCAGACATAGGCCTAGTGTAAATTTTAAAAAGCCTCCCTAAAACTATTAAAAATTCTAACAGAATGCTAAGTATAGTAATTATTCTTGTTCCCAAATATTAAACAAAAGCAATGAAAATCATCTATAACTAGTAAATTTAAATGAAATTTAAAACAAAATAAATATGACACCTAGTCTGTTGTAAATTAGACCATCTTAACACCAACATAAACCGGGCAACAGACATGGGATATATATTTGGTAAGACTAATATCAAAATACCACAACATTGTAATAAACAGAACATACATAAATAAAGGTGTTTTTAGTTACCTTAAATTAGTTAAATGCTAAAAAGTAGTCATTTTATATTTAAAACAACAACACGCCCACTTGTCAAATACAACAGCTGACAAACTTTCTACCTGCCATATTCCAATAAAATGTTTACAAATTTTCTCACTGACAACAAGAATGGTTAGTTTATGATAAAACATAACACTTGGCCAGTAACTACCTTAATTATTACTGAGTAATCTTGTTATTTTGTGGATGACGTAATAAGTATTTTTAAAATAAACATTTAATGACATTTAATTAAACAATAAAAACCCTGAATTAATAATTAATAATACATTTCTGAATAAGCTAACGTTCCTCCGTTTTATCAATCATTGTAAAACCAAACTAGCGATTGTAGGTGATTTGTATTCATGGACATTGTATATTGTGTCTATGTAATCTAAGTGCTCTAGACAAGCAGCTGTTTCATTTTATTACACTTTAATCATTTTAATACACATGATTTCAGTTCAATTATAATTATTATACTAGTAATTACCCGTTTTGTAATTTTTGTACCTGTTTTGTATTTCTTAATGCTAGCGAAAAACTAGGGATTTGTGTAAATTTGAAGGTATATTGTTGTTTATTGAGTTGAAGATGGCCAAACCTGTAGATCTCGAACTGAAAAAAGTAAGATTAAAGTGTTACATAGCATATATATTGAAACTAATTTCAGTGTAAAATTTAGGTTATAGTAATATACCAGATATTTTGTTTTATGCCGGTGATTTGTCTTTATAGTGATTTGCACCGTGAATGGTTTCCATGTTATTAGTTATAACAGGTTCCCAATTTGTTTATAATTGATCGAAAACAACCATGAAAGTATTATGCCATGTGTTGCTTATTTTGATATCAGAGCAGCATCTGTAAAGTTTTTTCCCTATTTAAAGATGAAAAACCTATTCTGCTATTGTTGCCTAGCAGAGAAATGGTATGGTAGCAAATAACTTAGGTCTAACCATGATATTTCACCTTGCTGATATGTTAGGCCATAGGCTAAACACTTTCAGTCAATCAGTATTACATGTGGGTTTATATTGTATGAGTATGTGTGGGATTAATCTTGATTTTATGAATTTTACAGATTTATACACATTATGCTAGTTTATGTGTGTTATGGATTGCCTAAACATAGCTACTATCTGGGTTAGTGCCTAAATATCTTATGATTCCATCTAGTATAAAGCCGATAAACCTCTTGGTCATCATCACCTTTTAAAAAGAGGAAAAAAAGATGATGAAATATAGACCTCCAGCCCTTGAATACTCTAAGAGTGTCAAGGTGTGAAGAGAACAAGCGTAGTCAAGAGAGGCCTGATAGGAAGGATAAAAGAAAGGGATCTAAACCAAGACTATATGAGATCCAGCTATGGTCACTTAAATGTCTAATCTACAAATTGTCTTCTCTATACAATTATTCAAACTATATTATAATTAAAGAAAGGTTTTGTCTATGTTCCAATCTGATGTATGTCGATTAAGTTCTAGATTACCTATCTATAGGTCTATTAAGAGAAGTACAGTTTCTCCATATTCTCCATGATAAAATCCTATGTCCTTGTCTATTGTGCATGTTCAGAGAGTTGTTTATTTGTCTTTCAATCCATATTTAGATAATTTCACATTTCTAACCAATTTTATGAATACTAGTTTTCATATTTAATTAATAGTTTTAATGTGAATTAAACTAACACAATCTAACCTGTCCTAAATATCAAATACTTTACTTGCTCTATAACTTTGATTCTAAACCTCAGTTTTTTTAAATAAGTTCTAAAGATACTGGTATCAAAGAGGAACAACCAATTATATATTATTATTATAATACCGTTTTAGTGTTTCTTCTATTTTTATGTTTTTTATAATTACTTTAGATTTACATTTTCTCATTTCAGGCTTTTTTTGAACTTCAGCAAAAGGTTTTATCAACTCAACAGATGTTAAAAGTAGACGATATGCAAATTGATGCGTTAAGAAAAAAACAGCAACACGCAGAACTAACAAAGGCAGAAATAAAGGTATGTATTAATCTCAAATATAATGTGGTGAACTAGCTTAAACCGTTTATTTTTGTTAAGGTGATAGTTTGCATACCTGTTTTTACTTTCATATTATTTATAAATTGTGAAAGCTTCTGGAGTATATAGAGTACCTTTAAAATATATTGACCCATAATCAAGTTAAGATCTTGTTTATACAAAGACTTTATGGCACTTCTAAACGTTCTAAAAAATTCAATAAATTATGTAGGCTCATTCAGTTAATTTAATGTGAGTTTCCTGACCATCATCATGCATCTGAAATTAATAAGAAGTAAAATATTTTATACTTTATTTATGACCAGTTAAACAAAAGATTATATAATGTGATCTCTAGCAAAAAATGATGACCGAATATAGCTACGAGTATATATGAGTTGACTGATATACGTCCGTGTGTGCACACGTTAGCGTGCGATACGTATGTGTTTTAATATGTGTTAGTGTGTTTTGTGTTGTATGTTGAAATCTTATTTATTGTGACGACCTCAAATGAGCGAGATATTCTGAGGATGGAAAAAAATATTTCCGAAACGCGTCAATGTAAGTAGAATTACTACATAATTAATAAGTCACAGAAACGGAAATGCATTCTAGTTATTTTAATCGTGACTTGGGCACATTTGCAATGAATATAAAATATAGAATATAGCTAAGTAGTGTTAGGATTAGACACATACTAGAGTAAAAATATATAATAATTAATAGAATTAGTAGTAATAATTAATATTTTAAGTAGAAGCTATACATGAAACCCAGAATAGCGACAGGTATTGCGAAACAATTAAAAAAATGATGAAATGCTTACCTAGCATGGGCAACCTACTTTGCAAGGCAGGTCAAAGACATATAAGCGACGACTCAAGAGAAGGGGGGATCAATCGATCAACGGCGAGAGCGAGCACGTCAGAGGGAACGTTCGAGGCCGTAGCGAGGAGCAGCCGTTGAAGCGGTCAGACAAGGGCACGAAGGTATTATTGGCGAGTTGGAGCTTCCAATAATCTAAGCTGTAGTAGCGGCTTTACAGAATACAGAAAGGGTGAGCAAATAGACAACTTATCAACACTTGTAGTCATCAAAATATATATGTATATATTAAATTCATTTCTTTAAATAGCTGGAACTATTCTGGGTTCATCATTTTGAATATATATAATAGAGATTTTTATTTGTTATCTAAATAGTTGAATGAGCTAGGGAAATATGTTATTTAGTTTAGACTAATTTTGGAATGTTATAATTGTAAAAGAATATAAAGAAAAGTATTGATTAACTCAAATACTGAACCACTGATCTTGATATTTAATTAATAAATAAGAACCCAGGCATATCCTAGAGGGCCAATCCTAATAGTAGCCTAACTAGTAAAAATGCATAAAAATGGTTATGTTTGCTCAACAGTATTATATTAAACAATTGGAAATATGATTTGGTTATATAGTAATAAAATAATAATCTTGAATTATTATTGATAGTTAATATTGATGTGACTGAATAAGATGAGGATATATAGTTTAAAAAAGGCCCCATGCTCTGAATATCAGAATATCATATTATTTGTGTGCTAAACATTATATAGGTTGTCATATATATTGGTTGATTAAAACAAAGGGAAACATATAAATTAATTCATTGTTTATTTTAAGAAACATTTACCTATTAAACTTCATTAAAAATGTAAGTTTTACAATCCTACATCAAAGATGAAATTGAGAAGTCAGGCTATGTTAACTAGAAAAAAAATCAGTGGATATTTTTCTGTTTGTAAAATTTGATGTGTTTTATTTATAACGATGGATAGATACTTGTTGCCTCGTGCCATTGCAATCCAGATGTACCTTTTGTCTATTCCTGCTACTATTCTGTCCTCAAGATGCAAGCTGTTTGCATTCTTACTATCATCCTGAAGGTCAAATCTTTAATCTTATAATTCAATTTGCTGGTTTGAATAGAGAGTCTTTTGATTCATCCTCCATTTGTCTAAGGTTAGAATGCATTTTGGGGTTAGAAATTCATTCACTGAGCTTCCAATAAATCTGTTTCTAAACACCGCCTATGCTATTTTGTAACACCCCCTGGTGTAGTAGTATCAGTCTTCAACAATACCTGTCCGAAGCTACATTTTTCTCATTATGAGAGTATCACCCCATTAGTCTATTTTATGCTTGACCATCCACTCCACAGGACAAACAAAAGAAAGTTTTTAAACGTGACAAAATTTTAAATGTACACTCCTTTACTCATTTATGGGAACATCAGATAATCATTATTTATTAACCATTAATTAGCCTATACAGAGAATTAAAAATATAATTTATTTAATTACTTTGTTTGAGGTGTTACCGTCGAACAATCCTTAATTGTAGTTTACACTGTCTTATATGACGCGTGTCATATAATTTAATTAATTATTAACAATCCAGTTGGGCTATAAGCAAACATAATAAAAATATAAGTATTTTGTTTTGATTTTTATTAAAAGTACCTAGGTTTTATTTAACACTTGTTTTAATAATACAATCTTAAATGTATGTACATGTGTTGTATTCAAAGCAAAGTGTTCTACATTTATCTTTTTTGAAGCTTCCAACAGTACTTACGTATTAACGCCACCGCAGCAGAAGTTGCTAATGCGCATGCGCCAATATTTGCTTACTTTGCGATATAATTATATATCACGACAGGTTTGGCCAGGTAGCTATATATATATATATATATATATATATATATATAAACAAATCTTATATATATATATATATATATATAAACACCTGGCCAAACCTTATATATATATATATATATATATATATATATATATATATATATATATATATATATATATATATAATCACCTGGCCAAAACTTTTGTAAGTTTATTGAAGTTAATAATTTGAAATTAGATCATGGATAAACATGAGCTTTAAAACTGAAGTGCCGCCAATCTACGCCTAAAATTTTTGCAACAAATCATAAAATGAAAGTATATGAATCTCAAAGCTGAAAAAAATGGAATTCTGCTTCCCTTAAACCAGTTTGCTCTTTATTGGCGCATGCACATTAGCGCAACTTCTGCTGCGGTGGCGTTAATACGTAAGTCCCCTTCCAACTAATAAGTAAATGAATATTTTTTGTTTTAGGCATTATCGCCAAGTACCAAAACATATGAAAGTGTAGGAAGAATGTTTATTCTGTCAGAAATACCAGAAGTATGTAATAACTTGACAACAAAAATAGAGAAATGTGAAGAAATTATAAAAACATTGGAGGTAAGATGATGTTTGATAATTTATTAATAATTACTTTATTAGTTAATTTATTAGTTTATTTGCTTTTGGCTAAAAATGAATGTATAGATAGGTTATTCTACTCGCATAAGAAACCTAAATTATTTATGTCAATTTTCTGCCCCATGTCATTACCCTATGTAAGAACATAATAATCAATCTTTTATAAAAACATTTCTTTAAATGGGTTGTGTTTAGTTTCCCAGTATCTAAAAGAGAATAATTCCCACTAAAATATAGGTGAAAGTATCCAACTATTTTTCCATATCACGTGAAATGTTTGTGCACACAATCAGAAGGAACCTTTCTGAACATGGGCTTACTGTCACTAATCTATTGAGTGAGTGTGTGTACTGTGACTAACCAAGTATATCTGCGAATATGCAACAAAATTCCCTAAAACTTAATCATTTGTCTGCGAAAAATATTCTAATGATTTATGAATCTTGCGGAGATGATTCAGCAAGCTTAAATACAATTATGGAACAAACAGGAATCTGTTGAAAACTACTCACATTCGGAAAGACCTGTTTGATTTGATTAAGTTTGAAGTTTTAAAATGGCTGGAGCCAGCTCTGGGTACCACAACCGATGGTCTATTGTGCAACTAAAACCTCCTCATTCTATCTTAGCAGATTTGTTCCCCTTTGAGTTGAGTAATCCACTAACTTGCTCATCCAAAGATAGTTCCCCAAAAATTTGGAATTTAAAAACGTTATTTATCTTATTTGTCAGGATTCACAATGGAAAATTATGTGGCATGCAGTCTCCCCACCCTTACTGGACAGTCTATACAAGTTTTGCCATGATAAGCTCCTATCCTGTGCAATTGTGCTCTCAGGCCACTGTCCCATAATAACTCTCGTGTTTGTCTGAGTTATTCCCTACCTCATGTCATTATTGTCTTTCAGAACTACCTGAAGGAATATCCTTAACTAATGATTTATTATGGGAGTCCCCTTTAAGGCTTCCCCATCTTTGCAGGTGTTTTGCACAAACCGACCTATTTATGGCCATCTTGGCCAGACACATGAATATTGCTACTGCTGGCTCAGGTCCCATGAACTCTGATACAGAGCTCCATTTAGCTATATTGTCTGTCTTCTTATACCCCGATACTCAGTGCAACGTCACCCGATTTTCCTGGGATAAACTATTGAGGTTCTCTCATCATACCCATACCAAACTATATTTTATTGTAGTGTCTCCAAGTGCATTAATTGCAGCCTGGCTTTTTAAAGTATGCAAATTCAAAGTGACCTCAAGTGCGAATTCCAGGTTAGTTTGGAGTCTAGTACACCCCTAGATATTTGATATTTGACCTAGTTCGCGCTTGAAAGTTTTGTCCCAGAAAGTTTGATATCACTTAAATCCAGAGTGATCTTCCTTGTAAATGGTATCAATGTTATCTTACCGCGGTTGCCGCCTTACTATGATCAACTACCCTCATCCTTCTTTGGATTGGCGATGACTTTGAAGTCCGCTTTGTGAGGGCCAGATGCACTCTGTATCCCACTGCCTGAAGTGACTTCAGTGACGCCTCGTCGACCACTAGTACCAGTCTGGCCACATACCTTCAGCTTCCTATCAACTACTCTCCAGTTCTGCATCATTAGCCCTTTTTTTTAAATTTTCATCATCTTCAGAATACAATTTCACAAATCTGAGGTGTCGAAAATTACAATTATTATTATTTTTTTAAGCTCTAGGCTACTCGTAAACAAGCTGAGATTATATTAATATTATATTTTATCAGAAATATTGAATTAAATACTTTTAATCATTGTGAAATCAAATAACATAATTTTTTTTAAAATTTACTAAGTATAATATGAATATAATAGATAACATTCAATGATGAGTTAATAGTCTTTGATTGTATATACATAGGTTAAATTTATTGTCTTATCTCGGGGAGGGGATTAAGCGTGCCGGCACTTTCCACGGTCACTAAAATAATCATTAGATGATTCTTAATTATAATGTTAACAGTTTATAAATATTGAAAAATCAATTTGTTGATTAAGAAATTCAACTAGATATCTTAGTTGTTAGATTATTATGTTAGATTGATTTATTTGTTTGGTTGAATTTAATCGTGTGAGTCAACTTTATTAAATCAGGTGCTTTCACCATGTAAGACGATTTTATAAGTTGCTGGGGGTTTCTCCTTAGACTCTACTATTGATTCAAATTTCGCTTGGCTGTGGGCTGACTCTAAAAAAATGAAACTGGATAGGAAAAAAATACAGATTTTGATTTAGAACAAGTTTAATAAAATCGAAAATGTTCATGAATACCCTTTCACATGAAATCTCTATAAAAACATTAAACTTTTAGATTCGAGTTGGCCATTCCTCGAATTAATTAAAATTTATTGAACAAATTAACTTAACAAATTTATTGAACATTTTCTAGACTGCCAATAACAAATTTCTATCACCATAATATTACATCTAAATAAAGCCTTAACAAATGTACAATATTATCATTATCATTATTTATTTACTTAAATTGTACAAAATTGTCCCTATTCCGTTATTCGTTTTAATGAGTTTATATTTTAACCTTATAAAGTAATGAAATAAAACCCAGTATATGACTTCGTTTGATAATATTGTATTAACCAATTGAGATCTGATTTACATTAATAAAAGTTTAAGATTACTTACATTACACTCCACCCTTTCTTCACACTTTCACTAAACACTTAATTTTGATTTTATTTATTTCAAATTTTCACAACACTTCACTGGTGTAGATTTTAGTTGATATTATTTTGTTATTTTATTATACTAGGTTAAATACGGACTGAGTTTCTTATTGAATTTTTTTACTTGTTCCCCCTCTGAAGATTTATTTTTTACTACCCATTTTTCACGCGTTGTTCTCCCCTCTTCTTTTTTTGAATCCCTCGTGTTTCTTTCTCATTGGTTAATTTTGAATTTTTGTCGTTCTCATTGATTTTCCTAATTTGCAATCTTTCACACGTAGAACACTTGTTCAATGCTTAATTTGCTATTTGTAAAGTTCACTGCCTCTGCTTCTGTTAGGTGAAATTCGAGATGCCTTGCGCGTGTTGTCTCACATCCTGTTTCTGTATTTAAGTTGGTGTTTCGAATTAATTATATTTTTAATAAATTATATATAATAAATTTATAATTAAATGTTGTAATATTGGTGTTCACCAATCTCTCTATTACAGTTATTTAAATGATAAAAATGGAATGAGGACATGTGAAGTTCATCATTCGGAAGAACGTTATGATTCACTAAATATTGTCTTATTGAGTTTATTGATTACTAGGTTTATATTTATCTTTGCATTATGTCTTATTCAGTTTATTGGTCAACAAGATTATATATAGTTCATAGTAGGAACTGGTTAAATTGCTTAAGCTAGGCTTATGGTAAAGGATAGTATCGGATTGGTCTCACCAATTAATTGGTAGGATTACTGAATCAGGCCAGGTAATATTGGTCAGAGGTCTTCAATCTTCCCTTGTAACAGGTCAATTTTAGATATTTTTATAGGTTTCACTTCGTCTGGTTCCAAAATAACTCGCTGAATATTTACCGGATTGTTTTATACGTCTGGATGCTTCCACAATTCTTCTAACAATGGCTATATTAAAACCAGCATGCTCTTGGGTCAAGATCTGGACGACACTGCCTTGACAATTTCACTTTTCACTGCATTTCACTGCATTTCATCACTGATTTAGTTCATGAAAGGTGATGTTTATAATGATAAATGAAAAATGCTGAATTTGGACTTAAACGATATTTCTGAATAATGATAATTTTGAATACTTAAACTTCTTATATATATATTTAATATTTATTTAAATTGCATTTATATGTTGGTCAGTGAGATATAAGTATTTGAACTAGCTTTTACAATATTATGATCGCTAACCAATCAATGATGAGCGGGCGGGCGTGGTTTTTGGAGTGACGTCACGTCTGATAATGGATTATATTGTAATTATGGTCGACATTGCCCACTTTCAAACGATCAAAATAAATTAATTGTTCCGAATTTTCTAGGATATTCAAGGTGAGCATTTCCCTAGGAAATTTAGTTGGGAATCTGACGGTACTTCTCAAATTTCGCGTAGTGGTCTCGTTGATTTGTAATTTCTGATAAGCCGAAGCTATGTCGAGGTTTCTTTGTGAACAGAAACTGATTTATTATGGGTTTCAATATTGGATATCTTTCGTTTACGGTCGAATTATAATTTGAGTTTTTTAGTATAGCATTGCCTGTTTAGATGTGAATAATTTTTAGTTTGACCTAGATCTGGTAGGTGTAGGATATTTGTTTACTTGTCTGTAAAAATTGTTTTATTCAGCCGTTCGTAGGCCTAGTGACATCATCTACGTTTGAGCTTTGTATTCCCGCCAATAGATGTCGGGTACGATAGTTTTCTTGCATTTGTTTTATTTGAATGATTATGATAATTTTGAATTATTAAAAGAACTTGTTCTGGTAGTTTTCCTAGAGGTTTAGGTACCCAGACCAACACCTTCGTTGTTCTGAGTACCACTCTGGCTAGATCCACTCTTCTTGGCTGCTTCATACATCCATGTTATGAGAAAATTTTCTATCTCCAGATAGGAGTTGTGAAATTTGGGTGCTGTATCTTCCTCCTCATAGGACAGTATTTCCCCTACAATGATCTCCTGAGTTTCATCCGATTGTTCTTCAGTCAAAGTTGTTTTCTCCGGAAAGTTTGATGGAACTATCGCCATCTTGTATGCTTTCAGGATGTCCTTGGTGGACATGCTTCTGGTCTTATGATCCTTACTCTTGTCCATCTTGCAATCATAGCGAGGTCTTTTCTTTCCTCTGCTCTGGGTGAGCTCCCAACAGAACTTATCCTTTTGGGTTGTTGCCTAGTCTAGTTTATTTCTTCTGAGCTTTCCCCTGTTTGTGTTGAGAATCTTTCCACATTTGTACTTTCTGCAAAATGTGCAAAAATTGAAGTGAAAATGCCACAGGAAAGTCTATAAACACCATATAACAAATGTTTTTTTTTTTTTTTTTTTTTTTTTCAAGGTATAGGCCTACAAAAGTTTTCTAATCTAGTTGTAAAAAATTAATCAATTTATTAAATTTATGAAAAATGATATTTTATGACGAAAAAAAGACTTGCTGAAAAGTTAGGCTTATTTTGAGAAATTCACTTAAAATTGTTATTCTATACAAAACCCAACTTGTTAGAAACAGGTAAGTAGGATTTTTGTATATGTAATAAAAAAATACACATAAAAATTTTGGAGTTTAGTATGTCAGGAATTAATAAATTCTTGGAGTAATCGAAGCAAAAAAGCAAACATATAACATTAAAAAAAAAAAATGAATGTTTTAAGACATACACAAGTTTTGTAGTGTAATTTTAATAAAAGTGTGTAAAAAATATATACCAATTTAGAAAATTTTCATTATAAAAATTCAATTTTTATGAAGTACAAAATAGCTATAAATTTAAGCTTATTTTAAAAAATTCACCAAAAATATTTATTTAAAACAAAATCCAACTTGTTATAATATACCATTGTTTAGAGAAATGTACGTAAAATTAAACTGTAAATTTATAAATTTTCTACAATGATAACTTTTTAGGGTGAAGTAATCAAGAACGAGAAAAACTTTCCTCACATCACACAAATTTTAACCTAAAAATCACCAACAAACTTGCATAAAAATTTCTATAGAGTATTCAAACACTTACAATAGTTGTGAATATATCTGTTACAACACATATCAACAAAACATAATAAATAATTCACAATAAATTACAAAAGCAAAATACTCAAAATAACAATTTTGAACGCACTAAACTGTACTAGAACCAGTAGCCACAACATTGGTTTTATAGCAAAGTAACTGGCAAAATGAGGTCACCAGACAGATTTGTTTATGACATATTGGTTTGTACAGTCCAGCCGAAATAGTAGAACAGGTTAATGTAATAAAATTCTTCTTTCTAATAATATAAAGATTAAAAAAAAATAACAGGAGTGGAAATTTGGAAATTTCAGTTAGGACTTTTGTAGAATGCATCTCAAAAACTATAACAGCTACGTTAATTTGGAATACATAGTTTGAAAGAGGAAGAAAAATACTATTTCATATTGTCAACTTGTGGTATTTGGAGAAATATTAATATTTACCAAAACTATATGAACAATGATTTCATATTTTCTTGTATTGTGACATTCCATCATGTGCTATTCCCTAGTGGCAAAACACACTAAATTCATCAAATTATTAGATTTTTACATTTCATCATATGACATTTAGATTATATATAACTTTTTAGGTTTAAACATGAGCTATACAATTATATATTCATTAATCTGATACGATCTTTTTACAAGGCTATTATAAGTTGAATTGAAAAAAAAAAAGTTTTAGTGTAAACAACCTTCTTATGAATTCCTTATTTTGTATAATTTTTATAGATCCTAAACTATAACAGTTAGAATGATTTAGAAGGCACAGATCGAAAGATGAAGAAATCTTCTATACAATACTGTTACTGTAGATTAGTTGAACAGAAATATTGACTTCTGTGCAATGTAAATTAGATGGAGAATTATGTAATTTTATGTTTTACTGCTATGAATGTTGAAAAATACGAAATATACAAACGCCACCAATTAATTAAATATTATTTATAATGTTTTATGGACTTTTGGTTGTATGAATAATAATATTTGTAAGATTAGCTTATATACATTATTGCGGAACAATGATTTGTCAATTCAATAAGGTAAATATTGAATTGGAAAAAAAAAAAAAAAAAGAAAAGAAAAGATAACCATCATCTACGGGACTGGAGTTTATTTACCACTGTGGTACCTAAACCAGTTGGAGGGTTAAAGCATAAGTTTGATTCAGGTTTCTAAGTAATTTCTTTTCCAAGGGATTTTAAAAATAATGTTAATTGTCTTAAAACAATGTCAAAATTCGATTTTGATTATATACATATGTTATTTTTGTTTCAGACAAATAAAACCTACCTAGAACGAAGTTTAAAAGATAGTGAAAATAATCTCAGAGAAATGGTACAGCAACGGAAAGATGCTCTTCAAGACACTTCCTAACTTGATATCACGTTTTCTGATTTGATCCTAATCTTAATTTATTCTGTTACAATCAATATGATTTTCTTTGGTTTTAATTTGCATCTGGTTTTATTAATTAATATTATTTTTTAATAAAAATGCTTTTCACTTTTGCATAATTTGTTTAAAAATTATGTTATGAACTGATCCAGATAATTTTTATAATGTTTCTTACCAAGTAACTTAATAACACTAACAAGTTGTTTTCTTGTAACCACATCTTACTGTAATTTAATTGATTCTAATTAAAAATATATTAATTTAAAGTGTGTATCATTTCATTTGTATACATTCCAACTTGAAGTTTGAATTTTTTACAAGGAAAGTTTGATTTTTACTGCCAGATAAATTTTACTTTATGGCTGTAATGTTGACAGGCATAATTATCGAAGAAGCATTAGCAGTAGTAATAAATTTATCTTTGAGATGTTTAATGGTTACTGTTTTTCTTGATTGGATGGAAAGTATAGATTTTGAAAACGAATGTCCTATACAGTCCAAAATATAGTAAATTGGTTCAGCCTAGTTTAAATGATTTTTATACTTTATAAATAATTATGCCTTCATTAGTAATAAATAAAAAATTTCCTGAACAGAATTGGTTAAAGAAAGAAAAAGATGACTTATAAACCTAGGAACACTCAAAATATCACTTATAGTGAGGTTAGGTTAGGTTATCCCAAGGTCCCACCTCCCTTTCATCTTTCCTGCCAGGTGTTACTTGTTCTCCTCCAACCTTGATTAGGGGTTTATACTCTTTTCTTATTTTTTAAGGCATAAGAAATGATAACTGAGAGGTTTTTTGCCTTTAAACAACAAAGAAAAAAATATAGAAGAGCTAGGAAATGAGGAGAATTTTGTAATTACTGAAAATTGAGTGGTCCTGTACTTACTAATTTTGGGATCGTTTCTTAAGTTTGTATTTTAAATTTTAACATAATGTTAATATTTGCCTAACAAAATTAAAAGCCATTTAAACATTCGTTAAGTAGAGTTGCTCATTTTCTCACTGTTTATCAGTTGAACTATATTATAAAACCAAACCATCTAGCTTGTGTGACTACAACACAGATTAACACAATATCTAAAGTTTAACATATAGTATACAGTAATGATGTTATTTAAACAAGGAAAGAGAAACGTATATATATAATTGGATTATATATTTATAAACTACATGTTAAAAAGGAACAATTTGTAGCTTCATAAAGTATGCACAATGTGTAAATAAAACTCAATTAAATACATAAATATATTTACATTTTATTCTGTCGAACGAAGTTTACTATTATTTACAATATGAGTTTTTTGACATTAATCTTTATTGACAGCTGGGCCAATTCTTTTATGACTAAGTGGTGCATAAGGTGTTATGTTACGAATATTAGGTTCTAGGAATTGAACACAAATATCAGCTGTTAATTCATCTAATCCAATTTCTGTATCTTGTTTGGCTTTGGTTGTTGCTTCATCAACTTCCTTCTTCACTTCATTTTCTATCGCCTTAAATCAAAATAAAATACATGTAGGTTTTGATTATAATATAACAAAATTGTTACATTTTATATTTAAGGAATAAAATACTATTTAAACTTGATATTTTAGGATTTACATAGTGTCCATAAAGAACGCTGACATTTCAAAAGTAATTTTAGTAATAACAAATATATAAAGTATCATTTAAATGAATACATACCATGAGAGGTCATATTTTTAAGGTTTTAACATGAGAATTTGAAATATCTATGTCGATTGTTGTGACACTAATACATGACCTTGAGTGGGGGCATCCTTAACTGAAAGTCAGCAGTATTCTGTGATCCTCCAGCAGAAACCACAGTACATAATTTGGTTCATTAAAACTAAATTTCTGACTTAAATATAATGGTAACACGCTTTCAGGTAAATGGGTGAAACTCTTTAAGGACACAAGAAATGTTTCAAAAGGGTTGCCCAGGGGATATGAAAAGAGAGTGTGGAAAGAACCCAAGTTTCTTATAGTAAGCCTAAACACAATTTAGCAAGACAGTTTATAATTTGTAATTCCTAAAACAACTGTTTGCAAAGTAGAACTTAAAATACTTTTGGTAGCACATAATGTGTTTTCACCAAAGTACTCAGTTTTAACACATTCAACGTGGATGTCATTCTGGAATGTCCGGTGGAATTCACTTGCGGTCGGATGTCCTGAATGTCTACATCGTAGGCAACTTACAGGCGAAGAAAAATCTAATTTCGGGAAACTTAACCCGAAAAATTCTGCATTGAAAGTGTTAAGCTTTCTTTTAAGTAAATAATTAAAAAATACTGGTTAGTATTTGAATATTGTGAGATACAAATCATGATACCTAAATTAATGTAACATTCTGTACATAGCAAACAAAATAAATATTTTTATTAGATTCCTCAAAGCAAATTATAAAGGGTGCATTTTAAATCAATTTTCTAGCTCAAACCAATTGCCCGAAAAACATTGTGGATGTTGTGAGTCACCCTGTATAAAATAATAAAATAAGTTTACTGAAAGCATAGAAAACAAGTAAAAAAAAAGATTTTTTTTTCAAATGACTTCATAATATGGAAAAGTGATGTACATAATTTGTATAAGTTTTCATAAGTACAATGGTTTTATAATAAAATGCAATTAAATAAACGGTGTTTAAACTTTCCCACACATGTTTACACAAATCCAAATAATAAACAAACAAGTAAATCTTCGTCTTGTGTGGTGGGGGTGGCAACTAATTGGAAAATTCAAAGTCTAAGTACACAATCATAACTTATTGTGTATTTCACACCGTGGAGCAGCCACAGGGGACTATTATGTTTTAGGTTTCCCACTACCAGGGCTCTTGTTTGTACAATAAATACATGTTACTATTTTAACTAACAATTGAATTACCTTATATGGTTTCCGCCAGGTGACTTCTTTTTTTTTTTTTAACACTAACGCGTTTCAGAGCATCTGCTCCATCTTCAGAGTTCTATTCACTCAATTGAGATCGTTAACAACATTAAAACATAAAATATAAAAACACACGGACATATATAAATTTACACATCACTTATCGTATCGTGACACTTGCGATGCGCATCATATCGATGTCCTAGGACAACCAATAGTGACTTGGATACTAGCAACATGATTTTTAAATGTTACTATTCATCATTCATTGATAACTGTATAAAAATCCATGACTGTTAGTATGACACAAATATAAAACTGTTTAGGAATAAATTTAACATCTCTTGACAATTTCAGCTGTAAAAATGTCCGTGGAAAATAATGACAGTGATTACAGATGTTCCAGATAGTCCTAGTTAAACAGAAAATCATCTCAAAATGTCTATACAAGCCATATTTTGACATTAGATTTATTTCTTTGAACCGTGCACCTCTTTTGCATTAGCATATCGCATAAATATTTATAAGCCCCTTATCTCAGATCAAATTTCTAACTGTTTAGTTTTTGGTACAGAATTTATACGTTATATTATTCCTTTTATTAAACTACGTGGCATTTCTTTTTTTATACATGACACATTTCTTTTATTTAAACAAATTTTGGCATAATGCTTACTCAATGTAAGAATTGTGTTTTTCATCTCTATTATTTATAGTTTTTATTTCTGATGGATAAGGTAGGATTGAAACCCACTCTCTCTCTCTCTCTCCCAACATTTCCATCGGTGAAACATCTGCACTAACTAAAGCACCAAATTATTTTAAAATATTCATACCTTTAGCTCTTCAAGAGTAACAAGTCCTTCTGATAGTATTTTTTCTTTAAATGATGTGATTGGATCTCTGGTTTGACGAACGACTTGAATTTCATCTCTGGTTCTGTAAGATGTACCAGGATCTGACATAGAATGACCGCTGTAACGGTATGTTACTGTTTCTAAAACAAGTGGACCTTTACCAGAAGTACAGTAGTCGACTGCAAATTTTGATGCTTCTCTGACGGCTAATATGTCCATTCCATCAATCTGTGGACAAAAATTTGAAAATAACCAAAGTTATTACATATAAAATTTATAGATTAATTTTTCAGCCAGTAGTATACTTTCATGTGATAAATTTTTATTTATATTAATCTGTTACATTTTTAATAATAGAAATGAATTCCAGATAAATGGATGTAAATGTCTATATTAGACTTGTTGATATGTTCTTCTGTGAAGAATGCAATATGAAAAGAAGAAAATTGAAACTACAAATCTATCCAAAAGATGAGGTAAGACTTTTATCACATTGTCCATTGCCAATCTGATTATCATATGGAAGAATAGTGATGACTACTCAATTGAAACACAAGAACTGATAATAAAAAATTCACATATAATCATTTGTAAATAATCACTTAAAAATAATAATTTAATTTATTCATATAGTGTTTCTACATTAAGCAAGAGTTGGAAAAAGTATAAGGAAATGTTTGTCAGTTTGCTGTGCCAAAAGAATGATGAGCATAACTTTTTACAACATTTTTTAGTTGTATCATAATAAAAAGAAGATGATATTATATGTACTGGATTGTCTATGTGAGGAGATCGTATAACTGGCAATAAGATGTAAGAGCTGCCTCTGCCTGGTTCCAGAATAACTTTTTTTTCCAAAAACATATAGATTTATTTATTAATATTTATCATGATTTAGAATTATTATAATATTTGATTAATTTTGATCATTTACGACTTATAAGACAGAATAAAAAATGTTCTAATTTATTTCATGAATCTCCAGTTCAATTGCCTCTACATTCACTATCCTGAACTCCTACTTCTATCACAGGTTCCCTTCCATTCTATTCCTTTATGAGAATACTTCTGCCTTACTCACATGTGCACAGAACACACAAAACACTAAAATGTGAGAATGATGCTACAGTAGGTGGAATGAAGTAAATAAGAAAGTGGACTAAAATAACACTTTAGTTTGTAATCAAATTAAAACCATATACCTTAAGATCTGTTATTTGTATAATAATTATTGTTTTTTATCGTGTGAAAGCTGTTATTGTTGTAAATTTAATAAATAAATATCTATATCCATGATAATTTTCCTTGAATCTGAAGTAAATTAGAAGCACCTATCCTTCTCATATGTTCATGGGCACAAAAGAAGGTTGCTAGAGTTTTATTTTATATACATATTTTTTTTAATTCAAAATTTTCCTTCAATATCAAAATAATAAATATTTACCCAAATTCCAGGAATATAATCTCCTCTGGTATAGTAGTTTGTACTAGCAGATGCCCTTTCAGCACTAGTGCCCATTCCATAGCCATTATTTTCACAAACAAAAATGCATGGGATATCCCATAATTTGGCCATGTTGTATACTTCATATATTTGTCCTTGATTGGCTGCACCATCTCCGTAGAGAGCAAAACACACTCCACCAGTACCAGAATACTTTGCCGCAAACGCTACTCCAACTCCAAGAGGTACCTGAAATATAATAGTTATCTTTCATTAAGACACTAACATATTTAAATACACTAAGTTTAATAATATTTTTAATGAGAATAATTTGTAATAAATGGTACACAAATATTCTCAAACACTTTTATATGAAACATAATATTAATATAACAATATATAGACACCAAATAGTAATAACATAATATTAGCTAACAAAAATATTACTCATCATTTCCCCCAAAGTTCAGGAGTTATTTGACAAAAAGTGAAATTAAACAGTAAATAAGGTTCTTGAAAGGGTATATTGCATATCTCAAAATCTTTTCAAACTATTTTGATCAAATTTTGTTAAAATTTGAAACAAACCACACATAAAAGAAAATTACAGTTTGTTATTATTTAATATTTTCCAATTAATTCACGAACCATAATATTCTTTTGTGTGTAGTTTGGTATATTCTTCTTTTTCTTTTGAGCAGTCTAACCATTCTTGTTATTTACAAGGGGTTATTGCAGTCCCAAACAAGATAAGGTTGGTACGGTACGATAAGGAAAAGTAGAGGTGAGGTGGAATACAGAAAAAGAAAACATCTCCTAGCTATGAAATGGAAAGATAATAGAGATATTTATCTCATATCAACCAAACATCCATTCCAAATGACTCCTGTTACTGTCAAATCCAAACATGGAAGGACATAAAAATGAAGTCAACCATTGGAGCAGACTACAAAAAAAATAAGGTTGCTGTGGACTTGATGGATCAGATGATGGGATACTACACACTTCACAGAAAAAACCTGAAATGGTGGAAGGAATTGTTTTCCATCTATTTATGATGGCAAATGTCAGCAATTTTATTCTGTACAAAAAAAAGTCCAGTCAAATATCTGACTTTATTGCAGCAATTGATGAGGACCTATTTCATAAGGCTGGAGCTAAGATGCCAACATTGTCTAATATAGACCGCCTTCGAGGGCGGCACTTCCAACTAAGGTAGTTGGTACGAAGAATTATCTGCAACTTGTATGTGTCGTTTATTCTGAAAAAGGGATGACAAACTGAGAAAAGAGAGTACAACTTAAATCAGTTTATGAATGCAGATCTTGTGATATAGGTTTATGTATGCTGCGGTGCTTTATTGATTATCACACTAAAGAAAATTATACTGATTAAATATTTTAACATAAACTTTGAGAAAAGACAATGTGTAGCCTTATTTTATATTATAAATTTAGGTGCGTTTTAATATTTTACTTTGATGAAAAATAGTTTTTAATATAATAGGAAACTTACCGTCACCAATAGTCCAGATTAACGTTATTTAAACGACGGCCGTTTCGGCTATTCTGCCATTATCAAGTTTTCAGGAGGAGTCACTCCGTTGTCATGAACACTTAACACTTAAACACATAGTTTTACATGCGTCTAAAATAAATACATATACTACGTCACACATTAAAACGATCGCATATCCGGTATGCCCACTGTCTAGCGCTGTAAAATAACGTTAATGTGGACTATTGGTGACGGTAAGTTTCCTATTGTATTAATTTATAACAATAGTCGGTATGGCAAAAAACATAAATTGTGATTCAATAGTTTTTATATAATTTGTGTTTTTTCTGATTTTTCGTTATTATTTTAAAACTCTTTTGTAAAATATTCCTTTTTTGTAAAAACTATTTCATAAAATTAAGTTTTTCTATTTTGCAAATATCTATCAGTGATAAATATAATCCACAAAATATTTTTCGTATGATTTTTTCTGAAAAGCCTAAAACACTATAAACAAACATACTAATGACACAAGTAATGAAATGATTGAAAACCATTATTGTTTTTTTACAATCTAATTATTTACAATTTTTATTCATAAATATTCAGTTCTAAATTTCGTGTATTATCTTTGAATTACCTCGGCTAGCTTTTATGTATATGGATTTTCAAATAATAACAGTAATAATTATCAACTGTCTATAATAAACATTACATACTTAACATTTTTGTATGTATGAGATGATGAGTAACAGTTTTAACAACAATCTGAATTGTATAAATTACATTATCTAATTACTTGGCTGGGGTTTAAAGTTTATAACAGGTTGGACATTACTTATATAAATCTTGATGGATGTTGAATTGGTTTCTGGCCATTTACTAGTTTTGCAGATATTTATAATTACCAGATATTTATTTTGGAAAATTAAATGTGGCTTGCATACATGTTCACGTATGTTTTTATGTGTGACATGGTATACCTTTGTTCTCTTTTAAATATATTATATATATATATATATATATATATATATATATATATCACTAATTATTTTAGAGTCCTTTTTATGATGTGCTCAGCATTTACTTCTCTCCAATAATTCCATTTTTTTCTTTTCCCCCTCCCTGTTGAAACGTGTTTTTTCATATTTCTTTTTCTTCATTTTTTTTTTTTATTTGTGCTGCACTTTGAAGAACAAAACATATGCACTGGGTATTTAAAACTATATGTGTTACAATCATTATGATTATATACAATTAAGGTTAATGTATGAAATAGGACATGAATTGAAATGGGCTATGTGTTGAAAAGTTTGGTGTTCATGACTATTTTGGTGGCGGTCAGAGTCTTATGATTTATCCACCGTTACCCTGAGCTGATAGTTTATTTAGAACCGGAAATATGGTATCTTTATAACGCCCAGTCCACAGAAAAAAATGCAGTCCCCATAATGGCTATAGTTCACAGCAAGACATCATTCAAAAATTTCTCAGTCTAAACAAGCACATGGCATCGCCCAAAGTTGCTACGGCCATCATCTTCAAAGTGTTTAAAAATTAAATTTGGAAATTTCAAAATGAATGTTTCTATCATCAATTCTATACTGATTTTTCTAACCTATCCCATAACTTTCTCTGTACTATATATATATGCAAGGAAGTAAAAGGGAAATTAACACTAAAGTTCTAAATTAAAAATAATAAGTTTCAAATTAATAACACCATGTTTAAATAAAAAGTAAGTTCTTCTTATACATGTTGAAACATATTTAAAAAAATGAAGGTTGTTTGTCGTTTATAACTATGTAATTTATTTGCACAAAGTGAACGCCAATGTACTAAATAAAATCTACTTATTGTATTTCAAGTCTCTGTAGTTTGAATAGTATGGCCATTATTTTTAGTACATGGCCATACTAAAAATTTACCATAAAAAATATAACAATTTTTTTTTAATGCATGGAACAAATTATGTGTATTCTGTAATCCCGTTGAAGGGAAACTTTTTTACGATAAACTCTATCTTTCAACAGTAAATTATTTAAAAAAACTATAACTTGCCTGAGCACCAACTATACCATTTCCACCATAGAAGTTGCGTGTATACATATGCATAGAACCTCCTTTTCCTCTTGCACAACCTGACTTCTTACCGGTTAACTCTGCTAGAACACCAAGTGGTGGTACACCCATCAAAAATGTCCAGCCATGGACTCTGTAAGCTGATATTATTGAATCCTGAGTCCTCATAGCAGCTCGCATGCCAACGGCAACTGCTTCCTAAATATTTGTGCAATTCTAAAGTAAAATTCTCACAGAGTGGGATTTAAGATCCTTAAGAACTTATATAAATCAGAAAAAAAAAATATTAAATTAATTTTTTATACAAATTTATGGATGTGGAAAAGGATAACATTTTAAACTGAGTGTCACCCTCATGTCCAAATGAAAATTTCAAATATTCAATTTTTATTGAATGTAAAAGCAACTACTGTAGTTCCAGTATAATTTGTAATAACATTAGAAAAATGAATGTATGCAAATAAAATTAACTGCAATAGTACAATAAAAATAGCTGTAAATAACTTTCAAAAAGAAAACATTTAAGTGTCAAAATTTTTTATTTTGAATGCAGATAAATATAAAAAAAATATGCATATATAAATATAATATAAAAGAAATTTTATTATAAAATACTGATGTTTGGGGGGGGGGAGGTAGTTTTTGTTTGACTACACCATACTTGCATTTATCAAAAAACAAGAGACATAGAAATTTTATTGAATAATAATGAACTATTAACATTTAATAGTTATTGTTGTATTAATTTTCAATAATTGTATTAATGGCTCAAATAATATTGTTATTCATGAACTGATCAATTTTTGTCTTTGTAGCAATTTTTTAAACATTATTTCGATAGTAAACTGATCAATTTTCATCTTTGCAAAATGAAAAGACTCAAATTGATTATCTTAAATAAGAATTTGGTGGATTTTTTATATAACATATGGTTATTAACAATTAAATCATGTAAAAATCGTGCAAGTGTTAAGGTGTAATTTCATCACCACCTTTAAATGATAATTTTTATTACATTGAAATAAGTAAAAACTGAAATGTATGAAATTTAATGATCTTTAAAACTTGCCTAAAACATTTTTTATAAAATTCACATCTTAAAAGAGATAAACAATTCGTTACCACTTTCACCCCTCCTCTTAAAAAATAACTCTTCAAAGAACTTGTGAATTTCTCAAAAAGGAAGTAATTTAAAACAATTTCCCATAGTCCTTTTTGACACTTTAATTTATTCATTTTTAAAATCTATTTTTACTGTACTGTGAATTATTGTGAAAAGAAATTATTAATATAAATTCATAAATATTGCTACATAAATAACACAATATTGTTTAAAAATAAGGTTAACATAATTCTTTTAAATAAGGTCAACAATAAAGTGAAATCTATTGAAAGTGTGTCTTCATCCAAGGAAGTAAACCTTATATCTGAGGAAATATACGGCCTAAAAGGCAGAAACTGTTTAGAGGTTCTATCAAGTGTAAATTTACACAAAAATTGTCACCTAACAACCAGAATTATAAGAAATAAAAAAAAAGGTAATGTGTTTACAATAAAAATACAAATTAAACCTTACTTTCAGAAAGAAAAAAAGATAATTGAATTATATTTTATATAAACTAAATACTTTATTATATTTACACATAACTAATCCAAACATTCCAAATACTCATTCATACATTAATTAAATAAATGTTTTACATTATTCAAAGAAAACTGTACTCCTTTATTTTTATCTTTATCATATTTGTATTACTTAAATCTCATATATTAACTAGAATAAGTGTTAAAGTCTTGGTGTGAAAATATGCATAGATAAATTTGGTTTTGCAATATTAGCATGATTAGTCTGCCTTAGTCTAATTCGATGAAACCTATCATTACGTAGAAAATTATCACTTTTCTTGTTAAAAAACATTATTTCATTAGATATAAACAAATAAATAGCTCAAGGTACTATCTCTTATAATTAAAAAGTTGTGAAGAAGGTTCAATGGTGTATCTTTTCAAAATTGTCCTTCTAAACAGTTTTTGTTGGACTTAAAACCATCTGTAAACCACTAATATTATGGCATTAGATAAAACTTTGTCTCTTGTTTTGGTTTAACATTTTCAACTCTGCACCACTCAGAAAACTTACTATATTCCTCTTCATATCTATCGCGAGAAAGTCCTGATTATATCATATTTCAGATAAAATATTAATTTACCTTTAAACATTTCACAATGATTATATAACAATGGACACCTCATTAAATAATCTTATATATTAAAAAACTTTTACAAAACTAATGACAGCGACCCTGGCCGTTCTACTTGACCGATTTACATGCGGGTTTTACCAAAACAAAGGTTAGCGGCCCTATATGTGCAGGTTTTATTTATATTTTGAAAATATTTATTTTAATTGGGTCAAAAATGGAAAATAAACTTTTCTTATGGAGATTTAACATAGGAAAAAAATTTAAAGCTTATGACAGCGAGCCTGACCATACTACTGGACCGATTTACACGCGAGTTTTACCAAAACAAAGGTTAGCGGTCCTATATGTGCAGGTTTTATTTGTATTTTGAAAATAATTATGTTAATTGGGTCAAAAATTGAAAATAAACTTTTCTTATGGAGATTTAACATAGGGAAGAAATTTAAAGCTTATGACATCAAGCCTGACCATACTACTGGACCGATTTACACACAGTTGGTACCAAATGAAAGGTAATTGTCTGTGTATTTGCCCATTTTGCTTTGATTTCAGCTATTACCCCACTAAATTTTGTAAAAACGGAAATTAAAATCTCTTATGGCAATTAACATGGGGTAAAATTTTAAGCCTAGTATCTTTAAAGAAAATTATGGTGAAATCAAATATCTAATTAGAGCTCTCAAACCCAAGTGATTTATGTCCCAAACTTAAAAGATTTTAACTTTGTTCTACAGCCAATTGTTAAACAATTTTACTCTTTAATAATACTAAAGTAAGTAACATTTAGTAGCTGGATATTGACATTTTTTAACAGATTTAAAACTTATTTAGATTTCACTTACCTGGCCAGAATATAAATGACAGAAGCCTCTAACTATTTTCTCTTTGTATAAATTTCCCGCAGAAGTTTCAAGTCTCCGTATTGAATTCATTTGACGAAAATAGGTAAGAGCATCTTCTCTTGTCACAGTTACTGTTGAGGATGGACCAGAATCCAATTTATGTAATTTAAAAGGCTGAAAATCAATAATTTAATGGAATAAGTTTTTATTTTATCTACATAATATAACAATGCAGTTGATGTGTTCTTTAATGTAAAGAATAGGTAAAATACAATAATTCTTTAAATTAAGTTCTCAAGTTTTGTGCGTATCCAATTAGGTTATTTCCATCATTAAAATTGTATTCATGTTTTTCAATGTATCAAAAACATCAAACAACTTTTTTTTGCCTGTCGTGGGTTGTTTGAAAACAACAAATATGAAAATTGTTGAATGATTAGGTCCTACATCAAACCCTCTATAGAATAAAATTACTCAATAGGAACAGCAATAATGATTATTTAAGGGTGCATGTTTGAATGAATCTGATCCGTGCAGCTGTCTGCAGTCTTACCACTTTCTTAACAAAATATAAGATAAACTCATGTAACAGATGGGAATTTGTTTATTAATATTCACAATATCCCTTTGTGGAATACAAAAATTTAATATTTTTTAATATTACCAAATACTATTTATACAAAATTGAAATGGAAGTACTTGAAATTTTATGCTGAAGTAGTTGAAAACAATAACATATAGTATGATTTTCTGTTTTCTAAAAAAAATAAGTTTTATTCAAAATTTGTTATTGCTTACATATGTTAAAATTAAAAGTAAAGTTGTCAAATGTAAGAATTTTAAGTGCTTGCAACTGTAAAAAGAAACGCCACATCATTCTATTGTTTTTATCCCTGTGGTAATGTGCATCCTTAAAATTCTGTATTAACCCTATAATTTTGTGAATAATAAAAGCAAAACACTAATTTCATAAAAATTAAACATTTTAATAAGACAATGTTTCAACAACTAAATTACTATCCTCAGTTATAATTTGTGCACATCTGACTGCAATTGAGGGTAGCGACTTAGTCACAAAACGACATCTTCTTGAAGTATTTGTTATATTGCTGTAGAAACTTCCATTTATGTAAATAAATAATTGTGAATTAATTTTGGTCAATATATTTAAGGTACTACAAAAATATGTGGCATAACCACCATGATCTAAGGAAGATAAAGAGAGAGAGCTTTTCAATCAGGTAAGGTGTAGTCAGTACAGTTACCTTCACTTAATTTTATCATTGTAACCAGAATTTGCATCCAATTGTAGCATCTTACTTTGATTCAATATTGTTGTGGGTCAACACCATACTTTTTAGGACCTCCATTGAGATCAAACTGAGAATCCCTCACACTAAGTAAGAGCCGCTAATCAATGAGAGCTTATATACCATGTGTTCATAAAGTCCCACCCCCCCTGTTATTTTTTTTTTATTAATGGAAATAGACAGATTTGCTTTGGGGAAAGTTTAGATAACCAGAGGACGAGTTTTTTGAAGTATCAAAATTTTCAACCCTTACCCCCAAAATGGGGTAGTTTGGGGGTAATACAAGAATTTTAAATAGCAACTCCTATTGAGTGATACTTCATTTTAAAGTTCTTTTCAAAATAAGAGTAATGGCGCAAACCAGAGGTCTCTAAGTTCATCCTACCCAACATAGCCACCAATCGAATTGTCAATTTTACGTTAATAATTAGACCGGAAATGTTACGAAATGTACAACAAGCTTTTGAGTCCAGAATCTATTTCTGCCTAAAAGCAAATGGTAGCCATTTAATATGAGCTAAATAAACAAGGTAAGGCTCTTACCATCATTTTACCAACATAGAGCGGTAATAAAAACAACCGGAGTTTGTAGGTTAACATTCACAATTCGTATGGTCGCTATGTTGGGTAAGATGAACTTAGAGACCTCTGGTTTGCGCCATTATTCTTATTTTGAAAATACCTTTAAAATGAGGTGTCACTCAATAGGGGTTGCTATTTAAAATTCTTGACTTACCCCCAAACTACCCCATTTTGGGGGTAAGGGTTGAAAATTTTGATACTTCAAAAAACTCCTCCTTTGGTTATATAAACTTTCCCCAAAGCAAATCTGTCTATTTCCATTAATAAAAAAAATAAGAGGGGGTGGGACTTTTTGGACACATGGTATTAAGTACTTCATAGTATAATCGTTTAAAGGTAAACTTATTTATTACTCACTTCTTCTATATTTGGATAATTAAATAATGACTGCATTTTTGAAATGATACCGGTAACTTCTTATGTAATGTTGAACCTGAGTGAAATCAGGAGAATAGTGAAAGCAAATAAGGGGGGAAACTGAAAGCAGATGAGGGGAATCACCACTCATCTGCATGTGCGAGCGTAAAAATCGACAAAAATATTAAACTAACGTTGTCAGACTTCCATACATAGTCAAACTATAATCTACGAAAAATATTGCACTAACTTTCTCAGACTCTCATACTTAGTCAAACTAATAATCAATGCAAAAATATTGCTCAAACTTTCTTACATATCAATACATATTAAAAATTTAGAATAACTTTCTCAGACTCCCATACATTGCAAAAATATTGCACAAACTTTCTTACATATCAATACATATTAAAAATTTAGAATAACTTTCTCAGACTCCCATACATTGCAAAAATATTGCACAAACTTTCTTACATATCAATACATATTAAAAATTTAGAATAACTTTCTCAGACTCCCATACATTGCAAAAATATTGCTCAAACTTTCTTACATATCAATACATATTAAAAATTTAGAATAACTTTCTCAGACTCCCATACATTGCAAAAATATTGCACAAACTTTCTTACATATCAATACATATTAAAAATTTAGAATAACTTTCTCAGACTCCCATACATTGCAAAAATATTGCTCAAACTTTCTTACATATCAATACATATTAAAAATTTAGAATAACTTTCTCAGACTCCCATACATTGCAAAAATATTGCACAAACTTTCTCACATATCCATACATATCAAAACTAATAATCTATGAAAAATATTGTACTAACTTTCTCACATACCCATACATATTAAAACTAATAATCTATGAAAAATATTGCACAAACTTTCTCACATATCCATACATATCAAAACTAATAATCTATGAAAAATATTGCACAAACTTTCTCACGTATCCATACATATTAAAACTAATAATCTATGGAAAATATTCCATTAATTTTCTTAGACTCCCATACATAGTTAACCTAATAATCAATACAAAAATATTGCACAAACTTTCTCACATACCCATACATATTTTAAAATCTACGGAAAATATTGAACAAACATACATATTTTTATTACATTTATTGAAGGTTTAAAATATTATTAATTTAAATATTAATTATTAAAATTAATATAGTTATCACTTCTGTCTACCATCCCGTGATGGTAACATTTTTAAATTTTGAAGTTTGTGTTTATTTACCTTTGTTTCGAATGTTGCTTTTGATGCATAGTTCTTATTAAGCACGGACTGTAAGTCAGATGTAACCTGGAAAATAAATAAAAATCAGAAAATGTATATCATTTTTATATACATACACTACTAAACATATTTATACAAGTTCTAAATTGAAATATATTAGGCTAAATTGCAACTTAATTTGCACACAATATATCTATTTGAAAAAAAAATTTTAGGCCCAATTTTTGTTTGTTTGAAATATTAGTCAACAAAAACATTTTGCTAGGCTGTCATTATTGAATTAGGGATTTACTATATTGAAAAAAAAATTGTAATATTTCCCATTTTTAATTTTTCTTACAAAATAATTATTAGCTCTTAACTACACCTTGATGAATTAAAACATGTTGTAACGATTATGATATAGTAACTACCACATTAAAAGTTAGTCAAACTAGCTGAAATGCCAAATTTGTACAAAATCAAACTAAACACACTGCACAAACTGTTTCATTAACACATTTCAAAACCAACTAAAACTGTAAACAAAAATGTCAGTTCTCTAGCTAGTGTAAATAAAAAAGTGAAATTGAACCATGAACATATAATAATGTGAGAAAGTAATACCTGCTAGTAGAGCAATTTACTAATTTTATTTGAGTTTGAGGTTATGTGATTGCAAACTATAGGCAATAAACTATATTTATATAAATAATAAACTAAACTATATAAACTATATAAATAAATAATAAACTATATTTATATTTACTGTAGAAAAAATATTTGTATACAGACTTTTGCGATAAATTAATTATAACCAAACACTTTTTTACACGTTTTCTCCACATAGTGAGTCAAATAATGGTGCTAAAAATTACACGCTTTAATCAAATGGTGATTCGGATGTCAGTGTTTCCATGCCCCGACATTGTAATACGAATAAATAACAGTTTTTATATAGAAATCTGTTTTAAAACTAAATAATGAAAGAGCATAATAATTAAAATATTTTAAATTACTAACTTTAAAAAAAAAAGTTTGAATATTTGCCAATGCGGAACTACTGTACTTAAAATAGATTTCAATAACGAGGCCTATTGCTTACAATTACAAAACTGTTCCCAAATAAATATATTTCTTGGCCGAGTTACACATTTAAAACAGGTGTATCAATGGACGAGATGTAAGCCTAATTAAAGAACCTTGAGTTGCCTATTCTCTTTAGGCAACAGGCAATGCACCATCTTTCTAAACAAACATAAGTAAATGTTTAGCTTTATCTGTGAGATGTTTTAGAATTAAACTAAAACTTGAACACAATTCTCACAACTACGTTAATTAAAACAAACGCGTTTCAACGACAATTTCGCTATCTTCAGTGATATATGAGCTAAACAATAAAAAATGATTCATCATTATTTCCCATAACATTTTTAATTTAAATATTTTACACAAATCTCGTGTATGTTTGAAAATTGCTAAAATTTACTTACGAATCATATTTTTACATCCAGTTTGGAACATTGGTTTGAGATCATAAATCTTCACATATACTAGAAATTCGATTGAAATCGATTTAATCAATTTTGAAACTTATAAGCTAGATTTTATTATTTTAACATTGGATAAAAATCAATACAGCTGATTTTTAATAGAAACAAAAATTTTGTGTTTTGGTCTTATGACGAGCATAAGTTCCAATTTAAAATAAATAAAAAATAACAACAACACAAATGAAAAACGAGCGGAAGTACGGTAATAATACCATAGAAATTTCATCTAAATCTGTTCATCTGTTTGTGCTGTAGGGACACTGAACATACGACTGACATTTAAACATTATTTCAAAATCTGTTATTTTCTATAAACTATATATATAACGTATAAGCGAGAATCTAAAAATTACTAATGCAAAGTACAAATGTGTTGAACATTTCAGGCTTTATAGTATAACTAAAGATTTAGCCTACATTGATTAGTAAATAGCGGCTGTTTGTCTGGAAATGCGCGCGCAATTCAGTTCTGGATCGATTCAGAGTTTCAATATTATTTGTTAAAAATGTTACAATGTGATGGTGGATTATCCAAATTGTTATTTATAGTAACAACGTTTAGCATTACATTGGCTGTACTTTAACTTATTACGACTCGAAATTCGTTCAAACACTTTTTAAATATCATTGTCATACTTTTAGATGGAAAGATATATCCTGATAATTAATTAATTGTGGTGGGCTAATAGAAAATATCACCCATTCTGATTCATTAATGTAGGCCTACTTACAGCCCAAAGTCAGTTGTAATCAAAAATGTAAATCTTGAAAACCACGCCCCTTTCTTTAGTATTGTAAACTAATACCAAGAAAAAAAATTGTAAAAAAGAACAAATAAAATACGTTGTCAAATATATTTTTTAGCGAATTTCCAATATAAAAATTCTAAAATTAGCAAATCCCTCTTGAACATTTTGACATCCTAAACTATGAAATGGCCACGGATCCTACCCATAAGAGTAATTTGGCACTATTTTGTCTAGAGAACGTAATTTCGGTTTGATTTTACTCAATCTTTCTAGGTTTGGTTTTAAAAATCGGTTAAAGAATTAAACAATCATCTTTCGGCCACTTTTTACTTGTAAGTTCTACAACGTAACTTATTTTGTATATTGTAGTTTTTAACTAGAATCCAGTAAATCCCCATGTGTGTTCCGTATGAGGGACAAAAACAAAATTTAAAAAAAACATAATTAGATAAAATTGACTAGTAGTCGAATTTTAGCACAATTTACCATGTAAACTAGGTTTTACTGTTAGTTGAATATGATTTAAAAAATCGGTAGCATAATTTTGTCAATGGGAAACGTTGAAACAGTTTCCAATAGTTCCTTCTATCATGGACCTAACTCATTTTGTGCAGTTTGACGATTTGCGTAAATTAATGTTAGGCAAAGAAGCATTTACTCTTCTGTACTAAAATAGCCTCTCTGTTGTATTTGGAGTACTTTTTATTTTGTTTACACTAATTAGATTAATTCTTGTGACTCTGCGAATGAATTGGGATATAATTGCCCCCCCTTCCTTTTAGGGAGAGAGAGAGAGAGAGAGAGAGAGAGAGAGAGAGAGAGAGAGAGAGAGAGAGAGAGAGAGAGAGAGAGAGAGAGAGAGAGAGAGAGAGAGAGAGAGAGAGAGAGAGAGAGAGAGAGAGAGAGAGTTAATGGAATGTTTGTGCTTTGTTTATTTTCATTTGTTGCAATTATCGAAGTGTGATAAGCTCTTAGAAACAATTTCTAAATACGATTTTCGTAATCCTACCTATTACTAGTGTCTAGGCCGGACTTGAGTATATGATAGAACCTTCACATTTGAATAAACGAATGAAACAAGTTTTAAAACCATTTTACTCCATACTTTCAAACAAAATAACAACCTAAAAATTAACAGTTTAATACTTTGTAAATATATTGTTAATTAACATCACATTCCAAGATATAACCTTGTAAAAGATGTACTCAAAATCTACCTAGAGAGCTGGGAAGAGGGACAGAATATGGATTTCAACTTTGACATTTAACTTCCCTGTTGCTGAATTGTCTGTGAATCCGGGATACTAGACAATAATTCAGAAAAAGTTAAAATATAAAGCTGATTTTCAATAAACCTGGATGTTTTAGAGTTTTATGTCAATTTTAAGTTTGGTAATAACAGAAATCATTTTGCTAGTATAATCAAAATAAAATAAAATTTAAAAAAACAAAAATATTCCAGCGTGACAAATTTTCCAAATCGTATCAGCTGTATCTGAGAAACGATATACACTATAATAAACTGACACACACAAAAAACAACACTATTTTGCAATCAAGGACATCTAATTCCGTGAAAATAATAAAATTTTCCTAACCATAATTCAAATTTGTAGTATTGTGTATTGAAAAAACTGTTTCTGTATTATTTTGGATAACTGTGCTACTTATTTTAGAACAAAGGTGTCATAAATAACCTTCAAATTCAAATTTAGAATTAAGAAACACTGACCTACAGTTTATAGTTTCAAAATTGGTTCAAATCGAATTAGGCTTGTGCTTTTTTAACAAAATAATATTCACAAATTAGATGTACATATTTGGAAAGCAAAAAGAAAAAGGTATATCGAGGCTCTTTAAATTCGGTAATTGTATATTTTACCACATTAATTTCATCGGATTGAGATTTTTAGGTTAGGCCTTACTCGTAGACTTTGTGTCGATGAAAACTGAGCACTGTTAATAAACAATCAGTGTCACATTGAATTCTTTATTTTAAATTGCTAATAATACATAAAGAAATACCTTAGTTTTCGTTGAAATCTTATCGACCAAAGTCTTGGCTGAACGTGTTAACATGATGCTCCTCGTCTGGCTTCGTATCAAATACTAACTTAAAATAGTCCCGAGCAGCCTTGTTTTAGAAAGTTCACGGAAAGATGAACGAAATTTACGGAAACTGCGATATTAAGTTTTACAAACTGACGATTCCGCTTTACACATTATTGTATTGTATTTGATTTAATATGACTCAAAGGTCGAAACAGGTCGTATTATAAAAACATAATTTGAAATATTTTATCTTTCGATCTCCCTCCTAGAATCTCTGACACCCTCGTAAGTTTAATTTGGCACATTTTCGAGATCACTGTAAAACAGGAATGTGCAATATTTTGTCGGCGTGATCCTTGCATCGTTTTAAAAGCAAGAAGTCCTATAACATACGTCATCTCTCCAAAAATGCCATTTCGTAGTCAAATTACTCTATCTGTAAAAGTAAAGGGTGCGTAGCGATACTATAAGCAGTGGAAGTGACTTCTTCAAGTGTTTAGTCTACAAACATACACATTGACATGCATGCTCGCGCGTGAACAATAGAGAGAGAGGAACCTATCCCAGTACAAGCTTCTCGCTTGGCGTGATGTGACGCTTTGATAAATTCACTTCACCAACGAAATCTCGTATCGAGTTGTAAAAGTATTCATTAAAAAAAAAACAACAACAAAAAATCGCATCTGGAGTTGTTATAAAGTATTTCTCTTAAAATCTAATGAATTATGAAGATAACTCGTGTGCAAAATGACAAGTAGAAAAAAAATATTAAGGATCAGGTATAACTTATATATACAGAGTGTTACAAAAAGGTTGGGCTGGCTATGCATTTTCATGTTCTATGTGTGATTCTAAACTGAAAATGAAGAATAAATTTTTTTCAATTTCCACTTTTTTTAGCAGCTAGACGCCATTTTGTTTTTTTTACAAAAACTCACTGTCACTCTGGAAATAGATAAGATATCGAGTTCAAATTTTGGAATAAGCATTTTGTATGTTACGATTTACAAGTGTACCAAATACAAAGAATTAATTTTTATAATTTTCAAAATGGCGGCCATTACAAATTTAAAAAAATATTTTGTCTCTTGTACATTTTTTGTAAAGTTAACGGTTTTCAAGATATTCCACGTTAAAAATTTGTAATGGCCGCCATTTTGAAAATTATAAAAATAAATTCTTTGTGCTTTGTACACTTGTTAATCTTAACATGTAAAATGCTTTACAAATTTGAACTCGATATCTTATCTATTTCCAGAGTTACAGTGAGTTTTTCTAAAAAAACAAAATGGCGTCTAGCTGCTAAACAAAGTGGAAATTGAAAAAAAATATTCTTCATTTTCAGCTTAGAATCACACATAGAATATCAAAATGCATAGCCAACCCAACCTTTATGTAACACTCTGTATATATATATATCCAAATACAGAGTCCTTTGTTTCATTGTCACTTATGGCTTGACAACTTTGAAATAAGATCGTGGTGACAATAGATAAGATCGTGGTTTTGAGGATGGGTGAGTGGGAAAGTTTGTGCAATGAAATTTATAATTTTGAACATTGATAAAATATTGAGCCTAGATTTGATACACACATTTATTATGTGACCTTTTAAATAGCGTACAAAAAAGTTTTGTTTGTACATTTTGCAAAATACAGCTGTCTAAAAATTTAATGTTAAATAACTGAAAACCATCAGCTTTACATAAAATTTATAAGAATACAAAATATATTTCTTTTGTAACGACAAACAGAGGTATTTTTCTGTACGTTAAAAGACTAAAATGTCTTGGTAATTTATTGTAATATCCAGAAGTTTAAGTTTCAGTTATTTTTTTATTAACATGTAATACATAAAATAAATTATATTTTATTTTATCTGTTCAACTATAGATTCTACAAATTAACTCATTTTGTGTAATTTTTAAATTTGGATTTAACAATGCCAGAATGATTTTACAATTAAAAATAACAGATTAAAAAAAAAAACTAAATTGTTTAACCAAATAACCTCAAAATTAAAATAAATTACACAAATGAAAACCCTAATAGTTGAAATCTGTTACGGAAACTAAATATTCTTTAAAGATTATTACTTGTAAAAAAATTGTTTAGTAAATGTTGAAAGTAAACTTCTATTATTAGTGTAACATATTCAAAAAGAAAATTGTTATTCTATTTATATTCCCGGTCATTTCTTGTGGTTTAAAATCAGAAATTAGCTTTAGATCATACCAAAACGATGAGGGTTTTACAAATATAAAGGTGTACAAAAATAATAACTGAATACTTAAAACTAATTCGGCCCCGGAAATGTTATGCAACACACCAAACACACTTGTGTAGCTGTACGCGTTATTATTATTGAAGGCATTAGCCCAGTCACTGTGGTGGAAAACAGGTCAATACCTCTAAATTTTTTTTAACTGAATCGATTTTGCTAAAAATTTAGAATTATACTTATCTTACCCCCCTCTTCAAAATTTATATACGCGCTAGGTGAGCTTCTCATTTTTAGGGGTGAAAACCCCTTTATTGAAAAAATGAAAAAAATAATATTAAAGCATTTTATGGATTTTAATTATGTTAAATTATACAATTTTAATATTTTCAATTACAATAATGGCTATTGTGCAAATTCTCAACCCTTGAAAATTCTTAAAAACCACCCCTTTTAATAAAATTAATTTAAAAAATCGTTTAACAGGTTTAAACGTTTTTGTAGTGCATTTATATCACATACAATTTAATTCTCTGCTTATATAAAATAATTTTGGGTAATTGTAACACTTCAACCCTTAAAAACTACCCCTATGCCAAAAATATATAAAAAAATCTTTTTCAACAACTTCAAAAGCTTTAAATGTACATTTATATACCAAAATAAATTCCTTCCAAGTAAATAAAATATTTTTTGATTGGTTGCTTATTTTTAACCCTTAAAAACCACCCTTTGTGTCAAAACTTCATAAAAAATTGTGATAATTTCAAACGCTTTAATCTTGTATTTATATTCGAGAAAAAAATTCATTTCCCGCTCATAAAATTTTCAACCCTTAAAAACTACCCCCATGCTCACGAAATTGAGTGTATTTTTTTAATTAAAAAAAATTATGAATGAAGGTACTTTACATAGAAGGTATAAAAATATTTTACAAAAATAAAAATTATTTATAATTAATCAAATTATTCAATGTCTGAAACATAATTCTCTTCACGTTCTAACTCCTTCTCTTCGTTTATTGCAGAACAGTTTTGGCAATTGTCGCCAGAGCATGTTCCACATGTAGCATTGCAAAATAAACCAAGCTTACGGTAGCCACACACTGAACCGCAACCCTTTTTGCAATAATTTCAAAAAATCATTTTCAGTAGTTCTTCTGGTGTAGGTTTATTTACGATAAGTCCGTTAATTTTTAAGCTACAGCGTCCATTAAAAAACCATTTTAAAGGTAATTTCAAAAGCTACAAGACTAAGTACCTTAAATTGTTTTAAAACCCTTTCTTTTTAAATAGTGAAAGGTCAAAGGGTGAGTAACGCACTTTAACTCAAACTTCAATTGGCTGTATTTCCGTTATTTGTCAAGCTACAACAAAAATTAAAAAACCAAAATTTTCGTAATGAAAAAAGCTACATTTTTGTATTCTACCATTTTTTACGTATCTTTTATAGTTTTAGATTTATTCTGGAAAAGTGCAATTTTTTTGAGATAAATACAAAAAAAATTATAATTTAAAAGCAATTTTTCGAAAAATATACCATTCTAAACCGGCTAAACTTTTGGACTTAATAAATAACACTAAAATAAAATGAATTTTCGAAGATATACGTTTAATTTTAATTCTGTAAAAAATAGTGTTACTTATATTGCTCGTTTTTTTTCTTTTCAAAAGTAGAGTAATCCAACTATTTCTCATCACATCTCGCTTTGTTTTAATCAAAATGACTTTTAACAGGGCTCATTTCAAAGGTTTAAAAAAAAAAGGTTATATGAGTTTTTAGCGAAAAAGATTTCCATTTCCCGTTATTTGACGATAAATACATCGAGTATAGTACCCCAAAAATAAAAAGTCATCTTTAACCAATTATAAATTGCTTAGTATCATTGAAAAACACGTTTTTTAAACGAAAATTTATACTTTTTCAAGTGCGAATAACTCAAAAAGTATTGATCCACCGAAAAATATTAATGACATTTTTTGTTAAAAAATTTCAACCCCCGAGATGGGATGTCAACCCACCCCAGGGGTGGAAGCACACATCGGCACCATATAACTGGTTTTTTTGAGTAATTTTACGAAATAATTTAAATGTTGTTTTTCCTAAACCAAACCTAACAATTTTTAAGAAAATTTATTTGTATCTTGCTCCAAAGTTTTTTAACATGATGCCTCTACAAATAAAACTTTGCACAAATAAAATAGAATTCTGCAGACTTGTAAAACAATATTTATTAGACAAAGAAAAAATCAATGCGTTTTATGACAGTAATCAGTGACGAAGGTCAAACTGATAATAAAAATTGGCAAGGATTTATATACCTATATATATATACATTAGAAGCTCTCTTCTACACAGTATAGTACGTGTGTGGGTGTGTACACAATATGCACTTTATTAAATAGGTTTTGGTTTAAATGTGACAAGAAAGCTTCTGTTTTTTAATTTATTCACTTCGTTATGGAAGGGATAAATCTGTTTTTTAATATTTGAAATTGCTGTGATTTCTTATTTTAAGTTAGATCATGTTATATTGATCTATATATTAGGTGGTTGGACTTTTATATTCCAGGGATGGTGTTTTGTAAGCAATTGTATTACTGCAGTGTATATTAATTATTTTGTTACTTAGATAGTTTGTAGTGTTACTTTCCGTTTTTTTGGCATTGTCATCAAGTTATTTTAATTTTCTTGTACTATGAATTATTCTAATATGTTGTTACGATTGATTTTGGTTTGTCATGGAAGCCTTTTGGGTTTTTTTAAATGTTTATTTGAGTGTAAGTGTAAAGTTGCTCTTGCCGATCGCTTTGTCGCTCTCTGTTTTGAGCTGATTAGTTGTGTAGTATTTTGAGTAATTCATCTCAAACAGGCTTTGACCTCGAAATGGTTGACCCAATTCAGGGACACTTAATAGCAATAGGTGCTTTATTTTCTGTATAAATTATTTGTGTTATATTTTGTATTGTAAATAATTATTTATTATTAAGAATTTGATAAAGTTTGTACTTTTTGCTTTTTACGATGTACAATGAGGGGTCAAATAAAATAATAAATATATATAAAAAAAAAAAAAATTGTGGAAGGGTGCATTCAAACTCCAAGTCAATAGACATTTTCAGACTGAGTTGTCTTGCATTATAGGACCAATTAGTAACACTTTTTGTACAGCCTTGGATTGTGTTATTAATATCATTCATCTAGGACTGTTCATAAACACTACGAGATGAGATGTAGGACACTCTCACTTTGTGTTCTCTTTAGACAAATTGAATCTAATCTTCTGAGGTACATTATAGGACACTACCACCTGAGAAAGTATATGCATAGGAGGGAGTCTTTATACAGAATTTGTCCTTATTGTTTAAAGGCGAAAACCTCTAATCATCATCACCTTATAAAAAAAGAAGAAAAGAACACAAAATAAAGACTCCCCAACCCATAAATACTCTAACAGCATCAGAGTTGGAAAAGAACAAGAGTTGGTCAAGAGAGACCAGACAGGAAAGACAAAAGAGAGGGATCTAACCCAAAACTAAATGGAAAAATTGTAAATCCAGTTAGGTCCCCTCAGAATTGCCACATGAATCCTTAAGGTCTCTTTGTGTAGGAAATATAACCTGGATGATGAATTCTACAAGAACCTGATCTTAGAGTGTAAATGCCTTCATCGGGAAAGAACTGAGACTCTTGGATCTTTGACAAGGACACACCTGATTAGGGATTCCTTAAGACAACTTTGTCAGGAAGACCCTGAAGTTCATGGAGCTATACTGTTTCAACAAATGGAAATACAAAATTGATCATTTCTTTAAACAATAATTTCAGTACTAGTACACATTTATTATATAATGAAAAATAGTTATAAAACCGATCAAAAGAGGTTTTAAATGTATTGAGAATGCTATAAATGAATTATAAATAATTGCCGGCAGGGGGATTAGCTGTTGAAATCAGATCATACTATTGGCATTACTTTAACCTGGAAAATCAGACAATGACACTAAATAGTAAAGCTAACCTTTACACTTTGTTGTTTCGAAAGCAATTTTATTAATGAAAATACTCCATATGAAGAGTTACTCCATATGAATCGATACTATGAAGAGGTTATATCTTAACCCTTTGAAGAGTACAGGGAAATACCGATTAACGAGTACGGCCGTTCTTGAACGTTCTCTGTGCTGTTTGCGTAAATGAGTATGGACGTTCCGGAACTTTTTAGGTAACGTCTGAGCAATAAAAGTATTTATCATAAAACAAATTAGTCATGGCTTATTGTGTTGTCACAATTCAACAAGAAATAGTATTAAGAACACATGAAATCGGGTTTTTCACAATTGTAAGGCAGGACAACTCCAGGGGGCGTGGTTTCAGGAGAATTCACCATGCGTATTGATTGGCGCGTAAATGTAGGCGATGACATCGTCTTCTCCGCGGTTGTTTCCCCCCTACACACACCTGTGCCTATGTTCCTTGTCTAGTATAAGTGATTTGTATCATTATATTATTATGTTACGTATATTATACATCAAACATGAAAAATTAAACACTACAAAGCTTTTTTACAGATTCCCCTCTGTCTAGTCTTTTGACACATTTAGCCGCGTCTCAAACGAAACCAACACACGATTCCAAGAAAATTGAAAAGAAATGTTATATTTTCCATAATGTAGGCTATACTAAATTGATTCGTGGAAAAAAAGCGGCCCATCAAACGTTTTTGTCTGTGTATGTCTGCTATACCGACGGGTGACAATGCCACGGTGTTTTTATGCCGCCGACAATGGGATACCGCTATCAGCAAACGAAACCAACACACGCTTCCAAGAAAACTGAAAAGAAATGTTATATTTTCCATAATGTAGGCTATACTAAATTGATTCGTTGAAAAAAAGCGGCCCATCAAACGTTTTTGTCTGTGTATGTCTGCTATACCGACGGGTGACAATGATTTTTCAGTGCAAATTTTTTTTAAAGTACATTTATCAGTGTAAATTTTTATTCTTACAAGTTTTTAACACAATATTATTATATTATTATACATTTGTAACCAATAAAACAACTATTTTCAAATTTTTTTTTCTTACTCCTTGACAACAATTTTCTTGTAAATACTTACTAACCAGCTGTTGGCTATTTGGGACGTTCAGGAACGGCCGCACTCGTCAAAGGGTTAAGACAATTTTTGTGTGTCTAGTAGATTTTGATCCATATCCCGGCACCATATAATGGTACAAATTACCACTATTGCATTACTCTCGAAATAAATTGTAAGAGCTAACTTAAATTTTATCTTACATTACAAATAGGTAATAAACAAACATAGTAAGTTGTAGCCCTACTATATGTAAGTTTCAAATATAATATAATGGAATAACCAGCTAGGAGTATTTAAAAATAAACAGCACTGAGCCTATTTGAGGTTAAAAAAAAAATTTAATAAGTAAGAAATCATTTGATAATTGTAAAGTAATCTCTAAACAAAATCATTTGAAATAAAGTATTTATAAAATAGAATAGAATTTTGAAAGAACCACAACATATCACTAAACTTACTACAAGAATAATAAATACCTCCAGACTATTTATTATAACTACCTCCAGAATAATTATAACCTTCCTCCAGACTTGCTAGAGATAAACGATTATTCATGTTTTAAAGGCAGACTGAGACGACTGCTGTTGTCTGGATCTTATTATTCTGTGGAGGAGTTTGTGGGGCACTGACAGGGGTGTGTGGAGACTCCATGTTTCGGACAACACGTTTGTATCAAATACGTTAAATTAGTACACAATTAAAATATAAGGTATATTTATGGGCATCTGAAATTGTTAATTTATTATGAAAATGTATTAATATATATTTATACCTGGCATGTTATTTTAATATCTTAATGTTTTATGTGTTGCCCTGTTGTTATAATTGATTTATTGTTTCCTATATTTATATAAAGGACTTGATGTAATTTACACGATTTAATTATGTTTTGGTATGGTATATTTTGTGACAGTCTTGGATTTTTAAATTGTATAATAATTGATTATTTGTAAAAATTGTTTTGTTTGAATGTCTCTCTTTGTGTAAAAAGTCAATTTTAAGTTGATGGTTGATTGATATATATGGTTGTGCTGATTGAATTTGCTTGCGTTTTTTTGATATGACCCTTGCTTATGAATGATGTTTGTCAGTGCTAGGTGAGGGTGAATGAACACTATCTCTGAGGATGAATAGTCATTGCTATCTCTGTAACTTAATTTTGCTTTGTTATAATGATATGTTAATTTCTAAATAACCTTTATTGTAAAGTACTATATAATGTTATGTTTTGATGTTTGTTATACAATTGTAAATTGTCTACAACAAATAAAATATTTGATTGATTGATTAAAGGTTAGACTCAAATACCGACGAAAACATATTTATTTTCATTTTGAACAGTTAATAGATTCATGACATTTGATAAGCGGATACACACTTATTGTGACATGTAATAATCCCTGTAGATTGATTATAGCTGTTGCAGACAGCACTTCTAATTACTATATCCAAATTGTCAAAGAAGAGCCAAGTTGATTGTTAATCTCGCTTCATGAGTGAGAGGTTCCGGGTTCAATTTCTGTGAGGCTCAAACATTTACAGTGTTAACCCAGCATAGTTAGAAAAATAGGGAAGCTGCAATTTGGACAGGCACTTCAAGGACTGTTGTACCCGTTTGTTTAAATTGTTAAGGAAAAAGGAAATTTAAGGTTTGATTTTTTTCTTCTCAAAATAAAACAAAATCACATTCTGACAGAATAATGCTCACAGTTGTCGGATTAAATACAAACTAAATAAAGTAAAATGTGGTATAATAAAAAAGCTTTTCTGGCAGTAACACAACTTTATTTTACATTAAAAATAATAAATTATATATCATTCAGTCTATATTAAAGAAAAATAATAATCTTTTTCCTTTCTTCATACAGGACAGTTTGTTTTGTAATCTCAAACTGTACAAAGTACTAATTGTCAACTGTTGTTGTATTATGAACAGCTTATCGTCAAGAGAATGGTGTATTTATACTTCTTTATTATGTTAGTTTTACTTAATGAAACTCAATGTTTTCTGAATTGTACATTCAGGTTTAATATTTTTAAGACCAAGATTTATATTTTATATCACAGAATTGGAGTTAACAGTTGATCCCCCAAATCAAAATAATATTTAACATAATTATAGGTATTTTAAATTAAATTAAAATAAATGTGGTTGGTACATACATATAAATAAATTGATATATCTTTGAAAACTGGTAACATTAATCTTACATAACTAAAAAATAATATAACCTATTAAAAACCAGTTTGGTAAAAGAAAACTTGATTTTGTTGATAAATATAAATCTTCATTTAATATTGACTAATAAATGTTATACTTTTGAAAGCACACCTTGAATATTCAGTTATATTCCGGTAACCAATGTTTCTCTACTTCCTTCTTCACCATTTGGAAAAATGTGTAACAGTTTGTAACAACCTTTGTCAAAAATCTCAATTTCTTCTTTGAATATTTCATTCTGAGAGTTATTTATCCGTTTTGGGGATTCCTGAAAAGGATAATGATTTAATTTAAAAAGAAAATAATTTAATACATATTTATATAAAATGAAAGTATATATTTGCTAACCATTTTGATAGCTATAAATACATTTTAAGAAATAAAAGAAGAAAAATGGATTTTGACCTCCTGACTTGATAGAACAATCTAAAAATGTGCCACATCAGGGAACATATAATTATGAATAGAGGGATTAGCCTGTGTTACCCCTTCATTCAAAACAAGATTTTTCAGGATCTTAAGCATAGCTTATCAACATTTACTTAAAACTATGACACACAAAAATACTTGTATAAAAACAACAGATATGACGTATACAAATAAATATTTGAAGTGTTTATTTTTAACCATTAATGATATTGGTAGGTATGTGCAAGATCTCGAAAATCTAGAGTTGTATCGAGAAAAAACTCAATATTGGCTCGATCTTGTTAGAAAAGATTTATTTCTCAGTTTTTTTTCCAGACTTTTTTTTACAGAAAAATGATTAAATATTTACTAAACCTTAATACAATTTGATGCTCTATATAGTAATTAATTAGAAAAAAATAAAAATAATAACTTAATTCAAAGAAAAATTTATGGCCAATAATTGTAAATGTAGACAGTACAGAAAAACTATTATGCATCAAAAGGGTTGAATACACATCAACACACTAAAATTTCACTTAAAGATTTGTAAACACAAATTCACTATTTATATATGAAACAGCAGTCAAAATGGAAAAACACTTAAGAGATTGTAGGAATCCAAAAATCGTCATAATAATTCATTTATGAGCACAAAGGGAAGATGTATATATGCACACGATTAATGGAATTGGTAAAAATAAAACTACAATTAAAATGAAATTATAAAATCAATTAAAGTAAAACTATTAAATTAACATTGTAATAATGTGTAGAAGGTTATTTGTGTAACAGGTAGCGATGTTGATACTCGGGTGAAATGGATACTCGCAATACTCGGCTTCGAATGATCTCAATACTCGTATTATTATTTCGAAATCGAGTATCTGCGCAGAATGATTATGCACATCGGACTTGAACTCAGCTTTAGCAATCAGATCATTTTAGATAAACCTACACTTTTGTGTTTAATATAACCGAATGTTTTTTTGAAACTATAATAAAATAACCAAGGTCAAAGATTGTCCTGTGAAGCAGCCATTATCTGCACCCTCGGATCTTTCTGCTGGAAGGCTTTCTGCTGGAAGGCGGTCCTTGGTCCGGGGGTGCAGATGGTGGCAGCAAGAGCGGACTCATGCGCCTCCCCGCGGTACAGGATGGGCAACGTTTTCGGTGTGGCCTGATGCTTTGCCGGATGGCGGCACCGAAAGCGGCTAAAGCATGGGACGTCTTACCCCTTCCCTTCCCCCTCCTGTTTCTTCTTTCACCACCCCAACCAAAATGAGGTCGTCAACCATTCTTTGACCTCTCTATAATCTGTCCTATCTCTCTTCTGTCTTCTGTCCCAAGAAGCTTGAGGCTCCTGTGGACGTTCATTTATTCTTAATTCCCACTATTTCCACAATCTGTGGACCCAATCCAAGGTGGAACAGCATATGCCGAAGGATGCGTGTCTAAGGGGGAGCTTAGACTCTAGTATGCGGACTCCGGATACCTGGCGACCTCCGGTTTCAATTTAGCCTTACCTCATATGCGGGCTCTGTGTGGTGGACCTTTTAGAACCCTGCACTAATCGTGGGAACCAATATGGACCAAAACAAAAATAAAAAAAAAATAAACAAAAAACCTCGGCGGAGTACCAGCCACAAGCTGGAAGCTCGGCCGTCAAACCAGAACCAGAAGCAGCCTCAGAGCATGCTCTCATGGTTCAACCACCAAACAAAGAAACGCCCCATGAAGACGGACTAGAAGCGGCCACTAAGCAGGCTTCGAAATCTGGGGACATGGAGGTGTTAATGGAGGAGGTTGAATCGGGCTTTAAGCTGGATGAAGACCTCCTCCGGGAAAATCCTGACACCCCCGGCTTTACAGCCGAGCTGACGGACGCTACTAAGCAGTTGGTCACGCTCAAAATGGCACAAAGTAAACCGAGGATGTCCAAATCGGAGAGAAGACGAGCACTGAAGGCCAAGTTTGGAAAGGACTTTGACCCGAAGAAGTTCGATAAACGTAGGAACAAAGGTGCTGCTTTGACAGCCACCGATCCTCCTGCAAACAAAGAGGGGGGCCTGAAGCGCGGCAGAGCCGAAGCTCGGACTCCCCCATCTACTGAAACCCAGAGGAAGAGACACAAACAGTCTGGTGAGCACGGTGCATCGACATCGGCGCAACCCAGAACCTCGTTTGGGGAAGCTCTAGCCTCTACAAAAATGGCAGTTGTGCCCAAAAGATTCCCCGAAGACAAGCTCTCCGAGGAACAGGGTAGAACTGTCCAAAAGGCCATTATGGCTAAATTTGAATGCCTGGAAGACGGATCATATCCAGTCTTTTCAGGCTCTTATATTGAGAAAGGAGCACTAATAATCTCGTGCTCCAATCTCAGCAGCAAATCCTGGCTGATGAAAATCATCTCCAGCATTAGACCCCTCGGTGAGGATGTCGAGCTTATCGTTGGTGATAAGAAGGATATTCTTCGGGCCACTAAGGTGTTCTTCAGAGCACCTGCTGAGCTGGAAGAGTCTCCTGAAAGGATCCTTGATTTGCTTGACAAACAAAACCCGAGCCTTAGGGTCGGAGAGTGGAGAACCCTGGCAACAAAAGAGGACCCGAAGGGTCGTACCTTTGTTCTCCTAGTAGACGATCTCTCCCTTGCAGCCATCAAAGCAGCAGGGTGTAAGGCGCATGTGGGACTCTGGCAAGTCTCTCTTGTCCTACTGTCAGGAAGAGACAATGCTGAGGGTCCTGCAAGCAAACCTCCATCACAGTAAGGCGGCTTCGGCCTCCTTCTGTCAAACATTCATTAGGTCCAACATCGACCTAGCACTGGTCCAGGAGCCCTGGCTCCACCGAGGCCGGATTGCCGGGCTAGGAGATGCAAAAGGTAAGCTAATATACTGTAACAATATTAATAACAACCGAACTTGCATAATAGTAAGGTCAGGTTTGCAATGCTTGCCCCTAATGGATTTCTGTTCCAGAGATATCACAACGGTGTTAATACACTGGCGCAACGGGAAGGAAAATGATGGTCCAATCTTTAGCTCCGTCTACCTACCCTATGACGCCAGAACTCCTCCTCCATCAAGAGAATTAGAACTTCTGGTGGAGTCAATTACTGTCAGGCGGCAGCAGCTTCTGGTGGGATGTGACGCTAACTCTCATCATCGCCTGGGCTGGGGCAGCTCTGACACAAACACAAGGGGTGAGTCATTATTTGATTTTCTCTTGTCTAATAACTTACAAATTGTTAATGTAGGTAACACACCGACCTTTTCCAATAAAATCAGGAACGAGGTCATAGATATTACTTTTTGCACAGAAAACATTGTAAATCTGATAGGGAACTGGCATGTTTCAACAGAAGCCTCCCTCTCAGATCACAAATACATCATGTTCCATTTAGAAACATCTACCGTCAAATCCCACTTTCGGAACCCGAGAGCGACGGACTGGGGGTCCTACTCGGACCAACTATCGACGGTACTTGGGTCCATGCAAATTGATATTGCAACATTTCCAGATGTAGACAGGGTGGCGACCTCGCTTAGCGACGCCATCATGGACTGCTATCAGGATAACTGTCCTCCGCGTACGAGATCAGGCAGACCTAACACTCGATGGTGGTCACAGGATCTCGGCCGTAAGAGAAAACAATTAAGAAGTCTTTTTAATGTATCCAAGCGAAGCGGTGATTGGAGGGAGTACCATTTAGCTCTCACATCATACAGCAAAGCTATAAAAAAAGCCAAACTTGATTCCTGGAGGGCATTCACTCACAAAGTGAACAGTCTAAAGGAGGCAGCCAGACTGCAACAAGTTATGGCTTCTAAACCAAACAATCCTGTAGGCACCTTGCGGAAACCAACAGGAGAGTATACTAAAACAGCGGAAGAAACGCTCAAGTTACTACTTGAAACTCACTTCCCTGGCAACAAAAGTAGTGACAATACAGACGGCGGTCTAAGTCTAGCTGGGGACAATTCTTGGCCAAGAGCATCCCGGGCAGACTGGAAGATAGCCAGAAAAATTGTCACTATGTCCAAATTAAAATGGGCAATAAACAAGTTCAGCCCGTTTAAATCACTAGGCGGAGACGGTATCTATCCTGCTCTATTGCAGAAAGGACCTGACGCCTTGATCCAACTGATCTGCAAGCTTTCCAGAGCCAGCGTAGCATACGGCTACATTCCGCAGGCATGGAGGGTCAGCAGAGTTACGTTTATTCCCAAGCGTGGCAAAGCAAGTTATTGTGATGCCAAAGCTTACCGACCAATCAGCCTATCCTCATTTCTATTGAAAACACTAGAGAAGTTGGTTGAGAGATACATTAGGGAGGGGGTGCTCTCGGGGACACCTCTCCACCGAAATCAACATGCCTACCAACCTGGTAAATCCTGTGAATCCGCTCTACATAATCTTGTGGGCAGGATCGAGGACGCACTGGAAAGGAAGGAAATAGCCCTGTGCGCCTTCTTGGATATAGAAGGCGCATTTGACAACACATCCTTTAGATCAATAGTGCGTAGACTGCAAGAGCGAGAGGTGAACCCGGCTGTAACAAGATGGGTTCATTCAATGCTAAGAAGCAGACGCATCCAAAGCTCCCTGCTCGGTTATTCGCTGGAGGTCGCGACCACAAGAGGTTGTCCACAGGGAGGTGTTCTTTCACCTCTACTGTGGAGCATGGTGGTAGACGATCTCCTTACGGAAATCAGCCGGTCAGGAACATATATCCAAGGCTATGCGGATGACATAGCAATCTTGGTTATTGGGAAAAGCGACTACACTGTCTCGGATATTATGAATAATAATCTGAGGCGAGTGAAGTCGTGGTGCGCAAGGGAAGGCCTTAACGTCAATCCCAGCAAAACTACTATAGTTCCCTTCACCAAGAAGAGGAACTTGATAGCCCTGGATAGGATATCCATGGATAACACACAGATAAACATGTCCATGTCGGCAAAGTATCTTGGAGTAATCCTTGATCAAAAGCTAACATGGAACATACATCTGGACAACTTAATCCATAAAGCGAAATGGGCACTAATGACAGCCAGACGTTTTATTGGTACTACCTGGGGACTCAAGCCTCACATAGCCCTTTGGCTATATGAGGCAGTGATCAGACCCCAGATTACATACGGGGCGGTGGTATGGTGGAAGAAATCATGCCAAACCACTGCAGGAAGCAAACTAACAAGCCTGCAAAGACTTGCATGTTTGTGCATAACCGGAGCCTTTAGAAGTAGCCCTACAGCTGCAATGGAGGTTCTCCTCGGACTCCTGCCTCTTGATATTTACATAATGTCGGAGGCAAGGAAATCCGCTTACAGACTTACGTGTGTCAACGAATGGCGGAGGGGCTTGCCTGGAGCAGGACATACTGACATAGTTGACATCGCACTCAAAAACTCGGTGTTAGACATGGTGCCAGACGCAATGCACACCGAATACATCTTCAACAGACCCTTCACGGTAACCCTTGGTAACCGAGAAGACTGGGAAGGAAACAGTAAACCGGGATCCTCCAGAGGGACTCTTGTCTGGTACACCGATGGGTCTCTTATGGAGGGTAACTCAGGTTATGGTATTTACAGCTCATCACCAAAGACAAACATTAGTGTAAGTCTTGGCAAGTACTGCACAATTTTTCAAGCAGAGTTACTAGCTATCTCTGCCTGCGCCCATCTGGGATTGTCAAAAGGCTTTCGAGACAGACAAATCCTTATTCTCTCAGACAGTCAAGCAGCATTAAAAGCGCTAGACTCAGTACAAGTCACCTCGAAACTGGTGAAGGACTGCCTCTTTACACTTAAGAAGCTCTCCACAAGGAACATGGTGGAATTGAGATGGGTGCCAGGTCATCGTGGCATCCAAGGTAATGAGATGGCAGATATCCTCGCAAAGAAAGGAGCAGCTACACCCTTTATGGGGCCAGAACCTATGTGCTGTATCAGCCGCAGTATGGCTAAAAGCGCAGTTAACAACTGGGCCAAGGAAAAGCAACGCCAGAGATGGCGCAGGACTCCCGGGCTCACACAAAGTAAACAGCTGATTAAAGAACCCAGTACTTACCTTACGAAGTCATTAATCAAGCTAGACAGGCTACAGCTTAAAAGAGTTGTAGGACTCATCACTGGACATGGCCAGTTCAGGAAACATCTTGCAACAGTGGGAGTCTTCGAAGGAGACCAAAGCTGTCGGCTCTGCGGGCAAGCCGCGGAGTCTGCAAGACATGTCATATTCGATTGCGGGATGCTGGAGCGCAGAAGGAGGGAGCTCTTTGGTATCCAGCAACCGGGAGATGAAGAGGATACGTACCTGGTGGAAAAAATCCTGAACCTCGTTCGAGGTACAGGGTTCTAATCTTCCAGGAACGGTATACAGGGGGTACAATAAGCCAATGGTTGACGTACAGGGAATCCCTCTCGAGTTAGGATTCCACCCCATCTCAAATCAAATCAAATCAAATCAAGGTCAAAGATTTATTATGATACAACCTTTCAATAATCTGTCTGTCTCTGTTTACAGACTACAACAGCGCCCCCCCTCCCTTTGTGTTGACAAACACAGGGGAATTAGAAGACGATTTACAAATATTTTAATATTCGTTGTAGTGTTAGTCTGTACTTAGGCACGCACCTGCAGACCCAACACGGTTTTGTTCTTTGTGTATGGTGTCCATTCCTAATATTAATCTGTTTTTTCACGTTTTCTCTCTCTAGTGTTTATATATGTGAGTCTTAATTATTGTGAGTGATTGTGTTTTTCCTATGTTTATATATTTTTATAATACTCGTCTATGGTTATAATTTATAATGTCGTCTGGTAAAAAGTCCGTGGTTTGGATTTTTTTTAACAAATCAGCTAAAATAAATGATGGTAACCTATTAATATTTATTTAAATATAAATAATAACAATTAAATAATAATTTAATTTACTTTTTGTTAATGTGGAAAAAATGAATATTATTGTTATTTTAAATTGAACTTGTTACCGAATCTAAATCATTATAACTCAAAATCGTAATGTTTAATTAATGTGTAGTGAAAAATCAGCTTAGAAACTAATATAACCAAAGTAGAAACACCGAGCATTTTGTTTGGAATTGACACAACACTAACGAATATCGTTTTCCGAGGATACTCGCACATTACCTCCTCCTTGTTCCTAGTTACGAGGATTTTGTCCGAGTATTTTAATACGAAACCGAGGATTTTAATACTCGGACTCACACATCACTAGTAACAGGGGATATACTGAATTTGATCCAATGTTTAAAGTGAAACAGGGAATATTAGACAAGGGAAAGAAAGGAGGAATGCGATTGGTTGAAATAGATTGGATATAAAAATTAACATTAAAAAAATGTAATTTAAGCTGAATTAATAAACAAAATAATATCATAAAGTAATAAATAAATATATATATTTAAATTGTGTAATAGTGTTAAACATGAAAAAAATTATAGACAATTTAGGAAATTGGTTGAATTTTAATCAAAATAAAATTTTTCTGTAGGGCAACTCTGCTGCATCAAACTTTAAAGTTTGAAGTCTTTTGGATTAGGTAATGCAAGACAAAAATGTCGGTCAGATTACTACGCTAAAGTATACAAAATGCTCTAAATGTGTTGAAACACAATATAAAAATTCCACACCATCACAATTCTAGCTGGAATGTAAAAAAAAAAACTTCATTAAATAAACAATAATTGCACTTATTACATAACCAATAATAGAACCAAAATATGTAAAACTAAGTTCACTTATACTGCTTATTTACCATTAAAGCTGATATTTCCTTCTGAAAACTATCACCAGCTTCCAGTACATTTGCTGTAGCATCTAAAGGTACGTCTCCTTTAACATCTAAAGGTGAAGTCCTGCGTTTAGAAAATAAAATTATAGCATTAAGCATTGTATGAAAAATGAGTCAATGGTAGAGTAATGATATCAGTATTTGCCGAATTACAAACTTGTTGATATACACTTCCTTCATATAGTGATTAACTTCAATTTATTTATATTTTATCTAAATAAATGTTGAGGATGTGACCAAAGCAAATGCATGAGACCTTTTTTTTTTGGTTTGTTTGGTTAATATTTTTATTTTATGGCCATTATAATAAAGGAGAAACTTAATACAGAAAAAAAACCCTGTGAAACTTCAGTGGTTTACAAGTCTGAACTGTAACGAGATAAGTGTGTTACTCTTTCAACTGTCTCACATGGCTTCATGGTAATTGTTTACAATTACTTTGTCACCTCTAACTTTTTTAGTATGAAGACATTTGACATATTTATGTTTGTAAATAAAGGAATAACATTTATTATGCTATATATATATATATATATATATATATATATATATATATATATATATACCACCTGGCCAAACCTTTCGTAGGTAAACGGATTGAAATCGGAACACAACGCCATTAGAACTGACTGCAAAGGACCGCTTCATATCACAGCATTGATAAGACTTTGACCCTGTGTAACTGGTATTTTCTAGTAGTTCCGGGCCTTCAAACATGTTTATCTGTCGTTTGTAGTAGTCCATTGTTGATAACATATCTAAATACTAAAGAAGTTAGAGGTGACAAAGTAATTGTAAACAATTACCGGCTTCACTATCCAAGACTGTAATCTAGATTCTTAGAAGTGAAGTTGCTGCTTTAAATTACAGCTTAATAATATATTAGAACAGTGTAAGAGTAAAGCAGAAAATATCCAAAAACATTCTATCTGCTTATTGATTCTGAACATCATTTTTTAGGATTTGTTTTGAATAATGATATAAATATAGCCACAAAATAATCTAATAAAATTATAGCAACTGATCGACTAAAACATATTTTAGAATTGTAAGTGTACAATGAGACAAAATATTTGTTTGAATCGTAAAAATGGAAAGTTATTTAGGATTACTATATACTATTAACATCGTGTTCATATAGGTATACTTTAAAATTATAAACAAAACAAATATTTTATAACATCTCAATAATAATGAAAATGTTTTGTTTTATTCCAGTTTCCCCCGTTATATTTCTTTATTATTCTCAATATTTTGATATTATTTATAAATTTTTTTAAAATGGAAACATAAGATACAAATACTGCTTTTTATAAATAGATTTTTATAAAATTCAAGTTTGAATTTATCTAATTTTGTTTTAAGCTTGAAACTAGTTAAATCCATTTTAAAACTTTAAAATGTTGCTGATGACTAAAAATCAAAATTTGATATAAAGATGATTCGACATAGGAAGATATCCAGAAAATAGAAAGGAGGCTTTACGATTGATATAGCTACACAGAAATACAGTACTAAGTATTATATTACATCTGGTTCAGATAATCCATTCTTAAATTGCATATTTTCTAACTTTTAATTTGGTCAATGATTACTTCTATTAAACAAATTATATCAAAAATTGTTTTACCTACTATTTAAAAACCTGATATATTTACTAACCATAACATTTCTCTGCTAATCTCATCCCCAATTTCATTTTCATCTTCAAGAACTGGAAACGGGATATCGTCATTGGTAACTGGAATAAATGATATATTAAGTTATAAAAAAAAGAGAGACAGTTAGTTATAAAGTAATTAACTTTCACAAAATATTATATTTCTTTAAATTCTCATTATATACTATATAATATGTTTATGTGTTTTACACTTTTGCCATCAGCTACCACTTCCAAAAGTGACCAGTCAACGTTAATAGAAATTACTATTTTACAAAGCTGATATGTATTAATATTTTACAAAGTTAGGCTAATACAAATTCGTAATAACTTGAAAGGTCATTTGTATTGTCTTTGTATAATAGGCATTCATATTAACTTTATAAAATAGTTATTCGTAGTTACTTTTTAAAAGTAATTCATGTAACTTTGTAAAATAGTCATACACATTAGCTTTGTAAAATAGTAATTTCTATTAAATTTATAAAAATCATTTGTATTAACGTTGTAAAATAGTAATTTGTCTACATTACAACTTCGTAATGCAAAATAGTAATGTAGCCAAAATGATATTAAATGTGTTGACACCTTATAAAACTATAACTATAACTGTTATATAGTTATAACTATAACTGTAGTTATAGTTTGGTTGGTGTAGCTCGTGTATCACTGAAGAGGACGACCTTGTCGTTGAAACGCGTCTGATACTTAGGCGTATTTTTTTTAATGAGAATTGTGTTCTGTGTGTTTGTTATACTGTAAGGTTTAGTATGTTTAGACAAACTTTCTTCTTACACATGTTTTATACATTTCACAAAACATATTATTTTTTAAATTTTTTATGAGGACGACCAGTCTTTTCATCACACAGTCACATTTAAAAGCTAATTTTTCACTTTTTGGGTGAGTAGTATTAATAACTCACATTTTAATTTGCAGAATTTTAAGATTGAATTTTACTATTCTCACATCTTACTTCTCTACTCAACATGACTAGATTGAATGACTGATGAAGAAGGAAGTGCTTTGACAATAATTTTTGTGTACATGTGGTTTTTTCTGGCAGTTTCTGGTGAATTGTTCTATGAAGTTCTAGAACAATAATTAGATCAGAACCAATTTGTGCCGGTTAAAGCAGCCAAGTAGTGAACTAGCTTCGAGCCAGAAATCTGATACAAAATTTGTTTAATATGAGAACGCTTTCTCAATTTAGTTGTTCAGAAGTTAATAAAATTTATTATTTAAAAGAATTTTTTTCAAAATTCTACACTGAAACGTTTTCACCTTTCGACAAGGATCAAACCAGGACCTTTTGCACACAAGGTGAGAGCTATAACTAGAACTCAGCATCAAAAAACATAAGTAGGCTATTATGAACTCCATTAAAACCGGGTATTAAGTAAACATTTTCAAATTTTTTGAGAACTCTTTAAATACCAAGATAATTAAGAAAAGAACATACTAATGGCTTGGGCATGTGTAGAGAATGATGGAAGACTAGATGCCCAGAAGAATACTTCACTACACAAGAAGAAAAAGCAGATCAAGACATTGATGAATGGATAATGAAGGACTTAGAGCTATGGAAATTAAAAGATGGAGGAGATGAGTTGTGGAGAGAGAACATTTTTAGAAGAAAAAAATGTGCAGTCATTCAGGCTGACTATTATAAAAATATTTTGTGAAATAACATTTCCTCGTTATATTTTATCTAAACCTAACCCTATCTAAAATAAGTCATTCTGTAGGTCACCCATCCCATATTTCGTAAAAAATCTGAGTTAAATGAATAATTAATTCTTTAAATAATGTATTAAAAAAATGCTACTGTCTGATATTTTCCGAAAATGAGGTAAAAATGTTCCAAAAGACCCAAAATAGCTAGTCATAAAAAAATAAATTATCAAAATTTTTGTATTTTTATTTTTTTTTAGCCCTGGGTTGGTATAATGGTTTGTGCTCTTACTTTTTGTAAAAGGGGATCCAATATAAATTTTCATACACCCTTTAAAAGTTACAGTGTTTACCCAACAATGCAAGGTAAAGTACGGAGCCAAGAACGATATAAATTCTAGTTCCAAAAGCTTACCAATATTCCAAGATTATGAAAAAGATAATTAAGATTTGTGAGTAAATTGAAAAAAAAAAAAACTGAAATAAACCACATAGTTAATTTACTGTCAACAGTAATTTTCTTTATATGCAGCTTAGCACAGTGATTTAGGTTGCAAGTCTTCACATTGTTTAAGTAGATTTTTAATATTCAATTTGAAAGGTAAGGTGGCATTATTGGTTAATTTTTTACTTGTTGTTTTTCTTCACACCATGAAGGTCCCTGGATCACTAATTTCAACTAAATAAATAAAAGGGAGGGGGTGATACAGTCTACAGTTTTAGGGGATTCACGATGTTGGACCTAACTAGCACTGTTCTATCGTTTTTGTGTTAACTTGTTGTATTGTATGTGTTTTCGTGTGTTAACATTTCCTTTTATTTAATAACTAATGCTATCAATATTATTCTACATTGTTCCACCCAAACCAAAAATTCCCTTGTAATGTGGCCTTACTGAGCAGACATAAACTGAGCAAAGTCTTTAGCTTTGTCACTGGACACGGAGCATTCAAGAAATATTTAAACACCATTCCATGATAATTGGAATGTAGGCTTTGTAACAAATAAATTACACATAAAAAGGAGAACTGTTACTTTTAAAATGTGAAGTAGTGACGCAAAAGAGATTACTCATTTTTAGTCGGTCTTTTACTTCAGAAAATGAAGATGATCTAACAAAGGAAGTTCTGTGCCTTACAAAGGATATAGAGCTACACAACTGGATAAGAGCATAGACATACAAAAGTTGGATAAGTAAAAAAGTTGGGTTATAAAAAGGACTTTCAGTAAAAAAAGGTGGGTTTATAATAAAGACTTACAAAAAAAGTTAGCTGGGGAGTAAAATTTGCTTTCTAAATAAAAATTTTAAAAACAATATCAGTAGAGTTATGATATTCACAAAATAAGCTGAATAATGGTTACATTTGAAACCGTGGAATAATTTAACAAGTGTAGATCATGTTGATGGAAAAAAATAAAGTATTTATTACTAATTGTATTAAATATTAATTGTTTATGTAGTTTTAGTTTTCACCTTGGTCAGTAAGGTTCTCAGACGTTTCATAATATTTCTCTATCCTTTGTATTCCAGTCGAACAGTCTTCAGTCCAAACTTCTATTTCCTCCTTACACATGACTAGAGGCTCTGTTTGAGGTTCATGCAGTCTACTATTTTCTACCTAGAATAAAATGAGCTCTGTTATTAATTCTTTAAGGATTAGATAACCAAAAAAACATATTAATTATATGGCCACCGCATGACTTTATAATTACTTCCATAAGAAATTTAAGTTAAATTCAAACTCAGTGTCTCATGAACACAATATACCAGGTGTCTCACACAGAGGTCGCTATTTTTGAATTAATATGTCAGACATATGGAACACTCTACAAACTTGACACTTTATAGTTATGTAAAAGATTACCCTCGAATTTCACTTTTTTTTTATGGTCAAACAAAATAAAATGGTGGAATAACAAAAAGAACATTAATCTTCTGGATATAACTACTTCCTCCCACAATGCACTTGAAATGTGCAGTGCCATCTATTGAATCATGATCAGCTGTTGTTTTGTTAACAGACAACAATGAAACAAATTGGTAGTTGTGTGATATCTAACCTCAAAACAATCAATATTTCAATTGAACAAATCATTAAATGTTGTTCTTGAACTATTGCTTTTGAAAATAAATACAAGGTGTTTGACAAAGATACCGAGTGGTACGGAGGAATTGATTTCTCAGATGAATCTACAGTTTACCGAACAGTATTTGTAAACAGACATAATTTAATTATTATAACACATAAAATCCACATATCTTACACAAAGAAGGCTTGAAATCAAAGGGTATAACAGTTTGGGCTGCTGTCACCTAGGATGATGTTTTATTGTATGACATATCCCATCAGACACAGATTGGAGACAGATACATATCAATATTAACTGATCACATAGTTCTTCATTTCACTCAGCCGGCACATTTTTTCCCAACAGGATGAAGCTCCTCCTCATTATACTAATGTGGGCAAAACAGTTTTAGATCGAGATCTTTCCAACCATTGGTCTCCAGCAACTTCGTGGACTGGTCTTCAAGATCCTCAGACTTGACTGTTTGCGAATTTTTTTCCTATGGGGCTTTTTGAAAGAAAAAAAAAATTTCACCCTATAGCAACAGCTGATGAATTAATGAGGGTGATTGAAGACGAATTACTGTTGATACCTCAGAAATTTTTTAAAAACACTTATGAATCTTTTTTGTTTCGTTGCTATCAGTGCATAGATATTGATGAACATCAATTTGAATAAAGGTCAAATTTAGATCAGTAATATAATATTACTGATTTTTTTCCTTTTAGTTTTGTTTATTAGCTTTTTACACATTTTCATGATATCTGGAAATCAAAAATTTGTAATGGTCATGTAAATAAAATCATTTTGGTGAAACAGTACCATTATTTTGTTATTTCACTATTTTGTTTCTATTGACCATAAAAAAAAGAAACTCAAGGGTATTTTTTTATATATCTATATAACATAAGAGTAAAGTGTCAAGTTTGTAGAGTGTTCCTTATCTCCGACATATTAATTAAAAAATAGCAACCTCTTCGTGGGACACCTCATAGATAGTATAGGTTTCCTCAAACCCAGAACAGAACTATGACTACATATATATACTATGCTATTCACTAAAGCTTAAATTTTTTAATATACTGTATTTAAGATACTTAAAAGATTATAAATAATGATTACATTAAATGGTGTGTTATTGAAATTAAAATCTATTACTTTTTACAGAAAAAAATTAATATTATTTTTATAGGTTAAAAAGTGTAATATCGAAAACCATTTAAACTTTATATCAAAATTTTAGCACCATTACAATAATTTCTTTACTTCATAATTGGAAAGTAAAAATAAAATTCTTTTTAATTTAGAAAAGTTTTGAATACAACTGTTTTAGTATAGACTATATATATAATAGTATATAGGTATATAATCAAAATTAGTCAAATTCATTTTAATGCCAACTGCATGCAAAATAATTGAAATAAGTATTAAAAATATTGTAGCATTCTTATAGTTTATTAAATAAATTGTTCTTAAATAAAAATTTTTGTTAATTTTAACGTTTTCTAATTCAAACTCTGTACTCAAATTAGTTCTGTTATCAGCATTATCGGCTGCACTGTCAGTCTGTTCTTATCTATATAATACTGTCTCAAACTGGTTCCTACCTAAATCAAGTGATTGATCCTGATATATTTTAGAACTGTTATAGATTGATTCATTTTATTTGAAGTACTCACATGGACATGAAGGCTAAAGTAATCATCGTGTATATGCATTTCTCTGCAGCCATTTTTCTTTCTTTTACCATAAAAAAAAAGTGTTTTAAATTAAAGTGTTCTTGAAATGTCAGTTAACATGGAAAGAAGAAAAGAAAGTTCTTTCAATTGTGTCGTTCAAAAATGTTTGTTAATCCAGCTTGCCATGTACTATATCCAAATTTTCTAATTATAAGGTAAAGTTATCCTTTTTTCTATTTTTTTTTTTTTTTTTTTTAAGGAAAAAAAAATGAAAAACCTGTTGTATTACAAGATGAGCTAAAACACAATTTTCAAGAAAAACTGTTTTGACTCTATTACATGTACACTACACTACAAAATATACTATATTACAAGTAAAATAGCTCACATTATTGTCTTCAGTCAAAGACAATGGATCCTTATGGCTAAGTGGTGGGCTGCTAATCCTGCACAGAAATTACATTATTAATGATAGACGTGCTATATTAATCATTTATAAATATAACAGTTTTGGGTGTGTATATTTTAAGAAGAATCAGCTTCCCCAAAGTTGGGAGGTGTTTAATCATAAAATAAACTATGTTGACAGGGCCTGGAGCCAAATATCCTCCTGACAACACAGCAGATTGTAATTCCTGTATGAAATATGGGAGTATTTAATAGGGATTTTTCTGTAAGAGCTACAATGAAAGGTATTGCTTCTGGAGGTCTTTTATACAAATGAAAGGCATCGCTGTAAGCAGCAGATGAAGAAAAGTTAGCAAATGATAAGCCCATTTTAGTTAGACTCTTGGGCGATAAAGTTAGTTAAATTCAGGACTAGTGATGGGTTAAAATCAATGTCAATATATCCATTTAGAGGTCTCCTGAGTCTAACAAAGTGGTTTTTGGAATGATTTTTGTCTGTCTAAACTGTAGTATGTGCAATGTTCTACAACCCAAATGCGGAGATCAATCTTAATACAATTTAACTTATCTCTGGACGTTTTCCACCATTTTTTTTTTTATAACTCAAAATATGTTACCACAAGAAAAAAAACATAAAATTACGATTTTCTCAGAATCGGCTCTACATATTTAGTAAAAATTTTACTGAAATGAAAATGTGAAGATTAATAACTCAAACCTGTGTGTAAAGTCATAAATAAAAACATATTGCGGTTTGGGAATAACTGGCAAAAAAAAAAAAAAAAAAAGAACCATGGCAACTGCCATTAAGAGGTTGATTTTAATCTAATAGAACTTGTCCATAGGACATGTTTATGGCGCAAGCAGAGAAATTTTTGCCCTAATTTAAATATATAAATATTTTTATATATGGATCGATGTTTCATTTGATAGACAACTTACTGAAATGACATTTTTTTGACAATTAGTTTTAGTCGGTTTTTACATGATATTGTGAAGGGATAAAGTGGGAAAGTTTGTGGAATGTTTTCACAGCATTAATTTTGGAATAATGTCTTACCTAATGATCCTACGATATCTGACAATAGATCATGTGTTATTTCAAAATTATTATCACTGTGTTTTGAGATATAGGGGCTTTATTTTATGTCCTTCTCTTACTATTTTTATAAGGCGATGTTGACCGAGAGGTTTTTGCAAAAAAAAGAGAAAAAAAGTACAATAAAAATTAAAAGAATTGTTTTGTTAAAAAAAACAATTTTTTTTTCACATAACATAAAAATTTGAAACAAAATCTGCAATAGTAGCAGAAATTTTAGTCACATTGCAATTAAATGACACATAAGCTTTGATTATTTGTTTAGCAATAAAGGTTTTTTTAAAAAATGTGGCTGTTTGAAATGGTTTTCTTTTTAACTTTTTAGCTTTTAATAGCTCATTTTGTTCAATTTGGAGATCTGAAAATTGAAGAAAGGAAAAAAATCTAAAAATAATAGGTAAACAAAACTTGAATCCCATCACTTCAACTTATCAGTCAGATATGTGCTAGATTTGTTACAGATGCTGTATGAAAAAATGATAGACATAATATTAAAGTATAAGGTGAGAAGAGAGACAAACCAAGTTCTATAAAACTGGGGTTGTGTTTGTGTTGCTATACGAAAGGGAGACCTGGACGAAAAGCTTTAGTCAGAAGAGTAGAATCGAGGCCTCTGAAATTGGGATAAACAAGAATGTAAAACAAAACTGTGCAAAATTATTGCACATACTTTCTCACTTACCCATCCCCAAAACCAAATAAAAACAAACAAAAATTAATTGTCACTAGAAATGTCAGTTCAATAAGTTATCAATCAAAATGAAGAACCATGGAGGTTATCTTTGAAAAATATTTATATATTTAATATGAGGGCCTAAACCTGTATTTGCTTGTACTATAAAACGTCATCGGCAAAAATCGCATTTGATTAAAATTCAGCTTTTAAAGATGGTGGTTGAGGTTAATTTTTATTTTACCAAAATGTGCCTACATACCACATTTTATTAAAATCTGTTCATACGTTTGGGCTGTACATACAACAGACATCATTCTAAAGACTACTTTTTTTAAAAATGACTACTTTTTTAGTGATACATAAAATAAATAAAGGTCACACCATGAACGTCATCGAAGAATATGAGATTTATAAACACCACAAAAGCAATCCAGAAAAAATTTTAAATGAAAAATTGAATTTTGCTTGCAATTGCCTTTATGATCTAATATTTTGCCAACAACATAAAATCAAGGAGACATAAGAAAATCTAGTAGGGCACAAGGTACAATCTGATAAGCATTGAACAGAGCTGCACCTTTATCTTTCCAAATCAGTCTTAGAGGAAATACACCAGAATGAGGTACCTCTCAAGTGTAGAAATGTTGAACAAATTTATTTATTTATGTGACGTGTACGAAAAATGTATGAAAATATGTGTTACAATAAGTGTTGCGTATATATAAGTGTTTGAGTGGACATAGATAGCTGGCCTGATGATGCTGCCTGTGGCAGTGAAACATGTAGCCACATAAAAGGTAAAATACAAATACAGACTACATTTGACAGAAAATAAATAATATATATAAAATAAAAACAACCAATAAAATATTTAATGATGTAATAAAGGCTAAATATAAATTACAGACACCAATACATTATATTGGTTTTACTTCTAAGAATAATAATTGATTAGGTACTCACATTTACAGATGTCCTGGTCCATTAGTAACTTTGGGAGTAAAAGGAAAGGATAGAGAAAGTAAAATTTCATTCACACAATACATGTACCTGGGGAAAAAAGGAAATTAACAATCTGTAAACTGTAAGAAAATAAGATGTCTCATTTACGTCAGGTCTGTTATACTTGTTACTGGAAGCAGATTGATACTACATCTATATAATTTTAATAAATATACAGCGCAACAACATTCTTAAAATTAAATATTTTATTTTAATTACTAAACATGTACACAACTCACCACATCATTGTTTCTTCTTCTTCTATCAAGTTTTCTTCCAAACTCTCCTCCTCTGAAATTATAATATAAATAGACCACTGAATAAAGATTTTTACTGGAAAAAAATCCTCCACACAGAAAATTTGGTGAAAAATTATGTTTTGGGGTTACTTCAGTGAGTAAAAAAAACTGGACACTCTAGCTCACCGCTGGGCCCTCTTGGGGAGGGGGGGGGTTTAAAAGGTAGGACAAAACTTTTTTTGTAAATATCTCAAAAACTAAGCAAGATATCAAAAAGAGTTTAATACAAAAGTTGTAGCTGACTAAATTTTCTATCAAAATGGACCTTAGTAATTGTTTCGTCAGACGTACTGAGACAGAAATATGAGTATTCAAAGTTGAATTTTTTTTTGCAATTGTTAGTATAAACCATTTAAACAGAAAAAAACTTGCATTTTTTTGAATTTAGGCAAATTTTTGTATAGTAAAAAGCGCCAAATATAGATATCTAAATGTTTGTACATGTAACACCAAGTATTTGGATATACATTTCTGCTTGTATATAGTACATAAAGTACAGTATATGTGCACATATATACACATATACTACAACTACAAAAATGTGCATTTACACATTTACATGTGTATACTGACTAATCCATGCATATAGATGTGCATTTTTGGATTTATATATATATATATATATATATATATATATGCACATTTTTGTAGTTATAGTGTGTGTGTGTGTGTGTGTGTGTGTGTGTGTGTGTGTGTGTGTGTGTGTATGTGTGCATATACTGTACATGCAAAAAAAATAAATCCAAATATCTTGGTATTACATTCTTGTACAAACACAAATAGGATCAGCTGACTACATTGTTAACTACAATCAACTATTGGAAATAAAACTTCATTTGCTACTCATTGTTATTAAATATGCCGAAATTAAATAATGTATTCATGTTTTATAGACATATGAAAGTGTACACTTCTTTTTGAATATTCCTATATTGAAAGGGTAAGTGACAATGAAAGGGAAGGATTTAAAAAAAAATGAGAGGAAACAAGATGATCACCAAGGGTAAGATTTGAGAAATGATAGCAAGAGGGATATGGAAGAGTGGCCAGTTTTAAAATATGATGAAGGATAAAATATAACGACAGAACATAGAGAAAGTAGAAAAAAATAATGTGTAAAGTGTACTAGCAACCAACTTTAATATATGAGTCAAAAACATATGTATATACACACACACACACACATGGATGTGGACGAAGCAAGATCTGAGCAGACTGCAGACAAAGATGATATTTTTTGAGAGGAATAGAAAATGTTACATGAAGGGGTTGATTGAGAAATGAAAATTCCAATGGTTTAAATTATATAATTGTAATGGTTTGGGCACTTACTGAGGATGGAAGGAATTAGAAGCCTAAAAGAGCACTAGAGAGAATAGATGAGGGAAGATTGCCACAAACAAGGTTGAAGTTCAGAAGGATAAGCAGGCTACGGGCATAGTGGGTAGGTGTGAAGAGATCCTTGGAAAAGATTGTGTCAGACCACCCGTCAAGCATTAAAATATCAAAATGATAGCAAATGTCGAAATAAACTATATCAATGAATTAGAACTAATTGATAAACATAACAATAAATGGTCAGATTCTGTTATTTTATCTTTAATATTTAAACAAATTTTTATAACATGTAATTACTTTCAATGTTTTTGTAATATTAAATTAAACAGTAAAGAATAAATTATTCTAACTTAACCTAAAGAAACACAAGCTACTAGCAAAGCCACTAAACTGCAAAGTCTTGGAGTATAATTTTAAATGAGTTTGAACTTTCTTCAAATTTCTGAATAGCATAATCTTACACAAGTAAATGTCCAAACTTAATACAGACTTTCATTCATGATTATTTAATACTGTACCATAGCCATGACCAAAGTTTCTCGTTATGTAAAATATTAACCCTTTCTAAAAATGAAATGCAATTTTCTATAGATTTACACAATTCATACAAGTTAAAAATAATACCAAAAACCTACATAACCAAAGAAAGGTAAAGCCACAACGAGTAAGCAGAAGATAAGAATAAAATAAGATAACGGATAATACGGTACCTAGTTTGAGTGCTGGTAAACAGAGCCTTAACTATGATCTCAACATATTCCCTTAACTTACATATGATGAAAATGATTAATGTTCATAGAAAATTTTAAAATATTTGGAAACAAATTACGAAATCTGACCTAATAAAAATTGTTACTATTGTTATTATTATATTAATAACTACGTCAGAAATCTTCAAATTCTACTTTATATAGCATCATACAAAAAGAAGAATTTAAAAAAAAAATTGTTAAATTTATCTTACCAGTAGAATGATTCGATACTTTAATGCCAAATAGATTATTATAATAATTTGTTAATATTGAAATGATGAAATATGGGACATTCACAATTTAGTTACATAAGAGTAACATTTATTTACGAAGTAAATATAAACCTAAATGAATCAAGTGATATAGAAACAAATTTAATAACAATTCAAGTTTTGTTTACATATATTTCAAATGTTAAAAATGGGTTTATTTGTTCTATATTTGGGTTCAATGGGGAAACATACCATACCTTCTAAAAACACTTGTAATCCAACAGGTTTTAAAGTTTACCGAAAAGTTATGCTGACTCAAGTTCACTATACAGCTGCTAGGAACATGTGTGTTTTTAAGAACATAAGGATTTTTATTGATTGCGAATTATCTTATTACATTTAAGATCTAACTAGTCTCATGGAACATATTTAGCTTTGTTTACGGTTTCATGAATCACAATCAGCCACTTCTGTCTAAACTAAATTCAGAGCCAAACATCAAAAAGAACCACCTTTATGCATGGTACAATCTTTTCCTTAAAACTAGATGTGTAGCAAACAAAGAGTGACGTTAAAGTTATACTCATGTTATGTCAGTCCTACTTCTATTATACCCCAAAAGAAATCAACTAAATGTGCCAACTTAAAGCTGAACATTCCGTAAATGAAGATGTGGAACATTTTAAAGAAACATCTGATTTAAGCCTTGGAGATTACAGTTGTTAGAAGCTTTAAATGAAATCATTTTGTATTGTATTGAAATGATTGATAGATTAGATGATAATTACATTTAAAAAAATAATAAGATTGTATTTAGTGATAAGGCTACCTTCCATCTCAGTGGGAAGGTGAATATGACAATATGGGGTGCTGTAAATACATGTTAAGTAGTAACAGATTCATCAAAGTTAATAGTGTATTGCGCTCTAGGCATGTTAAATTGTTTGGTATCAATACTGAAAAACTATCTACAGTAATGCCAAAATTACAGCAAGATATGAAAAGGGACTTTCTATATATCTCCATGAATTTAACTTCTTTATATCAAATGCATTATGGCAGTTTGGAGGGATATGATGAAATAATAGTCTAGACTTCATGATCTCCTGATATGAATCCCTTGGATCTTTGTGTAGGCCTACGTTAAAGAAGAGATTTTTGTTATTTCCCTCAAGTCTAAACGATCTGAGATTTCAAATAACAGAACTAGTTGTGAACATAGACAGATCACACTCAAGACAAACTCATATACATTTGTGCTATGTAACATGTCTGCAAACAAAACAAATTTGTATTGAAGTTTTTGTTCTATCACTCAATTCATTATTGTTACACTTCATAAATGATACTTTTGTATAATTAATATTTTAATGCTTTGTATATTAACTGTATTTACATCATTGTGAAAAGGAGAATTAATTCATATTTTATTTTACATAAGCCCCTACCAAAATATTTTTTTGACGATCTTTGGTGTTTGGGTTGTCGCAATAGCAACGTTGGAATAGCGGTGGGTTTCAGCTTAGTTGTGCCTGGTAGCCACATACAGCTCTCAAAATGTATCTACACATATTAAAACAAGCATTATATTAATTATACTTAGACTCCTAAGAGTGTTATAAAAATAAAATATTTTAAATAATATTAATGTTTAAAATTTAAAAACAAAATATGTCTAAGCTATATAAAACATGCATATATATCACATATGTCAATTTCAAAGTGATAAACATTTTTACTCACCAATAAATGTTACTATTCTTATAAAGAGAGATATGTAGTAAAATAATGAAAAAATAAATAAAATTGGAGCGCTACAGTAAACAATTACCATGTGAAACATATGAAGTGTCTTAATTATAATATACTATCTCTATAGAAATGTTTAATAACCTTCCCTTTAGAAGACATTAAATATTCTTAAAGCTGTTTTAACTATAGCTGATAGGTAAACAGTTAATTTTATTATCTATAGAAATATTTTCTTATGAATACTGTTATGTTATTGTGATCATTTAAATAATGATAATCTCATTACATTTATATAAATGTTTAAAAGATAAATATTATTTTAATCTATTCTATTCTAAATTAATATAATCAGTCATTATATAATAGGCAGAATAATTTTTTAAATGTCCCTCATTAGTGTCTTTGACTGATTGGATTTTAAATTCATACTAAAACTACTATTATATATATATATATATATATATGTGTGTGTGTGTGTGTGTGTGTGTGTGTGTGTGTGTTTTGCTTCAAGATCCCATCCCCAAAGCATGTACACACCAGTTGTTATAATATGAATATAAAACATGACCTGCTCTACACATCAATCAAGTAACATTTTTAAAAAGAACCCTTTAACATTAATTTTATTATAGAACAAGCATTTCTTTCAGACACTGAATTCTCTGTTTGAAGTTATTTGTTAATGATGGAAGTTCAATTTTATTATTATACATTTTTCGGACATTTGCCATTATTTGTGTGTTAGAAATCAAAACACGACGTTTCGGGAATAAGAATCAAATCCCGTTATCAAGTGACTAAAAACTAAAGAAACATGAAACTAGAAACTAAGCTTATGTAAGAAGTAAAATTAAAATAAATCTTTAGTTTTTAGTAACTTGATAATGAGAATTGATTCTTATTCCCGAAACGTCGTGTTTTGATTTCTAACACACAAATGATGGCAAATGTGCGAAAAATGTATAATAATAAGACACTGAATACTACATTGCGTACCATTAATACTAACTTATTCCATCTATTAGGAACAAAGAAAAATATCCGTGCCTTGCATATGACATATGAATGAAGTCTGGGCGGGTGTCATTTTAGTCACTTACTTGCCTACTACAATTATAATTATGCAGCTGATATTTTCAGTTCAAATATAAGATATAGGCTAACTGAGATAATACATTTTCTTTTGTTTTTATCTTGGTTGATTTTGATTTCATAGGACTTATTTGAACATTTACAGAGGCCGAAATCTTTCTTACCTGACACAAACATGATCTATCACCAGGAAACCATGCAGCTCGATTAACTTGGGCAGCCCATATTGCCCGTCTCTCTTTGTTTCGTGGAAATGATTTCATCAAAAATCCTTTCTCTCTTCTATTAGAACATCCTACTGCAGCACATGATGGCATTTTATAAAAGTATATCTATGATGGAGCAAATAAAATAAAATGAATTAGCTTACCTATAATTTGTAACTGATCAAAACTAAATGTATAATATTAATCATTTAGAATAAGCAAAATTTGTGGAAAGTTCAATCATAAAATACAAAAAGCAACAGACATTTAAAAAAATACACTATTACCAATTTTATTATATTTCAATAACTAAGACATAATCCTAAGTAGTTTACAAGTACTATACTAAAGCAATATCAAAGTTTGTATAGCCTACTTGTAAACAACTGAAAACGATAACTTGTTAGTCTTCGAATCGTTATCTTCTTGATAATTAAATATTTGTTGTGAAAATTTGTGTTTCTTTCATTTTGCCTGCACAATTTATATGTAACATTGACCTTACCAACTAGCTCAGTTTATCCACTACCTTATCGGTTAAAAAACCCGGCATTGTGATTATATACCATAAGAGTCACACTAGTTATGAAAAATGAATATTCTTAAAAATTACATCTCTAAAGTAATGAACTGCTTTGTTTTTAATAGAATATATATTTTTCATGACTAATTATATAGAGAATCAAAAAATTGTAGGCCTACTTATCAAACCATGTTAGGTAAACCTCGTAATTATTAAAATATGATAAAACCTTTAGTCAACCTCCAGGCTTTATAGTAACTTTACTTTTAAAGAGTTTTATAATTGAGAATATACAAAGTAGACAGTACAACAGTATTACTTACAAAATATTACCTTGAAGGAGATTTTTAGGCTATTTAATTATGAAGGTACACGATTATTAATTTTCATTTTGATATGAGTTCAAATATATTTTTGGTTAAAACAGTGAAAGAATAGGCTAGTTTTAAAGTTGGCACCTTCATATGTAGGTTGTATGAAATAAAATCTAAAAACTTAGGTTTAATTAGGCCTATAAATATAGTAATTTAAGTGGTTAGGGTGATCAATGTTTACTTAAGGGTAAGACCTTTTCCAAGTTCTTCTATTCGGTGGTTGGGTTATTTAATAAGGAATTCAGTGAGTATTAGATTCAGTGAGAGGTGAAGTTTAGTTTTATCATGTAGATATGTTTCATATTTATCCAAGACATCCTTAGGGGGTCCCTATAGTGACTAGCCTACAAGCATGACAGTTCTGAGGGATCTTAGCTGATCTACACCCTTTATTATGTAGTCTTGGGTTTATAACCCTATCTCATCTTTCTCAGATCTCTCTTAACCAACTCTTATTATTTTCTGACCCTGACACTATTTGAGTATTTGAGGGCTAGGGCTTTTTTATTTATATTCTTTTCTACATTAAGGTCCTTCGATGACAAAGGTCTGTTAAACAACGAAAAAAAAAAGATCAGACATTTAATTTTCTGTTTTTCCTTTGTGAAGAGTTTCTATATTGTTATTAATAAATAATGTGATATGTGATGTGTTCAGCTTGATGATCCCACCAATGGGTGGTAAAAAAAGGGTCACCAACACAAATCAAATGAAATCTACTATCCTATCAAAATAACAGGAAGTCATAAGGCATACAAAAAAAAATATATATATATTTAGGTTTATTATAGGCTATTATATTTTAACTACCATAATTCAATGACATGAGTAAAAATCTATTAAATATGGCCACCACTTAAAAGAGTGCATTTTAATTTTCAGAACTTATATCTTATATAAGCTTCTATGGGGGAACATATGAATTTAAATAGAATCCCTATACATAAAATTAGTGACCATTTTATTATCACAATCATATTTACATAAAGACAAGTTAAAAGTAACTTTTTGAGATCCTATAGATCATGAAAATATGTAAAATAATAATAGTCACATTATTGCTTTTTTAGTATCAGTTTTATGGCTATCAGTAATCACTTAACAAAACTTGGTACGAGCCAATATACAAAAGACAAGATTTAGATCAGCAATATATTACATTTCTTAGATGATCATAACAAAATTTTAATTGTATAATTCCAGGTTGACAAACTCGACATTTCCTTGTTATTAAGGTTTAAGTACGCCTAAGTCTTCTACTTTAATAAATAAATTACGACATTTGATGCTAGTGGTTTACCAAACTTCTAATTAAATGTTGATATTGTACTTACTTTAAGTGCCGTTTCGTATTTGAAGAAACTTCGTTATCAGCGAAGCATCATTAAAGCTGAAGGTTATGTTACAAAGGTAAATAACAAATAATAATGTTATCATGACATTCATCTTTCACGGTTCTCTTGATCACGTATTGGTAACAAACCATTTTACTAATTAATTTGTACAATCTTATTGCATGATTTGTATCTTCTAGGAGACAAAGGACGTAATGTGTATTATAACCTAAATAATAATATACAAGTTAATCATTTCGCGATTAAGTTGGTTAACCTAATTTCCATTTCATTTGATTTGATGGTATAGGTTTTGGTGATTTATCAGCTGTTATAAATTTGTGAAGTTCATAGGAACCTTGACAACAAATTTAAATTAGTTTGTATTGAAGAAAACAGTTGTATTTCTGTTAAATTACAAATTTCCTTCTAAAAGTTGAAAGATAGTTGTATTACATCATTTTTCTGAAAAATTAGTTTTCTAACGAACAATTTGACGTCAAACACTCTAATTCCAAACAATTTACACATAGAATTTAGTAATCTAATTAATACTATATTAAGGAATCTCATAATCAACCAATCAAATTGGCGGACTTTACCATTTATGCCAGAAGTTTGTGCAGTTCTTAAAGACGATATAGTATCTACCGCATCTACGACAAGTGAGAAATATGGAATTAAATTTAAAATTGAAATAGATTCAAAATGGAGGGAAGTTTAGATAACTGTCAAAATACCGTGTTCAAATAGTTTTTCAATTGTGAAGGATATTTTTCTTAATATATCATTGATATTGACATTTATTAAGATTAAGCAGGATAATTCACAAGTTTAGGTAGTATAATTTGATTAATATTTGTTTGTTTTAAGTTGACCATGCCACTATTCTATGTCGGGGTTTTTGATTATTTTATCTAACCTTTATATTGCAGGTGGTAAACTAACTTAGAACTCAAATAGGTTTTTGTGACTTTTACAAGTTACTGTAACTGCTGAATTTTTTTTTTTTTTTAGTTTCATGTTAAGGAAGAAATATTTTTGATAGATTTCTTAGGAACTGACATTAAAAGATAAGCTAAGTATTTGAACAGAAAAAAATCAAGGGTAGACCACATTGATTGTAGGCTATGCTGAAAGTGTCATGTCGACCCAGAATAAACCAACTTTAACAAAGTTATTCGATAATGATGGAGTGTTCATATTATTAATATTGTTTAACAGGACATTTGCCATCATTTGCGTGTATGAAAATTAATTCATGGCTTTTCAAGAGTATAAATCAACTCTTGCTATTCTTTGTATAGTGAAGGCCTGTGTGTTTTGGTTTTATCTGATCATGTTTGTATTTAGTCATAGCTTTGACTGCCCAGGCCTAGTGTTAGGCTTGAGTTTTGTTCTTAGCTTATAGATTTAGTTTTAGTTTCCAACATGGCCTTAGGCTACTTATGTACTGATTAAACCATGTTGATAATATATTTTTAACAGTTATGCTACCTTAATTAGAAAGTAAGGTCGGAATTGTTTACAAAGAAAGTTAGCCTAACTTACTGCTTTTTGTTATGTAAATTTGTAAAAAAAAGAAATTGTGGGTTATTTCCCAAACAATCACCTATCCAAGTACTAACCACGCTCGATGTTGCTTGATTTCGGTGACATATAAATGCATTGAATTCTGTAGTTTTGAAATTGCAATTTATCGGTGAAGAAATTAGTTCCGCAATGAAACCTCATTTTATTATTAAGAAATAAGGTTTATAGAATATGTTAAAAAAATAATTGCAAAAAAGCAGTAAATTTTTTGTAAACAATTATAAGTAAGGTCTCTGGTCGATTTGAGCCTACTATTCACACCTTTATAATAGGTCTAATGTAGCTTTACTTTTTTTTGACTATTATTCCTCAGAAATTTTTAAATGAACTCATTAATGGTACTAGCCTCACATTCTCATTAAAGTATTTTTATAAATATTTAATCTAGGCCTAATTAATTATTTCTAACTATTGGAACGTCTTTGCAATTTAAAAATCATTCTCTTATTCATATTCCCCAAAGTCTCATCATTAGTTCATTGGTTACAGCTAAATTAATTCCTTCTATCATTCTAAATAACTCGCAGACTGAGGATTTCTTTATTTGATTTTCACAACCGATACATTTCATTAAATTCTGAAATGGTGAGTGAGACGACCTGGTTTAACTGATGGAATGAGCCTTAAATAAAATCTTGGTTGTTGGTAAACTGGTAAAAGTTGCATACAAAAAGTATTTATTAAATCTAAACACAATATCGTAATAATTTCCAAAGTTATAATGTTTCTTTTAAAATTCTCTCAAAATGACGACCAGAATAAAAAAAATGAAGCATTTTCAGACATGTATTTACATTTTATCTTTAAATGGTCTATGGAACATTCTGACAACATATTGGTTAACATTTAATAAACACTATATTTTTACTGATTTTAGTGATCAAAAGATTTTGGCCTATACCCTTTTTTTCAGTTACGTAATATAATTGTGTAGGCCACATCATTTTTAAGATAACAAATGACCTATAAATTCTGTCTACAATAAAATCACCAAGTCAATTTATTACCCGGTAGATCTTTAATAAATAATAATAATTAGAGTTAATAAGATAATTTTAAGAGTTAATAAGATAATTTTTTTTTAAAGAGTTGGTATTAAAAAGTGAGCAACGAATCAAGTGAGTACACCATTGATTGGGGATGAGTTACATTGTATTCTACTAAGACATTAGTTCACATATTTGTTTTAAGGCTCTCTGGATCTAACCACCATCTTTGATTATGTGTGGCATGCCATATAGTCATCTTCTTAATTAGTTTTTTAACAATATTTTTACAGTAGTTTAAATTAAAATTTAGGAGATTTGATATATTGAAGATATTGAAAAACTGACACGAACACCATACTTTGAATTTAGTTATCTTTTAAATTATATTACTTCTAAGAAGTTCTGTTAATTTATGGTGAAAAAGTCTGTTTTATAGTGGAAGGAAGCATAATATATATTGAATTTTTACATGTAGTTGGATGGGAGAGAGAGAGCTAGGGAGAAATCACAGTGTAATTTTTGTTCACTCTTGTTGAGCATTAAAAGTATCATTGTTATTATTAATGTCTACTATTAATAAACACATGAATTTGTGATTTTTTAAATTCTAAACCTTGTGTTTTATATTACAGTTAAAAATGGTTCGTTATTTAGTATTAAAAAATTATTACGAGTTGGACAAAACCATCGGGTCTGGTGGATTTGCTAAAGTAAAACTTGCATGTCATCTATTAACTGGAGAAAAAGTAGCCATTAAAATAATGGATAAAATGTGTCTTGGGGTAAGTACATTTCAATTATTTATTAATAAGGTTAAGTTATACTAGGCTAACGGTTTTGTGTAATATTAAGTAACAATGTTATAGAGCCTTTTATTATTACATGATTAACATAGTTTTTAATAAAATTAGATTTTTTAATGTTGTTCAAACTCTTACTTATTATGTTCATTATATTAATTAGGATGGGAAACCACTATAACCGAGAAAATATTTGATATTTAATCAGAGATACAGATAGTGCAAACATGGAATGCCCCAGAATCACACTTACAAGGTATTTTCAAAAAACGGGAATTTTTGTTTTTAGAAAGAATTTTATTTATTCGTCTACATCAATGTTATCCCCTTCAAAGTAGCCTAGTCTCCATTAGATATTATACACTTATGCCAGCGCTTCTTTCAATTCCCGAAACACTTTTGAAACGCAATCTTTGGGATAGCTTTTAACTCTCTCAGTGATGCGCTTTTAATCTCATCTATGCTTGCAAAATGACAGCCCTTCAAGGTTATCAGGGGCATCATTACAGTGTTATTCTTGTTCAATACTAGGAGTGTGTTTGATGTAATAGGTCTCTATTTTTTTTATTGGGGTTGTACCACTGAAAGCAAACGCAACAAACGAAGTGTGGGGGCCCCTCTTTTCCACTCCACCCTGGACACATTCCTACCTTGAGGATACTGTAGTACTCCTTATTGATCGTTTGACCTTGTGGCAAGAATTCATGGTAAACTATGCCATTCAAATCGAAGAACACAGTGAGCATAACCTTCACATTCGACCACACTTGTCTGGGTTTTTTCAGTCTTGGCGATCCAGAATGCCTCCACTGGAACGATTGTGCCTTAGTTTCAATGTCATATCCGTAAACCCATGTTTCATCCCCTGTTATAACATGTTTTAGTAGTTCTGCATTGTTGTTGACTTCATTTAACGACTCCTGTGCAACTTCAATTCGTCGCTGTTTCTGTTCAAATTCAACAATTTTGGGGAAAATTTTGCTTTCTCACGTTTCATACACAAAACATCCGAAAAAAATTTCATGGCATGAGCCAATTTATATGCCAACATCATCAGCGATTTCTCTGATTATGATTCGGCGATCGTTCATAATAATTTCTTTCACTTTTTCCATGTTTTCATCAGTTTTTTATGTGCGGGGGTGCCCAGGGCGCTCATCATCTTCAACGTCTTCACGGCCTTCTTGGAAAAGGTTATACCACTCGTAAACCCTTGTTTTAGTCATGGCAGAGTCACCAAAAGCAATATTTAACATTTCTAAAACATTGCTACATTTTATTCCATTTTTATAGCAAAATTTAATGCAAATTCTGTGATCCATTAAAAAAAAGAAAAAAATAGTCGATTGTATCAAAACACATTTAAGCTATTTGACAGCTGATAACAGACTAAACATCCCATATGATTAACAATGTACATATACTTTTCAGACATGTTAACCAACACAACAACGAAAAAATCGCGCAAATCGGAGTAATACAACCCGTGAAGTTACAAAAGTCCTATTATTTTTAAACAAACCTCCTACACATACAGTGTACTTTCCCTATCACGATCAACCCTTTCGGTGCGGAATGAGAGGTTTCAACTACCTTCCATGAAAACTGAATCACTGGCAATCTGGAATAGTGGGTCTCATATATGCTGCTCAGTACTAATTGGTGATGTAATAATTTACACCGAGTCACTATTACTCGTTATCACTCGTATCATTTATATTAGTTTCAATATATGTATATTGTCATGAAAAGTATTAGACCGTCAAACTCGTGAATTATTTTATGGAGTTTATGAAAACTTACTTCTTTAAGTTTTCAGTATCAAGTGATGTTCATGGTATGCCACAGCTGCCAGTGCTATAGGCTCTTAGTTGTCAAGATCTGCTTGATTCTTCCTTGGTACCTCTCTTCTTAAAATGTCTCTTAAGTAATTCCAGTTCTGATCTTACATGCTATGCATGAGGATGAGTCACTTAGGTTAAACCAGAATAAATAGGCCTACTCTCGAGTTACTATATATCCTGCTCTTGCTTTTACACCAAAAGTTGCATTGCAGTGAGAGTTTCCTTAGTAGGTCTACATAGTAGAATCTGCCAACATTTTTATGAATTCATGAAGGTGTTTCCTGTCAATGCAGGTGTCTCTTTTCGGTCCACTCTCTTTAAAGTACTGATCGCATGCTAATCCAGACTCAAAGACTATAAAGAACTCCGAGATCAGACATATATATCTGATCCTGACTACAATCACATTCACACATTATTGTCTTTTATCCAGAAATGGGTTGGAATCTATTGAAGAGCTTTTCTTTAACTGTTACAAAAAGAACCTCAGCTCATTTATCCTCTATGAATAATAATTTTTCTGACTGCGCTAATGTTCAGAAGAGAACAAGAGTTGGTTAAGAGACACTTGATAGGAGAAACGAAAGAGAGGGATCTAACCCAAGACTTCATGAAAAATGTAGATCCAGCAAGAATCCCTCAGGAGTGCTTATAAGCCTACTCTTATAAGTGAATTTTGAGGGTTGAAATATTTTAATGAGTGGCTTTATGGAGAATTTTTAATAACTTTTACATGTTTGGAAATGTGTGCCAATAGTAAAATACTGTATTGTATATAAAACTTAATTATATTTTTTGAATGTGTTTAAAAATATAAAATAAGTTGTTACAGATGTGGATTAGTGTTAATTTAATGTCATTAATTGGAGTTGTGAAAAAAATCATTAAAATTTACCGTCATAAAGGAAAATAAGTTTCACATATATTTTGAAATGATATGCTTCAGAGAAATCTCTTTTGAATTAAGTGGTTTATAATACACATAGTTTAAGGTAAGGGTGGTGTCTCCTCTTTTGCTTTTTTGGGTGACATTCCTAGATTGCACCATCTGTAATTCTCTACATTGAATACTTGTTTTAAATAATTTAACTAGGCTATAATAGAAGTTAGACAGGATTTAAATGTAAAATTGTTATGTAATGAACATTTGTCCAGGATGATTTACCAAGAGTTAAAATGGAATTACAAGCGCTGAAGAATGTATCTCATCATCATATCTGTAAATTGTATCAAGTGATAGAAACACCAACCCATTTCTTCATGGTTATGGAGTATTGTGCGGGAGGGGAACTTTTTGATCATATTGGTAAGCTAGAATTTATTTACTGTTTTAATATAATGCTTAGGTCTAATATACTTCTATTTAGCCTTGGCAATGAATCACTTTAATACTTTTTATTTTAAACAACAATGAATTGTGTACTTTACTTTCTCACGTATAACTAGTACATTTTTTTTTTTCAAAGACTGTGTTCATTTTTATTTTTTCGTTCACAATTACTGAATTTACATTTTTGGTGACGTTTAATTTCGGTTATTTCTTATTTGGTTTTGTGGTGGGGTGAGTGGGGAATTGTATGGAATGCTTTTCCACTTTTTATTTTCAATAGCATTGAAATTTGTAAAAAAATATAATTGTGTATGTATAACAGATTGTAGACTAAGCTTTATAGTATTATCGTCATTTATTTCAATGTATGATAGCAGGTTGCAAAGTCATACTAAATTATTTGAACTGTAGACTTCAGTTTAAAAAATGTTTACATAACTAGTTTTATACTGTAACTACAACGGTGAATCAAATCCATTGAGTAGTTTTTCTGCTCAGGTCACTGGCAAAGTTCTGTTCAGAACACATTTTAAAATTAGCATACTTTGGTCTATTCTCTTCTCACCTAAATTATGGAATTGCTCTGTGGGGTAATTCATCAAAGCAAATGATCCGAAGGGTCTTCAGTTTACAAAAGCAAGCAGTAAGAATTATTGCTCGTCTGGGCCATCGTGATTCTTGCAGGGAAGTATTTAAAAAGCTAGGTATTTTGACCTTTCCCTGTATGTACATTTTTGAAGTAATTTTACATTACAAGTATAAGAGTACTGTGACTCGAAACACTGATGTGCATACATACAATACCCGTCATAAAAATGACTTCCGTGGCAAAAAGCATAGATTAAAAGCTTTCGACAAGCTACCGTCTGAGACTGGAGTCCGTTTCATGAACAAACTCCCTAAAGAGGTTAAAGAAACGATGGAAGTCAGTGTTTTCAAAAACAAATTAAAGCGGTTGCTGAAGTTCAATGCTTTCTACACTGTGGGGGAGTTTCTTGATGCCACATTATAGCCTATTATTATAAAAAATGAGTACCCATGTATAAATTAAATGTACTGGCTAAGGTCATAACAATGGATAGAAGAGAAGAAGTTTGTGGATTTTAAATTTTATGTGTGTGTATTTTGTGTTATCATAATTTTTAAGAATATGAGTTTTATTTAAATTTTGTAATTCTAATGTTAAAATTTGATTTTAATAAGCTGACGTGCCATATAAATATATTATTTATCAAAAACGGATCAATACAGATTGATATAAAATTGAAGTTGAAATAATTATGTACTAGAGTTTACTTGACTTTGAAATTTCTTGACCTAAGCTTAAAGCCACGTGAGAATTTTAAAACTGTATAATTTTTCTTTTATATATATGTATATGTTATTTATTATAAACTGTATGTTGTCTCTATCTTTTAAATGATTTATTGTGTTTGTTGGATTTTGTAACTCATTATGTATAGCTATTGTATTAGCATATCTTATCCATGATTATTGACTTGTCTAAATACAAATGTAAATTTGTCAAACAGACTAATAAAAATTGAATTGAATTGAATTGAGTAATAGGCAATAGGAAAGTAGCGGGCGGTTGTCAATTCTAACAGCTCTCAACATGAGGGTAGCCTGAGTGAGGCTATCAACATTGTACTATGCTAATAGAGTTGGGTAAATAAGTAGTTTTATTATGTTTGCTTAGTTTTTCATGAGTTAAACGATAATTTTTGTTTTAATAATTTAAACATGTTTAGTCTAATTGATAAATATTAATATTTATCCTTATATAAAATATTTATTCTTTGAACATTTTTTGCTTTAACGGTAATTATTATTTCCCCCTTTAATAATAGTAATAACCCAGTAGAGAAATGAATATTAATCAATTGTTTAATACTACGTCCAAAAATTATTAATACTATGTCCAGTAGACGTTTGTTAACGTAGACTTAATACTAAACTAGATGTGCGTAATTTGTATTGTGTGTACACAGTGTTATTTATTCAAAAATGTTATATAGTGTTTGTGAACATGTTTTGTAAGTATAAACAACAAATTTTCAAAGTGAAATTTTATGATGAAATCCAAAATTGAATGATTAAAATAGATGATGTCAGGGACCTAAAGAAGACCAACTAATGGTTGAAACCTGTAGTCCACTAGGACATTTCAGGATTGTTGGCATAAGGTATGAGTAACCTCACAATTGATTAAATTCACAATCCTGGAGGTTAACAACATTATGTTCAAAAAAATATTAGTTTTTAATTTAAGTTTCTTGCAATTTAAGGGGATAGATTTTTATCATCTATATTTAATTAGTCAGAAAACGTTGACCAATTTCTGACGATTTGTTTACAAGGAAGGAAAGCAGCTACGGATGTAATTTTTTTCAATTGTTCGTTAAATTATGCTCTTGCAACTGTGATGCAAAATTGAATGCAGTATCTATGATTTTTCAGAGCGCCTTAAATAAATCTAACTGCAGAAGAATCGGGGTGCCAAGCGCTGTCACAGTGGGGAAATGAGTTGCCAAACCCACAATGGTTCTTGGTTTGTTTTTCAAGGTCAGGCTGTCTTCTGGTTTCTTCCTCAACGGATTTGACTCGTGGTGGCTTGTATAATGCCACTTAACAACACTGGATTGTACAAACAAATATTGTATAAAGCCCATTTTTCACAGTATTTGTTGTTTATGAATTTTTAATTAAAGTATATTGTATTTTTCATTTTTTTATAGTTGAACGTAGCCGTTTAAGTGAGATGGAGTCTCGATCATTTTTCCGACAAATTCTGTCAGCAGTAGGATATCTTCATAGCCTTGGCTATGCTCATAGAGATATAAAACCAGTAAGTGCAATATCCTTTTGACATAATTATTTTATAAATTTTTACAAAATCTAGTATGATTTAGGTTTTAATGTACTTTTCAAAATATGGACATTACATGTACTCAAACTTTGTGCCACTAAAAGATTTCTTACTGAAGGTAATGAAATGTTGACATGCCGTGTCAGACAAAGTGATTGTTGTGCACATTTTTTTTTCTTTGGTGTTTGAAGTTTTCACAAGTATCACTCATTTCAAGTGAATTGAATTGTTTATTTATATTAAAATGTGCACGAGATTTCAAAATTAAGCCACTTTTTTTTAATAGATACAAAAACAGATTTCCCTTTTTTAAAATGTTTATTTTGTCATTTCATATCACTGTTTGCATCTTATTTTGTCCTCTTCTACTTACCTAGCTTACCTAACATATTTGCATTCTTGGAAATTTGTCTCGTTCTCCAAGTTACAGAAACAGAGGTCTGTAGATTTATATTCAGGAGAAGTTAGACTCAAAAATCAAGCTTTTTGTTTTACTGAATATATAAAATTACGCTTAGTAAATAAAGTGAACGTTTTGTTTCAATAAATTACATTAACCCTCCCCCAGGTGAATTATCTTGCCTAGTATTATTACAAGGTTCCAGTGACAAGGAATTTCTGGAAAAGTAGTAATCGTATGAAAATTTCATTTGTACATTAAAAAGTAATTTTTGTGAGAACTTGTGTTTGAGTTTTATTCTATCTAATGTTATTTATAACAACGAAAGTGAAAAAAAAATGTTTTGTTGCCAAGGAGTAAACTCTATTATGCACTTATTTAAAAGAAACTCAAACATATTATTAAAATTAGAAGTTATTTTTCATCCAGTGTATCCTACATTGTCTGTATAACATGTTGATACAATATTTCAACACATAAATCATATGCATACTACTATGAAATTAAATAAGATTTATTTATCATAATTTATATATATTATAAAATTATGATTTCTGTGATATTGTACTTTTTCAAAGTCAAAATAATGGTTGTTTAAGCATTCTCCCCCGCCCCTACCTGGTCCATAAGCTTATATAAAAGGGAGATTTCCATGATATGATGGAAAAAACCAGGAAATGTACGGGAATTTTTATTCCAACTGACTGGACACTGTATTAACATGGTTTTATCAGATATTTATCATTTATCTATATAAAAACTGATGCATTACATATTTGGAATATAAATCCACTCTTGTTATCAAATGATAAACCTAAAGCATAAAGGTGAAAAACACCTAGTATTTTAGAGCCATGTTGAAAATTAAAACTAAACTATAATCTAAGAAAGAATTCACGCCTAAAGTAGTCTCTGAGCAGTCAAAACTAAGACTACATGTAAATATGATGTGGGAAAAAAAACATCAGTCACATATCTGCATTACACAAAGTAGTTATAAAGGGGTTCGAGGCTACTCAGCCTCCTGTTACTGCGACCCAAAAGGATCTTTTATGACTACCCAGTCAAGGTTAGATCCATTAAAAGGTTAAATCTTGTTAAGGATATATCCAGCCAAGATTTAAGCTTCCTGCGAAGTCTAAAATGGTTCTGAGTGACATGACTGTTATTTCTGCAGTGGTGAGGAATGTAATGCCGAGGTGAAGTTGGTTTTTATAGGCTAGAGGTTTGCACTCACACAACCAGTGTTCAACCGTATGTATGTATTAGAGAAAAGCGGCATGTTTCCTATTTAACCTTTCCCATATGTTTGAGATGATAGATTACTGTGCAGTGTTTGTAGAGTAGGCCAATTATCAGCCTAAGCTCCCTTTTTGCTAAGTTCCAGTAATTGTTTAGCATTTGTTTTAAAACAAAATTAGACTGAATTTTTTGGCTTGTCATAGACCAGGGTACTTCTGATCTTATCAGGTCTTATACTTGGTTTTGTGATCTTGTTCCTAGGCTTTCATGATGTTGTGAAGATTTGTTGTAAGTCACTCCAAAGATTGGCTCAGGTCCGACAAAGTCTGCCTCTGAACATTCCTTGGCAAGGCAATCCGCTACTTCATTGTCTGGTATTCCTTTGTGTACTGGCACCAATAGTAAGGAGACTTGTTGTTTGTTGCCAGTTGATTGTATGAACTTAGAGCTTTAAGAGTTGCCTAACTGTATATCTTTGAACATTTGAGACTTTTTTTAATATTGTGTTTTGAGTAGAGCTGTATTGCGTGTATCTTAGCTTGAAATATGGATGGTGTTTTTTCTGGAGATTTACTAAGGCAACGTTTGGGTTATTTATCAAAACTGCTACCTTTCCTTTCATTCTGGATCCCCCATCCAGCTTAGGTTTCCCTTCCTTCCAAACCTGTCGGTCTGGGAAAAAGATCTTGAAATTATTTTCAAATGTTATCGTCCTAGTCATTTTGTCCGATACTGTTAAGGGTAACAGAGTGGTTTCCTGTTCTTGCAGGTTTTTCAGTTTGCTAGCCAATACTCTTGGCATTATGTTGTCAGTCCCCCACTGCCTGAGAGCAGTACTTCCTCACCTGTAGGTTCAAACAAAGTAAATCTAGTGGCGCCTCCATGGCTGCAGTTGGATAGGTACCCATTGCACCTGTAATTACCATTGCCTAGCCTGCTTATGTAGCCTTATTGTTGTATATTTTTCTTCAGTTTTAGGCCACCATATTTCTGAAGCATAGGTGATCATGTATCTAATTATCATCAGATATGACCAGTAGGTCATCTGTGGTTTAAGTCCCTAAGTTTTACACAAAGGCGTTTGAATGCCCACATATCCATGCTCGTTCTTTTGATAGTGTTATCAAATTGTTGGTTCCAGATGAGTCTTTGATCCTGAACTACACCCAGATATCTCGTGTCCTTGGAAGGAATTACTTCCACCCAACGTTAAAGATTGAAGAGACGTTCTTGTGAATGAAACCATGGTTGTCTTGTCAGGGCTGATGCTCAGACCTTCTATTTGACATCATTCACAAACCAACATAAGGAGACTTTGCATGAGGCCAGACACCCACCGATCATTAGCTTCCAATATCCTAAGTAGTTCCTACACCAGTGTCCTCAAGAGATAATGCTCCTCCTTGAGGGCAGCCCATCACTGCTGACACTGATTTGAACTCACCACCCAAGTAAGCCAAATTAAGCCGAGTAAGTAATATTCCGACTTATTAGCATATATCTAATCCATCTAACCGCCAAGGGTTCCATCTTCTTCTCCCTAGACACCCTTTCAATAGAGTTTAAAGGAGGTATTGTCAAAAGCTCCTCCAATATCCAGAAAGGTATATAGTGCTATGTCCTTATCTTCTATTGTCCTACCAACTTCCGGAACAAGATGTTGTTTTACATTAGAAGTTGATTTGCCTAGACATACTGAGCATCATGGAGTAGAACCTTGTCAAGGATTTCACTCCACATGTGGTTATCTAAGATTTATATCATTGTTTTAAGAAAGAAGGATGTCAGGCTAATTTATCTGTATGATCTAGGCTCTGCAGTGTCTCTCCTGCCAGCCTTTGGTATAAAACACTTTCACTTCCCTCCATATTTTTGGAATATATGACAGGGAATAACTAGCCATAAATAATGATACCAGTGAGGGCAGTAGCTCCTCCAAGCCCTCCTGTAGTAGGGCTGGAAAAACTCGCATCTCCAGTTGGTAATTTGTGGTTCATCAGTGCCTATCTAACCTTCTAACCATCTAATTGTCAAAAGGGACTGTTAGTAGATAATTGCTATTGATAGACATGGCCATATATTTTATTAAAAAATTGTATGGTTTCATCTCTTTACTCTATGCAAAACCTGGTGTTTTTGTTCTTTTTAGAATCCACTCTATTATAACGTTCTCAGCATGAAAGTACTATCTTTGAATTCTACATATAAATCTGTTTTTTATACTTTGTAATATCATATATGTTTATAATAATGTTAAACAGATATTTGTCATTAACTTACTTTGGTTTTATAACATAAAAAAGCTATTTGATTAAATACATGTTTAGGCAATTCAAAATAAAACTATATTGAATAAATAAAAATAAAAAGTTTTCATTACTGTTGAGACCGATGGTTCTTGGTGGAATTCCATGTTTAAAGATAATAAAACACAATTTTTTATTTTGTACTATCCACTTTTTATTAGTCTAGCCGACCAATGGTTTCGCCTGCTAAGGCATTGACGAGGCTGTATTACAGACAGGCGAAACCATTGGTCGGCTAGACTAATTAAAAGTGGATAGTACAAAATAAAAAATTGTGTTTTATTATCTTTAAAAATAAAAAGGTTTTATTTATCATCAAATATTTTGTATGTTAAAAATGAATTTTTTAGTTTTAAAGCGGAGTATGTAAAACTTAAAAACTATGTATATTATATTAGGTTTTTATATATAAATACATTATATATAATTAAAACAACAAAAGTTTGTAAGTTTGAAGCAGGTTTTCTTATATGAATTTTTATATGGAAAACCAAATTTCATGTCATCACTTTCACATTTTAAGGTTTCTATATTGCTACTTGTGAAATAATGCTTAGTAATCAAACTTTACAAAATACATGTAGCCTACCGTACCAAACTAGTTGCTTGCTGCATTTTTGATTTATTTTGTAATGGTGTAGGCGTACCATATATTTTTGTGTTTAAATTTTATTTACTATTTAGATATCTGGAAATATTTTTGGTTCCAGGAAAATGTCTTATTTGTCCAAGAAATCTTATTTGCTATTTAGATATCTGGAATTATTTTTGGTTTCAGGAAAATGTGTTATTAGATAAAGATCAAAGTTTAAAACTAATAGACTTCGGTCTTTGTGCTAAACCTAAAGGTGGCATGGAATCCCCATTGTATACATCATGCGGATCTCCTACTTATGCAGCTCCTGAGCTAGTTAGGGGACATCAATATCTAGGTAAGTATCGGGGTTATATTTACAGCTATTATTACTTACAAATTGTTATATATGAGGGATAACTAGAAAGTAAGTTTTGATAGGGTATTAAAGTAGAATAAGAATATATTTCCAAATTATTTTTATTGCTATTTAAAGCACTTTACACTTTACACAACGCTTAGATTCAACATAATTTTTGTAATTTATTAAAGTACTTGTCATAACTAGGTACCAGATGTAATATGTCTGGTATTATTGTAGAAAGATGCTGATTACATTATCACATGTTAACAGCTCATTTTACCGCATTGTTTTCTTGGAACTGCTGCTCAGCAACGAAGGATTTCAGATAATGGAATATATATGAATATTAATTGCTCAAGGTCTGAGTTTTAGAGAGAGGATCATTAAATTGTTCCCAGCCAAAGGTCATGAGAAGATATTTATTGGATGGGAATTTGTAAGCAGGAATCGCCATGAGTCGGCACTACACCTCCTGGTAAGCATGCTACAATGCTTATTCTGGATCGCACAAAACAATGTCTTGTATTTCCAATAGACACATGCATACATTGTGGATCCTTGGAGCAAGAAATCCAAAAGCAAAAGTCCTTGATTCTCCAAAAATACTGTGTACGTGATCATCCGAGTAAATAAGTTTACTTGAATTCATTCTTGATGGCAATGAAATATGCCTACACTCAATAAACTATTACTTTGATTTTAGGGTTGTGTGCAAAAGTTATGTCTGGTCCCAAGTGATCTTAAGAATTCATTGCCTTGTACGTTGTATTTTACCAAAAAGCCCTATGCACTGCCCTGCTGTTTCATTTTGTTTTGTTTGATAAGCATCTTTGGCCCCTACTGTGTATACAATTTTCAATACTGCGTTTCTCAGAGATAGTGTTGTGAAAATGTGAACAAAGTATGTAGAAAACACAGAGAAAGGACAATGGTGAATCATCTATTTAGTAATATACCAATTCTTCCCTAAGCAAAGGTGGTCGTTTGTTCCGTTCTTTATCATGTACAGTTTCGCATCCTTCATTAAAAAGTGAACAAAGTATGTAGAAAACACAAGGAAACGACAATGGTGAATCATCTGTTTAGTAATACACCAAATCTTTCCTAAGCAAAGGTGGTCGCTTGTTCTGTTCTTTAACATGTACTATTTGCATCCTTCAATAAAAAGTGAAAAAGGAAAGGACAATGGTGAATCATCTGTTTAGTAATACACCAAATCTTCTCTAAGCAAAGGTGGTCGCTTGCTCCATTCTTTATCATGTACAGTTTCGCATTCTTCATTAAAAAGTGAAAGTATGTAGAAAACACAGGGAAAGGACAATGGTGAATCATCTGTTTAGTAATAGACCAAATCTTCTCTAAGCAAATGTGGTCGCTTGCTCCGTTCTTTCTCGTGTACATTTTCGCATCCTTCACTAAAAAGTGACATCTGTACCATTTAATCATTTATTACATGTTTTCTATAAGTGTCACAAATATGACTGAATTTGAGATATTTCTCTCATTTCTTAAACTGCATTTCACATTATGCTTGTCTCGATTATCTTAAATATTAAAAAACATGCATATCAAGATGGATACAGTTTTCCCTAATGTCTGGAAATGGTGTAGTGCCTTGCTAACAACGGTACTAACTTGGCACACATGTGCAACATTGTGACCGCAGTGTCGCTGCAGCAATTTTTAGAAACGATATTTATTTTCTGAGTATTCTCGTATATTTGTATAAAAAATCATATTTGATATAAAATTGTTTTAGTCATATAAACATGATTTTGGGGATGATTTCTCCATGCTTGTCTACTTGTATGCATTGCTGTATAGTTCAAATTCAAAATTCCTTAATCCGATTAGACTAAAATGAGTACGTAAAACCTTGTGGTTAATTGCCACAATAAATGTAAAAATGTAACAATGTTTCCCTTTTGTTGTAAAAAAAAGTTTTCCCAAAAATCCTGGAAAACGAAATTAAATCTTTATTGTAGTAATTCGAATCTTATGATAAAAAAGAATAGATTTTTGTTGATGTCCCCCCGTTTTTGGGTCTCCTTCTGTCTCAAACAATATTTTTTTTTTTACAAATGTCTCGATGTATGTATAAAAATACAATTTGTATTTTTGCTCTACAATTTTTCATTAGTCTTTGTTCATTTATTATTACTATACATCCTCAGCGATCAGATAAAATAGATTTTTTCACTAATGCTGTTTATCAGCAATTGCACAATCGATTTGAATGAAAGTTTGTATCTAAGTAGAACATACTAAGATACAGGATGTGTTGTAAGAAGGTCTGATAAAAAAAAATTACACTAAACCGGTTTATGACATTTTGTTTTTCCGTATTGCACTACTCTCTCATCCTTATTAGTCTTAACAAGCATAAAATAAATAGCCAAACTTTGTATCAACCAAAATTGTACAGAGTACTATGTAATAGGTGATTGTTTGCAATCTTATTATACTTATTGCCGCTTCGAGCAATGCCGCTATTACATTGGGCTACCTTTGATTTTTAACATCTAAGTCTATTGAATAAATAAAAAATAAAATTAGGTTATTAAAACTAGTCATTATTAATTTCTGTGACAGGCTGTACTAGGAAACATTGTTTTACTGTAATTAAATATGTGTTATTATTTGTGGACAGGCTCAGAAGTAGATGTTTGGAGTATGGGGGTGCTGTTGTATGCATTGCTCTGTGGGTCTCTACCATTTGATAGTGAGAATGTCGATTCTTTGTACAAGAAGATAATGGTAAGGTTATTTACATTTATTATATAGTTTGTTCAGGGGCAATACATGTTTACATGGTCACAGTAAACATTTTTTTTTTATTGTTTAAAGACAAAAAACTTCTTGATCACCAGCACTTTAAAAAAATGAGTGTAAATTAAAAACCCCTGTTCTCATATACTCTTAATAGCATCAGGGCCGTTTATAGGAAAGATGGAAGAGAAATATCCAACTGTTAGGATTTAAGATTTAAAGATAAGTTACATTAGAATGTAATAGATACATATTCTAAGTCCAATCAATAAATACCAGAGTATTAACAATCATTGTGACAGAATACAAAAAGTTAGTTAATTGTCTAACTTGCAACCTTCCAACGTGTCACAAACAACTGAGGTGTATATAAACTCTTAGTGGATAGGAAATGTGGTCAGTTGGTTATAGGAGAAACTGGATCAGTTGTAGACTGCCAGATCTGAGAACGTGACCAGGTTGCTGTCACAGGATTAGATTGTTTGCTGAACAAAATTCGCTACAAGGGATCACGGCACGGAATCACACGAGTTTGGTACTAGGAAGGTGAGTAAGATTCATGTGTAAAGCAATTTAGTAAATCTTTGTCATTCATGTCATAATTATTGAGATAGCTCTGGATCAAAAGCTTATAATATTTAACTAATAAATGAGTTTACATTTTATATGTGTTAGAGACAATAATTAACTAGTGAGAAACCCAGATTGTCAATAGAAGCATTTTTAGAACTTAATCATGTTTGCCTAAATCATTTCATTAGAACCCGACTACAAGAACCCTCTTGGATTCCTAACAAATGGTGCATCAGCCATGTTTAAGTTTTTACTAAAAATTAGTTGATTTATTATAACACGTTTAGAATTTTCCTACAAATTAATACCGTAAAGTTAATTAGTTTCCTTAATTTAAAATTAATTAGTGAAAGTTTTCAAAACTTTATGTTGTGTATAAAAGTTAATTCGTGACTCGTTATTTATGAACTTTACAAGAAATTTAATTTAAAAAAAATTTAATTTTAATTTTCAACTCAATTATCTAACACTCATTATTAAAAATTACTGATACTTCTATAATAACATGTGTATCTGTGCATCTTTCTACAATGTGTAAAACATAAATGCTGACATTTAATTTTATACAACAGTTATGGTTGTAAGCTATTAGATATTTCCAAATACATGATTACGTCACTCGAATACTTATTGCTTTGGTGAATTTAACATTTACGGAAATCAAAAATTTAAACCAGGAAGACGGTAAGTTTGGCGGGAGTTAGGTTTACAAATCCCAGAGCAAGCAGATTTGGAATATTTAGGTTTGCATTTCCGGTTAATAAAACTTAAAGTAGATGTGGGTTTGTTAGTTATGGTGGGGTCTGAGGCTATTCAGCCTCCTGTCACTGCGGCCCAGTGACTGAGGATCTTTTGTGACTCCTCAACTAAGTTTAGACTCAGCCAAGATTTAAGCTATCTACTAAAATGGTATATAAAATGTACTAAAATGGCATGTATTGAGTGCCTTAAAGGGTTCTGGGGGGGGGGGACATGACTTACCTCTGCAATTATGGGGAATGTAATGCTGAGGTAAAGTAGCCTTTTATAGGCTAGAGGTTCACACTCACACAACCCATGTTCAGCCGTTATATATTAAACAAAAGTGGCAAACTGGAGAGGCAATTATCAGCCTAAGCTCCCTTCTGCTAAGTTTCAGCAATTGTTTAGCCTTTGTTTTAAAGAAGGCTATGCATTTTTTAGCTTGTTTTAGACCAGGGAATTTGGTCCAATACTTGGTCTTCTGATCTTGTTCCCAGACTTCCATGATGTTATGAATATTCATCCTAGGCAATCCAAAGATTGGCTCTGGCCCTAAGACTAACTTTGTACTCTCCTTGGCTTTATTGCCTGGTATTCCATTGTATCCTGGCACTGATAGTAAGGAGACTTTGTTGTTTGTTGCCAATTGATCGATTACTTGTAGACATTCCAAGACCAGTCTCGACTTAAAAGTGTATGAACTTAGAGCATTAAGAGCTGCTGACGGTCCATTATGATATAAATCTTTGCACCTTTGAGACTTTTTTTTAATATTCTCTCTTGCGTATAGCTCTATTGCGTGTATCTTAGCTTAAAATATGGATGGAGTTTTTCCTGGGGATTTACTAAGGCATTATAGTTTGGGCTTTTTATCCTCCTTCCTACCTTTCCTTTCATTCTGGATCCATCTGTATACTATTGGAGTGGTCCATCACCCAGTTTAGGTTCTTCTTCCTAACCTATCGGTCTAGGAAAAAGGTCTTGAAATTCTTTTCAAAAGTTATTGTCCTAGTTATTTTGTCCGATACTGTTATGGCCAACTGAGTGGTTTCCTTTTCTTGCAGATTTTTCAGTTTGCCAACCAACGGTCTTATCATTTTGTTGTCCGTCCCCCACTGCCTGCATGCACACTTCTTTACTTGTAGGCCAGAGGGAGCAAATCCAGTGCCGCCTCCATGGCTGTGGCTGTACAGGTACCCATTGTATCTTTATTTTCTAGGCAAGCCTGCCTTTGAAGCTTTTGTAGCTTTATCATCGTATATTTTTCCTCAGTTTTTTGGCCACCATATTTCTCCAGCATAGGTGGTCTAGGGTCTAATTATCATCAGATATGAACAGTAGGCCATGTGTGGCTTAAGCCGCCAAGTTTTACCAAAAAGGAGTCTGCATGCCCCATATACCCATGCTCGCTCTTTTGATAGTTTTATCTGTGTGTTGGTTTCAGATGAGTCTTTGATCCAGAACTACACCCAGATATTTTGTTTCCTTGGAACGAATTATTTCCAAACCACCCAACATTAAGGGTCTAAGAGTGAACTTCCTTTTCCTTGTAAATGGAACAATGGTTGTTTTTTGAGAGGAAACAATGCCCCTCCTTGAGGTGTGCAAGCGCGGATTTTTAGTTTGAGCCAAGTTGAAGGCGAGTCTCAGATAAATTAAGCCAAACTTGAGCTTTAATCGAGCTCAAGGTTTTACCAAACTTGAGTTTTAATTGAACTTGAGCTTTTATTAGCTCAAACTTTTATCAAGTTTTTTAACTAGCTGAGGTGTTATTGATCTCAAGTTTTTTAAAGCTTTCGATAAGTTTTAAATATATAATAATGAGTATAATGTTGATCTTTTGTGTAGGTGGGTAATACGGAGAAACCAGTGTAGTGGGAAAGGCGAAGTAGCTGTAATTGACGGGAAAAAACTTCTGGTTTCGTAAATAAGAATAATAAAATTCACGAAAGAGCTTGGGAACATTTTAAAGTGGTGAACAGCAGTTGAGACGAAATATCGTCTGCGTGGGCAATAACAAATATTATGAAAGCAAAAAATTAGGTGCACGGCGGTGTTAGTGAAAGTAATATATTGCACGAATTCTATCCCATGGTAGAATCGGTATTTAAAATAGTTGAAAAACCTTCACATGTTATTTACTTACCTATATATTTACAAGATGTAATAACAGCTATTATGGGATAAAATGTTTGCCTTAATTTACAATTTATGTTTAATGTATAGAAATAACTGTACTTAAATACATTACTTTATATATTATACAGTCTGGAAAATATGAAGAACCAGTTTTTTTGTCTGATGGAAGTCGCCAGTTGATACGTAAGATGTTAGAAGTAGATCCTGCGAAACGGATTACAGTTGAAGAACTATTGAACCATCCTTGGATCCAGTTAGGTTACAATGAAGGGGTTACATATGAAAACCTGCATCAGGTAATCATATTATTTAGTTAAATACATACTCATCCTTTTTCGAATCTGTTATGAAATTTGTTGATTTAATAATTATTTACATCAAATTAAAAGTCATACTTGTGTCTAAAAATACTCGTGTTTAAAATTCTCAGGGTCATGATTATTTTTTAAGTGTATTTTGCAGTGGTTTAATGGTAAATAAGAAGTCCTTGTTTATTTTTCTGAAACTGAACATCTTTTATTAAACACATCTTATTGAACAAATACATAAATTTATCATTAGTTATTATATCTTATTGACTCTAATAAAATTTTGTCTTGAAGAGACTTAACAGCTTTAATACATGATTCTACTTTAAAATAGTTGCAACTTTAATAAAAAATTATTTTATTATGAGAACGCTTTGTCTCATTTAGTTTTAAATTTATTTTGAATTATTTTTTCATTGAGTTTAAAATTTTATTTGTTTTGGAAAATATCCTTTATCTAAAAAAACACTTAAATTTATTAAACAAACAAAATATTAGAACATCTTAATGATACTTAAAAAACTCTACAATTAATCTTTTTGTGCAAAATAAATGAAAATAATATCATTTCAATTTTATAAAATTGTATTGGTATTGTCTGTTGTATATGTTACCACTTTGTAGTAATTCATTGTTTATGTCTCCAGTTGCAATATAGTTGAAACTAAATATAGTATACCTATATAAACATATATACATATACCTGGTATTCCCGTCATGCAACTTGTGTTGTAGTTTACACTACGCGTTTCGAGAACAGGTTCTCATCTTCAGGTAAAATAAAATAATTAATAAAATAAAAATAATTCTCATCTTCAGGTACTCACTAAAATAATTTCACCTGAAGATGAGAACCTGTTCTCGAAATGCGTAGTGTAAACTACAACACAAGTTGCATAACGGGAATACCAGGTATATGTATATATGTTTATATAGGTATATTATATTTAGTTTTTGTAGTAATGTTTGAGATGGACATCCTTTGTAACGTGAAGCCTTCTAGTTGGCGACAGAAATCCGCCATTCCTCGCATTGTGCCTTGGTTGATCAGACGATCAATTGTGAATTCCATTGTGAATTCACTATTCATAAATTATCATGTATTCTTTCTTTTCTATTCACTTAAAGTTCAATTAGATAAAAGTCCACTGTCTCTTTTATTAAAAACATCTTTAGAATTGTTCACAAGAAACGAATACACTTTTTACCACGTCATGCTTTCTTATTGCATTGTCCATTTTGCTTTTAAGAAGCCTAACGTCTATTTTTTACAGTTTTTTAAAACAACAACTCCTTTTATTCACTTTATAGTTCATACATTCCTATATTTATTAGTCATCTACATTATTTTCACCTCAAAATATATTTATGTGCATCACATTGTTCTCAAAAATAACTTTTGCACAAAAGAAAATACGTCCGTTCACTTTGAACGTTGTCTCTAGATCCTTGAAAAACCTTGAGCCTGCACGCTTGATGCTAGCACAGGGTCTACATTTCCAGTTCCACGGACATTGCCCAAATCATTCTTGCTTGGTAACACACACTCTCACTTTTACATACATAAATTTTCATTGAAATACCAAGTCTATATTAAAACTAAACATTATTTATTTTAAATATATATTTTTGGAAATCTATTTTAATTTCTCTTTCCCTTATTTCAACTATTATTTACAGACGTCAACTTGACTTACGTCGTCTTTCTTTCAACCAATCGTAAAATTCCTTTTGCAATCAGCTGATATATTTGTACCAAATCAAAATTCAATAATTGAGTATCACACTTTGTGGTGTATTTAAATAAACCATGCAAAAAGATTGCACAAAGTTTCTCACACACCCAGTCACAATTGAAATACTAATCAAACAAAACTATTCGTCACCATATTGTCAGTGAAAATTAATCAAGAATGCTGTCTTTGAAAAAAACATTTATATATAAATAAAGCTTAAAACGCCCTCAACGTAAATCAAATTTGATTAAAATAGAGTCCTAATGATGGCAGTTAAGATTCACATTTGTTTTTACCAATTATTCCTCAACTGTAAAATTTGTTTACTTGTGATTTTGGTCACAAGTTTGTGTCATTATTCTTCACATTTCAGGAGCCGATTCGGAAAAAAAAACATAATTTTGTGTTTTCTTAAAGCAGTTACCAACAAATTTTAAGAAATCAAGCAAAATTTTACAATTTGCCACGGTATGGAGATATAACTCCAAATTTGGGGTATTTGCCATAAGAAAAAGAGTTAAAATTTTGATTTCTCAAAATCAACACTAACAATTTTTAGGAAATTTTGCTCAAGTGTAAAAAAAAAAAATAAATAGACCTAGAGATTGTAATTATAAGAGACGTAATTTCTCAAAATCTATTTGTACCGAAAATCGCAAGTCAACAAAAATAACTGTTCAAGAATAATTGACAAAAAACAAAACAAAAAATAATCTTGACCACTGTCAAAGCTCGAATTTAATCAAAGAATTAAACAAAATAAGTTTAGTCCCTATTCCAATATATACATATTTTTTCAAATACAATGGCCATAGTTCATTTCTACTTTTTGACTGTCACCTACCGAATTTTTGTGATATTTGGTGATGAGTGAGTAAGGAAGTTAGTGCAATATTTTAGCATCGTTTATGTATATAAATATGAATAAGGCCATTATAATAAAATTTCATTAACTATATTTAAAAAATTTCAACGTAATTTTTTACAAAAAAAAACAGGTAGGTAATTTCTTTTTAATTGCATAAAAATATTTCATAGAATGTTTTGATTAAAGTGGTATATAACAAGATATTATTATGTATTGTATTTGTAATGTATAGGCCCTACTGTTGGAACTTCCAGGGTGTAATTTCTGTTCAGCTCTCTTGTTCATATAAATATAGAGATTAAAAATTTAGATTTACATCTGGATTAAAAGTATACATTTTGATCATTTCTTTGTAGTAACAAATTAGTTTTGACTGCCTATATCAGTTTGTTATGTTTTTCCAGTTCCAAGAAAAGGATGACACATGTGTAGATGTAATGGCCACCCATTACGGTATAAATTCTGAGGAGATGTGGGCTAGAATCCAAAACTGGAATTTTGATTATGACAATGCAACATATCAGATATTGTTATCTCGCAAAAAGCAAGGTCTACCTGTTGGACAACTGATTAAACAAAGGTTGTATAGACGGAACGGATCTAGAACGTTTAAGGTCAGTTTTTATTTTGGAAAGTTTTATTATAAAAGTAATGTACCAATTGAGTACTTTGTCATATCTGTAAGTGGTACAACTATAATAATTATTACTGTTAACAGGAAACTATGCAGACATCTTCACCAACAGTTGTAACTGATGGAAACATTTCTACACCCAGTAGAAGATCAAAAAGAGGTACATTTGTAGTTCGTCCTACACGGGAAGTGAAAGATTCAAGTGAGTACTGTATTCAAATAATGATGAAAAATATTTCTCTCATATCCATTAAAAACAACTTGAATGTAGTGTTGCTATTTCATTACTCTTACCAATGTCTAGGAATTTGTGATTCTTTAAAATGTTTATTTAAGCTCAACATTCCAGACCTATAGCTTAAGTTTTGGCTTGGCTTAAACTTTGGACCAGGGTGTGCTAATTTCAAGATCTAACTTTAAATTTGAGTTGTACTTATTTATGTTATCGACTGTTATGTTGGTATATGGTGAAATTTAATTTTAAATAAAATAAATAAAAACTTTATTTATTTTTTACAGTATTTATTGAATTTTGTGGACCTAGGTTTTGCCAATTATGGCATATTCATAGGTAGAATTTGTATGAGATGCTGTAACTGGCAAAACCTAGATCGGAAAGGCTAAATAACTACTGTAGAAAGTATAGTAGTGTTTTTATTTGTAAATTTTGAGTTCTTATATAAGGTGTGTTTTTATATAAGGTCTGTTTAATTGAATTTTTAATTGATCTTGTTGTTTAATCAGTTCCAGAAGAGAAAGAGAATGAAGGGAGAGGTTTAATGGAACCTCCATGTGCTACTCCTCCACAACGGAAACTTCGCAAGAGACTTCACAGTCCTGGACCTGACGACATTAATTCTCCAAGTAAGATATAGTTATTACTTCATTCAAAGACTAGAGATATGTGCTTTGAATGCCAACTCCCATGCTTGCAAATCACTGCTTATTTACGTTAATAAGATATATTTACTGTAGATAGAAACGAGAGCATTTTAAGTTAATAATAATGCAAAAATTGTTTTATGTTATTCTTATTTATGAAATTTCTTCTAAATTAAATTATAAAATATAACAAGATACCCATACAGGATAACAAACAAACAGAACACAATTCTCATAAAAAATATGCCTAAGTATCAGACGCGTTTCAACGACATGGTCATCCTCTTCAGTGATAATATCGTCCTCTACACCAATCAAAATATAATGCGTCTGTGTTGAACCACACAATGCGTGTGTTGAAACGCGTCTGATACTTAGGCGTATTTTTTATGAGAATTGTGTTCTGTTTGTTTGTTATCCTGTATAATTGTTCTCATAAGTCAAGCTCAACATTTAATATAAGATACCCATACAATATAACTAAAAAAACAAATGTTACTTTTTGAAAAAAAAAAAAACTAAATGAAAATGAACCTTGACTTTCATAATTATAACTTGATGTTAACGACATAATATTTACCTTTTTTTTTGTCAAGTATAATATTTTGAAACAGTTCTTGTGATGATAATTGTAATTGTAGAATTTCTTCTAAATAATCTTCAGTATAATAATTATCAGTTTGTATAGCTCAGTGATGAGCACATTTCGTGGATTTAGTTTTTTAACATAATCTCAAACTTTGATATGAAGTGTGGTGCAATGAATCAGCTAATATTAAATTTGTCAATTTGGTTGCTAGGGAAATAAATGTAAAAGTAGTTTAAATATTTAATAAAGATGTTGTGTTTTTTGTTGGACATTAGATCCCCCTCCCTTCGTACTATGTACCTTAACAATTATTGGCAAATGTGCCCCTTGTAAATGTGTAGTCTTATAAGATGACAATTTCTGTTTTTCGTTTGTAAGAACTAAGGGAACATAGATAAAGAAATAAATTTGTAATTACAGTAGACTTGATAATCCGATAGGTATGGGACCGAGAGGGTGTCGGATTACCAAAAGTATCTGGATTATCGAAAGTGATGTTTTAAATGTCCAAGATTAGCAGTAAGTTATAGGAATTACATCATTTTCGTATGTAAAACCATTTAGGACAGTAGTAGATACAACAATTAATTTTACACAGTAACCACAAAGGAGTTATGAAAAAATGTATGTACATACATGTATTAAAAACATAAATTGTGTATTACAAAATTTTTAAATAACAGGTACATACAGTACAGTATTTACACTTTGAAGAAATCTGCGATAGTCTTCTCTTTCTTACATAAACTGTCAGTCAATGCTTTATCTTAAATGCTTTTTAACATCAATATTGGCTCACAGTCAGATGCTCTCTCCTCACACGAATGTAACAAAGTGTTTGCAACTGATACAGTATCATCACTGTTGACTGTGAATCTTGCTTATGAGACCTTCTAGATCATGTCGTCTACAGGTTCTGTGATTTCAGTGATAATATCGTCGTCTGCGAGGTCAGCACTAAGGTTATCATCTAAAACCCATGTTTGTAAATCTTTCACTGATTCTCGTGAAATTTCAATTTCATTGCAAATTGCAAGAGTATCGTCCAAAATTGGTTCGAAATCGTCTTTCTTTTGAAGAAATGAATTTTCTGGCCAAATATCATTTGAAAATTTTATTAACAAAAGAGATTTTACTTGACACCAATCTTGATGTTGAATTGTTCCAAGATGGATGGGGTGTCTGCGTTAGGTTGACTTACGATTATCTATAAGTATTCTTATATTGTCCCTTGAGAGTCTTAAAATTTTGGTCCATTGGCTGAAAGAGAGAGGTTGTATTTTTTCGCAAGTACAAAGCCTCTATATAGCCATCAGCTGTCTTAACTCTCAGTTCTTCCTTGTCAGGATGTCCTGGAGCATTGTCCAACAAGATATGGGACTTCACTGGCAACTTTCTTGTTTAAGTGTTGTTTTACTTGTGGGACAAAATTGTTACTGTACCAATCATAAAAAAGTTCTTTAATGACCCAAGCTCTTCTTTGACTCATATATGTAACTGGTAGAGATTCAATGCATGTTTAGATTTAGATTTCTCCACAACCAAGAGTATTAACACATGATTTCCCGGCTCATAACACATACCATCAGAGTGATCCGTTCTTTTTGAAGTTTTTTTTCGAGAAACATATTTTTTCTTGAGTGACAAACGTCTTTGTGGGAAGTTTAAGGCGGTCTCATCGGTGTTATAAATTTGTTCAGGTGTTAGGTTAGGTGATTTTTACATTCAATTTCTGGATGAATTCAGAAATCTCAGACTTGTCAGCAGATAATTTTTCTCCACTCATCTGTAGAAATCTAATATCATGGCACTTTTTGAATTTTCAAACCCACCATCACTAGCACAAAAGTTTTTTTTGTGTGTAATTTCATGATTTAAAAAATGGGCTTTTTGTTTTAAAATGTCTCCTGAAATTGGTGCAGGTCTGCTTCTTTATTGTTTAAACCAGGTGAACCAGCATCCTCAACTCATGAAAACTCATACATTTTAAGGGTTTTTCTCATATTAGCCTCTTCGTCAACAGACTTCATGAAGTTTCCAATTTTTTAATTTTTCAGGATATCATAAACTGTAGCTCGCCCTATGTTGTACGATTTACATATTGACGTTGGAGTTTTCAACACAATCATGTCAATGATTTCCCATTTATCAGATAAATTTAATGTTTTATGCTTACGTTTTGAACTTGTACTCGCATTACAACACTAAATTAAAATTGCACTAGATAGAACTTAACAACTCACAACATTATAAAATCACTCTGAACAAAAATAACACTGCAAAAACGTCTAACACAAACTGTTATGCTTTGCGATGAAACTGAATTGAGAGTTGAAACCTCTAAACAATGTGAGTAGGCACACAGAGGGGGTTTACTGTTATAAGAGCTGCATCAAATTACCTCGAGGTAGTTTTAGCTTGGTGATCAACTGACAGGTGCATCAGACTATTTAAGCGTGTCGGATTGTCAAGTGTCGGACATCGCGTGTTTGCTGTACAGAAACAAAATTATCAGACTGGAGTCAGGTTTAATTTTCATGTTTTGGAAGCATTGGGAAATATTTCAAATTTTGAGTTATTCAGAAAAATTTCCAAAACATCACTATATGTCATCTACTAAATTTGGTTAAAATTGGTTTAGTTAAAAAAAAAACAACTTGAACACAAGATCTCACAAAAATTATGTTTATTTAATTAAATAAGTTTCAGTGACAAAGTCGCCATCCTCAGTTATACATGAGCTACAATAACTAAACTATAACTGTTATAGTATTGTTATTGTAGCTCATGTATCACTTAGGAAGGCGACTTTTTCGTTGAAGCACTTTTGATTAAATAAACGTAATTTTTGTGAAATCTTGTGTTCAAGTTTTTTTTGGATCTAATATTATCTCACAAGTCAAGCTCAATATTAATTTATATTGGTTTAGCTGTTTGAACTGCAGCGTACTGCATAAACTACATATGGACAGGCACCATTCTAATAACTACATTTTGGATTCAGATTTTTTTTAAATGCATATTTTCATGAAACAGTCAACATTCGTTTACAAAAAAGAATTAATAAAAAATAATCAAAACATAGTGATAATAAGTGGAGAGGGGGGGGGGGTGTTCCTTACAAACTTATCTCTCATAAGAAAATTCCAAATATACTAGAGAAAACTTTGTGTTATAAAGAAAATTACATTTTCTTTCTCTCTCTTGGCTATTGAACCTATTTGGTTTTATGGATTGGTGTATGTGAAAGTTAGTGTAATGATTTTACATTACTTATTTAAAAACAATGACAAACCCTGGTTTTTATTGGTTTCAGTTCCTGCTAAAATTACGCCAGGTAGAAAAATGAACAAAACAGCCACTCCCGGTTCTTCTATCAAGTACGTATTTGGTGGATATTTGTTTTTATAATTGTACGCATATATATAGTAGTACTATGTGTTTGTAATGTAATATAATGATCCCTTTGTTATTGATTCCCACATTGCAAATATTCTGTTATTAATCAACTGTAATGAGTTACATTTGTGAAAACTTCAATAATCATATGAAGTAAAACACAACTTCCCATAAAAAAAAATCACTTTATTTGTGCAACACAAATACAAGACGATGTTTACTGGAGTGTATACAGTCCACTGTTAGTAGGGTTTGTGTACATGTAAACAGCTGAAGATGATGTCTTAGTCCTTGAAACATCGTCTTGTATTTGTGTTGCACAAATAAAGTGATTTTTGTGGAAAATTGTGTTTTATTTCCTTTGGTTATTTTGTTATTAGTGCACAATCTAGTATAATAAATTAAGTGTATTACATATTAATGTATTTAATTAAATTACAGAAAAAATTACATACAGTACTACCTCGTTTATCCGGACCTCATTCAACCGGATATATGGATTATCCGGATCGATCCGGAACAAAAAATATAAAATTTAATCAAGGATAAAATAAAGCAAAAGCTTAAAGTTTCAAAATATTTTAATAATTATTTTGAATAATATTTATAATATTTTGAAACTTTAAGTTTTTGCTTTATTTTATCCTTGAATATGGAGTTTCAACAAGAAATATCTGCTATTACATTAATATTGATAAAAACGTGATTTCCTCAACACTACAGTGTCGCCTTGAGGTAGTAGGGCGAGGTTGTTGATGCGATGGGAAGAGAAAGTGGAGGAGCAATGACCTGTGCGTCACCAACCCCCTACCCCGATGCGGCATGGCAGTGTGAAATAAATACAAACCAGGTGCATGTTTACAACGCATCATAAACCATCATGTCATTTTTACAACTTTATTGTTGTCGGGTTGCTAAGACTCAAGGGTGTAAATCAGTAAATGTGAACATTTTGTCACATCTTAAAGCTGTGCCGCCAGCTTTGGGAACCCAGTTCTTTTTTTTGGCAGTTGGCACAACACATCCCCAGTCGGGAGTATCGAGGACGTGAATGAGAATCGGCATAATATTTAGAGGTGGGCGTTGTTACTGCTACTGTATTTATTTATATTCGTGTGTTAGCGTTTGTGCGTGGAAATGGCGACGAAACGAAAACGTAATGTGCTTACAATGACCCAAAAGCTAGACGCATTGAATCGTATATACAGGGCCGCATTGAAATGTCACACCAAATTAAACCAGAGGAAGATAAATGACTTTTTGTAAATAGCAACTAAACCCTGTGTAAATTAAAAGCATGTGTAAATATTTCAGGCGTGTAAATAAAATGTTTTTCGTCATTTACAGTACATTGTGTAATTTCGTGTATTGTGTAAATTGAATGACTGTGTAAATATTGTGTTCTTTCATGACTTATAAATGGTAAGTTATCATTTTATATTTTGTTATATTTATCTTTCTATAATTTTGGATTATCCGGATTTTTGATTAACCGGATCACTTCCGGTCCCAATTAGTCCGGATAAACGAGGTTGTACTGTAGTTGACAATTAAGTTTGCAGAACAGGGTATTCGACCACTTTATATCACTATTAAAAATAAAATTATACAACTTTTTATAATATAAATTATATTAAATTCTTTCTATATAGTGTGCACTAAATAACAAATATACATAATAATAATAATAGAAAGACTCTGTCAGATGAAAATTAAAATTATTTTTCAATGACTACAAATACAGAGATGAGTTTCCGTGTGAAATTATGGATCCTTACTCCAGATTACTACTGACTAGTCGCCTATGTATTTATAGAAAATTATCGACTAAGTCAGACCACATGAATTATGGGTTACGAACCCCATTAACCCAACAACGACTTGCATGGACAACTAGGTGGCCAGTTCCTCTTCTTGAACTGTTAAGCTCTTCGGCAATACAAAACACACATCAAGGTTCACGCATTTGAAGGTAATCAGAATGTGAATCATTATTCCTGGACGTTAGACTCGAGTATGACATTCTTACTTTCTATTAGCAATAAGTGGTTAATAGTATAATGTAGATGAAGTGTATATAAACGAGTATATAGATGACAGTTTATGTGTTGTGAGTGTTTGACAGGGAACTGCGAGGGACACCAACCCCTCTTATTAGATGCTGCTAATCTGCACCTCCCCTGCTCAAGTAAAGTAAATTTAGGCCCTTACTTAATTATATAAATATTGTTCCAAGTCAGCATCCATGTGTCATTTTAACTTTTTTATTGACTACAGAACTGACATTTTTTGTGACAATTACTTTTGGTCTTGGGGATTAGTAAATGAGAAAGTTTGTGCTATATTTCATTTTCACATTTTGATCGCAACTACTGAATTGAATTTTTTTTTAACAATTAGTTTTGATTTATTTTTATTTGATTTTAGGAATGGATGAGTTAGAAAGTTTGTGCAATGTTTTTACATTTATTATAATAATCTGTATTGTGAAGTGGATGTGTCAAATTGATTCCATCTACAAAAATGGAGCTATATCACGATAAAATTTAAATAAAATACAATCTGAAGATGTATTTACAGCTTTTACAAATTTTACTAAGTCTACACTTAGAAAATTTAAAATGTTCTGAACAACAAGGCTGGGAAAGTAAATTCGAAGCATCTGTTCACATCCTAAATTGATTAAATATTCTTCTAAACAATGTCTTTCATTCCCTAACCGTTATCATTATTTTTTGTCAGAAATATATATAGGATATCTGATTTTATATACTTCACTGCAGAAAACTTGTTTCATATTTATTGTCTCTGGTTATACTGTTAATATATCTATATGTTTTGTTAAAATATCATATACGTTAACATTTTAAAAAAGATTGTCGGATTACATTTTTTAAATTCTTTTGATGAACTTTGTTTTGACTTTCAAGTATACATAAATTACAATTAAGTTAAATATTTACCTTGAATAAAATTGAGTGATAAACGTCTAGTTATAAACATAGCGTGTTCTTTAGATAACTCCCCATTTGGTAAAATAGTGAACTTCCTAAATTTACAACTGTAAAACAGTAGGAGTCTTGCATACCAAGGTGAAGGGCAGTTTCTACTTCACCATCTGTGGCATTAACATCAGAACCATAATCTAATAAAAATTTAACAATATTTAGCTTCTTATTTATACATACAGTAGAACCCCTCTTAACCGGTCTAGTCGGGACTGACACTCGGGCCGGTTGCCTGTTTGGGCAGTTAATCCGAGGTTCCCGTGAAAAATCGGTTTTCGTTCAAAGAAAGCTTATTTAATCAGGTAGCGCTAAGAATTATGCAATTAAGATGTTATTGCAACTCATTTTATTGTACATAAATCTATCGTATATATTATGTTATGTATATTATACATCAAACATGAAAAAATTAAACACTACAAAGCTTTTTTACAGATTCCCCTCCGTCAAGTCTTTTGACACATTTAATCGCGTCTCAAACGAAACCAACACACGCTTCAGTTTTCGTAACTTACTCATTTTTATTTCCTGTTTATACTGTACGTAGATCATAACCAGTCAAAGACAAGAAAGAAGAAAACTGAAAAGAAATGTTACATTTTCCATAATGTATACTAAAATGATTTGTGGAAAAAAAGCGGCCCATCAAACGTTTTTGTGGGTGTATGTCTGCTATATGCCAATGCCAACGGGTGCCAATGCTGCAGTGTTTATACGTCGCCGACAATGGGATACCGCTATCGACAAAGTCGTTTGATATCGTCTCCGCTTTGGTGTTTCAATTACAATTTATTTTCGGAAACTCTCATCCAACCAGTACACTACGATATAGGCCGGTTTATCCGAGGACCGGTTAATCCGAGGACCGGTTAATCCAAGGCCGGTTAACAGAGGTTCTACTGTATATCTAAATTGTCTTCTTTTTGAATAAAAAAATAATTATACTCAAGGACGGCTGCATGAAGACATGTTGCAGATCCAATGTTTGCTCCTTTATACAGAAGTAACTCGACATTTTCTAAACACTTTTTATTCATAGCATAGAAAAGTGCAGTTAAACCATCCATATTCTGGGAATCAACATATGCGTTATGTTTCAAATGTGTTTTAAACATTATTGTGTAACCAAATACGAAATGAAGATATGTCATAATTTAAGGTTAACATCAGCTCTTTTGTAAATATCCTTTACTCAATGCGATATCCATTGCCGTATTGTCATGATTAGCTCGAGCATCTATGTCTGCTCCATATTCTAAAAGAATTTTCATTACTGTTGAGACCGATGGTTCTTGGTGGAATTCCATGTTTAAAACACAATTATTTATTTTGTAATATCCACTTTTAATTAGTCTAGTCGACCAATGGTTTATTTTATAGGGTCAAATATTGTTTAAAATAAGTAACAATTTTGATAATATCTTTTGTTTTAGTATTATTATTCCGAAAAAATCTTCATTATTTTCATTTCCCCCTATAACAATCAAAGAACCATCATTGAAAAGATTGTTAATAATTTCATAACATGTTTTTTCTGCTTTTAACATATAATGACATTTTATCTAATATGATCTTCATATCACCCAATTCAGAACAACTGACTAAATTTTCTGTGACTCGGTTAGTATTTCTGATTTCTGTAGCAATAAACAAAGGAATGTTTTCATGCCATAATGATGTACTTACAGAATTTACAGATGCTTCTAGCTCTATTAGATGTTCTACTAATTTATTTAAAAAAATTCTAACGGCAACATGTAGTAACAAATCTAAATCACTTTCAAAAATATCTTTCTTATTTAAAAATAATTTTGCTGTTTTATTATGTTCATTGTGCAGGCAAAGACGTTTCTGCATCGTAATTTCTAATTCGATGTTTTGTCGTTTGGATGGAACCATTTGAGGTGCTAAAATTTAAAATTATTCAATTTATAGTCAGTGTATAATGTTTTGAATTGGAGACAGAGGATGAACATGTTTTTGTTACTACTGAGTTAAATCCTTCACAGTCTTGTATGTTGAGATGCTGCATAACACTCCTGTAACAATAACACAGGATATTCAAAGAATTTATTTGGTGATAAATTTTTTTGACATAAAAAAAGATAAATTACTATTATTTGTTATTCTTGTTTTACTTGTAAGTATCCAAAACTAATGTGTTTACGAGAGAACATTAAAATATATATAAAATTTAATACTGAAGAAAGATAAAATTCTCGAGATAAATGTTTAAAATAATTAAATAGCAGCACAGTAGAAGGGAGAAGAAGAGACAGAGCTTAGGAGGAAGTTGCATTCCCAAGTTGATGAAGCGGTAGTTTTTGAAGATGGAGAAAATCCAAAACATGATATAATACCCTCAAAGCTCAACACATTTATGAGTTTGTTGTATGTATCAATTTTTCTAGATCATGCAAAATAAGAAGGAAAAAATCTTTCGGTTGTGCTGCAAACCAATCTCCATTTTTTTTGTGGCATCATGGAAGTTTATTGTTTTAAAACTTTGTTCGTCTGAGGATTTTTTTTGAGTTGAAGAAGAAGAAGAAGAGGAGAAGAAGGTAGTAATCTGATTGAGCCTAATCAATGAATAGACTAGATGTTTTAAAATTTCAAAACATCTGCCAAATTCTGTTGTATAATGGCCACTTTGTGTGAACACCTCTTGTTTAACGATAAAAGATTCCTTTTGAAAGCTTATTCCAACATTTAGAGATCAGTTGCTTCTTTGCTGTGTCTAGAAGTGCACCATGCTATTCTCCCTTAATGGTTACACTTTGTTCTAGATAATCAACCAATATATTTCCTCTTTGTCGTCTGAGTCAAATGGCAACATCTTCTTTCAAAATTTCTGATCTTGATCTTCTTTGGATGTGGAGAACTATATCTGTGAGGGATAAACTAAATCCGTGGAATTTTATATATTTACGTAAGGGCCTAAATTTGCTTTACTTGAGCCTTATACCTCCGCAGGGGAGGTGCAGACTAGTTGCACCTAATAAGAGGGGTTGGTGTCCCTTACGTTTCCCAATCAAACATTCACAATACATAAACTGTCATGTAAATAATCATTTACATACACTTCATATACATTTCACCTACCCATACATTCACTTGTGTTTATACTTCCTATTTAAGCTGTATATTTCTTTCTTAGGCAGAGTTTCCTCACTTAGCAACCGAGTGATGTGCCATTTTTTCCAGATTTTAAAAGCATTTATTGCTAATTGAAAGTAAGAATGTCATATTTGTGTCTGTTACGTCTTGGAGTAGTAATTGACATCTGATTACCTTGGAGAAATGGATGAATCTTGATGTGTTTTGTATTGCCGAAGATTTTATCAGTTCAAGAAGAGGAACTGGCCACCTAGCTGTGAAAGCAAGTCGTCATTGGGTTAATGGGGTTCGTAACCCATAACTCATGTGGTTGGACTGAGTCAATAATTTTCTATAAATAAATGAGTGGCTAGTCAGTAGTAACCTGGAGTAAGGATCCATAATTTCATACCGGAACTCATCTCTATGTGAGTTCCCCCTTATATTTGGAATTCACCTTAGTTCAAGTTACCTAGGCTACTGATTATGATGGGTGTGCATGATTATCGACTGTGCGATTCTTCATCCACGAAGCGCAGGACTATAAAACATATGGATACCTCCTCAAATTCACACACCAAATCAGAATTGAATAATCTGTCAAGAGACTTTGTTCCGGCTTTTTCTGAGAAGTCACTAACCGGTTGTGGAAGACTACTTCCACTAAGATTAAGAAGATGGTTTTTCAAGTCCTTGAGATACTAGGACTTAAATATTTAGTTTTCCGCAATAGGAGGAAAGAAAAGACCTATTAAAGGTTTCCAAATTAATAAGACCATTACTGGGAGAGCAGGTCCTGTAATTTCCATCTAGAAACTCTTTTAGTAGAGACAGCCAGCAAAAAGCAAAGCCTTTTGATCAAGTCAAGGTATAAGTGGACCGCTACTGATCTTTGATCTACTCAAAAGGTGTGGTCTTTTTACCTGAGTCGACAAACAATATAATAGGTTTGGTCAGAACATTGTTGTAAGATGTCTTTTATATGATTTAAACGAACAGGGTTGTCAGATATTATTCATTCTATCATTTAAGGTCTTATCCCTAAAATGTTCTTATACATTATACACACGTTCCTTCATTTTATAAAGAAATAATGTATGATGTCATTAATATATCTCGCTTTGAATATCACACATCTTGTTCCGTATTAAGTCGTCAGTCCAAAGTTCAATATTTCGTCGATAAGTCGATGTGACAGCAGATGAACCATTAACATTTCTCGATCGTGACTAGGGTTATCTACGGGTTACTGATGTCACAATCGGCAATTATCAGACGATTTCTACTATATATACTTTAACTTAAATTTTAAAAACGATAAACGCAAAATTGTGAAAATTACAATTGAATGAAAATAAATTACAAAAAATTAAATACTGTTGCTATTCATTAGTCCCAAACATGAATATCTGAAGTACAGTAGTAATATTGTAATCTTCCCAAAATTAGAGGTAATAGAATGAAAAAAGTCCAGGTCCAGAGATGAAACAACATTGCCTATTCTTAAAATTTGAGTAATGATATCATACTTATGCAAAATGATGAACAAACATATTTCGAGAGCAAGTCTGAATTGGAACCTGAAATTCCACCATGCTCAGGGCACTAAAAAGAGCCATTTACAAACTTGTGCAAAAGAGCCTTGTGTTTTTACAAGGGTAAAAAATTAACTAGTTAATATCAAACTGACTGAAATCAGAGGGAAGGTATGTTTAAGTTCATTTCCCATACATCTGAACACATGTCGCTCTTCTATACATGTGTTGTCTCAGATCCTGTGTGTGTGTGTGTGTGTGTGTGTGTGTGTGTGTGTGTGTGTGTATATATATATATATATGAGAAAAACCTCACTTTTTACAGTTTTGGGTCATTATTTCAACCTCTAAATATATGTTTTATATTACATACTTTTAATATAAACATAACTATATACTGTACTTCCAAAATAACCTTTGTTTCATTTTTGTAAATGTGATTTTCTATTTTTTAACAGGTCTTCCCCAGCAACTCCAAGCAATATGTCACCAGGCAGTAAACTGCTTGGCAGTATAGAGCGCAGAATGAACAAAGTCCGTAAAGTATTAACTCCTCGTAGATATGCTAACTCAGACTCATTAGATATTTTGCAGCCTACAATTCTTGCTGGAAAGGTAATTCTTCTAGTGTTAGGGGTCCTACACTTGGTTTTGGTTGATAAATTCGATTTTTCATTTGAAATCACAACACTTGTGGTAATTTCAATTACAAAAAAAAAATCCAGAATAAACACTTTTTTATTAAGAAGATAAGATTTTAATGACTGGTTTGTCATTTTCATTTATTACATATACCTTCTTGGTCACATTACAGAAAAAATGTGTTTGTGGATTTTTTTTTTTTTTTTAATGACACCCATTAAACAAATGTTGAAAATTTTACGATATTTTCTGAGATACATTTTTAATAATTATTGTTTAAATAAATTAAACAAATTTTTGAGACAACAAATTATTTAGGATTATAATTAAATAAATATGAAGTTTCATCTTTTTGAAACATTCCTTACAAGTTGTTAATTAAAAATATTTTCCATCTTTTAATTTAGATTAAACTTTTAAACTAAACTTTATTAGTTCTACTAAAAAATAACTTCTTTTTTAAGATCAATGTCTAAGGATCAAATCAACCAATAAAAACCGTACTTTTGAACTTTAGGATTCAGAATTCTAACATTTTTTTATTCGTTGTACCTATCAAGAGGACAAAAATACAAATTTTAGATTTTTAGTTTTTGAGTTATTGAATTTCAAAAAAGTCACAATTACACAAAATTTATAACATTTAGAAATTTATAAACCACCACAGATAAAAACTTTTGAGCTCAAGTTGGTGTTTTTAATTTGATTTTGTTATTGGTATTTCAATTTGTAATAGGAAAAAATATCTTTATATAGCACATGGCTTATATAAATTACTATTCACTATTCAATTCCTTATAAAGAAATTAAAGATTAATTGTTTAAACAATTTCCCCAAACATGATTACTTCTACTGAAAAATAACCTAATTTTTAGTTCATATTTATATGTACTACACTATATGTAGTATTGATAAAATTATAGTTGGGCAAATAATTAATGTTGATTCTTTTTTGGAAATATCCATTTTGAGGTTCTGTTCAGTGCTTTTAGCCCAAACAGGATGGTGTTGTTTTGATGAAATTTGGTAAAGGGCATATTTGAGATAAACATACATTTTTTAAGATTTTCCATAACTCAAAATTTGAAGATAGCTGCTTTAAGACCACTCAATATTCTAAATTTCTCAAAGTTGACTATAAATTCAGGGTCAAGAGTAGGCCTACTAGTTAAAAACAAAAAATAAACTGTAGGTGGTTCCGTAAAAGTTCAAATATCTCAAAATAAGTTAAATGATTTTGATCAAATTTTGTATAAATGCATTGATTTATTTTCAATTTACCTAAAGTGAAAGTAAAAGAAATTACAGTTCCTACTTAATATTAAAATGAACTCTGTCCACCATTGAGTTTATTAAAAATTTTCTAAATTATTAAAAACTATAATTATCTTAGACTTGTGATTTGGCACATTAGATTGAATCATAAACCATCATGATTTGGAGTATAAATCTTGATATTTAATTTAAATTTGAGCAAATTGCTTTGACTGATTTTGAGCTATTCTAAGATTTATGATGCCACTTATAGTTAATTTTCTATTTTTAATCAATATTCTAGAGCCGGTATTTATAGGTAAATGATCATTGCGTTTGTTTTGTATATATAAAAATTGTGTACCTGGATTTATAAAATATACATTTATAATTTGATATACGAGGTGTGGCAATTAAATAACCGGATGGTGCTAAAAAACATTTTATTGATCACCAATTACATTACAAAGTTTATCCCCTTCAATGTACTCTCCATACCAATCCCTACAAAACTCCACATGAATTTTCCACTGTTCAAAGAAGTGCTGGAAGAACACTTCTGTCAGCTTGTTGAAAACCTCAGTTGCTTTTGCTTTTACCACTTCCACACTGTCAAATCTTGTCCTCATTACCTCCAATTTGACCTTAGGAAATACAAAAAAAAAAAAAAAAAAAAAAAAAAAATCACAGGGGGCCAGGTGGACGAGTATGGTGGGTGGTCCAAGACAGTGATGCCATATTTCCCAAGAAACGCCTTTACAGACAAGGTGGAGTGGGCAGGTGCATTGTGTTGGTGAAGCATCTTAGGAATTGCTCTTCTACAAATCAGGTCTTCATCTTCTCACTCATTCATGAAGGAATTATCAGAATCTTGATGTAATAATGTTGATTGACCATCTGACCTTCGGGGACCCAATGAATGTAGACAATTCCACGCTTGTCAAAAGAACAGTCATCATGGCATTGAATTTTGATTTGCTCATTTTCACTTTTTTTTTTGTGGTGAACTCGGACTCTTCAAATGCATTGATTGGCACTTTGTTTCAGGATCATAGATAAAAAACTACAATTCATCACAAGTAATCACTCTGTCTAACAATGGTGGATCATTGTCAGTCTTGTTCAAAAGGTTAATTTTAGATTATTTTTGCTGTGGAATGAGAAGTTTTGTCACCATTTTTGCGCAAACTTTCTGCATGTTCAATGATTCATGCAAAATCTCATGAACACTTTCTTTGTTAATTCCTGAGATTTCTGTAAGAGCTCAGACACTGACGATGATTTTTGCGGATCAATTTACCAATTTTCTGGATGTTGTCATCAGTTTTTGTTTTTGAGGGTCGTCCAGGGCGCGGGTAGTTTTTGATTGTTTCATGTCCCTCCTTAAACCTTATAAACCACTCAAAAACTTGTGTGCATGATAAACATTCACTTCCATGATATACGTTTTATGACATCCATGATAAAACGTACACTTCTTTTACCATGGCATGAGTTTTGGTAGCAGTTTTCCCAGTTTCACATGAAACTTGAGGTTAACTTGTTGTTCCCATCTGAACACTTTTGCATTTTTCCGATGAGGCGCTAGCTGCAAGGACTTGAACAAGGGATTTTTACAGTGAGACTAAGCGGTGTACAACTGTGTCCATAGAACTCAGGGTGAGGGAAGCATCAACAGGCACATACATGTTAAAACCTGCTGCGGTGTGGTCGCTGTTTGCCGGTAGCAGCACCAGTTCAGTTATTTAATTGCCATACCTCCTACACCATGATTAAGAAGTTACATTAAAATAAAACAAGAGATTCAATCTTTGTTTGAATTTTCAAACCTACGTACACCAACGTGTTGAATTAAATATAATTAGGATAAAAACTTACTTATACCTATCAGTATATTAAGTAGAAAGTTTACTAACAAGTTATTTATTTTCAGAATCTGTGTAACGTATCAACCACCTCCTCCACCAGTCCAGAACATGTACTTAAAGAGTTGATGAAAGCTCTCAACAATAGGGGCATTTTTTGTCGCTGCAAGGGGTAAGTGTTTTCACTATAAGAATCCCCCTCTCTCTCTTATATATATATATATATATATAACATGGAATATATCTCTGTAAGTTTATAACTAACAGGTTTTAGTTTGAGTGCTTCAGCAGGATACGACTTGAGGGAGTATGGCTATAAAATATGATCAATTTAGGCATTCAATTGTTTATGATGATTTTGACCTATACTATTGCAAAAGAAAAAAGTTCTAGAATAGTTATGCCGTTCTGCGACTGACGGATGTGTTTACTACTCGTGTTTGTGATGTTGTTTAGGAATATTTTCTTATTTATTATTGTTATTTCACGCTCTGTCTATTTTATGTATGTTGGTTTAGAAAGGTAAAGGGGAAAAGCTTGTGGTTAAAGATATTCCTTTATACTTTTAATATTTAACTATCCCAACTTCAAAGCGGGCTAGGATATTCTTAAGTAATAATATTGTCTTCCCTTTATAAAGAATTCATTTTTGTAGTTTGAGATGTTTTAGTATTGCCAGAATAAGAATATTGTTATTGTTTAACTAACTAGTATTTACTTAACTTTAATTGCCAAACCAGCTAGAATTAATTGTTGCCTCTTTACTGTAATTTGATTCCTAATTAACTTATGAAGATAATTCTTGTGACAATAGATCCAGTTTTAACAATTTTGTAGTAATGTCGCATTTGAAAAATTATGTAGGATTGGTAGAGAGGATTTAAATTTGCTTAATATAAAATATTCATTAAATTATTATAATATAATAATATATGATAATTTTTTTATCCTACTGTATGTATTTTTAACTCTACTCTATTGTCCTGTCCTAAACTACATCTCCTAGATACAAACCTATCCTGACACCTTTTACTTAGCTAACCTAACAGATGAATGATATTTTATGACTTCTTTGTAGATTCACTTTACGTGGAAAACTGGAATCAAATTCCGAATATCTGACAGGCACAGTAAAACCTTGTAAATTATCTTTTGAATTAGAAGTTTGTCTAATTCCATCAGCTGGTGGAACAGGTTCGATCGTAGGAATCAGAAGGAAAAGATTGAAAGGAGATGCTTGGTGTTATAAACGTATTTGTGAAGAAGTTCTTAATATGGCTGATATGAGATAGCTTTAACTCGGCGTTGATGTTTTGATGATGTATATTTTTTACCACAAAATGGATTATAAGGGTTTAGGGATAATTCAGGGTTTATGCACCATATCATAAGAGTTCATGTATTGTATTGAACATTAATTTTGTATTTACATTTTTATATAATTTGTTGTTTTAGTACATAATTTTTGTAAATAAAATATTGCGTTTTTATATTGTATTCTACCAGTTGTGGATACTCTTTCTCCAGTTCCCATCAAATCTTCTCCTGTTACCTTTTTTACCTTTTCCATTACATAATTATATTATACTTGTGTATCATATTTATTTGCTGCTTCTATAGAGGAAGTATGGCAATTATAAAAAAAATATCAAAGCTGATGAAATTATTCGTTTTTATGGCCCTCTGAATGGAAAAAGTTGTTTTTGAACTATCTTTGTTGACTATGCAAGCATCGCAGCCTAGACCACAGGTTTACTAATGTTTTACTTAGATAAAATTTGGTTTTTGATTATAATCTTAGATCTTGATTATTTTTATCCTTTTATACATAGTATAGAGAAAGTTATGTGATGTGCCAAAAAAATCAATGTCAAGTTTTATGCATATATATTTGTTTTGAAGTCTCCTTTGTCCAAAACAGTTATTTTTTGAATGATGTCTATCTGTCGTATATGCAGTGATATACACGAATTGATTTAAATCAAATTTGGTATATGGGCATATTTTGGCCCTATTTTAAAGTTTTTTGTTTGATAATTCAAAATTTGGGGATAGCTGCCATAGGATAAAATTACAATGGTTGATATCTTTCCAAAACTCACAGTTCATGAACTAGTGGTAAACAATTGGTCATGGCCGATTGTTTATCATGAAAACGGCATAAAAAACCTAATTTATAAAAATTAACTCTACCAGTTTCGTTCAAATTTTAATGAAATGTGATGATTAATGACCCAAATAGTCTACAAATTCGAAGGCAAAAAAATTGTGCTTCAGGAATAATTGGCAAAAAAAGCTTTACCGCCATAATTTAAAACTTATTTTAATATAGTACGGTTTAAGCTGAAGACACGTTTTTGCCCCGAGTGAAACAAGTTTAGGTTGTATTTAATTTTTTTTTTCAAATATGGCATCCACAGTTTAGTTTTACTTTACAACTGACTTTTTCCATGATATTGGTGGGTTTTTATTTTGTTTTGCAAATGGGTGATTAAAGAAAGTGGTCCATGGTTTTTGCACCACTTATTTTACTGAAGATAAATCAAAAGTACTAATTTTTGAATACTATTACTATTTTAAAATATTTTCTAATAATTACTTAGCAGTTAAAGTTTAAATATTAATTTCTGGCTTCTAACACTATGTTCAAAATATAACCTAGCAGAATGACATATGAGCAAAATTAGGTTCAGACAGGAGTAAAACAATTCCCACAGGAACAACATCTAGTGTTAAATGATAACATAAGTTAACTTCTCTCGCACCCCAACTCTGATACAAAACAGAAAGTTCCAAGTAGTTTAATGTCCAAACGAGATTCCCTTTAAGTTGACAATTACGACTTATTCCTACACTAACTCTTGAACTAACTAAACTTTGATTCCCTCAGGACTTCTTCTTGGTTTTGTGGACTGTTCTCGTCTAAAGGGGGAAATTACTTCTTGAATACATTAACAGTAATCTGTGATAATTGAATTTATTTTTAATCACTTTTACTTTCTTATATATAAACATGGTGTGGAAATACCTTGTAACATCTCAAAGAATTTATGTTGAGTTGAATTTCCATTTTAAGGACAATTGAATCAAAAAGGTTATTTGGAATAATGTCTGTCATCTGTAGAGCATCATACATTCTAAACCAGAGTACAAATATATATGGGCAAATATTTGATAATAACTTAATAATTGCGACTAGCTGTCATAAGTAAAAAATAATTTGAAAATATGGAAATGAATAATGAATACTGAACAACAATAAATAAGTTTTGATTTACAAATACTTGAGAATCATATTTTTCTTTTAACACGTTAGCTGCCGAGGCCTAATACGATACTCTTGCCTGGAGTGCCACGATTACCAAATTATTTTTCCATTATTATTTTTGCATCTACCCATGTTAAATAATATAAGGCAATAGTATTTACTAATTTTAGTTTACATTTATGCATATATAGTTTCGAGACCGATCGGACCGAATTGCAATTTTTCGGCTTTAATTTTAATTGTAGTATAACGTTTAGGTCCGATCAGACCGAGGCAATATTTGTTAAAAAAAAAAAAAAAAATCTAAACGGGTTATTTCATTTCTTTATGTTGGCAACGCTCACTATTTTATTTGTCTAATATTTATTTTATAAATACATATATTCATTTTACAACTGTATTTTTTGTGAATTATTCATTACTAAACCAAAATGTTTTTGTAAAATTTTTAATCGGTCCATCGTGCAGACAAAAAAGTGAAAATATCCACAGTTTTTATTATTATATTGAGTAACCATGGTAACGGTTATTAAAGCATACAATATACTACGTCTAACACACGTCTTTACCCAATCCAGAGAATACCAAAATTGGCCGATAGGTTGCTGCACTATCGAACTGTGAGCCACAAAACAAAACGTTACGTCAGTGACTTTATCGGTCCTATCGTGCCAAAACGCTGCATGTACATTCACTATAGTTTCGGAACGATATGGCAGCTAACGTGTTAATACATTATAAATTCTGACACTTCACTAAAAATATAATCAAAATAGTATCGTCTAATATTGAGATATTCAAACTTTTATATTGCCTAACATTTCATTTTCCTTTTTCAATTTATAATCACAAATGTAATATGAACCCAAGATTTTTAGCACAATAAAGTGTATCTCTCTGTAAGTAAAAAAAAAGATGGTTAGTAAGTAATTTTTTAAAATCCAAAAGGGATATTGGTATTTTCCAAATTACTCACTCACTAAGTGTTGTATTATTTTCATTGGTGTTTGGAACATCTTCACATTACACCAATATATATATAAACAGTTTATGACCTAACTAATGACTAAAAAATCTGCTTCACCAGGAACCAAAAAGAATGTTGCAAATGATAGTCCTAAGTTCATAGACTTTGTAAAAACTTTCCATTGATGTCTTCTACTGCAAGTTGATTTAATTTTAAAGTATTGTATACGATTTAAACCAATGTTTGTCCCTTATAGTTCTAATCATCAACTACATTTCTAATATGGAATTTAACTAAAAATAATTTCAAGCCATTGCTACCATGTGTCACTTGCAGAAGGATGCCCTCCACTAAATGTAATAAATGGTAACATTAAATTAAACAAGTTTTTCCTTGTGCCCTTAGTAATTAAGGGTGTACTAATTAAAGCCATTTCTTTAGAATGCAATTACCTTCCCCTTGTGAACTTCGTATTGGAGGAAAACTTTACATCACGGCAGTTTTAATCCAACTTTTTATTTTCATTCTTTTATTTTTTATGATTTTGATTAGAAACGAAGATGCTCCTGTGGATAAATTTAAGTATGCAGTTTGTAGGAAGTGATTTTAAAATGTAAAGGAAAAAAAAAATCACTTTTCTACATACTGTATACATAGTATATGGAAAGTTATGAGTTGGGGTAAAAAAATCAATGTTGAGTTTTTTACGGATATATCCATTTTGAAGTAACCGACTCCAAAAAAAACTCGATTTCATATTTTTGGATTTGTGTAAGCTTGTTGTGTGTTTAATACTCTACAACCAAAATATGTAACCAATATTAATCAAATTTTGTATCTGGGCATAATTTGGGACAGTTATTTAATAACTTAAAATTTGGAGGTAACTGTTTTACAATAAGATTACAATTTTATCAAAATTGTCTCCAGAATTTTGATCTAATATTGATCGTATGAAGGCTTCAAAGGACCTGAACAAATGGTATTGGTCACCATCTCTCAAAAATGCTAGTTCACTAGTTATTGGTAAAACACCAAAGAAATCAGCCAAAGGGTTGTTATAATATATTGAATTTCTCAAAATCTGCTCAACCAATTTCATTAAATTTTAGTGAAATGTGAAGATTAATGAGCCAAACTCGGGTTATCATTTTTGGAAGTAAAAAATAAATAAAAAATACAGTTCAGGAATAATGGGAAAAAACAAAAATAAACGTTGACCACAATCATTAAAAGTTAGATTTGAATGAAATAAGATTTACTTCTGAGGACATATTTATGACACAAACGAAGCAAGTTATTTTAAATAAATGATTTTTTTCGAATATGATGTCTGGTGTATTTTATTGACAGCTACCAAACCAACAATTTTGGTACCATTTAGTTTTGATTCTTTTGTATTTAGTTTTTAGGATGAGTGAGTGTGATAGTTCATGCAATATTTTTGCACAGTTTATTTACCAATATTTCGATTAGATTATTTTCAACAGACAACAAACATAAAAATATTTGTTGTTTTAATTTATTTAAAATGGAATACCACCAAGTACCTACGGTCTTTAGCATAAATAGTTTAAAAATATCTTTTTGTTCAGGAATAAAAGAGCTTAATATTTTGTATCTTGTAAAATGATTTATCTTTGAGATATTTGGAATCAATTAAAAAAAAAAAGAACGTAAATTCTATTTTGAAATGGTTATATGATTTTGTGGTACACTGGAAACTAATAATATAAAATATTCTACGAAATTTTGTATCACTATCTCAATTAATTTTGGAGTTATAATAATTTCATTTGTGTGTGAAAAAAGTCAAAAAGAAGGATTGTTGGACGCCTTTTAATTGGAACTCTTTTCTTTATTTTAATGTCCTGAACCAACTCTTGAAGTTTGACAGGCTGATCGTGAAACACATTAAGGTCGAAATCTGCAAAAACACTAAAAAAACATTTGTATGAGGTGAAATAAGTTTATTTTTACACAAGATCCAAAGTACAAATTAGATTCTTTTAAAATAAATTTCATTCCTCCCCCATGCAACATCTAACTACTTGATGTAACAGTTAAATTGTGCTCTGAACACTTCAGGACATTGATATTGTTACAAATAAACCGTGTTTATAGTGGATTTTAAATACATAGGGCGTAGGCATCAAGGAGAAATTTTAGGCACAATGATTCAACGAGGACCTCTTTTATTGTCCTACATGACAACACGAGTTTCTCTTACTAAACTAATTAATTCTCTATAACAGTTGTATTACTTTCCAATTTAATGTATACAGAAATGTATACTATTTATTTTCTAATCCCTCAGGACTCACTCATAATGAGTACGGGTGTAGCAATCCGAGAAACACTAGCTGCATCTACACATTTCTTCCTGTAATTTTGGGTTAGATCTCACTCTTTCATCTTTCCTATCAGGTCTCTCGATTTCCCTTGACCAACTCTTGTTCTCTACCCACCCTGACAATACTAGAGTCTTCGAGGGTTAGGGATTGTATTTTGTATCCTTTTTTTAAAAACAAGAAAAACAAAATTCCTTAAAAAAAATGTGCGCATGGTCAGTATTAGTTACTTGACAAGTTTCGAGTCATTAAATAGTATTTTTTTACATGGTAATTGGAGTTTTAAATATTGAAGAAGATTGACTAAGTAAAAGTATTCAGAACATTAATTGTAAATCTTCTTGCTAATCTGATATTATTAACTCAACAATTGTATTTAAAAATTTTATCTTGAAAACGGGCTAAAAGATTTTGTTGAAATGAGATGAATCATAGATGTAGGATGGGGAGAGTGATTTTGGGGGTTAAATAACCACATCAATAAACTTTAAAAAAAACTGTCCTTTTAGGATTTATGAACTTAAAGTGGTCCAACAAAACGTTTCACCTTCAGTAATTTTGTAGCAATAATTATACTTTCTTCTGTTGACTGTATGTAGCTTGTATTTAGAATAAAAACAAGTAATTTTTTTATAAGTTTATCTTGCAAAGAGGCCTAAGGACATTGTTGAAATGGGATAATTCTATCGTTTTCTTGTGCAAAAATAAGTGAGAAAGTGATTTAGTTGGTACAACTAAGGGCTTACACTAGATATGTTTCTACAAACTAGTAGTCTAGTAATAAATGAAATAAATCTAAGAGACACATTTACAACTCAATTAAAATAAATAGTGCAAAAACATTGCACAAACCTTCCCACGCACCCATCCCTAATACCAAATAAAAACCAACCAAAACTAATCTTCAACAAAATTGTCAGTTCAAGTAGTTGTCATTCAAAAAGTGAAAATGAACCCAGAACACTGTTTTTGAAAATATATTTATGTATAGGGTCTCAACTTGCTTAGCTTGTGGATTAAACACATCCTTAAGAAAAAAGAATTTCATTAAAATATTATTGTACTTATGATTTTGCACACACGGCTTTGGGTAATTAATCTTCACATTTCACTAAAATTTGAAAAAAAAATCAGTAGAACTGATTTTAAGAAATTAAGTATTTAATAACATTACCATGGTCGATTTTTTGGTTTTATATCGATAACTCATGAACCGGCACTAATTGGAGAGATTCGATTAATACTTTTAGGGGGGGGGGGGGGTGGTCCTTAGAGGGTACATTTAAGCAAAGTTCGATCAAAATTATTAGAACATGTATTTAGAATATAGTTTTTAAATTTTTTTTATGGCAGCGATTTTAAAATTTTAAGTTATAAAACAATGCTATTCTGATTCATGGTCAAAATATGCTCAAATACAAATTTGATAAAAATCGGTCCACTCTTTTGAGCTGCATATATGACAGACATAAATCCTAAAACATTATTTTCTCAGTGTATATCAAAAAAGATAGATCCTCATAAAAATCATTAATATAAAAAAGTATGCACAGAAAAGGTTATTAATAAATGATTTTATTATTTCACACGGTAGAGGGGCTCGCTAAGATTTACTGAACTCCAAATGGCTGTCAGTAATAAAGAAGTTTTTATTCATAATTCGTGTTCTGTGAGTTTTACACGTGTAATGTAATAATATTTTTTTAAAAATTGAATGTTCCCACCATATTAGTAGGTTTAATTGTTCAGAAATTAACAAAATTTCTTTTTAAAATTGCTTACTACAATGAAAAAATAATAATATACTAATAATAACGATAACAAAATCTGCCCTTTGCATCTTTGTTTGGACGTTGGTTCTTAATTAAAATGTCTTTAATTCGTTTTACATTATTAATCTTGATGTTTTTGACGTTCTATTACTTTTTTGGAAACAACACAGGTAAATATAAAAATTGTTATACCTTTAGCGCTCTTTACAGAGCGATATTTAGTTTTCTAGGTACTTTATATGACTAGAATGTAATCATAAAATTTAATTAATAAAGTATTTTAGTTCTCCTTATACATTTTTTTTTTAAAAACTCAGAATAGCCTATAATATCCTATGTACAATTAACAAGAACCATATGTGTACAGGGGTAGTACAGGACCATTCCTCTTGCGTCAATAATCATAAAGTGTGCCAAGCTTAACCCTTTGGGGTTGGAGGGGAGGGGGACTTAGAGGGACTTTGTTCAATGTAATTTAGTCACATGTTGTAGTTACTTTATAACAACAAGATCACAAGTTACTGGGGCCATTTTAAACTTTACTCGAGTAGCCTACAAGTTAATACTGATTTTACACCACCAACTTGCAAACACCACCACATACATACGTAAAATTTTACACAAAGGAATATAAATATCCAACATAATAAGCAAATTTTAATTAAGAGCGGAAATAAACATATACCCTATGAGAAATATATTTGACAACTTTACTGTATTTATTATTTATTAAATTTAATAAAAACTAAAGATCGTTAAATTTTTTCTGAATGTGTTTTTAAAGTATTTGGCGCATTTTAATTGACTAAAACAAAACGAAACTACTCTAGGTTACAACAAATAACTTTTCACTAGAACAGAGAAAGTTTCTGTAATTAATATACAGAGTGTTTCCAAACATTTCACGAGCTTATTTCTCATATCATAACCATTGAAAAAAATAATTTAAAAAAATAGGTATCGTGTTGGTTTAGACATAGTATTTCTTTAAGTGCAGAGTATGAAAGTTGGGTGATTGAGTCTGGTGTGACTGATCATAGAATGACTGATGTGTGTGAAATATAATGTTTAGAACAAAGGTCGAATTATTCAGCCCAACAAACCAAAGTTAAATTATGTTTCTCTATTTGAATTTATTAAAATGGCCGAGTGGGATGCTGTATATACTGCTCAGGGTGCCTCCATTGCGTTTGCAGTCTTTTCTAATATGTTAGAATCGTGTTTTTCTGAATCATATTAAGTAGCAAGTATTAATGCGAAGTCAAAACGAAAGTTAAAACCATGGATTAATTGTAAACTTGTTAAAATGATAATTAAAAAGAACTTACATAAAAAAAGGCTTGAGAATCCATATGATACAGCGCTTAAATTGTCCTATAATACTTTTAAAAATAAATTAATCAATGAAATTAGAGTAATTAAATTGGATTATTACAAGTATCTTTTTGAGAACAGCAGGGGGAATCCAAAGAATCAATGGAAGATTAAACAAATTGTTGGAGCTGAAAAGAGAAATAAGGGGCAGGTAGTTCAGAAGGATAGTTTAAACAATCCTATAGTAGACCCAGTAAGAGTTCCAAATGTATTTAATGATTTCTTTTGTAATATAGCAGCTTAATTGAGAGGGAAGATTAGCGGTGATATGATCGGAGCTGAATTGTTCCCTAATAATTATGATAGTGTGTTTTATAGCAAGCCTTGTCTTAACTCTTTGTTTCTTTATCGGGTAACAGCATTAGAAATTCAAAATATTATAACGTCTCTAAAAAACAGGAAGGCTCCTGGCTTCGACAATGTCACACCTTTTATAATTAAAAACATATCAAAATTTATAATAGATGTGTTAGTTTTTTTAGTAAATTAGGCTACAGTTTAAATTCTGGAGAATTTCCTGCAATATTAAAAAGTGCAATGGTAATACCATTATATAAGAAGGGTATTAAAACAAATCCAACAAATTCTCGACCGATATCGCTTCTCTCAGTTTTTGCAAAAATATTGGAAAAGGTAGTGAAGGAGAGATTTATCCTTCCTGGATAAAAATAACTTTTTTAGTGAAAAGCAATTTGGGGTTAGACGTAAGTTGGGTACCAGTGATGTTTTGTTGAATTTTGTGTCTCAGGTGTAAATGACGGTAAATTTTGCGCAGGATTATTGTGGACGTAATGAAGTCATTTGATACAGTGGACCATTCAGTATTGTTGTTAAGAATGTATGATGCTGGTGTTAGAGGAGTGGCTTTTAAATGGTTTCGTTCATACTTAACCGGAAGAATTCAACACACTCAGGTCAACGATGTCGTTAGTGATCATTGTATAATAAAGTATGGGGTTCCGCAGAATTCGGCGCCATTATTTTAAATATATATTAACAATTTATGTAACAGTCGATTCAAAGGGAACCTGGTCTCATTTGCTGATGACACCGCACTTTTTTATAAGGCGGATTCATTGAAACGACATACAGGATGATGGGAATATCCTACTTTAGTGGTTTACGAAGAACTATATGGTAATGAGCCCGAAGACTAAATATATAATATTTAATGTTGCTCGTAAGGCCCATTTTTCAAGAAACATAAAATATCATGATTTTACCTGTAAAGAAAGAGGATTGTGTGAATGCTCAGAGATAGAACAGGTAGACAACATTAACGTATTTGGGACTATGACAAGGATTCTAGACTTTCCTGGAAAATCCCGATTAATAATACAAAATAGAAATTGATGAAATATGTTAGATCTTTTTATATGTTAAAATCGGTGGCAAATTTACAATTGTTAAAATCAATATACCATGCTTTGATTGGCTCAATACTGGAATACGGTATAGAAATTTGGGGAGGTGCGTATTTTAGTCTTAAAGCCAGTTATCGTGCTCCAGAAGCATTTTATTCGAATCATGGCAAATATAACTAGATTGGAACACGCTGCTCCATGATTTAAAATGTTTAACATTTTACCATTTAGAAATCTATATTTATTTAAAGTATTAAGAGTTTTTTTTTCAATAGAAGTGGGGGGGGGGAAACACTCTAGGATCTAAAGAGAGGATTTTACGAAATAATTTAAATGTTGTTTTTCCTAAACCAAATCTAACGATTATTAAGAAATTTTATTTGTATCTTGCTCCAAAGTTTTTTAACATGATGTCTCTACAAATAAAACTTTGCACAAATAAAATAGAATTCTGCAGACTTGTAAAACAATATTTATTAGACAAAGAAAAAATCAATGTGTTTTATGACAGTAATCAGTGACAAAGGTCAAACTGATAATAAAAATTGGCAAGGATTTATATATATACATTGGAAGCTCTCTTCTACACAGTATAGTACGTGTGTATACATAATATGCACTTTATTAAATAGGTTTTGGTTTAAATGTGACAAGAAAGCTTCTGTTTTTTTAATTTATTCACTTCGTTATGGAAGGGATAAATCTGTTTTTTTTTTTTTAATGTTTGAGATTGCTGTGATTTCTTACTTTAAATTAGATCATGGTTAATTATGTATTAACCACATTATGTATCACATTAATTAATCTATGTATTAGGGGGTTGGACTTTTATCTTCCAGGGATGGTGTTTTGTAAGCAATTCTATTACTGCAGTGTATATTAATTATTTTGTTACTTAGATAGTTTGTAGTGTTATTTTCCGTTTTTTGGCATTGTCATCAAGTTATTTTAATTTTCTTGTACTATGAACTATTGTAATATGTTGTTATGATTGATTTTGGTTTGTCATGGAAGCCTTTTGACACAATACTCTAAATAGCTTATTTAAAATAAAATAAAATAAAAAACCTGACAGAAACAAAATTGCACAAGAGAAATGTAGGAGGTCCTAAGGAAAAGCCTATATTGGAACCTCCATCATAATAGAAAATATTTAACAAGCAGAAACTGAATAAATCCTTATACTAAAATAAAATATTCTTAGAAGTAATTGTGATTAGTTATCACACAAATAAAACAAAAAAAAATTATCATATATAAACTAACTTCATAGTCTGAAGCAACATAAAGCAAAACAACAGGCTAGTAAATGATCATAACTTTGTAAGGCACAGGAGTCACAGTATACTAAACTTCATCTACTACATTCACACAAACATCACAATATACATATATGATAAAACCAATTATCTAATTTATCTATAAATAAAAAACTCTTCAAAAGTTTTAAAAACATTTTTAAAGATTTCATTTCCCTGATTTTAATTAAATATGTTTTTCGCCAAGGACTGGATTTTGGCGCAAGCAAAGTGAATTTAAGTCCTATTTAAATATATAAATATGTTTTTCAAATACGGCATCATGCTTCATTTTCAGTGTTTCATTGACAATTTCGAATTGACGATTAGTTTTGGTTTGTTTTTATATGATTTTGCGGATGCGTGAAAAAAATGATCGGAAATTTAAATTTTAATTTAAATTTGGCCAAAAAATAAAAATATGCACCCATTTATTATTATTATTTTTTGGAAACCAAGTATCTCCAAAAAGTCTAAAAAGATAGGAGGGGAAATCAAACCGTTATAACAAAAATTCTGAGAAATAAAAAAAAAGTGTAAAATCAAAGTAGACTTTATTTCCTGTGACTACTTTTCCACGGATAAAATGGATTTTTCCGAGATTTTCCTCAAAAATCTAAAAACGAGCCAAACAAATTTTAGAGTAGAAACAATTACGACAAACGTTTTCTAAAAATCAGGAAAAATTCATACATATAGTCCTTTAAGATAAACATTTATCGTCTTTTGAAATTTTTTGAAAACAGTTATACGAGAGATTTTCCCAGAAAAATTAAAACCGTGATTTTATGTTTGTAACAAAGTTGTACAAATCTATAACATTTTATGTATCAATGCAAATTATGTTTAAATAAAATAAATTATACTTAAATAAAAGACCAATAAAATTGTTATTATTTGTTTAATATTTTTAGCATTTATCATATTATTTCCTTTTTTCAAAGAAAACAGCTTGTAAGTCGTAAAATAAGTGTTCTAAAAATATTTTCAAGACAGTAAAATGTTATTTTGAGCCAAACTGCATGTATGAATTTTTCCAGATTTTTAGAAAACTTTACTTTAGTTTTTATCTTAAAGTTTTGATCAGTTTTAAATGTGTTTCTTAAAAATATTGCCTACATTTAAAATGTCAGACCAAAAAGTTTTGTTTATTGATTTTTTGGTGAATTTTGGTAAAATTGTCTAAAACTTTTGTCACTCTTACAATTTGTTTGTTTAAACAATGATACAGATTCAAACGTCATCATTTTAAATATTTTTTTGGTTTTGAGTAGCCATTACGAACTGATTATATTTTCATTAATTGCAGATTTACAAACTTGACTGGACTAATTTGAAACTCTTTCCACATAGGATATTTATTAATAATGATAATAAATTAAGCACTGTAATTAATATAATTTTGACTTGTCAAGTAGGTGCATTGGAGCGTCCTATATTAGATCAATTATAACCCTAACGATGAGTCTGCTAGCTGCTAGGCCACTTTATATGCAAATATGAAGGGATAGACTCTGCCTTTATTCTTATCCTGCTTTTATGACAAGGACTTAAATTTATTTTGCTGTTTACTCTTTATGACATATGCATATTATGGAGAAAATTGTTTGATGAATCAAAAATTGATGTTGACTTATCAATTTATCTGTTTTAAGCCCATAAAAGTGGTTTTTGAAATGACATTTTCAGCGATTTTTTAATTACAGTACGGTACTTAATATTCGAGTAGCCACAAGACTAAAACAATTTTTTTCTTAAGTTTAGCCTCGAAAGATCAAAATAAAACGTATTGGTGACGTTCGTCAAATTTGTTGGTTCCAATATGTATGTAAAAAAATGTTAATTTAGCTTTTATAAAAGACCTAAGATTTCAAAATCGCTTTCAAACAAACTTTGATAAAACGTGGAGATTAAAATCACAAATTATTGTAACTGATTAATGATCTTTTAAACACATTATAAGTAAAAAGGGGAAATGATTTGTTCGTAATAAATATAACTAAACTTTAATTACAAGACTTCCAAATCTTTTATAATTCAAACAATTCAACAACTTGAAGAGTACAGATTTTAAACATTGCTTAAACAATGTATATAAAAAACAAATCATATGTTAATAACAATATTACATATGAAAACTAAATTAAACAAACATAGAACAGCATGTTAAACTAGATACTATAAAACTTTCCCTTTTGTTTAATTTTATACAAGCCAAAAGTCTTCACAACAATCCATCATACAATGTCCATTTTTGACATAGAGTCAGCAGTCTTGTTTTAGCTAGGGGTTTTGTCATCTTATCCACCATCTGATTTTCGGTAGGAATGTACTCCACTCTTAACTCTCTGTCCAAGATTCGTTCTTGAACAAAAAATTACTTAATCCATATGTATTTCGTTCTTTTATGAAACTCAGGATTGTGAATTAATTTCACTGTTGCTTGATTGGCAACTTTTAGTACTGGATCTTCAAGTGGTCATTCCTTGAAAAAGTCTCTTCAACCAAATTATTTCTTTTGTTGCTTCTATTGCAGCTATGAGTTCAGCTTCTGTTGTTGATGTTGCTGTAATTGCCTGCCTTTGACTAATCCAAAAAATTGCTCTACCAGCATATTTTATAACAACTCCTGATGTTGATCGACCAGTTTTGTTACAACCTCCAAAATCAGCATCACTGTAACTCTCCAAAACACTACGTCTTGAATTTGGATGGTAGATGGTGCTTAAGTCAGTAGTTCTTTTGACATATCTCAGTACTCTCTTTAGGTGTATAACATCTTCTTCTGTAGGCGACTCAAGTGTTCTTGAAATAAAGCTAACACTGTGAGCCAAATCTGTTCTTTATCCTATGATCAAATACATTAATGCTCCAACTGCTTGTCTGTAAGGGAAGCTACTTTTCTTGTAATTTTCCTCATCAGAGTATGGTGTCACTGGTTCTATTAATATTGGTGTAGATACAGGTTTACTATCTTCAATATTAAACTGCTCAAGATTTTTTCTTGCATAAGCTTTCTGACTGATTTTGAATTCTCCATTTTTCATGTGTTCAATTTCAATACTTCGAAAGTATGACGCAGGTTTTGCTGTTATCTTGAACTCATTCTTCATATCTTCCTTATTTGTTGTCATCACCAGTCCATCATCTACATATAACACAACGAACATTTTTCTGCCGTTACTCTCTTTTACATAGAAACATTGATCTGCAGGACTAGATTTAAATCCTTTTGCAGAAAAAAATCCTCCAAAGCGCTTCACCCAACATTTTGATGCTTGTTTCAGTCCGTACAAACTTTGCTTCAGTTTACAAACTCAATTCGTGTTATCTTTGTAGCCTTCAGGTTGTTGGATGTATATCGCCTCTTCAAGCTCAATATACAAGAATGCAGTTGATACATCAAACTGCATCAAATATAAACCTTCACTTGCTGCAATACTTAACATGGATCAAATTGTATTCATTTTAGCTACCGGGCTAAAGGTTTTTTTTGTAGTAAATACCATAACGCTGATTGAATCCTTTAATAACCAATCTTGCTTTGTACTTATCAACACTTCCATCAGGGTTCATTTTCACTTTTTAAACCCACTTCCTAGGAATAAGCCTTAGTTCCTTCTGACAAATTTGTTAACTCCCAAGTTTGATTGGGATTTAATCTCATTGTCCATGTCTTGTTTCCAATCTTTACTTTGATCAGTGTAATTACAAATTATTGTAACTGATTAATGATCTTTTAAACACATTATAAGTAAAAAGGGAAAAAAACGATTTGTTTGTAATAAATATAACTAAACTTTAATTACAAGACTTCCAAATCTTTTATAATTCAAACAACAACTTGAAGAGTTCAGATTATAACATTGTTTAAAGCAATGTACATAAAAAATAAATCATATGTTAATAACAATATGACTTACAAAAAAACACTTTTGTATAAATTCGTTAGGGTTTAAAGGTAGCATTATTTTTTTTAATTGTACTTATTTCTCATTAAAAACAGGACAATTGTGGTTATAGAGACCATTAAAAAATAATAAATATTTTGTACTTTTTTGTTTGTAAAAATTCTTCTTTACTACAGTAGTTTTAAGAATTTCACTTTTCTTTGAAAAAATATAATATTCACTTCTTCTACCTAACTCTAATTGAAACATAAAATATACTATTCAAACAGTCAAATACTGTAAAAAGTTTATATATGGCTTAATTTTACAAGATTTATTTGCAAGATATAAAATTTTCCTTTTATAAAGACACATAAAATGTTTTTAAAAATTTATTTTTATAGCCCAGAGGACAACTGAGTTATCAACAAAAAAACTGAAACATTATTTCTTGGTAATTGTCTACAACACCCCAAGATTAACCAAAATTTTTGAATTCTGGAAATTTTGTCAAATCTTCCTGTAGCTTAAGGGACAAGGGGTAATTATATAGCAGAGCTGCCTCACTTCAAAATCAATTTTTATGGGTTTTATTCGTCAAATAAATGTTGGAAAAATATTTTATTATCGAAAAAAAGTGTCGGAAAGATGATTACATAATACAATAACACAAGTAGTTTTTTCGTGAAAAAATTAACTCTGTGTTATCTTTCATACTCATGACATTCACTTCAATAAACATACGGAAGGTTTGGCCAGGTGGTTATATATATATATATAGCAACCTGGCCAAACCTTTCGTGACATATAATAATACAGCCCTACATATGCGTACACTGAAGCACATACGCAGACAATTTTATTGAACGTCAATGGAGGGAGGTGCGAGGAAATGTGCCGCGATATGGAAATTCAAAACAACATTTCCATGGCCATATAGCCGAATTTATGTTTAAGAGAAAGTACAATGAGTATAATAATCGTTTTCATCATTTATGGCGAATTACGAGTGAAATACATTTAAATTCAATAAATTCCTCATCTACTGAATTTGCAGCAGAATTTGACTCTGATTAAGATTTTCTTGTGTAATCTTGTGAAATTATGTTATGTAATCATCTTTCCGACACTTTTTTTTTCGATAGTAAAATATTTTTCCAACATTTATTTGACGAATAAAACCTTTAAAAATTGATTTTGAAGTGAGGCAGCTCTGCTATATAATTACCGGACAAGGGAGTTACAAAAACAATAGGCCTTACAGTAGAACCCCTCTTAACCGGTCTAGTCGGGACTGACACCCGGACCGGTTGCCCGTTTGACCGGTTAATCCGAGGCTCCCGTGAAAAATCGGTTTTCGTTCAAAGAAAGCTTATTTAATTAGGTAGCACTAAAAATTATGGAATAAAGATGTTATTGCAACTCATTTTATTGTACATAAATGTATCGTATATATTATGTTATGTATATTATACAATTAACATGAAAAAATTAAACACTACAAAGCTTTTTTACAGATTCCCTCCTGTCAAGTCTTTTGACACATTTAACCGCGTCTCAAACGAAACCAACACAAGCTTCCAAGAAAAAGAAATGTTATATTTTCCATAATGTAGGGTATACTAAATTGATTCGTGGAAAAAAGCGGCCCATCAAACGTTTTTGTCTGTGTATGTCTGCTATACCGACGGGTGCCAATGCTGCGGTGTTTTTATGCCGCCGACAATGGGATACGCTATCACCAAAGTCGTTTGACTCGCCGCTGCTTTGGTGCCGCCGACAATGCGATACCGATATCGACAAAGTCGTTTGACTCGCCGCTGCTTTGGTGCCGCGGTGTTTTTACGTCGCCGACAATGGGATACCGCTATCGAGAAAGTCATTTGATATCGCCGCCACTTTGGTACCGCGGTGTTTTTACGCTGCCAACATTAGGATACCGCTATCGACAAAGTCGTTTGATATCGCCGCCGCTTTGGTGTTTCAATTACTGTACAATTTATTTTCGGAAACTCTCATCCAACCAGTACACTACGATATAGGCCGGTTAATCCGAGGACCGGTTAATCCGAGGCTGGTTAACAGAGGTTCTACTGTATATATAATAATATGTAATATCATATAATAAACGTCTGTGTTTTGTAGTAATGAGTAATAAGACTGTAGGCTTACAGTGTATGGCAGACAACAATATGTAAAAAGAACATTGGTAAACATTCCAACAATTACTCTATCACATTTATACAGCTGGTTATGTATTAATGTTACACAACAGCTGATTATTGAACAAAGTATTGTTGTAAATAAAACCTATTCCCTGTTAGTTAGTCTATTGCTATTCATCACAGTGAATAAGTGGAATCCAAGTATTCTTAGTAAAATTTATTTTTCTTATTATCGTGAACACTACATAACAGAAATAATCATCACATATTTACAAAATCATTAATGGTGGAGATGTTTTTAATATGTGGTCTTGCACATTGCAACAATCTTGAAGTTAAAAGCGTATACCAGGGGAACTTTTCTAATCAAGCGCAACCTGATAACATCAATATCCTCCGCCTCAATAGATACAATGAAGGACTTTTGAATTGGGTTCAGAATCAAAGGCATATAGAGCCACCACCACCTGGAATAATGGAAAGAGTTTGGCAGTTATTGAGAAGATGGTTAGATGCATTCCTTTTGAATGATTACCCCCACTTTGAAGAGGTCTTTTAGTTTTTTCGTACAGATCTTGGTTTATAATACTTTTTTTTTGTAAAATAAATTTCGGTTGAAAAATAAAATCTTTCATTATTTTATCTGATTATTTGATTTGATTTTATCATTATTTTATCATTATTATTATCTCTGCTCAAATCTTGGGTGTTGTATACAATTACCAACGATTTAACGTTTTAAGTTTTTTGTCGATAACTAAGTTAACCTTTAAATTACATAAAGAATAAAATGGAGGAAAAATATTTTGTCTCGCAAATATTTTGTAAACTTAACGGTTTTTGAGATATTCGAGATTAATAAGTCCAATTTAAAATAACAAAGAACTTATAGGTTGATTAGTTTTTCTCAAATCGAGTTTTTATAACACTAAGTAGGATATAAAATTTCAACTCCATATCATTTACCGTTAAAAAGATATGAATTGTTTTGTTAAAAACACAAAATGACAGCTAGATACAAAACGAAGCATTTAGGAAATTTTTATGTAAACTTTTTCATTGGTTTTGATGTGGAGAATAAACTCCCCAGTCTTCCAACGATTTTAGTAATCATCCTGTATCTTTCAACATAAATAAAAATAAACGGTGCAAAAACATTGCGCAAACTTTTCTACTTACCTATCCAAACCAAAAATAAAACAAAATAAAATAATCTGGTAAAATATATTTTTTAAATAATATTAATAATGTTCGTCATTTATAATCTGTCACCTGTAGAATCCCCTAACCTAACATAACCTAACCGCTACGATAGATTTTTTATTAAAACAATTTGGTAAGTAGAGATATTTTGGTCATATCTCCGAACGTTTTTTATTATTTTCCCCTTCAGTGTATTGATCAGATTTTGTTCAAGTGTACCCTTTTAGGACCAAAAAATATGTATTGTTAACCATATCTTCAAAAATACCGGTTACTAACTTATAGGTAAAAATCAATCGGCAATGTGGATATTTATAAAAGACGTAATTTTTCAAAATCGTTTGGTTGTAAGAATTTAACCTAAATTTGTGTGTAAAATCGTATTCAGGTTTGGAGTTGGGTGAGAAAGTTTGTGCAATATTTTTCCACCGTTTATTCGTATAGGCCTAGTTGGTAAACACTATACAAAATTTGCATTCTATATCTAAATTAATTCTTTATAAATTGTAAAATTGTTTGTTTAAGATAAACCCTCAAGGTCTAACCTATATTGATTGCGAGTATTGCAAGACCTAGCTGGATTTAGGCCTACACCTTTCTTAGAGGCCCGGTAGGACTGCCACGAGTGAAGTGAGAGTAGAGATACAATAACCATTAGGTAGGGCCTAAGCGGCGCTAAGAAAGTAATGATATACACAATTACGAGGTTCAGAAGACGTGTGTAACAAATTTAACTTATTGATTAGGTTAAGACGCTTAGATCTACCAGTATAATTTAACTTTTAAGCATAACATATTTAGACAATTTGCTTGTATTACATTGTATGTTTAGACTGGGTTAGTACTATGATGGTGACCCTATCAACGTGTTTCATTAATGATGACCGACAGGTTTCTTGCATTTTAAAGAACAAAGAAAAATCTTTAAGATAATCCAACAGACAGAGGCCAAATGACGTGTTTAAAGGACCTATATATAGGCCTAGATCATCTCTACATATCTAAAAATTATTTACAGTTTTTTTTTGTATTAGATCTAGGCGTATAGGTTATAAATGTTACGAAAGTAAAACTGATCTTTAAATATAGTTCGATAAGGTCTGGGACAGTGCACTTTTAATGGTTCCTGTCTTTTAGTTGTATAGATTTAGATTAGAACGCTCTATTTTTCAAAATAAACGGGAAATTAACAAACAATATAAGCCATGAGCTTGTTGTAGAATTAGGATGATTGCTTGCAATAATATTTGGTGGTATTTATCGATCTTCAAGTGACGAGCTTAGGAATTATTCCGATAGGTTGCGTGAGTATTTAGTCATGAGATTCCGCCGTTGGGAACTTGGCTAATAGTCTTGACGTTATTTTGTTGACAAAAGTTGCATTATTTGTAATATTTTGGCATAGCGTATACATTCGGTTTAGAAAAAGTATCTATAGCAATGAAATTTATAAAGCATTCTCATAATTAATTATAGCCTACTGAATTTAACAGACAGAGAACTTGTTTGTTGGTAAATCAGTAGAAGACTAAGCTTGACGGTAATTTTAATTAGTTTTGTTTTGAAATAGTGTTTAATAATTTTTATTGTAACATAATTTATTAGTACATGACGTATGTTTCTGACATTCTTTTAGGATGCCAATAAATAAGAGGGCGTGAGGGTTATTTACCAGATACTTGTATTTAGTTTGGTATTTAGCATCTAACCTCAATTTAGGCCAACATAAATGTAGTAGGCCTAAATACAAATAACATTTTTCATATTTTTTTTTATCTGACAATGTATATGTTACTTTTTATATCTTAAAATTTAATTTTTTCTTTCTTATACTGGGTGTTTTTTTTTTAAACTTTCACATTTTTTAAACCTTAATTTATTTTTAAAAAATTAAAAGATATGTGTGTTCAGTTTGCTGGAAACTTGAACAGCCTACACCTAAAGGGAATTAGTTTTGCGGAATTTATGTAACCCAACAATTAAACCCACTTGCAACCTCCAACTAAAATTTTTAAATGATAACGTACACCTTGTATGCTTTTACTAGAAAATTTTTCGATAAAAAAAAAAAACCAAATTGGATTATCCGTTTGACACAATATATAATTAATTTATCTTAGGCCTGCTACTTGTGAAGAAATTCGGACAAGTTCTGTGTGTTGGAAGGATGAAGAGCTTAGTGGTTCAAGTATTTAAAGTTTTATTAATAATTATTAGCAATACAGACTGGACTAGTTTGTGAAATAACAAAACATTTAACATGCCGGCTGTAACTGAACACTTCGCCTACAGCGTTCTTACAAGACATAGTATCTTTCCATGCAACCTATTCTGAATCTCACTTCTGATTTTTGGGAGTAGTCACTCTATTATTAGACACTAAAGATTTTAAGTGCCCTCCACAAACAATAGTGTCAAATCAAGCTAACTTGCGGGCACTCAACAGAGAACCTTTTCGGTCAAGAAATTATTGTATACATTTTATTAATTCAACAATATAGTTTTATAACAATAAACTATTACTGTTATCACAGTGCCACTTTGTATAGCATTTTAAACATTATGAACTCCCATTACTCATTACTATTAAACCAATAATAGTTAAAACTTGAGTTTTCTGTAAATCGTTTTTACCAGAGCAAATTTTTTTGCAGTAGAAAAAATAAACAAAGACTAAAGCACTGTGGTGACAATATATACAGATACACTTTCAAAAGTCCCTTACCACACTTGGGAATAAACAAAATAACAAAAAAACTTTTTGTCAAAAGTAAAATGTTTATTCCTATTAGACCCTTATAGCTATTACAACAACAAAGTTGCCATCTTCAGAGGGAATCTTAACAAAGACTTTCATTTTACTTTTGTTAAAAATTTTGTTTTTTGTTATTTTGTTTATTCCCAAGTGTGGTAAGGGATTTTTGAAAGTGTACCTGTAAGTAGAAAAAATGTTTAAATTAAAAATCATGCAATATATCGAGAACGGATGATACAATTTGATTACTTTTTTATAGAAAATTTTGATTTATGTCCTTTAACTAAAGGTGTATCTTACAATTAGAAATGTTTAGTTGGGGGTTGCAAGGGGTGAGGGTGTGTAGGAGGGTTACTGTAGATCCACACAGTAATGTAGTTTCTCTTGGGTGTATTCATGTTTCCCACAAACTGCACAAAAATTAAGATGCAAGTTAATATGTTTTTTTTTAAACACGCGGTATGTACATAGTAACTTAAAGAGAAAGTTATAATGCAGGGTGTGCAAAAATCAATGTTTGTATTTTCGTAGATATTTTATGAACGATATCTGTGCCGCAATTGAGATATAGTGTTGGCTGCATTTTGACCATATGAACCATACGCGCAGCAATAAAAATTGCGATATCACGTAAATGGCGGAACCGATTTAGATGAATTTGCTTGGTACAAACTTGAGTAATCTACAAAAAATGGGAATAAATTCGACAACAATCGGAGATGGATTTCACAATTTATTAATGAACCTTATTTACATTTTCATGGTACGTGGTTGGTTTGTACTATAACCTTCATACGTTACAAAAAATTTGATTAAAATCGCTTGTGCAAGTTTAATAATTTTCTGAGACGGAATTTGTGGTTCATTTTTATTTTTTGATCGATAATTCTTGAATCGGAATTTTTGAGAAACCAATACGTTTTGTTCGGCCCCTTTTTTTTGAGACTACATTTTTGAAAGAAAAAAAAAAAAAAAAAGCTATGTGGTGATTTTAAGAAACCCAAAATGTTATGTTCTGTCTAGGTTATGACAGGTAACGTAAAATTTTAGTTATTAAAAAAATGAAATAATTCTGTTCAAATACACACATTTACCAAATTGATTTTAAATAGAGGATAAGACATCGTAAAGAGCTTCTTTGTACTGAGCCTACCTCAAGATGAATATTTTCATATAGATGAGGTATGAAAAATCACAAAACCATCACAAAACTTGCTCTGTTCTACATTGGCTAACTACTGCCTATTGAAATGAACACACCCCTATAACTCTTTTTATTTTTCGGTATGTGTATATTTCTTAATGGTGTTTATACATTACTACATTTGTATTTGTTAATTTTAGCTTGCAATTTGTATGTATTCTTTGCACAATCTACCTACTATAGACGTATATTAACAAGGATTTAATGACGGGATTCGATTGTATGGTACAGTTTTTATACAATTTGTCTAGTGATTATTTATAATTCGAGCGGTTAAGAGGGGAAACAAATTGATTAAAAGAGAGTAAATATAAATTTGGAATTTTTAAAATCGGCTGTAACGTTTTTTAATAAATTTTTTTGAACTGTTGCTAACCAGTTTCCTCTAATCCGATTTCGAAATTATCAGTAAAAAAAAAACAAGTTATCTATTGTTCTTTCTTAAAAGGAACTTTATCTTTAAAATATGTACAAGTCCAAAACCCATTGACTGATCACGAAATCTCTGGATCCAAGAAGCCTAGAGCTATGAATTTTTTAACATGGTTTGAAGGTCTGTAGATGCGTATTAAGAAAGGGGTTTGAAAATGTTCCACTCCAAATGTGTTCTTAACCCCTATAGCATACCACTGGATCCAAGAAGCCTAGAGCTATGAATTTTTTAACATAGTTTGGGGTAGGTCTGTAGACGCGTACTAAGGAAGGGTTTTGAAAATGTTCCACTCCAAGGGATGTTCTTTACCCCTATAGCATATCTCTGGATCTAAATATCCTAGACCTATGAATTTTTAAGCATGGTTTGGGGTAGGTCTGTAGACGCGTACTAAGAAAGGGTTTTGAAAATGTTCCACTCCAAGGATGTTTTTTATCCCTAAAGCATACCTGTGAATCCAAGAAGCCTAGAGCTATTATTTTTTTAACATGGTTTGGTGTAGATTTGTAGACGCGTACTAAGAAAGGGTTTTGAAAATGTTCCACTCCAAGGATGTTTTTTATCCCTAAAGCATACCTGTGAATCCAAGAAGCCTAGAGCTATTATTTTTTTAACATGGTTTGGTGTAGATTTGTAGACGCGTACTAAGAAAGGGTTTTGAAAATGTTCCACTCCAAGGATGTTTTTTATCCCTAAAGCATATCTGTGAATCCAAGAAGCCTAGAGCTATTATTTTTTTAACATGGTTTGGTGTAGATTTGTAGACGCGTACTAAGAAAGGGTTTTGAAAATGTTCCACTCCAAGGATGTTTTTTATCCCTAAAGCATATCTGTGAATCCAAGAAGCCTAGAGCTATTAATTTTTTAACATGGTTTGGGGTAGGTCTGTAGACGCGTACAAAGAAAGGATTTTGAAAATGTTCCACTCCAAGGATGTTTTTACTCCTAAAGCATATCTGTGAATCCAAGAAGCCTAGAGCTATTAATTTTTTAACATGGTTTGGTGTAGATTTGTAGACGCGTACTAAGAAAGGATTTTGAAAATGTTCCACTCCAAGGATGTTTTTATCCCTAAAGCATATCTGTGAATCCAAGAAGCCTAGAGCTATTAATTTTTTAACATGGTTTGGTGTAGATTTGTAGACGCGTACTAAGAAAGGATTTTGAAAATGTTCCACTCCAAGGATGTTTTTATCCCTAAAGCATATCTGTGAATCCAAGAAGCCTAGAGCTATTATTTTTTTAACATGGTTTGGTGTAGATTTGTAGACGCGTACTAAGAAAGGATTTTGAAAATGTTCCACTCCAAGGATGTTTTTATCCCTAAAGCATATCTGTGAATCCAAGAAGCCTAGAGCTATTATTTTTTTAACATGGTTTGGTGTAGATTTGTAGACGCGTACTAAGAAAGGATTTTGAAAATGTTCCACTCCAAGGATGTTTTTATCCCTAAAGCATATCTGTGAATCCAAGAAGCCTAGAGCTATTATTTTTTTAACATGGTTTGGTGTAGATTTGTAGACGCGTACTAAGAAAGGATTTTGAAAATGTTCCACTCCAAGGATGTTTTTACTCCTAAAACAAGTATCATATCTTTGTGATTTACGGGTCGAATTTGATCAAAATTGTTGTGTTGCTGTATTTGGCATTATTTATTTCCATAGCACCACCATTAGTGTTGTGCTAAAAATATTATTTCTTTATAAAACTATCTCAACTATCCCCAGGTGAATCAGGTCGTACCAATATATAACAGTTAATTTCCTGCTACTTTGTAATCTCTATAATTGATATTATGGTCTGTTAAGTAAGGGAATATACGAAAAAAAAAAAAAAAAATTACAGCAAAATAAATTACGTTCTTGTTTTGTATGGGTCTATCAGTTTTCATGTAGCTTCTTTTTATTCTTAGGCACCTATTTTTAACCTATAACATTTTAAAATGATTTGATTTGTTAGTAGTATTAAGAAATAACTTCTGAAATTTTCAAGAGCGATAAAAATCTAACCGCAAGAACCTTTTCCTGAAACCAAAACTTCTTTAGAAAACCCAAAAACAAAAACAAAACATCCCCGCTCGTATAAATAATAAAATGGATTGTTTATACACCAAAGTGTGATAAAAAATTGTTTATAACATTTTATGTAATTTGGCCAAAATATAAACTTTTTAATCTTTTCATTTTTTTTAAAGTTGTTAAACAAATGTGAAAAATCCAGGAAGATGTCAAATTAAAATACCAAATTTATGACATTTATAAAAAATAGATATTTTGTTGAAAACATCTTAAAATTGGTCAAAAATTTAAAAGTAAAAATAAATATTAACAAATTAGTAAATCATACGTGATTTAAGATAAAAAAATCCTTTGATAAACAAAATTTTTTGATTTAAGAGCGGGTTTTTCCTGTAAAATAAATTTATAGTTCTATAGCTCCCGAAATATTGGCGCGCAATTTTGAACACCCTGTATAATTTATAACTAAATCCTGGTGGCCTACATGTCATTGTCCTGGTGCCTTAAATTTGACTGTGTATATGGAAGTATAGGAAAGTGTGCGCAATGTTTGAGTATGTTATGAATGGAGTGCTTTCTAAACAACGAAGGACATCTCTATCTACAAAAGACACAGAAACCTACTCTAGCATGTCTCAATTGTAAGATTTATGCAGTTCTGCAATCTGAGAATGTTGCGTTAACCCCGCCCAAGCCTACACTCGTATTGTGTTTACATTCGGCATCAAGGTGGAGTTTCTTAGTACGTAAATAAGGGAAGGTTACGAGGGAGTCGACCTCTCAGGACATGTTTTCATCATCACCTAAAAAATACACGTTTACAAAATATTTAATGTTTAAAACAATTATTATTTAGGGATTTTGATCAAGCTATAATTATCCAATGAGAATATACCCACTGTAAATCTTCAAAATGTTACTATTCCTTCTGGAGCGACTATAATATTCACTCTAATATTATTCTACCTCTGCAGATCTAACCGTCATCTTGGTTTTAATTTCCATAAGTTATGATCAGAAAATTGTGTGACGTCAGAGCAATATTAAGGTAGTCATCTTTATATCATCATTCCCTTCATGGACTTGTTAGCAATCCCGAGATACCTTGCAGGATATAATCCTTACTTCATGTAGTCTTGAGTTAGATCCCTCTCTGTTAACTTTCCTATCATGTCCTTGACGATATTAAAGTATTCCAAGGTCGTTATTTTTTTCCTTTTTTATATTTAAGGGTTATGCAGATTATGTACTGCGTGCTAAATAAGCCCCGGGACGGGTTGATATTTTTTTAACCATTACAGATAGAGCTACAAAGCTTTGCAGATTGTTAATGGACAGCAAAACCTATTTTAGTTTGTATTCAGTGGACCGCTACCTTTCCTGGGGGGACGGCCCACAAGGAGTAAGTAGGAAATCTTAAATGAGAGCATAGGTTGTTGTACATCGAATTAAAGGCCTTTATGAGTTGAACACAATGCAGCAATCCCGATTTCAAAAGTTTCACCCTAACTAAAATAGCGTGGGTTTAAAGTCATATTAACTACAACGTCAGGTATGTTGAAACAGCTTAATAGTGTTTACTAGGAAGAGGTTATGAAATGAAATTTTTCCAAATTAATATCTGGCTTTCACCTCCAATGGGAGTCGGTCCTCAAGAAGTTAAAAAAAATTTTAAATGAAAGGATTGGTTGATATGACATCAAATTAATGGTTGTTATTAGTAGTCATTCAGTAGTTATGATACTGCTGTTCGAATTAGTCATTATTTTTACTGCTTGTTTTTGAAAATGAAAGACCCTATTGATAACCCAAAGAGTAATTCCAATGTATGTAATGGAGAAAATAATACGAATTTTAGAATTGGTTCAAGACAGTAAGTGAAAATATCATTGAACTGAGTTTTTTTATACAACTCATTTGTATGATCCACCCGCATCCATTTACTGTCAAAAATGAGCACTAAAATCCTTATCGCCATTACCGTTTCTATTGTTTGCTCCTTCAAGACTATATTAAAACCCTACTTATATAATGCAGGCTTAAATTAAAGTCTTCATTTGATTATGTTATAAAGATGTTGGCAAGACTTATTTATTACGATAAAAACATTGGTTTATAAGTCACTATAGCTAGTGGCTTTTTAGATTAATAGTCCTAAAACAGCAAACTGAATTAGATTATTATTTTTTATAAAATTTATATATTTATTACTTCAATGCATTTATTTATTACAAATTATGATTGGATCAGAATTAAAACTAAGAAAGTGACAATTCATAGGTATTAATTAATTAAATTTGTTTCAATTCAATAACTAATGTATTTTAAATAAATAACGGCGATTTTTTCGCCTGTAATATGTATATAATTTAATTATGATTTTGGATTAAAATATTTACTTATTTTTTTTAAATTTAGCTATAAAAAATAAATTTCTCTTTCGTTACGTTATCCAGCCTTGAGTTACGACAATCCTACAAACCTACAGAACAATAGTGATATTTTATAAAAAAAGGTCTTAACTGTAAAACAAATAGCCTAGAATTGTGTCACAGGATTATTAATAGTATAATCGTGGACCCTGTCTAGATAACCTAACATTTCAATTTTATACACTACGCGTTACGCCTACGATATCCCTACAGATCAGGTCACCTGGGCGTAATGTAGAGAAAGCCCTCAAACATATGTCTAATCAAATACGCAGACAAATTTCTCACATTGTAAGAACCTAAACAATACAAAACTATTCAATACACTCTTCCTAGAAATTCTGTTTCTGATAGTTTTGATTGGGTCTCGTGTCTAGGGATTTGTCGTAAGGACTGCTACAACATTTATTTTGTCAGCGGTTATTGGCTAAAAAGAATAAAGACGAAAAGGAGACGATCTACTTTTAGCAGAAGTAAAATTTTTTAAAGAAATCTCTAAAAATAGTATAAAATATCTATTTAGGATCTCAGTTCTTATAAAAATGCTCAGTTTTATCAATACAGAAAATAAAATAAATGCACTTTTTTTTAAGTATGTTATATTTCTTTACATAAACAAAATTGAAAAATTAAAATACATTTAGGTACATTAACAACATCAAATATACCACACAGTAGGTAATCTTTGCTTATCTTCTGCCGTCTATTAGGATTTACCATATTTTTATTATGTAGATAACTCAAAGGATAAAGAAAAGAGAGATGTGACTGTCTGCATATCATTCAAGGTATGACATAATTAGAAAAAAACATTAAAATAACATCTTAGTCTTATTATAAAATTAGTGAATGTTTCCATTGAGAACGATTAGTTTTCCTTAAAGATTAAGAATTGAGATAAATTCTCCCTTTTCTGAATCTCCACCGGTAGCATTTTGAATATTTTACACCCCTATACTCACTTGGCTTGGCAATCCTAGTTGAATCTAAACCTTTGCTCATGTAGCCTTGGATTAGATCAAGCTTCTCTTGTTCCCTTACGAGTCAGGATTTTCATTTTATATTCTCTCTCTCTCTCTCTCTCTCTCTCTCTCTCTCTCTCTCTCTCTCTCTCTCTCTCTCTCTCTCTCTCTCTCTCTCTCTCTCTCGGGAAGTAATTTACTTTCAATCGATAAACAAACTATTATTTACCTTTTCTATAAAAGTTACCAAACCAATACTCTAAAAACATACTGGAACCTCAGTGGATAGTTTTAAAAAAGTTTGTAAAAACATAGTTTTAAAAAAGTGGAACGATATATCAATTTTTTACACTAATGCAACTCATATTATATGTTTGTGAACAGTAATAATTGGTTTAGTGGCCACAAAATATGCACCCAATGGTGTTACAATGGACTAGTTGAAATACTAGATGATTAAATAGTTGCCCATCGTGTTTGACTCAGTATTGCAGTTTTTCTCGACGCTACAAGTGTTATTTGCCGTTGTCAATGTTAGTAAATGCAGTGATGGACTGTTTATAATATTCTCTTGAACTTCTCGACAAACCAACAGTAGAAGTATTCCTTGGGTGTCAGATCAGGTGATCGTGGGGACCATCCACTTGCAGGAAATCCAAGATCTAGTAACCATCGAGCGGTGGTACAATGGTGAACCAAAGAAATCGTCATCTCGTTACTACTGTCTAATCTGAGAGATGCCACTGTTCTTGTAGACATTGACAACAACGCAACACAGTTACATTGGAACAAGGAATCGTTCCTTAAACTAACACACCCTGTTAGTTATGGTGAGGTTTAATGGTTATTTAGGGTTATCTTGTGATTAGTAAACACAAGTATGACTTTTCGTCGTACTGCTTCAAAAACAGCTGTTTTCAATACATGCATTGAGATGTTAAAGTTAGTCCTAGGATCTAAATATATCAGCTGAGGTCGAGGTCACCAGCTGTTACTTCTTTATACGAATTAATTAACGATTGTAAAGAATCTATCGAAACAACTGATTGTAAATAGCCGTTAAAACAGCTGTTACTATAGATTTTAAGGTAAACAAGTTATAACATTTTAGTTTTTGTGAAATTGTTTTCTTACATTGTTTACAGTATATGGAAAAATATAGTTCATCACTTGGACCAAAAGAAGTTTTTCGATCTTCGCTCATTTTCCAGCTTCGGTTCCGCCTCGGTCGTTAAACTTAAGCTTGTATCGAAAAGCTTCACTTTGGTCCTAGTGATGAAATATACTATTTTACAGCTCCATCTGACTACAAGATTTTCATCAGTATTTCGGTTCTTTCCTTTCCTTTGTTTAGTAAATTTTGAAAATTAATAACACCGGCGAGGACGATCCTCCAATAAACCATGGAGTACTGAACATTGCAACTTCAAACCACGACGATGTTGCAACTACAGGAAGGACCTTTTACTTTGAATTTTTCGAGCTATTCACAAAAGCTTCAGAGCCTAGCAGTGTATTATCCTCAGCTGATACCGTCAGGAACCAAACAAATCCCAAAAGAAATGTGTTGGACAACTACTGTACTCTACATTTATTATTAATTTTAATAATAAATTAAATTAACATAGCAACCTCTGAGGACCTTCTCGAGGATGCTTTACTTGAAGCTTCAGCGACTAGCAGTGCATTATCCTCAGTGGTTACTACCAGGAAACAGACATATGTATTGGACAACTACTTTGTTTTTAATATTAATTAATTTTCTCAACATCTAAATATTGTTTTAAAGATGTATTTTAAAGTACTTTTTTTTTATTATTTCAGAGAGTGAAATGAAAATTCAAGAAACATCCTTCTACCCATCAATTACGGTAAGCAAATTTTCTATTTTCACAAAATGTGAATTATTTAATAGTCAGGTATAAGTATCATTTCTCCTAAAAATTTAAAGATGATTGAAATATTTACTTCCGATTACAGGAATATTTAATTTCGGTTACATATTTACTTCCTGACGCTACGATTACTTTATCTAACTTGGTCTCTCTCTCTCTCTCTCTCTCTCTCTCTCTCTCCTCTCTCTCTCTCTCTCTCTCTCTCTCTCTCTCTCTCTCTCTCTCTCTCTCTCTCTCTCTCTCTCTCTCTCTCTCTCTCTCTCTCTCTCTCTCTCTCTCTCTCTCTCTCTCTCTCTCTCTCTCTCTCTCTCTCTCTCTCTCTCTCTCTCTCTCTCTCTCTCTCTCTCTATCTCTATCTATCTCTCCCCCTCTATCCCATCTCCCACCTTATCTCCCCTCCCTCTATCTCTCCTCTCCCCTCTCCCCTCTCTCTCTTTTTAAAAGTATTGCAACATCACTTTCCTTGAGTTCTAGCTGTTACCTTAGGGGTGACATAAGTTACATCGGGATAAATATATTTTAATGACATTATGGTAGCCCACGGGGATAAGTGAAAATGTAATTTCAGTACTAATGTACTTCAACCATTCCTCTTCATCCTGAATAAATGAAAGAGTCAAACGTGTACTAAAAGCAAACGACTTAGATGCCGTATGCATATAGGGGCAGTTAATTTTATAAAATAGAAGTCTTTTAAGCCCCAGCATATTAATTTTTTCTTCAAATAAACACATACATATTTTTAATTAGAATATGTTCTAATTTTATTTGATACCCCACACATAATATTCCCAAAAATAAAATTAACTCGATATTTTTTTGTCGTTTAAAAAAGTGCCACTTTGCTCACTAGTTGCACAAATAACTATTGTGGAAGAGAAAGAGTAAAGAAAATGACAGTTTTCAAGTAACTGTAGATTTAGTTTTGTATTATCGATGTTGGTCCCGACTGTACTTGAGGTCACTTGTATCGTTACGATAACCTCTAGCAACTCCATAATAGCAGTTCTATGTTCCGACTCAGGGTGTGCCCCCCCCCCCAACGCTCTCTTTAAAACAATTATCATAAAAACACTGTTCTACATTTCCAATTGTCTATCGACCGCCTACGTTGAACGAAAGTATATTACTGATAATTGGAATGGTTAATATTAATTTTAAAAGTATACTAAGGCGGCTGCTTACTTCGCTCGCCTATCCGGGTGTCAGGCTCCGCCCCTCTACAACGCCCGGTCTCCCTACCACTCTTGTTTGGTGTCTCTGGAATTTAGAAGCGATCTATTCTTTGTTTGTAATGTAAATTTCCCTCTCCCCACAAACATTCGGATTTTTTTGCGTTAACATGAAAATGGTAAATGGTAACGTCTATCGGTTAATTAATCATTTTGAAGGAAATAACTTAGAGACAATTATAGTTTAGCAAACGTAATGGTTGTTTCTACCTAAAATGACAGCCGATTAAAATGTACACCCCTCTCACATATACAGTATGTAGCTATAGGGAGAGTTTTGAGATGGGTGAACAAAATCTATGTCGAGTTGTTTTGTGGATATCCGTTACGATATTATGTCCGTCTGTCGTATGCAACCTTGTCTCCTCAGGGCAAACTCGTGGACGGATTTTAATTAAATTTGGTTCGTGCGATTATTTTGACCATTGCTCGTAGATTCGTCTTTCTTTTTTCGTTCATGCTTTTGATAACTAAAAATTTGAGGATAGCTGTGATAAAAAAAAAACAAAACAAAATTACAATTTGATTCAAGTGTAGATTTTTAAGGTGTCTAACAAAACGTACTAATCGCCATTACTCCAAATATGGCAGTAACAAAAACCAAAATATCAGCCTATAAGTTGTTATACAATACAGAATTTCACAAAATCAGCTTTACCGATTTTGTTCAAATTTTATTGCAATGTGTATGGGTAGACGGTTTAGGAGTAATGTGTCTTGATCGTCGCGTCGTCATTGAAAACTCGATTTCAAAAACAAATACGGCTTCCGCTGTAGACTTTGCACAAGCGAAGCAAATTTAGGCTCTTATTTAAACATTTTTTTTTCAAACACCTCGTCCATGGTTCATTTTCACTTTTTGATTAACAATTACTGAAATTAATTTTTTGACGACTATTACTTTTGATTTGTATTATTTGGTTTTAAAGATGGATGAGTTGGTAATTTTGTGCAATTGTTATTTAGTCGCTTCAAAGTAGTTTGATAACAAGAAGGTAGGTAAAGAAGATAGTTAGAAAATAGTCATTAACTAGCCTAATCCTAATATATTCGTAGGCGACAGTAAAATAACGATTTTTGAATGGCGTGAGGGGGGGGGGGTTCAAATGGAATGTCATGCTGTATCTCATTGATAAGCTTATTTAACTCTACTGGAAACTGTGATAAGCGTCAATTAATTATATGTTATAAACCGCCATTTTGGACAGGAGTAACCTGCAAGTTTTGATGTATGGAAATAATTTAAAAAAAGTCTTGAGTTGTGACCATGATTTGTTCAGATACCAAATTTGATTGTAATCGGTCCACTCGTTTGTGCTGTAGAACGCTGAATATACGACAGACAGACATTATTCCACAAACCTGCTATTTTCTTCTTTGTTTTAAGGGACTATGTGAACTTTAATGAGCGACTCTTATGTTTTAAGGCAACTGCTTTTATGTTTAAACGAATGTAATGTTGATTAAATGTAAAATCTGTTATTTTATTTATAGAATTTCAAATCTACCGCGTTTATCGAATTGTTCTTATTTTGAAGAATTTAACATCTGATATCATGTTGATCGAAATATTCTTATAATTATGTAATTTTTAATCTGATTTTGTGTTTATTAAATTATTCTCATCTTTTTCTAATAGTATTTCCTCCATGAATTTTAAAATCGGCTTTCTTGCTTATTGAATCATTCTTATATTTATGGAATTTAAAATCTGCATTTATATTTATTGAATTATTATTGTTTATCGAATTTATAATCTGGTTTCTTGTTTATAGATTTATTCTGGTTTATCGAATTTAAAATCTGCATTTATATTTATTTATTATTTTTGTTTATCGAATTTATAATCTGGTTTCTCATTTATAGAATTATTCTTGTTTATCGAATTTATAATCTGATTTTGTGTTTCTTAAATTATTCTCATCTTTTTCTAATAGTTTTTCCTCCTCCATGAATTTTAAAATCGGCTTTCATGCTTATTGAATCATTCTTATATTTATGGAATTTAAAATCTGCATTTATATTTATTGAATTATTATTGTTTATCGAATTTATAATCTGGTTTCTTGTTTATAGAATTATTCTGGTTTATCGAATGTAAAATCTGCATTTATATTTATTTATTATTCTTGTTTATCGAATTTATAATCTGGTTTCTCATTTATAGAATTATTCTTGTTTATCGAATTTATAATCTGATTTTGTGTTTCTTAAATTATTCTCATCTTTTTCTAATAGTCTTTCCTCCATGAATTTTAAAATCGGCTTTCATGCTTATTGAATCATTCTTATATTTATGGAATTTAAAATCTGCATTTATATTTATTGAATTATTATTGTTTATCGAATTTATAATCTGGTTTCTTGTTTATAGAATTATTCTGGTTTATCGAATGTAAAATCTGCATTTATATTTATTGAATTATTCTTGTATTTAAAATCTGCATTTATGTATATAGAATTAGTGTATTGCCCTTATTTATTGATTTTCAACTCTGTTTTTATGTTTATCAAATTTAAAATCTGCTCTCATGATTATCGTATATTTTAATTTTATATTTATAGAATTTAACATTTGCTGTAATTGAATACCGACCATATTAATTATTAAGGTTGCCTTATTTCATTTCATCACTATTATATCGGAGCTACCAAGAGAAGACGATACAAAACAAAAAATAACGCATGATCCGTTGCCTAACAGTGGGGGGAGGGAGGGGAGTCCATAACTCTTGAAATTGTCAGTTTTAGCGATTTGGAAATAGTTGATTATTATGCAGTAATGAATATTCGTGCCGCCTTCCATCATATGGAGATGTCTTCATTGAATTGCTTCGAATTAACTTGCCACTTGTGTTGGACTGATTTATTGTTCGCTTGGCTCTGGTACATTATTAAATTAAAGCTTTCAAAACAACATCATGTTATTCTTGGACACGTCTCAATTAGTTGTATTCGTGTTGAGTTCCAGTCAGATAATTATTTCTGATTCGTCTGTGGTCGCTCGTGTTCAACTTCCAGCCTCGCTGGTAAAAATACCGATCCCCCGAAACTAAAGACTAGCTTAAAATATAGGCCTACTGAAAAATTTAAAATATTTTCTTTTATTATGAATTATTCCCAACGTCTATTAAGTTGATATAGAAAGATCAACTTCCTTTACCAATTTAGAATATTTTGAAAACATATTTAATCTATATAATTAAAATTAGCAACATAGAAGGAGTTATAGTTTTGTCATATTTTCTTAATTTAAAATAAATAGCAGGACGAATGTTGTAATATTAGTTTCTTGTAATATCGATTTATGACAATAATAATAATAATTATTATTCAAAACGTTTAGAGAGTATAAATCAACTCTCGTTATCAAGAATTAGTGAAGAAACTAATAAATTGAAAATAGCCCAACATAATCGGTCCGAATATTTCAAATTTAATTGGAAAGAGGCAAAAATAATACACAGAAAAATCAATACAGGATATCCCACCTAAAATGTTGCAATAGCTAACTTTTGAATTGTATATATGATAGAGTACTTTAAATGGGGAACCTTCTTATCTTTTCAATGAAGTTTAAAATTGCATTTTGTAAAATGTTAAAAAATTCCGCCATTTTCTAGGGGAGCTGGATTAAGCACGAGATATAAAGTACTGTTATATAAGCAAGTACTTAAGCCGGTGTTGAGCTATGGACTGCAGATGTGGGGATGTGCTAAGAAAAGTAATATAAACAAAATTCAATTGTTTCAAAATAAAATACTTCGAATAACAGTAAATGCGTCATGGTACGTACGCAATGAAAATATTCACAGAGATCTTAAAATGAATACGATTGTTGAAGAAATCAACGCTGTGGCAGAGAAAACGAAAAAAGACTCCAAAACCATACTAATGCTAGTGTGCAGCAGATGATAGTGCATAGGAATATAGTACGAAGACTGTGTAGAACTAAACCCCTTGACTTGGTGTAGTGTTTGTTAAGATGATAATTTAAGAGACATTCAATGGAATGAACTTCTGAAACACCGTGATCTCTTATTTAAGTTATAACTACTAGATAAGTCTGTACTTAGTTGTAGTCCTGGAAATAATAATAATAATAATAAAATGTCTAAGGGCTATTTGTTTGTTTACCGACAGCTTACTACCCGGTATTTCTGGAGAGATGGTGTTTTGATTGGGATAATTTTTTTTCTAATTCCTTAAGCATTCTACTGACGTTGCTATTTTTGTTTGCGTAGTACAATTAAATCGTTCTGTCAGTACTTCACATATGGACATTAATTTACATCAAGGTAATGCGGTTTTCTGTCAGTTGGAGAGATTTGTGCTGCTCAGTATGTTTTAGAAATCGCAAAATTATTGTCACGCTTGCTATATATCCTCATAAAACTATTTCTTGTAACTATGTCTCTGATAATGATTTTTTTTTGTTGCTAGAGACTGCCAATTATTTTGATTGACGTTTTATAATGTAAATCTTGCCTCAGGGGAAGTACAACCTTTGATTGATTTTTTAAATTGTAAATCCAATAATGATCGCATTCACCAATAAATCTGGAAGTACAATCGTAATAGATATTTGGATAAATTACATCCTAAGCATTCATTTTATACTTTACTTATTGTCTCTTACCGACTTCAAAAAGGAGGAGGTTCTGTATTCGACCTGATATGTATGTCCGCGCATATTTACAGAACGGCTTAACCGATTTCATTGGGGGTGGCCTCATTTGAAAGGGTATGCTCCCGTTTACTGATTGAGTCAGTACTTGGCCAGTAGTTGCAAAAAATTGCCAAAATGACGCCTGATTGACACAGGCTAGTTGGAAATATTTTGATTTAATATTGATAAAATTACATTTGAATAAAATGCAAGCATATAGTTAGGTTTTTATGTTAACTATACAGTACTTGTACGACATTTATGCCAGTATTGGGAATTTTTTTTAAAAAAAAGACCGACTTCAAAAAAACAAACTAAAAAAATTATAATTATTTTTTACAACAACAGTTGCGATTTCATAATAATAATATTCTTAAAATGTAAACTACTAGTTGTAACAGAAACAAATATGAGTGTTTATATCTTGCTTTTTTTTTATGTCTACGCCACGATCGATTGGGGCATACGGTATAAGAGCTCATTGCTTGAACAATCATGGCGTCGACTTAAAAAAAAAAACAAGATATAAAGACTCATTTTTGTTTCTGTTACAACTAGTAGTTTACATTTTAAGAATATAATTATTATGAAATCACAACTGTTATCGTAAAAAATGGTCATTTATAATTTTTTTAGTTTGTTTTTTTAAGAAGGTTTTTAATTTTTATTTCTGGAATGGGAATCTGTAGAAACTTAGTAATAATGCATTAAACAGTGTGGAATATCCAAGGGTATTGGGTATACTCTTGGGAATTACCTCACAAACCTTACCTTTTTACTACCTGTGTTTGTAGATTTTACGAAAGTAAGTTTCATTTATGTACTGTGTATTGTAAAATAAACGATAATTTTTTTAAAATACTCAGCCCAATTAGAAGGTACTGCAAATTTTGTTAGTTTTATTGTTTAGACTCAAGTTCTTAAATTTTCTCGAACTCTGAAAAAAATTTGATAAACTCCATCAAACAATGGCTGCAACTGTAATTCTACAGTATTACCTTGTTTCATGCAACACTGATCCCTAACAGCTCATACTCAGTCGATCCACGATACAAAATCGAATCGAATCAATAAAAACAGTCAATAAATACAATTATGCATAAAAAAATACAACTGAATAAGTTTAAACTATACTAGTGCAACAATTAGAAACTGAGTGTTAAACTGTCGCCTTGTGCAATATAACTTGTCACAGCTGATCAAACAGCTGACTCGACCACAAAGAGAAGAAAAAAGTTGACGCTTTCACTAAAGCCGTGGGAGCAACGTCAATCGAATGACAAAATCAACCATTTGTAACAATCACCTCCAGTCCGTGCGGTTTTTGTTTTTATTTTTAGAATTAGTTTGTCATTTCCTTACTCGCTAATTGCCAAACAAACATTGAAATGGAAAGTCGACTAATGAAATTCAGCCGTGAAATTGTTTGGATTTCAAGTGATTTAACGGATTCGCACATTACCTGTTACCAATTATTCTAACAAGGATCAGTTGGTAAACATCGTTTGCGTACAATAGTAACCAATTAGCTTACCACACGTCTACCTTACTGCAAGTCTAATATTCATTGTTATAGGTTTAATTGATACTCAAAACTGTTTCATATAAACTTACCTTACTGATCTACCTATTCAATTTAGTGTTTCCTACAAGGCCAAATTTTAGGCATTACATTTAGAGGATTCGATTTTAGTACATATTATGAAGGGGCTGGGGGTGTTCCATGATGATGCACAACAACTTGTTTCGCTATAGGTAAACCCATTCTGTTCTTACCCTACTTGTCTATCCACTTTCGCCCTCTGTCCTAGAGGTACGGTTACATAAAGTCTATCGTAGTGGTTTCGATGCGATGACAAACATTTGCAACACCTTTTTTAACAAAAAAAAAATTATTGTTATCCTCTCCCCGTTACCCCCTTCAAAACTAAATATCACCACAGTCAAAAAAAAAATGTAGGTAAATATTGCACAAACTTTCTCACAGTATAGCACAAAGGAAAGACAAGATATTCTTTTACAATAACTCGGACACTAAAGTTTTGATTATACTTTCAGTCAGCAAAATTGGTTCATAAACTTTTAAATTTTAATAAAAAGTGATCGAAATAGTCTGATTACAACTTCTAAGGCAGCATTATTGATTAATTTTATTTTCAGATAACAGATAACCCCGGGGAGATGGCTACGAATATGCTTTCTTTAATTCATATTGGGTTTTGTGTGTATGGGATTATGAGACAATTCAAACATTGTTGGTTTTAAACACAAATCCGATATTTCCGTTTAAATTATTCAAGTCGTTCCATTTAAAATGTATTTACTTCTATCCCACGTATACGCGACGAAGTAAAATTATTTATAAAAGATTTATTTTTACTTTCGTACATATTCATAGAGAAATTATGTGATGGATCAAAAAAAATGTCGAGTTTTTAGCAGAAATGTTTGTTTTTCCTAACCGTAAAAAAACCGTATTGAAATTATGTCTATATGTAGTTTGAGCTGTGCTTTTTTAACAAATTTGGTATGTAGACATATTTCTGGAAACTATTTTTATTTTGCGAAAATCTAAAATTTGGTAATAAAATAAGACCAAAATTACAATATTCTGAAAGTCACCTTTTACGATTTTAATCAAATTTTAATAAAATGTAGCCTCTATATACAACTGAACAAAACGTGTTGTTCACCATCACCCCAACAATTCTGGTTCGTCCATATTGAGTTGCTATACAATTTAAAATAAAAATTCAAACCTGGTAAAAGTCAAAGATTACAGAATTTAACCAAGAAAATAACATTACATTTGAGGAATAATTAATAAAAAACTAAAATGAACCTTGACCAAGGTCATTAAAACTATATTTCACTCAACTGCACAACATAGGCCTTTAAGATGATAGGATTTAAAAAAATGTTCCTCTCCAAGGGTGTTTTTTACCCCTAAAGTATATCTCTGGATCCAAGAAGCCTAGAGCTATGCATTTAATAACATGGTTTGGGGTAGGTCTATAAACGCGTACTAAGAAAGGTTTTTGAAAATGTTCCACTCCAAGAGTGTTTCTTACCCCTAAAGTATATCTCTGGATCCAAGAAGCCTAGAGCTATGCATTTAATAACATGGTTTGGGGTAGGTCTATAGACGCGTACTAAGAAAGGTTTTTGAAAATGTTCCACTCCAAGGGTGTTTCTTACCCCCTAAAGTATATCTCTGGATCCAAGAAACCTAGAGCTATGCATTTAATAACATGGTTTGGGGTAGGTCTATAAACGCGTACTAAGAAACGTTTTTGAAAATGTTCCACTCCAAGAGTGTTTCTTACCCCTAAAGTATATCTCTGGATCCAAGAAGCCTAGAGCTATGCATTTAATAACATGGTTTGGGGTAGGTCTATAAACTCGTACTAAGAAAGGTTTTTGAAAATGTTCCACTCCACAAGGGTGTTTCTTACCCCTAAAGTATATCTCTGGATCCAAGAAGCCTAGAGCTATGAATTTAATAACATTTTATGGGGTAGGTCTATAAACGCGTACTAAGAAAGGTTTTTGAAAATGTTCCACTCCAAGGGTGTTTCTTACCCCTAAAGTATATCTCTGGATCCAAGAAGCCTAGAGCTATGCATTTAATAACATGGTTTGGGGTAGGTCTATAAACGCGTACTAAGAAAGGTTTTTGAAAATGTTCCACTCCAAGGGTGTTTCTTACCTCTAAACCATATCTCTGGATCCAAGAAGCCTAGAGCTATGCATTTAATAACATGGTTTGGTGTAGGTCTATAGACGCGTACTAAGAAAGGTTTTTGAAAATGTTCCACTCCAAGGGTGTTTCTTACCTCTAAACCATATCTCTGGATCCAAGAAGCCTAGAGCTATGCATTTAATAACATGGTTTGGTGTAGGTCTATAGACGCGTACTAAGAAAGGTTTTTGAAAATGTTCCTCTCCAAGGGTGTTTCTTACCTCTAAACCATATCTCTGGATCCAAGAAGCCTAGAGCTATGCATTTAATAACATGGTTTGGTGTAGGTCTATAAACACGTACTAAGAAAGGTTTTTGAAAATGTTCCTCTCCAAGGGTGTTTCTTATTCCTAAAACGGGTTCCATCGGCTAGTGTGTGTGTATGTGAATATATATATATATATATATATATATATATATATATACATCTATATATATATATATATATATATATATACATCTATATATATATATATATATATATATATATATATATATATATATATATGTGAATATATATAGATGTATAGATAGATTGAGATAGAGAGAGAGAGAGAGAGAGAGAGAGAGAGAGAGAGAGAGAGAGAGAGAGAGAGATGACCCCCCTTGGGTAGAAATTTATTCGTATAATGACATAAGCACAAGTAACTTACCTTACCAATAAAAGTTAGATGTGGTTCAATTTAAAATAAATGACTTAAACCTATTGACTCTAAACCTTTACATACAATGCCTTCTATAAAGTGGGACACGTATTAAATACTTATAATGTTCTAGGTGTTGTAGAACATTGGAAGGAATATATGTTTTTAGTTTTTTATCGATAAGTTAATCTTTAACCTACAAAAATAATGCAAAAATTAACAAAAGTAGGTTTGTTGTTAAAAGAAGAAATGGCTCCATTTTGAAAATATACGAAACACAGTCTTTGTTCACATATGAAAGGTAACATACAAAATGCGTATATCAAACCTGAACTTAATATCTTACTTACTTCTTAAATTAAAATATTGTTATAAAAAATATATTATGAATACATGTCAAATAGAGCGTTTTGGGACATGTTTATGGGAACTTATTTCATTATTTTAACCCAAGGAATCTCAAGGATTTTGGCCCATGAATCACCCCTGGATTTAGTGAACATAATTAAGGAACACTCTGTATATACAAAGTTGATAAGGCAGTTGTATAGTGACATTTTTGAGAAGAAGGAGAAGAATTAAATTTTTGGTTTTATCAATTTGTGTGTGACAAAAATGGTACGATATTTGATGTGTTATTTAGATAGTATTGGTTTATGGTCGTGTGAGAATGTATTTGTAATGTTTGTGTTGATTTTGGATATATGAACCATCAAAACGAACGATTTATTGACGTAAACATGCTTTTCTCTATCCAGTATATGAAAAAGTAGGAACATAAATAGTTCTTTTACCACAATTGTTATCGCCAAACTTTCTTTTCTTTAACAAAATTGGTCGAAGGGAGATTTCGGGCACTCTGTATAAAAGTTGTTGTACAGCTTTAGCGGACAAGGTTAGGTCTACAAAAGTTGTTCTATAAATCAAAGTTGTAATGCCAGGGCTGTGATGTCTTCATTGGCCTGCCACAATAATGCTTTATAGGACCACCGAGTGCTATGACTTATTGCCATAAACTCGGTGCAATCAAGCTCTCAGAAAGCTTTCTTCTTGAAATATTAGCTAATCCGATCATATTGCCAAAGGGGCGCCCTGTGTGAGTTACCGGTAAGTTGTAGGCCTAACGTCGCTAACAATAGGCCCACAGATTTATAGCGGTATAATTATCTAGCATTTCGCGTTTCTATTTGGCTACGAAATAAATACTCAGACTATAAGCTAATAGAACGCGAGTTGTGTTTTATTATTATATCAAAACCATCATATTGATTGTTACAAAGGTATTGGCTCTAATTAATGGATTTACAAATTCAAAATGGTTGGAAATATATTTAAAATGACATTAAAAGTCGTTAAGGGTGTGTAATAAGTCGGGGATGGGTTCAGGGTAATAACGTAAACAAAACATGTGTTCGAAAAGTTTAGTTTTCCAGCTGTCAATCTCATTTTTTTTCTTTCTACAAAAATTTATAATTTTATAAATTGATTAGATATTGAGTCCTGATTTTTTGTGTGCATATTTTTGATATAAAATTTTACCAATATACCAGAAAACTTTGTAGATGTTAAAAATATAGAGCTTTAAACAGTTTTAACGTCTAATAACTCGGAATTCAAAAACATGTTGGTTCAAGGCTGGCTGCTCTTTACCTTAAGAACAAATACTAGCTTAATACAAATTACCAATGGTTTACTTTCGAATTTTGAAAGATATTTTTCTAAATATTTACCTTAAAAGGTTTTTTTTTGATTTAAGGTATAACATTTAATTTACATAATAAAATTCAGGAACAACTGGTATTACGAACTTCTAGGTGTTGTAGTCAGTTACCAATACATTATTTTTATCATTAATTTTGTTATCGTTTGACCTATAATAAAAATAAAAAAATTGTTATCTTTATAATTAAAAATAAAATAAATTTCGCATTTTTTTTTCCCCTAAAGATTTATGACATGACATGTTCAACTTTAACAATTTTAAACTGCCGCTATTTTGATCTGTACAAAATAAAATATTGGTGTTTGTTACGTAAAGAAATGCGTATACCAAATTTGGATTCTACTAAAATATATTTTATCTACTTTCAAAATTATAAATTTGTTTAAACACTCACACAAACACACCGACAAAAGGGAAACGAAGCGTTTTCCGTCAAATATGTTGCAAGAATTGTTTTCTTTTTTTAGTGGCTTGAATCCTTCACTGAAATAACCCCCTTTGTATTCAACTACACTTCATACTGCCTTTACGTCTATATCTCTATCTTGAAAGTATTAACTGAGGAAACAACCTAAGGAGACGAAGAAGAAGAAATCTATGGACTTATAAAAAAGGTCCACTTTGAAAAAACAGAAGAGAAGGGAAGTGTTTGGAGATTTTTAAATTTTTAGGGTAGAAGATAAAAAGGTCGGAAATGAAGTAGTAGAATTATCTGATAAAGACCAACTTATATCACAGGAACCTGAAGGAGACTAGGAAGACAATTTTCTTGAAGTCAATGTAACCTAACCTAACCTAACCTAACCTAACCCAACTTATATCACAGGAACCTGAAGGAGACTAGGGAGACAAAATTCTCTTGAAGTCAATGTAGAATCGAGGACAAAAGTTGAAATTTAAGGAGGTGAGAATATGCATAAAGATTGACAGTGTGTCTGGAAAATAGAATAAACACAAAAACGAGATACATATAGATGGGAGAACAAAGGATAAACATACTGCAATTTAAATTATAATAGAAGAATTTAAGGATATGGAAAAAAATGAATAAGAAATGATAGATAACAAAAAGTGTGTTTAAGAAAATGTGTGTATTGTGAAAAATTGAAAGATGGATTGGAAAATTAATTTGTAATTTGAGGGTAATGATGAACTCAATAGTATTATGACAAAATAATGGAATATTAGAGAAGGGTAGGTGAAGATGAAAATTTAAGGAAAATAAGAAGATTATGGGCCATATAAATGAGAAGGTTTATAAACTAAAAAGAGAAATACATTAATAAAAAGTTTAAAAATTTTTTCTAAATGAAAAATCAACAAAGAAAATTTGTATAGACCATATTAGGACGTTGTGAAATGACGGATAAAAAGTTGGGAAGAAAAAAGAGAAAACCTATGAGTTAAAATACAGGATAAATGTCAATGAGGTTATGAAAATACAACAAAAGAAAATAGAGGACATAGAAAATGGTGTAGAGACCTACATATTATTTCTCCTCTATTTTGTTTTGTGTTGAGAGACAGGAAGAGGGATTATATCAAGTTGAAAAGGAAATTAACAAGGAATGTCGAATATGTAAGAATTGAAATTATAGAGAAGATTAATATTGTAGAAAAGAAGAAATTTAAAAAGGGTTACAGATGAAGATAAAACAAAAGAAGAGAATGGAGAAAGGTTAGAAAAAAAGGAAGAAGGAAAATGCAAATTGTTTAAGAAACGGTAGCCTACTATGTGGGTGGTATGTGACAATATCAGTAATGACTAATTATTACCGACGTTCAACCAATAGAGTTCTAAAAGGACATAAAGACAAAAAAGTGTAAGATAAGATATACAGAAAAAAGGGGTGATAAAAACAAAATTTGAAAATAATTAGATTTATCAATATAAATTATGGAAAAAGAAGAAGATGGTACTTTTTACAGGACCTCCTTCATTTCTCACATATTTTTCGACATATAGGTTTGGGTTTGTAGGCTACATGATCCTCCGTAATACGTTTTATGATATTAAATATTTCTGGCAGCCATTATGGTATGAGTACAGTTTTTAAAATAGTAAGATGGTTGTGTGAATTGTAATAAACATTGTCAGTGACATAATGGGTTTTTGTTACCTGGTTCCTAATTCAGATATTTATGAAAAACTATCAGCAATTTTACGTTTATTTAATAATGTCAATGGAAAATTTACTAATTTAAACTATTTGACTGTATAGAGTTTAATGTTTATCTCCATGTGTGTGAATGTAGTAGATGAAGTTTAGTTTATTGTGTCTCTTGTGCCTTACAAAGTTTATAATCTTTTACTAGCCTGTTGTTTTGCTTTTTGTTGCTTCAGACTGTGAAGTTAGTTTATGTATGATCATTTTTTTGATGTTGTTTTATTTGAGTAATAACTAATCACAATTACTTCTAAAAATATTTGTTTTTAGTATAAAGAAATCTTCAATTTCTGCTTGTTAAATATTTTCTATTATGATGGAAGGTCCAATATAGGCTTTTCCATAGGACCTCCTACATTTCTATTGTGCAATTTTGTTTCTGTCAGGGTTTTTATTTTTTATTTTCTTTTAAATAAGCTATTTAGAGTATTGTATTATATTTTTATTTGTTGTGGTATGTTTTATTGTGAATTTTGTATTTGTTATAGTGTATAATCTTGCACATGAGAAATAAAATAAATTATTATTATTATGTTGGGACCTGTTTTTATTTACAGCTTCAAACCGTTTGAATGTTATTCGCTTTTAAGGTGTAATATGATTTTTTTTTTATTGAGCGGATTGAATAAATAAAACTAGATAAATAACCAAAGGAAAATGTGTGCTGAATTTGATTAAAAATGCAGTACTTAAACATTGACGGATGGACAGATGCTAAGTGTTTTTTATCAGTGACTTTAGTTGATGTTAAGAATTTATTATCATGTCAGTCAATAGGTTACTGCCGTAAATCTCTTACATGTCAGACGTTGACAAGTTATAATGCTATGGAATAGTTTGTGTGCCGCGTGCATAAACTTTGCCTTTTATTACAAAACTACACAATTATGAATATTATGATTTATTTTTTACTTACCAACTATGTGAAGTGTAGGATACGGATACAGTCTTCTCCCCCCCCCCAAATTTATCGTAAGTTTGGTACTCTCATAAATTTCAACCTCTGTTTTTGATTGATCGTCACGTACCTCAGAAAACCGAAACACTGATTTTTGACATTTAGTATGTCCTTTTCCGTCTGTACGTAGCAGGATTGATTGATTGATTGATTCTAGCTTAGCAGGTTTGTTCCCCTTATGAGTTTAAGTAATTCACTAACTAACTTTTCTAACGTTAGTTCCCCAGGATTGGAATCCAAAATCTTTTGCGTTTTATTGGTCATGGGCTCACAATTGAAAATATGTGGTTTACGGTCTTCTCATCCTTCCCGCACAGTTTTGCTATGATAGACTCCTACCCTGTGCAAGTGCACTCCCAGACAACAGTGTCCCTACTTCGGTAAACACGATAGTGGACTATAGTGTGAAAATATAGAACCCTATTGAAAATTTAAAATGACGGCTATTTTGAAACGTTTTTGGGTTATTCAACTTGTAACACAGTAAATTAGATACATATTTACAGATTAAAATTCTGCATGTAATTGGTATCAATCTCTCTGCGATAACAAATAGCAAAGTTATTGTCAAAAAGTTATTTGTGCAACTAGTGAGCAAAGTGGCACTTTTTTAAACTAGAGAAAAATGTTGACGCACGAGGCTTGCCGAATGCGTCAATTTTATCGAGTTTAAAAAAGACACTTTGCTCACGAATTGCACATTATACTTTGTCTACAGTTGTTATTTTGTCAATAAAAACAGTTCATAATGGTGGTAGTACCTTTTCCTTGATTTGACAGGAAGGAGATTTAGTACAAAGTTGTTGGCTTTTTCCGCTAATTTAGGCGGGGTATTTGACAGGTTTTCATCCTCTGAACTGTCCATATTTTAAAACTAACTACACAAAATGTAGCAGTAGTGCTAAACAACACATCAGCAAGAAGTTCTCACGTCAAAACTGAGGTTATTTACGAATATTACAAATAACTTAGGTGTATTCTTGAGGAAACGGGATTGCCAACTTCAAAACTCGGCAAACGAAAAATACTCTCCGTGTACATACACTGTCAATCATCTTTATGAATAATTACTTCCTTTTTCAACTTTAAAACCTTGTTTTATTGTTTATTTATGTTATTTTACGTGTAAGAATTCATCTAACCTACATACGGGACATTTCCTGTATATTATAAATCAATTGAAATAAACTTAACTTAAATTTCGTTTTGTTCAGTTGCCATTCGGAGTGGGCAAAGTAGTGGGCAAAGTGAAACTGTTGAGAAATCAGCTGTTTTGCAAACTAATTTAAATGAACAAAATACCACTTTGTCAATAACTATAGACAAAAGTAATTTCCGAACTCTGAGGTCTCAAGAAAATGTGATATTCCTAATAGTTACTAGGTCCGGCAGGGCAGAGTGTAACAAGTGGAGACTCCTTCACACATGTAGGCTTACAGATTCGACGCGATGGGAGTTAAAGTCTAGCTGAAGTCAAGAAAGTAGTGTGAGAGGAAAACTCCTTGATCTACCAATACAATTAAAATGGACGTCGCCTAAGGAAAAATATGTATATTTTTATGTATAAATATATAAATATAAATGTAAAATATGTATAAAAGTATGTATATATATATATATATATACAGTGTGTAAATTAAGTATCGAAACAAATATGTATTTTTCAAACTAAAATAGGAACAAATATTTTGTTTGTGGCATTGACTTTCAACAAACGTTCCTGATTTTCTGACATAAAAAAAAATTTCAACCCCCTAAGGGGGTGGCGGGTAGGGGGTAACTTAAATTTTTTAAATACCAACCCCTATTGAGTGACCTCTCATTTTATAGGTCTTGTCACCCTAAAATCAATGATATAAAGATAATTTAAATCCGTTGAGTTTAAACAAAATAGCGGCCAAAAACTCTACGTTTGCAGTGAAGTCTCTTAAAATGGAATTAATAATTAATTATTACCGTATTTGAACTCCGTGTTCCATTATTAAATTTGTGTTTAAAATAAAATCTATGTTGTTATTGGTTTTTCATATTCTTCTGTAAAAAAAAAAAAAAAAAAAAAAAAAAAACTTGACAACAAGTATATAAGACAATTCATTTAATGCGTAATTGTTATACGAAACAGTGCAATTACCCAAAATAATGAAAATAAAGGTTGTTTTACAAACTAATTGTAATTATTATTTGTTACAACAATGGTATTAAGCCATGAATAATACAAAAAATTCTAATTTACTATGTAAAACACACTCAAAGTCAGATGTATTACTAAGTTACCTTTGGTATTCCTTAAATATTCACAGATGTTCGAATTGATGGCCAAGAGCAACTTGACAAAGTCCTAAACGATTGTAAAATTCATGTAACACTTTGCCAATTGTCTGTTGATCAATTGACCGCGCTTCCCTTAAAATCCTATCTGATAGCTCGTGTAAGTTTTCTGGTCGGTTTACATACACTTTACTCGAGATATCCCCATAAAAAAATAATCCAAAGGGGACAAATCGGGAGATCTTGCAGGCCATTCTAAGGAAACTCTTCTACCTATCTACTGATCAGGAAAAGTCAAGTCCAAATAATCCCTTACATCAACAGCGTAGTGAGGTGGGGCGCCATCTTGCTGAAACCAAATACTTTCGTCCACGGCATATCCCTCATCTTCAGGAGGAAACTCTCTTGAAATAGCGGGTACGATAGATTCACGCAACAGGTCCAGATAAAGATCACCATTTAAATTACCTTTAATTATAAAAGGTCCAACTACCTTATATCCAACTATTCCTACCCAAACATTAATTTTCTGAGGATGTTGTGTATGGCATTCTTGAGTCCAATGTGGATTCTCATCTGACCAGTATCTCGAGTTTTGTCTATTGACATGTCCGTTGAGGCTTCATCGGAAAATACTATCTTCGTTTTAAATAACGGATCTTGGATACACCGATGCATCATTTCTTCACAAAATTGAATTCGACGATCAAAATCGTCTTCGTTCAATTCATGAATTAGTTGTACCTTGTAGGGATGAAATTTTTCGGCCTTTAGAACTTTGAACCTCATAAAATGAGGGATCACTCAATAGGGGTTGCTATTAAAAAAATTAAGTTACCCCCTACCCGCCACCCCCTTAGGGGGTTGAATTCTTTTTATGTCAGAAAATCAGGAACGTTTGTTAAGAGTCAATGCCACAAACAAAATATTTGTACCAATTTTAGTTTGAAAAATACATATTTGTTTCGATACTTAATTTACACACTGTATATATATTATATTAAAATAAGGGCCTAAACTGTATTAGTTTGTCCCATAACAACCGTTATAGCCGATTTAGAGAAATACGTAATTTTATGTTTTTTTTTATAACAGATATCGATCGATACATTTTAACTTATCAATAAAACGACAAAACGTTCTGAGATATGAAAAATAAGTGGTATATTCCAAATTTGATTAAAAACTGTCAGAGCACTGCACATACAACAGACGTCATTTTAAAACCACTTTTTTTTTTGAAATCGGAGGATTTCAAGATGGACCCACTATATAACTTTCCCCGTACCACGTATATCAGGAAATGTAAAAACAAAACAAGATCATGCTTGAAGAAGACGTTAACAGTAAGAGAAGTTCTGCAAACAACTTAAATATTCCCCCCCAAAAAAGTTGTTCTTTATTCGTCTCGCTCCGATTTGCGCGTTCCCCTGTCAACCACCCCCTTCCTTCCGGTCCCTGAAAGTCATCGTATCTTGAGAAGGTTACCTAAGGTGATGTACCGTCTTCTTAAAGACTATTTTGCATGACTGCTCTTGTGTGTATTTCTGTGGGAACAGTTCATTGATAAACTTACGTGTGAATGAAACAAGTCTCCATAATGCCTCAATGCGTACGCACTCGTGTGTTTTCTAGTTTTTCATTGTAAACACTGTGTTTTACTACGACTTCCTGCTAGTTAGAGTCATTGATAATTTTAGTGCAATCAATGAAATTGTCCACTGAGGTTCTGCGGACCGTGATTTTTTATTGTCTTTGTGTTTTCTTTTAAGGATGGTTGCTGTTGGTAATTGAGATTCGCGTTTCAATTTATCAAAATTATATTAAAAAAAAAAAAAAAAGAAAAACTATGGTTCAGAAATAAATGACAAGAAAACAATTGAACATTTAATGTCACAAAATTTTTCTCCTTTAAGAAACGTCGGGTCTTTAAAAAGTAAGTTTAAACTTTAATTGACTCTAGTTTATTTGTTTAGAACAAAACATAGAACAAAATTAAGTTAATAAATTCTTTGGAATTAAACGGTATAAAATAAAAAAAAGCTTAAAATTAAGACAAATTTTTTCATGTTAGGATTATTAAGACAAGTGGTCGCCATTCTCTTCTTGAAGAAGCAGTAGTTTTTCCTCAATGCTATGCGCGGCTTTTCTTAACGTGTGACATTTATTTCAATTACGTTTTGAGTAATTGCTTCTTTCAGTTTTTCAACAGACCTTCTCTTATTGATTGAAGATCTCTTGGCCCCTTGATGTCTCCATCTGACCCGGTTGTTTCAAATTTACTAAACAAGATGAAAATACGCAACAAGATGAAATACGCAATGAAAATACGCAACCGTACGAAACTTTCTTAATCGACTGATAAACTCCTGTCACAACAACACTGTGAATCAATGCGACGGTTGTTATTAAAGGTGAAAATCAATTAATTGTAAACTACTAAAAGTTTACCACCTACTTTGAAATTAGTTTCTATGGGAACAAATAAATAGCAATGAAAATAACAGCTGATGTTTTATTAACAAATCTCCACTGTATCTGTACACAGTAAAGAGTTTTTCTCGGGTATTGGACAACAAATAACGAAACCACAACCATTTAAACTTATTTTTGAAAGATTCGGTATATAATAAGAGGTTATAACAAAGGAAATTACATTTGTCGACAAAGTGGCATTTTGTTCATTTAAATTAGTTTGCAAAACAGCTGATTTCTCAACAGTTTCACTTTGCCCACTACTTTGCACACTACTTTGCTCACTCCGAATGGCAACCGAACAAATTTAGGTTAAGTTTATTTGAATTGATTTATAATATACAGGAAATGTCCCGTATGTATGTTAGATTAGTTCTTACATGTAAAATAACATAAATAAACAATAAAACAAGGTTTTAAAGTTGAAAAAGGAAGTAATTATTCATAAAGATGATTGACAGTGTATGTACACGGAGAGTATTTTTCGTTTGCCGAGTTTTGAAGTTGGCAATCCCGTTTCCTCAACAATACACCTAAGTTATTTGTAATATTCATAGATAACCTCAGTTTTGACGTGAGGTTGAACACTATTGTATTAAATTAATGTTTTATTAAATTGTGTTACTGCTATCTGAAGTATGTTTGTTATTTGTCACAAAATAACAACTGTAGACAAAGTATAATGTGCAATTCGTGAGCAAAGTGTCTTTTTTAAACTCGATAAAATTGACGCACTCGGCAAGCCTCGTGTGTCAACATTTTTCTCTCGTTTAAAAAAGTGCCACTTTGCTCACTAGTTGCACAAATAACTATTTTGTCTTTTTTCTTATAAGTGTTGAAAGATTTTTGGAGAGTTGACGACGATTGGTTTGTGTTTATTGTTTTGGATTAATATTCAGGAAAGTTTGTGCACCGTTAATTTATTTCTTTAGATTTGGTGTTGTGTTTGGAAAGTTACTGAAATGTTTGTAAATTAAAAAAAAAAAAATTTAGAGATAAAGATAAATGTGTTTTGTGGCGAAAATCCAAAGCTTACGCCATTACTATATTTCTAATTTTTGAAAAACAGTTGAAAGTAAGGTAAATAACCTTCTTAATTTTTACGTCAATGAAGTAAAATTCCAAAATTTCAATACCCAAACATTCTGACTTTTTAAATCGATTGAAATACTTTTTATACGGTGCAATTGTATGGAAATTATTAAAGTAAAATTACTACAATTCATGAAAGTTATTGGCTCTTATATTTGAACTACGATGTCGACCTAACCTATCCTAATGCAAGCAATTATTTAAGTACGGCCTACTTTGACAGTTCTAATGTTCAGTATACAAACATGCTTATCAGCTACAAGTTTGCCCACATTTGTGGGGGACAAAGTTTATAGTAATGTACTGTGTGTGATTCATGAGTATCGCACAGATAGCAACATTCCAGTGAAATGGAAATGAAAATTGGAAAATGTGAATGTCACTTGTGCGAATGTAAAATATTGGGTAATATGAGAAATAATGTTTTATAGCGTTACAATAAATTGTTACTTGACCGATTGAGATTAAATTTTTTTTGTAATTAGAGATATTTTTATACAAATTTAGAGAATTTCTTTCATTTTTCGATAATGTAGGCTTTGGGCGTGAAAAAATGAAAAGTGTGAAATCTCTCAAAAAGGTTTTACAGTGCTGGTTTTGCGGTGGGTTTTAGTAGTTCCTGGAGCTCGGGGGGTTTGAGGTGTTTTGGGAGCTTAATCAAAATCAATAGATTGTGTGTATGTTTGAGAATACAATCGGATTTTACCTTTTCTTTTATATTTATAAATTATGTTGTTTTATTATTAAAATTATTATTAGTACTATTATTTGATATATATATATATATATATATATATATATATATATATAATTGAAGTTATGTAAAATAGCCGATAGAGGACTGTAACAATTGTTTTGTGTACTATCGATACAGCCCCTTCTATGGAGTATGTTTACTGTACATAACTTCATTTTTGTTCATCGAGTGGCTTCTTCTTGCTCTTTCTTCATCTGTAGATTCCCTTTTATGTTTTGTCCGTATTTTCGGTGAACTTCTTTTATCCAGCACATTTGGATCCTTCATAACACCAACATCTCTCCCTGTTATTAAATATTTTCTCTTCAGGTGTCCGTAGAAAATGTATTTTATTTAGAAAAAATAAACCAGCAAGTCTCAAATCACAAGTAAAAGTAAATAAAACGTAAATTTTACAAAATGGGGAGAATGTTTTTTTTTTTTTTTTTTTTTTTATTATGTTGGAAGTCACTAGGCACTTCAGCCATTTAAGACTTTTTGTGCGCTTCCTTATCTTAGACAATCCACTTTAGTTCTAAATCCTTCGTGAGTCTTAGAACTTGTGCAGCTAGGTCGTCTTCCTTTGTAGGTATGCCTGTGAGGCCGAAAATCTGTAGTCTTCTCCTCTCCAGAGCTTCACAATACAAAAGTATGTGTTCTGCTGTGTCTTTATATTGGTTACACAGTCTACAGGTTGTCCTGCCTTGAGTTAGACCCATGGTGTTTAAGTGTTCCCTGAAAGCTCCATGACCAGTCATGAAGCTTAAGACTTTCCTTAGGTTGTTTCTATTCAATGATATTACATACCTAGAGAGTTTCTGATTCGGATTGTACAGCAGCGACCCGTAGAGTTTTCCTCTAGAGGCCTCTCTCCAGCGGTTGAGAGTTTCCTGTTTGACCCATCGTCTCAGAGTGGTTCTTGCGACAGATTTACTGATACCACAAGCAGGTTCTGGTCCGATGAATGGAGTCTGTGCTCCCAACTTAGCCAGTTCATCAGCTTTCTCATTTCCCTCATAACCTCTGTGTCCAGGTATCCAGAATAGGCTTACCTGGTTTCGGGTCGAGAGTTGGACTAGAGCTTGATTACAATCCCACACTAATTTGGAGTTGAATTCGTGTGAACAAATAGCCTTTAAAGCGGCCTGACTGTCAGATCTGATTGTGATATGTTCGTCGTCATATCCTCTTTCTAGACACAGTTGTGCGCAACCAAGTATGGCATAAACTTCGGCCTGAAATACCGTTGCATATCTACCTAGGGCAATGCTTATTTCCACCCTAGGTGATTTACTGAAGATTCCTGCTCCGACTCCTTGGGCGGTGCGAGAGCCATCAGTGTAGAATTCTAAGCTCTTAGCTGTAGCCACTATTCCTTCTATCATGTCCTCCTCGTGTGGAATACACATATTAAAGGGCTGTGTCCATGAGATTTTATTAATCATATAATCTTGTCTCATAGTTAGAATTGAATCGTAAGATTTAAAAGTGCGGATTGTGCCATGCCCCTTAGGCCACCGGCTATCTCTCCACATTCCAGAGCAATGTACTCTGTATGCTGCCAGACTTGCTTCTGCTATGATGCTGAAGTTAATCGGGTCTATTCCCAAGAGAGTTTCAAGAGCTGTAGTAGGTGTGCTTCTGAAAGCTCCTGAGATGCATAGACAGGCCAACCTTTGTATACTCATTAGCCTGTTAGTTGTAACGGTTTGGAGAGCTTTTGTCCACCACACCAGCGATCCATACTGAAGTTGTGGTTTAACCACTGCTTCATATAGCCATTTAATCATGGCTGGACGAAGTCCCCAGTTTTTTCCCAAAAGGCGTTTACAACTCATTAAAGATTTCGTTGCTTTTTGGATACTATGTTCTACGTGTTTGTTCCAAGTAAGTCTTTTATCCAGTATCACCCCTAGATATTTGACCTCTTCTGATAGGCGCAAACGTGTTCCTCCTAGACTGATATCAATGTTATCTAGTTTGAGTCTCCTTGTAAAGGGTACTATGATGGCCTTTTCCGGGTTTACGGCCAGGCCCTCATCCCTGCACCAGTTATGAATTGTCCTCAGAGCTGTGTTCATTAGGTCTGATATTATGTTTACCTTTAATTATCACGACAATGTCATCTGCGTAACTTTGCGTGTAATATCCCATATTATTTAATTTTGTAATTAGGGAGTCTACTACCATATTCCACAGTAGAGGAGAAAGTATACCACCTTGAGGGGTACCTTTAATGGCGGACACATCAAGTTCCTCGCCATACTGGATTGCTCGGATGGTTCTACTACTGAGCAATGACCTAAGCCAATTGCAGGTGGTCATATCCAGTCCTCGGGTTTCAGCTGCAGTAACAATTGACTTATAAGCCGTGTTATCAAAGGCGCCCTGAATATCAATAAATGCTCCAAGAGCCACCTCTTTAGACGCTAACGAGTCCTCGATCCTGCTAACTAGCTGATGCAGTGCTGTTTCGCAGGATTTTCCTGACTGATATGCGAATTGGTTACAATGAATGGGGTTAACTGATATTACCTCATTTTGTATGTGAACTTGTAACACTCTCTCCATAGTCTTCAATAGAAAGGATGATAAGCAGATTGGACGAAACGACTTGGGGTCTGTGTAATTACCCTTGCCAGGTTTCGGAATAAATACTACCCTGCTAAGTGTCCAGTAAGACGGCACATGACCTAGGGCCATACTAGCTCTGAACACCTCGCATAGAAGAGTGTGTAGAGAGTCTGGAGCCTTTTGTAACAAGGCAGGAAATATTCCATCCTCTCCAGGTGATTTAAATGGGCTGAATTTATGTATCGCCCATTTGACCTTATTGGTCGTTATGATTTTTCTAGCAATTTGCCAGTCTGCTCGTGAGGCTCTTACGTGTCTCCGATTCTGCTCTGGCTCTAGATGATCCACAAGTTTACAATCTGGAAAGTGTGCTTGAAGCAAAACTTTCAATGTTTCTAATCCAGAGGTTGTCAGTCCTCCCTCCCGGCTCTTTAGAGAACCAGTCGGGCAGACCGACCCCTTCGAAATAACCTTGTATATACGGGAGACTGATTTAGTATTGTCTATCTCCCCGCAAAATTTTCTCCAAGAAGTTCTTTTAGACTTTCTTAGGAGTAGATTGTATTCGGTGAGGGATGTATAATATTTCTCCCATTGTCCGTTTCGTTTAGCGCTATTAAATAATCGCCTTGTTTGTTTTTTCTTCCTCTCCAGATCCTCGTTCCACCATACCACACCTCTTCGATTGGATCGGGATTGGATAGGACAGTTATCAAAATATGAGTCCATGATAGCTTCTTGTAAGTTACAGGTCACGGACTCAATATCATTTACATCTCTAATGAACGTATTTAGGGATGCCAGCTTACATTTTAACTCCTGGTGATAGGAGTTCCAATCTGTTCTCCTAGGATTCCTAAACCTGTCTTCATCTGAAGCAAAGTTTAGTTGCCACATAATGTGACAGTGGTCCGAGGAAGATACGAAGTCTGATACGTGCCATTCACTGATAAAGGATCCCACGTATTCAGTAGCTATTGTAATGTCAATGACCTCCTCACGTAATCTATTTCTAAAAGTAGGCTTATCACCAACATTAACTATCAGTAAGTTATTACTGTTAAGGAAATCTAATAATGACTCACCTCTAGCGTTGGTGTTACTAGATCCCCATGCTTCGTGGTGTGAGTTGGAGTCTATGCCCGCAAGGAACTGCTCCTTCTTCCGCCTGACGAAGTCGATAACACTTTCTAGTTCTCTAGAAGGTGGAAGGTCTCTCGCATCATACGGAAGGTATACTGAGCTAACAATAATGCTCCTTCTACCATCCGTATGTGCGAGAGTGATTTTCACCGTTGTGATGTCTCTGGAACAGAATTCAATCAACGGTAAGCAGGGCAAATGTGTCTTTACCACAATACAGGTTCGCCAATTATCAATAGAACAATTAAAAATAAGCTTACCTTTGCTGTTACCTAGTCCTCTGATCTGTCCTCCGCTTATCCATGGTTCTTGGATCAGGGCTAGGTCAATGTTTCCAGAGAGAAACCTCTGACAGAAGACTGCAGAAGCAGCCTTACTGTGATGTAGGTTGCACTGGAGTATCCTCAGAGGCATTCTCCAGTACCTTCTCTTTACTTTGCTTCTGGAGGATGGTAAATGTGGTTTTTCCAAATCCCAGATGTGCTCTCATGTCTGTCGCTTTCAAAGCTTTCAGAGACGAGTCGTCTATTAGGGCTACGATCGTCTGCCCGTTGTCAGTTTTACTGGAACTGATGATCTTCCAGTCCTCTATCTTGAGGGACTTGTTTTGTTTGCCAAGCACTTCCAGGACTTTGGACGGATCTACCTTTGAGTAGACTTTTGGTGATTTAAAGATCACCTTGGTCACCCGCAGGATGTCCTTCCTAGGTCCTGTCCGTAACTTGGCATTCTCCCAGGGTTGTAATTTGGGAACAACCTGTTCCAGCCATTTCTGAGTGTGGTCATTTGCACACACAAATATGCATGCTCCTGTCTCAAGGTAGGTAGCATTGAACTGAGGGAATTCTCCATGTTCCAGGATATTAAATTCCAGTGACAGGGAAGTCTCCAGTTTTTCCAGTGATTCTCCAGTTAATCTTGTCTCTGGATAATCTTCTGGAACTACCGCCATCTTGATAGATGTTAGCATCTCCTTGTATCTACCTTGAGTCAGCTGTTCGGTGACTGCTGCTCTCGGTTTTTTACAATCTCTCTCTGTAGGAGGAGTGCTACCACTCGAGCGAGCTCTCTTGGTGCCGCTGGTGGCTGCTTTTCCTGCCTCTGAGTGTTGTGTGGAGGATTTGGGTTTGGGTTTCCTCCACAATTTCGGATTCCAGGCAATTCCTTGCTCAGCGAGTTTTGCTCTGAGCGCCTTTTTCCTTTCCGCTGTGGTCATTCTGACCTTAAGACCTTCCAGCTTCTGGGCTGTCTTGTCCAAATCGTCCTGGGAGGACTGTTCGGTCTCCCCCAGTAGCATTTTTTCCACATCTATTGGGATGGGTTCTGCTGGACGGCTCTTAGGCTCTTCCGAGGTACTAGGAGTAGCTGCTCTAATGGCTACTTCTCCCAGTGTTTGAGCAGAAGATAACTCTAGGTCATCTTCTGATTTTTTGGTTTTTGTTTTATGAGATTCCATATAGTTCCCACGAGTATTTTCATTTTAAAACAAGTGGCTGATTACTGTGAGATGGTGCCAGTACCTCACAGGCTCCGTTTGATATACTTTACCCTGTATAATCCATCCATCGGCACGGATTAACTTAAGACACCTGACACCTTGGATTGGGGGATATTTATTGACCTCCCGGTCTAGATCCGCTGTGTTTAGTAAAAGCAGGGTCACCTCGTGCAGGATGCGGCTCTTCGCTCGCGCACAGCGGTCCTGAGGGTAGCGTCCTCGGATGTGTATGTGTTAGCAACATCCTCTACTACCCCCCTGGGACTATTCATCTAGCCCCTTAACCCCGGAGAATGTTTTTAGTATTGAAGTAATTTTACTTTTTTATCAAGTAATTATTTTTTATGTTGTGTTTTAAAGTGTATTTGTTTTGAAGTGGGAGAGAGAATGGTTCAAACTTCTCCTCCATAATATATTTTATTATTATTTATTACAACTCAAAATTTTGGGACAAGTACCTTAAAAATTCCGATTTTATTAAAATCGGTTCTAATGATTTTAATTAAAAAAAATTCTCTATGGATCGCACTCTAACTTATTAGTTGTCATATCCTCAAAAATTTTGGGTTGGAAATTTTTAGTAAGAAACTAAAAATCGTCCATAGTGCTATTATAAAAGTCTTTATTAAAATAAAAAAATCTCGCTCGAATTTTGGTGTAATAAAGAATAAACCAGTGTACCAAAACAAAAACTGAATCTTGAATTTAACAAAATGTTGATAAGGTATGCATTTATCGTATATAAATTATGTTTAAAAAAATACATAGAGAGATGATGACAATTATTATTTTGTGTTAGTATTCGCTGCTGTAGGCAACTGTGTGAGAAAGTTAGTGCATTAATACTTCGTTTTCTTGAATATAGCTACTTTCAATATCCAGTAGTTTGCATTTTACTCTATTAATAAAACACAGAGTGATAATGTTTTCTTGAAGAACATCTGATAATAAATGCTAAGTATTTGAAAACTCGGTAGAGCAAATTACGTGACGAAAAAATTAGATATTTATTACCAATCTATTGAAATCGGTAGGACCTCTAAGTCTTGTTATTAGTAACACAGGGCTGGGTTTCCCCAGAATCATTTATCATAATTTCCATTTTCCTTCTTATTGTAGATAGATGATGATTTTTTTTAAATAGGGCAATTAATCTATAAAATAGGTTGTTATCGTAATGGATGTTAGAACGGTTTAAATTTTGATGAAACTGATATCTGATATGCAAGTTAACATATAGGCGTAGTGTATTTGACATTTATCATCAATCTGAACTTGAATTATTAACTCTGATTAAATCATCCTTCTTTAGGACAGATGTCGAGTGCTAATAAAATTATGTGTATAAAATCGTGATGATTGGTATTTTTTTTTCGAGATACAAGGATTTTTCATTTCATCCCTCTGCTAAGGGAGGGGGGGGGTAGCTCCAAGACTTTAAATGATATGTGAAAATAACGGTCGTATAACGTCCACGTTTTTTAAAGCCTTCGCTGTTCCCAAGAAGCTTGTCTAGGGCTAATCTATAATTACAGGAGCAAAGCAGGAAGGTACTTTACAAGTACAGGATGTTGAATTTAAAGCATTCGACCGTTACGCCATATGTGATGGTCTTTTAAACATCTTGGGACATTTAATAGAAACACGCTAAAGTCATTAGGCGTAACCGTTGGAAGCGTCTTCACCATCTGGTGTCTTCAATATTCTCATTCAAATTTTGTAAGCTTAATTGGCAGTAAGAAGATACTGGCTGCCTATTTGAGGTCTTAAATGTCGTAAATTTTTAATTTGGGTAACTTTTGTCTATTTTTAATACCACTGTTACTGAAACGTATTTTAACCATGTTAAACGGAGAAAAGGTTTTAAATTAAAAAATTATGATACAAAATGTTAACTTTTGACAGAAATTCTTTCTTTAAAATAGGACAACAAGACCATTTAAGAAGAGAATAATTGAATATCTTATTTAAATTCTGTAGATTTTAGGGACAACCGAAAGTTTTAACGAAAACAAAAACAAAAAATCGAGGTTTGAGTAAAATATGGAAAAACATTGCACAAACTTTCTCACACATCAATTCAAAATAGAAATATTAATCAACAAAAAGAATTTGTTTTTAAACTTTTTAAATCAGTTAAAAAAAATTCAATTTAAAAGATAAAAGTTAAAATGTTTGGTAACTTAAGAAATAATTGAAATATAAACATAACTCTTGAACAGCACACACTATTCTGAATCTAAATATACAATTACAGCTCTTAAATCAGTATTTTAGTTTCACATGTAGTTCTTTTTAACTATAAAATATCTCCTCTCATTATGCACCTTTCCCAAATTTGAAAATTGGTATTTTTGAACTTTTCTGGGTGGTTTCACCTTAGAAGCTAATTTTACACGCTAAATTCAAAAAATGTAATTTTTGTGGAAGGTAACTTGGCGAAGATTAGGCTACTTTTATCAACTTTTAAGCATTTTTATAATTTTTATTTTGAATTTGAAAAATATTTTAAAATAAATAGTTTGAAAGATATTTATGTATTTAATAGAGCTTATGATTCACTTCTGACGATTTTGAGAAATTACGTGTTTTATAAACAGCCTGGGTACCTTAGCAATCAAAATCGTTAGAATACCTTTTGAAATAAAATAATCAATTTTGTTATTATTATTTTTTATTATGCCAATTTGCATTATCGAAAAACAAACTAACGAGATCTGGGTAAAATATGACCATATTTATATTAAAATTTGATATCAGTCCACGCGTTTGTGCTGTACAGAAAGACAGACATCCTTCCAAAAACCACATTTTTGGAGTCAGGGAATCTCAAATCAGTTATATTAAAAAAAAAAAAAATTGATATCTATATTTTCACCCATCACAGAACTTTTTATTTTCTACATAGAAGCGAATGACGTTATTGTCTAAAGTATAGTCCTGGCCTACTATAATTTCAGCTGCCTCTCTCCTTCAGTTTCTAATTCCCAACTCTCTTGCATCATCCATGATTCTCTTCTATATTTTTCTTCGTTCGTCTCTTGATATTTTCCTATCATTTGCCCTTTAGCTTTTCACCCTAAACTACATGAACTTTGTAGCTAATAAACTCTGATACAGTTGCACTCGTGGTACATTTCATGTTAGTTTTATTATAACACTTAACCGTTTCTTTCTTCTAAACGGAGACATTTTGAAGGATACACAATATTTTTAAACATTCGTAATAAATCACTCTCCTATGACCACGCCCAATGAGTTGAAAGTTGATATTTCATTTTGTTATAATTATATGTTTTATTTTCTTATATTACATGAGCAAGTTATGTAATGGGTCAAACAATAAAATTGATGACGAGTTTAATAGGTTCAAAAAGTCTGTCGTCTACCGCCTGTGCCAGTGTTTTACTGCCTGAATGTGTTGGTAGATTTTGTGATCATGTTTTGACATATATCGGCACTTATGGTTCCGGGGTGAAATAACAAAAGTGAGCTTTGACTATTAAAATAGGGCATATTATGTAGGCACTAATATAAAAAGATTTGTTAAAAGACGGCAGAAGTGGTTTATTTTCACTCTTTCAATGCTAAGTAACAAACTGGCGGCAAATAGTTTAAGTTACTATTTATTTGGGGATCCACTATATTGGCAATCCCAAGGTATCCTAGCTGGATCTATACTTTTTCCATCTGGTTTTGTGTTAAACCCCTCTCTTAACTTTCCTAACAGGTTTCTCTTGACCAATTCCTGTTCTATTCCGACGCAGACGATATTAGAGGACTGGGGATATTTATTATTGATCTTTCCTTTATTCTTTTTTTTTTTAAGACGATGGTGTTTTTCGTTTTAAAAATATTTGGTTTACTAAATGAGAAAGTACGTGCAATGTTTTTACACAGTTTACTTGAAGAAAACGTGTCTTAATATCGATTATCTTTTCATGGCCCTCAGTTTTATCGTCACTATGACAACGATTGCATCTATAGTCTATTAGATTTGATCGCACTTTCACCTATTTGGTACAAATATTGGTGATCAACAAAAGAATAAAAAGGAGAAAGTAGAGAAAAAACTCGGATCTTGGTTTGGTATAATTTTCTTCTCGAGTCATGTTTTTATCACAGCCTTAAACGATTTTGCTAGTCAAAAATAATCCGTAAATCTCAAGTTTGTAATTGACAATTTTTTATTTATTTGAGTGATATAATTTTTGGTCGGTTTTAATAAAATGGTTTAACAAATAGTGACATTTGTTATGGCTCAGACATTCTTTCTGCCCAAAAAATCTCTAATTACGAGTAGATTGAATTGTAAACCATTTCAGGAGTGTTACCCCAATATAATTTTATAATGTTTTCATTGATGGATATTTCGTAATATAAGAAAAATTTACATTTTTGTGCGTAGATTTGATGAAAACAATTAAATTTTGTGTTTCTTACTTTTGTTGAGAACTTCTTATGTTAAGAAAAATATTAAAGCTGTAGTCGAAAACAGAAAAACATATCTCCAAAATCACTTTTTTGGACTAAATACGGATATATCCATACAAAATCGACATCCATATATTGACCCGGCACTTAATGTTCTCTGCACTACATATATGTGAGAAAGGAAAAAAAAACTTGTCGTAACATTCATTTTACAATCCCAAAACAGTAAAAAATAATGTGTTACATTGAACTCCCTTACTATTCAAAATTTTAAAGACATTTTCTAGGTGAGAACACAATTATACACAATATTTTAATTTTCAACTGTTTTCTAAATACTAGGCGTGTTCTTAATATACAGTGATACAAAATGTGACTACGAAATTCCTTAGTTATAAAATTATAAATGGAAGGATAAAACCTCATCTTACATAAATCATATATTTCATATAGTATGATTCATTAACATCTAATCATTCTATATCATACATCATCATAATACCTGTAAATTGTAAATACAGCGTGTTAAATAAGTCCCGAGACGGCTTGATATATTTTTTAACCATTACAGATAGAGCTAAAATGCTTTGCATATTGTTAGTCTAATGAACATCAAAACCTATTTTAGTACGTATTCTTTGGACCCTACCTTTCCAAGGGGGCGGCCCACAAGAAGTAAGTAGGAAATCTGAAATGAGAGCATAGGTTAAGTTTTACAGTGAATTAAATGCCTTTATGAATAGAATACAATGCCGCAAACCTGACATCAAAAGGTTCACCCTAGCTAAAATAGCGTTATAGTTTAGTTATTGTAGCTCATTGAGGAAGTTATTTGTCGTTGAAACGGGTTTGATTAAGTAAACGTAATTTTTGTGGGATCTTGTGTTCGAATTTTATTCTATCTAAAATGACTGAGTATTTAAATTAATTGTATTCATCTCATAATTGCCACACTCAGAAATTATTCATCCGTTTAGTTTTAGTATGTTAATTGTGTCAGTAGTAAGAAATTCCTTGTAAGATTCTTAATTTTTTTGTAATATGAAGAATATACTTCATTTTTATCGTGATAAATTAAATATTTCTAAAAGAAAAAGCAATGGCTAGCCGCCAGGAATTGTAATTTATTAATACGAGTATTTATTATACAAATAGTATTGTTAAAAACAAATTTCCTTGTATCAACAATATTGATTCGTCATTTATAATATTATAAAAATTACTCCAATGAGTAAGACCTATGAACATTTTAAATCTCGAGTGTCCTTGATGTAGATCACAACAGGTAAAATTATAAATAAAATAATAAAATAGGTTATGACTACTTGTAAGACGGTAAAGAATTCAATTGAAGTGACGTAAGCAAAAAGCTGTTCTCGCGCCCCCGCGTGTAACGACCGACCGTTTGTAGCATTTCCGGTCCAATACAACAGATGGATGACCTCTAACAGGTGGATTCTACAACAAGTGTTTTCAACGTACTACACACACAGGTGAGCGAGGAACGTTTTCGTCCAGTCATCTTCTCCCGATGTCTATGGAATCCGGAGGGTGTTTCTTATCAACGGTTTTTTAAAAGTCTCGATCGGATGTGCGAGCTTCAAATAATTTATAACTAGTAAAGATCTTCTAATTTTTATTGTAGAAAAGTTATGTGATAGAAGTGTCCTGAGCCCCTTTAAACTCTCTACCGACCGTCTACATAACTGATGAAGATAATAATTTATTTACATAAATTTTAAGAATATTTTCTTTGCTTTGGTCCAGTCAAGAATACAACATGGTATAACTTGTTGCTGAGGGGGGGATATACTAATCTACATTAAAAACTCTTAGTATTTTTCAAAAATCCTTAGCGCTAAACACATCATTGAAGCGTATAACTCATTCCTCTCTTCAACTCTTTAAAGAATTGAATATTTTTCCATTGCGTCGTCTCTTCTCTACATAAAGAAGTTTCGATAGATACAAAGATGAGAGAGATTGTTTTAGAGAACATTTTCAGATATTTTTTTTTACTTGACTACTGGGTCCCACTTAAAATGTTACAATAGCTAACTTTTGAATTATAAAGTTGATAGAGTACTTTAAATGGGGAACCTTCCTTCCTCTTCGATGAAGTTTAAATCCATTTTGTAAAATGTTAAAAATTGCCGCCATTTTCCAATATGGCGGCCAACTTTGAAATTTGTTATGGAACATTCTGTATTTTATGGGGTTTTTTCAGGTGTAAAACAATATTTTTAAAATGTTTTATTCTTGGATATTTGTTTTAACAATTAATTGTTTTAAACAAACTTACCTTTTACTATATGTACTGGGTAAGACTCAATGTACTTGGTCTACCAATGCAATTTAAGTACAAGGTTTGAGAAATTAACTTTGGGCATTGGATTTACAGTAGAGGATCTTTGTTAAATGGGCTCGGTGAGTACCATGATGGTGCCTATCAACTTTTAAAACTAAAATTCTTATCCTGGGTTTAGGTAGTGTACATATATACATCAAATAATAAACAACATTGCTTTGCAAATAAATAAAAGAGTTTTTTGTGAACGTCATTTTAATTAAACGACTTACAAATAGGCTTAACCAATTTAATAGACTTTATTATTTTATTACTTCGTAATTACGGGGAATCTCTTCCGTTGGGTTAGGAAACAACTTCTAAAGGTAAAAAGCTACAAATGAAGATGTTAAAGTACACAATTAATTTAATGTTTAACAGGAAAAACAGGACAGTTTAATTGGACTTACATACAGGATTATTAAAACTAACTAGAAGAGTCGTTCGCTTACTCGCCAATCAATGATCATTAATTAGTATTTACTGTAGGATTGTATTGTGTTTTGTGTTAATCTTTATTGTGGGATTTCTTCTAACTTATATGATAAAATATAACATTATAAGAACAAAAGCTAGTGTTTGAGAATAAAATGACTATAAACGAAAATGAACCTCCGCTGCCATTGGAATTCGTTAAGATCGATTAATTTTTAACGTTCTCACATATACGTCATAGAAAATGTTATATGATGGGTCACAAATTAATGTTGAACTTTTTACGGATGTAACAGTTTTGGGATTGTCTTTGTAAAAAAAAAAAAAGTTTATACCATCTTGTTGTCTGTTGTCTGTAAATGCAGAATGTAACCAAATTTGATTTGCGTGTATATTTTGGCCATAATATCAATATATGGGTAGTTGTCATAAGGAAAAAACCCACAAAATTACGATTTTCTTAAAATTAACTTTTACAATTTTAGCTCAAGTATGGCCTCTACGTATTAGTTGTCATCATTATAAAAAAACTTAATAAAACGTAAAAAAACTCGACTATGGAAAGAGATAAGATGTTAATTTCGTATATACCATGTGTCCATAAAGTACCACCCCTCTTATTTTTTTTATTAATAGAAATAGACAGATTTGCTTTGGGGAAAGTTTAGATAACCAGAGGAGTTTTTTGAAGTATCAAAATTTTCAACCCTTACCCCCAAAATGGGGTAGTTTGGGGGTATGTCAAGAATTTTAAATAGCAACCCTTATTGAGTGATACCTCATTTTAAAGGTCTTTTCAAAATAAGAATAATGGCGCAAACCAGAGGTATCTAAGTTCATCCTACCCAACATAGCAACCCATCGAATTGTGAATTTTACGTTAATAATTAGACCGGAAATGTTACGAAATGTACAACAAGCTTTCGTGTCCAGAATCTATTTCCGCTAAAAAGTAAATGGTAGCCATTTCAAGAACTTAATATGAGATAAAAAACACAAGGTAAGGCTCTTACCATAATTTTACCAACATAGAGCAGTTTGTAATGTAATAAAAACAACACATTGTAATGTAGGTTAACATTCACAATTCGATTGGTCGCTATGTTGGATAAGATAAACTTAGAGACCTCTAGTTTGCGCCATTATTCTTATATTGAAAAGACCTTTAAAATAAGGTATCACTCAATAGGGGTTGCTATTTAAAAATCTTGACTTACCCCTTAACTACCACATTTTGGGGGTAAGGGTTGAAAATTTTGATACTCCAAAAAACTCCTCCTTTGTTTATCTAAACTTTCCCCAAAGCAAATCTGTCTATTTCCATTAATAAAAAAAATAAGAAGGGGGGGGGACGTTTTGGACACATGGTATATGGTATACGCACTTTAAATGTTACGTTAACATAAGTTTACTAATAGCAAAATTTTTATTTTGCATATTTTCAAAATGGCGGTAGTTTGAAATAAAAGTTGAATATCTCGAAAGCCGTTAATTTTATAAAGAATTTACAAGATACAAAATATTTTTCCCTTTTAACAACAAACAAAACTGTTTTTACAATTGTTTCCGATTGTCAGAGGATAACAGAATTAGTGATAAAAATAGAAAATATCCTTTCTTGGTAATTGTCTACAACATCCATGGATTACCTAAAACTAAAATGCTGTTTTAGTTATGATAATAATTATTAATAATAAAATTCATTACCCGGAAAGATACAAAATAAAAAATGTTATCTTCACCATTTCAAAATGGTAATTTTTGTTAAATTGGATATGTGTTTGATTAATTAATGTGTTTAAAAAACTACAGTTGAGGCAGTTACGAAGCTTAGCTTAGCTATAAGGTTTGTATAGCAAGTGAATATTGTAGCCTACTTCAATGATTTTTCGTTCTTCAAAATATGCCAGTGTGTGAGTTTTCAGTAAAAAATCAATAAAGTTGTTATAGAACACAAATTTCTCAAAATATGTTCCACCAATTTAGTTAAAATTTTATTGAAACATGAAGATGAATAACTCAAATCCACGTAAAAATTGCAAGTAAAAAAATATTACGGTTCAGGAATAATTGTAAAGAAAATGAAAATTAACTTTGGTTGGCAGTTTCATTTAAGCAAATTATGTTTAGACCTCATATAAGTTTTTTTTTCAAAGATTTTGACTCGTTTTCAGTTTTTAATTGACAGCTACAGAATTGACATTTTTGGCTACATTTAGTTTCGGTTCCTTTTTATTTTGATTTGACTATCAACGAGAAACAAAATTTGTATATTGTTTTTGCATTGTTTAATAATGATATATAGATACCGTAGACAACAAAGTTTCATGTAGATGTTTTTTTAAAGTTGGCAAAGTTGGTAGCAAAGTTTAAAATCACACATTTTACCATCAATTTTGATCTCTAGTGGTATTGCAACAGCATTTAACACAAATGACCCTGATTGTTTAGAGAAATTAATCAATTTATTGAATAATCCAATGTGAAAGCGATGAGTTATGTTGATGAAATGGAGTTTGAGTTCGGAAAGTAGGGAGAATTAATAATGCCGGTGTTTTATGCCGTACCGATTTCGTTCCAATTGAATTAAATGTGAAGATTAGTGACACAAAGATGTGTGAAAAATTCAATTCAAATATATTTTGGTTCAAGAATAATTGACAAAAAAAGAAAAAGAACCTCAATTTCCGTCATTAAAGTCTTGCTTATACACGATTTTTACTCTGAAGTCGCTTTTACGGCATAAACGAAGCAATTTTAAGCTATGTATAAATATTTGTTCAAAGATAGCGTCCATATACAATTTTACTTATCGAACTGACATTTTTGGGAGGAATATATTTGATTTGGAGATATTATTATTTTTACTGCTTATTTAATGTTATGAACCTTTGAAACAACTTCCAACAATTCTATTTAAAGTTATTGGATGAATTTGTTATGAAATAATACACAACTTCTAAAGTTCCGAATCCAGGAGTAAATAAACACCCAAAGAATTCCATAGTTTCGCGTTATTTTGTTGTCATTGTTATTATTTTTAGGATGTACGGCTTTGTCTACGCTTAGCGCAGAGCCGGAGAATAAACAGGTAATTAAAAAAAATCTACCGTTAGTAAATACTTGAACTATTATTCCATTACAAAAACAAAATTGGTTCCAGTAGACAACCCTGTGGGACACCAATTATACATTTCCTTCTTTAGCCTAGCATAACATGACTTGCAGGAGGTCCTTAGCATCGGTTAACAAGGGTCGTGACGTAACAATGCTATATTTTGAAAAGAACAATTGGCGGTTTCAGTCGAATGCATCTTTAAGTCAACTCATACACAACCTAAACAAGCAGGTGTAATTTTGAGAAATATGATTTTTTTACATATTCTTATATATAAATCATATACTGTTTTATATGTTTTTGTAAGGGAGATGTTAGGACCATTTGATCTTTTTTCCACTTAACTCCATATACAGTTAGTGTATATAATTTCAACACGATAGGTTAGGTTAGGTTAGGTTAGGTTAGGTTAGGTGGACCATCTGAGATATGTTGGTAATTATGGAGTGTACATGGCTGTGGAATTTAGGTTAGGTTAGGTGGACCATCTGAGATATGTTGGTAATTATGGAGTGTACATGCTTGTGGAATTTAGTGGCGTAAAAACATGAAATTGTTTACTATCTACCTTAGTTTGAAAGAGTTAGATCATATTGGAAGACACTTTTGAAGTAACAAAATACATTCATTAGTTTAGTAGAAAATGATAATTCTAGAATATTCCTAATCGAGTACATCCTGTTTCTCCCTATTATTGGGTGTATTGATAAGTCAATTGTCTTATAAGCTACAAGAAGATTTGGAGGTAAAAATTTGCTGAATTCATCACAGATTTTCGTTCTATGCTAATCTTGAATGTTGTAGACAATTACCTAGATTTAATGTTTTCAAAGTTTTGTTGATGATTAAATTATCCTTTAAGCTACAGAAAGAATAATTAATAAAAACATTTTGTTTGTTGTTAAAAAAGAAAAATATATTTCACTAGTTGCACAAATTTTATTGAGTTTAAAAAAGACACTTTGCTCACGAATTGCACATTACACTTTGTCTACAGTTGTTATTTTGGCAATAAAAACAATTCATACTGGCGGTCGTACTTTTTCTTGATTTGACAGGAAGGAGATTTAGTACAACGTTGTTAGCTTTTTCCGCTAATTTAGGCGGGGTATTTGACAGGTTTTCATCCTCTGAACTGTCCATATTTTAAAACTAACCACACAAAATATAGCAGTAGTGCTAAACAACACATCAACACTGAGTAGAAGTTCTCACGTCAAAACTGAGGTTATTTATGAATATTACAAAAACTTAGGTATATTGTTGAGGAAACGGGATTGTCAACTTCAAAACTTGGCAAACGAAAAATACTCTCCTTGTACATATAATTTCAATCATCTTCATGAATAATTACTTCATTTTTCAACTTTAAAACGTTGTTTTGTTGTTTATTTATGTTATTTTACATGTAAGAATTAATCTAACCTACATACGGGACATTTCCTGTATATTATAAATCAATTCAAATAAACTTAACCTAAATTTCGTTTTGTTCGGTTGCCATTCGGAGTGGGCAAAGTAGTGGGCAAAGTGAAACTGTTGAGAAATCAGCTGTTTTAACTAATTTAAATGAACAAAATGCCACTTTGTCAACAACTGTAGACAAAATATATTTGCCTTTTTGTAAAATTAACGGTTTTTTCAGATATTCGATGTTAAAAAGTTTAAGTAGACGCCATTTTGAAATGCGTTGATTATTTTTCATAAATTGTGTCTTTATAACACTAAGTAGCATCTAAAACTTCAACTTCATATTATTTACCGTTAAAAATATATGATTTTTTAAACTCAAAATTGCTGCTAGACAATATAAAATGTTTCATTAGTTTTGATGTAACGGATAAGTTTTTGAAGTTTCGGAATGATTTTTGTTCAAAGATGGAGTCTATGGTCCATTTTCACTTTTTTTTTATTGACAACTAATCAGCTGATATTTTTAAGTATTGATTAATTCTTGTGGTTCGTTTTTATTTGGTTTTGAGTTTGTGGGAGTGAGAAAGTTTGTGCAATTTTATTTATTGTTTATTTTACTTACGATTCGTACCTCCGAACAGGTTTATGTCCATATAGGGTCGATTTCCGATTTACAATCCACAAATATATTTAAAAAAAAATGTATTGGATTTATTGTATTCTTTGTTTCTATAGTAGTGTTTTTAATGTATGTATTATCTTTTATGTTGTGTTTAATTATGGAATAAATAAATAAATTTCTCCACTGTCCATTGGGGATATCACAACAGTTACAATGTCTATATTATAAATTACGCAATAAGAACAGTTTGCTATTTAAAAGTAAAATATTGGGTTACAACAGTTTTCCAAGTTTGATTGGCGTTTAAAAATAACCTATCCAGTATAAACGATTATATCCAGCTTATTCGTTTTATTAAAGTTCAGCGTAAGATAGAAAATATCGATTACTTGCTTCGATATCTAGTTGTGTACCGCTTCGATATATCAATCGTGACTAGTTGAGTTGGCTAATGAAGACCTGGAGAGAAGAATTTATTATAGCAATCTCTTTGTCAAAATGTTACAAGTAAGCAAATAAAATCGTTGAAAAAAAAAGTTGACGTATGCTATTATGTATGGCTCTTACAATCACTTAGTTTTGTAGTTTCAGCTATGTAATGGATAAGTTAGACGATTCGTGGGTTGGAGCTGTGGTTTACTTATACAGGGTGATTCAAAAGTCTCGACATTTTAAAGAAGAATTTTTTATTTAAAAAATAAAAGTTACACACTACTTGAAGGAAATAAATTAACACATTTCAATGTGGTGACCCTGCAAATCTACGCACAGCTCCCATCTCTCTTGTGTGGCACGAAACAAGTTTTCAACTTTTCTCGTGTTGTTTTTCCTGCTCCATCAGTTATTCGATGTATCAACTGGTGTAGGCTGTTAATCTTTACTTGGTACACCTTTGAATTTATAAAACCTACAAACAATAAAAGACCAAGGGCATCACGTCAGGAGAGCGAGTAGTCTATTTGATCCATCTACCAGAAAATATTTCCTCCAAATAATCTCGAACTATGATTGCAAAGTGCGGAGGTGCGCCACCCTGTTCCAGTTATGGTTCCAGATACTGTTGAAGCAAGTCTAAGTAAATTGTTCCTGTAATCGTCTTTCGGCAAACATGAAAAGTCCGTATATCTTAGTTTTGGTCACTCCCATCCACACATTCACTTTAGGTGTGTCACGTTCCCACTCTTGAACTGCTTTGGTTGTTCTTCAGCACCAATTCGACAGTTGTGCTTCTTCACCTTGACACAAGTGTGAAATGTGGATTCATCACTGAAAAAAAAAACTTGTTGGACTTCTCTCGCAGTCCAGCCGAAACAACGGTTATTAGTTGTTCAATTGTGAACATTCTTCAAGATTATCTGAAAATAAGATACATTAGTTAGCGATGACAAGGGACTTTAGATTTTAGATGGATTAGCCGCGCATCACCTAGCTAGACTATGAGCTGCTCGCTCTACTTAGATTTTGTTGTTTATATGTGGTGTGTAATTCTACATTTTAAATAATTATTTTTAAATGTCAAGAGACTTTTAATCACCCTGTATTGCAATGCGGAATATTGTCTGTCCAGTTTTGGTAACAGGTATACAGTTTGAAATTAATGATTATCGACATGGCTAGGCCAGGCATAACGAGTACACATAAAAAAATATCGAATGAAACATTAAATTTGAATCTTTATTTATAATTTTCTTGTGATAAGTTTTACTGAGGGGATGTTTTCCTATCTCCGCCATGTTAATATGTGTACCTTTAATGTACCTTTTCTCAAAAACTAAAGGTGATATCTTACTTATTTTTTTTTAACTTAAAGGTAGCACCTTTGACTATATTTTAAACAGAGGAAATGTCCTATTAAAGTAAAAATAAATTTTTAGCAATTTTTTTAAAAAATATAAATTTTTTTAAAAAACTAAACTATTATTTACTCTTAAACTAGGAGTAATAAAAAAAATCTGCCTGCTTAAAATAAGCAGCTAAGTAAACTGAACAAAACAAAACAAAATTCATCCTTGTATCTTTAGCGGTTCTCAAGAAAAGGTACATTGAATGGTAAAAAATGTAATTTACGGGAATCGCAAGCTAAAGTTAGGCTACTATAAAAATAAGTAAATATTTCTACCTTAGTATATCCCAGCTCCATAGGAAGGGTTGTCTGGGTACTCATCCTCTTCATATTTTATGACCAAAGTTTAACTTGTAATACATAAACTAAATATGACTAAAGTAATGTAACTTGTAATACATACACACTATCGTAAATGAATGATTTCGTCATTATGAAATAAATAAATTAGTCTTTGATTGACAGCGCTGAAAAATGTTGCACATGCGTATCTTCTAAAATTCGTAACTAGAAAACTATTGCTCAGAATTAAATAAAACTTAAAGCAAATTAAACCTAAAGTTTCATAGAATAATATATATTTTTTTAAATCCAATTTTTTTTTTCAAATTTTAGTCACCTGACCCCCCTTGACAAAAAATGATACCTCCACATTCATCAGTTTATTGTTGTTTTCACAAATATCAGTTAAAACCATTTTGAGTTTCATAGAAAATTCGTTAAAATATTTTATTTAATGAAACAATATTTTGCTCAAGAAGCTTCTTGCACTTACCATTTAGGCTGTTAATTATATTGAATTAGTCAATGTCGCTAAATGGAAAACTGAAATCTGCTTTGATAACATTGTCCATCCTACTCCTCAACGATCTTCTTTGTTTTCTCCAATACTAATGTATCGATTTTGTTTTAAAATAAAATTGTTGAACTGTCGTGTGTTTTTGTTAGTTAAGCTTTACTTAATTTACAGACTGAATGAAAGCTTCGTTTTCAACTAGTGCCTCTTGATTATCATAAATATAAAATGTGTTAACTTCTTGTTAAAAATGCCCCCAGAATCTCTAAAGTATCCTAGTTGTTTCTACACCTTTTTTTAGTCTTAGGTTAGATACGATTTTTTCTACTTTCCTATCAGGCCTTTCTCTTTGTCAAGTCTTGTTCCCCCCTGATTCTAACGCTATTAGCGTACTTAAAGTTCGGCGTCTCTATTCTATGCTCTTTTTACTCTCTCACAAGTTTTCAGATGGGTCAAAACATCGATGTTTTTTTAGGTTATAACTGATTAGAAGTCCTACGAGTCCAAAAAAGTGGTTTTAAAAATAATGTTTTTCTGTTTAGCGCCCGTTGCATGTGGTGTGATCTACAGCCCAAACTCGTTGGTAGATTTTCATAAAATCAGAACTTTGAGGGTGATCATCAATTTATGGTTTTCTAAAAAACTGCTCTCACGATTTTGGTCACACTGTGGTTACTCTTTGTAAATTTACATTTTTATATCTTCAAGAAATAAACATCCCCCTGTTAGGAATTTCAAGAAATGTTCTGTACTGCGTTTAACAGTAGCTACACAGTAATTTGTGAATTACCCAAGTATAGATTCGAACTTTTCTCCAACATTGAGGTAGTAAGATGCTCCCTCTCCTCCCCTCCATTAACACGTCACCTCAGTTGATATTATACTACATTTTAAAATAATCACGATTCACAATTTCATGTTCACATCCCGAAATTAATTATGCAGTACATTAAGCACGAACCCAATATTTGATCACAATACAAAACGTTGTAAATGAAACGTCCCAGAACACATTTTCATAAACAAACACAATAAAATTATGCAAAATATTGTCAATTAACCAAAAAGTACTTGATTTATTGTAACGTTCTCCCCCCGCTTTATATGATTTGTGGAACAACGAACTAGTTCAATTTATCATACAGACAAAAAGGCTAACTCTGTAGTTGATTAAATGAATTTAATTTCCGTGAGGGAGTGAGCGAAGCGAGACTAAATTATGCCTAAACGAGTTCCCACAGCCACTGTGTTAGAATCGATAGGGCCACATGTCATACGTTTATACACTCGAGTTATTCCCCAACAGGTACGCTTGCATGACATGTGTTGTGTTAAGTTAGCCATTCTCAAAATAGCGCATTCAATGTTGATAATTAGCAAGAATTATAGCGAAAACATCTTAAATAGATGGTGCGTAAACATTGCGCAAACTTTTTCACTCGCACGTCCTCAAAACTAAATAAAAACGAACCAAAACTAATTTTCACTAAAAATATCAGATCGGTAATTATCAGTTATAAATAATAATAAAATCATGGAGTTCTTTGAAGAAAATATTAAGAACCAAAGCTTGCTTCGCTTGGGTCATACAACACTTCCTTGCAGTAAAATTTATTTAATTAAATCGAGCTTAACATGACGACCGTGAAAGTTCTGTTTTGTTTTTGCCAACTTTTCCTAAACTGTAATATTTTTCAACATGCGATTTTGCACACGGGTTAAGGTAATTAATCTTCATGCTTCACTTAAGTTTTAAAGAAATCGGTAGAGATGATTTTGAGAAATGCCGTCTTTTATAACAGCCCTATGACCAATTTGTGTTTTTTGTTTATTGATAACATAATGAATATAACAACAATATACATAACTTGGGAATATTTACGCAACAGCTGTTTTTATAATTGTTTGTAATTTTGAGGTTAAGTTTGAAACAAGTTTAAGGTTATCATAATTGGAAACAAATGTTCAACTACTCTGTACGGGTCCAACATGAAGTTTCAATAGAAATCACTGATATTAGGAGTTTTTTTATCTACTATAAATTATCAAAATTAGACATTTTGTAAAATAAATTTCTTAGAATTTCGAAAAATAAATACAGGACAGAACTCTTCAAAGTCTAGTAAATAGTATTACAGACTAGCTTCGCTTGTATGCTTGTCAATGATAGCTGTTAAAGAGTATATTTTAGTTTTAAGGACCCGATTCAATAAAGATCTTACAATGACATCTATTTTTACACTGAGCTATGGGATAAACACTTTTAATCTTATTAGGCGTAGTGTTTGTGTAATTTAAATTAATAATAGATTCCATCCACCTTTAATTGTCGATAAAGAAGGTTCACCCAAGTATCGCTAATCAAATGTAAAAAACAAATGCAGGTATTCTAAAGAAAGAAAAATGTTTTCTACGTCAAAGTACTTGAAGAAATTACACATACACACAACAGGCACAATATCCTGGGTTTACTGTAGATTAAACACAAAGATTCACGAAGAAAAAAACACTTTGCGTCTACAGGCGTAATCCTTAAATGGTGGTGCACTTCAGATAAACACTTTATCTGGTAATTGTTCGTAGTTATGAAATATAGATAAGAGAGATATTAAAAAAAAAAATCAGTAGAAAGATAATCTAAGACATTCGAGCTAAATCACGGTCTAAGCTAGCCAAAATAACAGACCATACAACAACAGAAATACGAAAATACTTCTATACAAACAGCTTTAAATAATCAAAATGGGAATATTTCGTCAAATCCAACCTTAAAATGCCACCCAGGACACTATAAAGTGTATTTACAATATTAAAAGTAATTATTTGTGAGACAAAAAATATCTCTAATTATATGAACATATTTTGATCATACATCCAAACTTTTCTTCTTCTTTTTTTTTTTTTTTTTTTTCATTTTTATAAACCTCAAAATATGTGGGATAAGTAAAAATTAAAAAAAAATCGCTTTAAGAATTTTGATTCAATTATTCCAAAACGTAGCCTCTAAGAATCCAAATAAAACTCTTGCCAGTTATCGGCCCAAAAATTAAATGAACCACTGTTAAAATCCTAAAAGTTATTCCTACAAATAACCAAAGAACTATTCAGAACGATTTTAAGATACTTGAACTTAGGACGTCTCTGTGGTTCCTTTATAACCCATAACGCCCTAACACGCATGTTTGGGGAGACGTCGAGCAATATATGTTTTGTTTGTTCTCTGGAGTTACATTTTAGCGAAATTTATTGGAAATTGCTTTATTAAATTTTGTAAAAATCGGAACTCTTATTTCGACTTATAGCAAGTATCCTTAAATTGTGGTTTTAGTTTATGGGTGGATAAGAAAGTTGTCAAAACAATGTCTTATCCTTTAATATTGTATATTTACAGTTATTTGGTGTATTTTTCTTAGCGTATATAAAACCGTATATTAGGTTATGGTTACCTCTATCCGGCAGTTGTCAGTCTTATCTTTCCCGCCGTTTTGGCAAAGCGATGTCCACATGTCGGATAAGTCGATGTAATGAAGGGGGTAAGAAGTGTGCACATGTCTCCTTAGAGGGTAGAACACTAAGACTTCACCCTTGGTTAACCGTGCAAGACTCTGAACATCCGGGACGCGCGTCGTCTTCAATACCGTCTTGGAAGTGTGTTACCGCGCTACGTTGCTTCGAGGTGCAAGTGACGATGTGTTTTGTAACATCTGGACAAACAATTAAGGGTGGAGTTTTTCTTGTCTCAATTTCGAGTTTCATTGACTTACATTAAATTTAGTATTACTTTGCCACTTTTATCTAAGAAGCTACGTAATGTTCAGAATGCTGCCCCTCTGAGACGATTGAACGCGATATTATTCTGTCTATGTCTACCTCAACCTTGAGATCGCAACTTGTACAAAGTGAATTGTTACAGGCTCATGTAGGTCCTAGATGAGACGAAACTACGGACAAATCTATTTAAAACATTGGCATTTTGAAATATATTCAACGAATTTCTAAACCCAATTTAAATACTAAATTTGACTTAACATTCAACTACAATTCCGGTTAGTAAAGCTATTACTGCAGTTTTTTCTTTTAATTTTAAGTTATTCCCTTGTTTTGGGCAATATTTGAGGAAACTTCAATCATCCAATGGAAAAAAAACACTATTTTCCATAAAAATAAGACGATCTTTCAACTACTAAGCCATCATAGTTATTGCGTATACAATGACAATTTTACAATATGTTTTGTTGTTTCTTAAACTTTATCATAGTTTACCTTGCAGGGCCCCTTTACAGTTCAGTAAATTTGTATGTTTTTATTTATTAAATTTTATAATTGTTTTTAATTTTGTAAAACTTTTTATGTTATTGTTAAATCGGCTGTAGTTAAATTTTGTAGTACTTATAAGGACCATCTTATGCTCGTTATTTATTAGGGCGATGCTCACTGCAATGGTTTTCGCCTTTTTTTTTTTTTTTTTTAAATATACAAACCTTTTTGGCACTGAATCACAAGAGACAAGGCCAATGCTTCTTGACATTAGGATCTAGCTGATGGCCCCAGTTTCATCTGGATATAGTGTAATAGTTTTATAAAGATATATTTGTTTTAGCACAACCCTAATGGTGGTGCTATGGAAATAAATTATGCCCAAATTTGCAATACACCACTTTTGATCAAATCAATCCATAAATAACACATATATGATATTTGTTTTAGGGGCGAAGAACATCCTTGGTGTGGAACATTTAAAAAACCCTTTCTTAGTACTCGTCTACATACCTACCCCCAAAATATGTTAAAAAATTCATAGTTCTAGTCTTCCTGGATCCAGAGGTTTTATGATCAGTCATGGGTTTTGACATTTATATCTATTGTTTGGGTAAAAAACACTCTTGGAGTGGAACATTTTCAAAACTCTCACTTAGTACGCGTCTACAGACCTACCCCAAACCATTTAAAACAATTCATAGCTCTAGGCTTCTTGGATCCAGAGATATGCTTTAGGGGTAATAAACACCCTTGGATTGGAACATTTTCCAAACCCTTTCTTAGTACGCGTCTACAGACCTAGTGTAAAAATATTTTGCTTTGTTTTTAAAGTTTGTATTAAACTTTGGTGCAACTCATTAAAGAGATTTTTTTACTTTCTTTTCTTTTCAAAAGATAGATATCTCTAAACTAGGTCTGTTGGACAAAGAGTTACCTATTATATATATATATATATATTTGTTTTTTGTTTTTGATGTTACTGTGAACTAAAAAAATAATTTTTTTTTAAACTACTATTGATGTTTTTTAATAATCTCAAAATGCGTCAAAGGGAATTTCAAAGTTCACAAGACTTGGATATAAATACAGATTTGAGTGCGGAATTTCATCATAATCACAGAAAAATTCTTTTATACACAATATTGGTGAAATTAGAGTAAAAAAGCGTCCTTTTAAGTGACCAATCTCTAAAACAAACACCTTTCGATTTCTTAGTTAATGAATTTGTCCTACCCATAGTAAAGAAAATAGACAATCGTAAAATAATAAAATTTGTATAACCTAAAAAATGAACGCAACATATTTACTTATTGAAATAATTTTAATTTTTGTTAGTTTTTGATAAACATGTGTAGTACATCCCTAGATAAAGTTAAATGTTTATCTTGGTAAATTTTCATCCAAAATAAATAAATAAAAAAACAACAACTAAAATAATTGGGGATAATATTAAACTAATAATTACAATTTTGAAATTAAAAAAAAAGAAGTTTTTTAATTATTAGTTTTCTTTAGTTTTTTATTATTAGTGAAAAACCGGGTGTGAATTTCGGGGTAGTGATAGGTATGTAATAACTCTCCATGTATAAGCAACCATGTCTTGGTCATATCAAAGAGTAAAGTAAATAATAATAAAATTAGGTAATGTCATAAGCTTGAAAGAAATTTGTATGATTTTTTTCTAAACTTCATACTTATCAAAATTTCTCTGATAAAGCCCATTTTACTCCCATAAAAAAAATCCTGTCGTCTTATCTAACACTTCGACTCAGCGGTTTCTAAAAATATAAACCTTACGCAACCTTTTGACTATGGATTTTTCATTTGAAATATCTATTTTTTATTTTTTTTATTTGAAAAACTAATATTTGTATTGAATTTTATGAAAAATTGACACAAAGTGCAAGTGTATACCATACACATATCGCCCTAGAAATAAACGAATTTGAAGGATCGTGGTTAGTAAAGTGTTTTAGAATACATGATCACTCTGTATGATTTTACAAATACCGGGACTAACCCAAATTATTAATATAATAAAGGACCGTATTGAAATTAAAATATCGTTATTATTCCAGAGAATATAAAGACTTTCTGCAGGTCCTGCAATAGATGGACGAACGAATGTTCATAAAATGAGTAGAGAAGAATGCCAAGACTGTAGCAGTAAACACAGGTGATGTACAGAGAGGATGTGGGACCTGGAACTCCCGCCAAACAAGGTGGTCGTCACTCAGGAGGAACCAACTACGTCTTCCGCTGCGTCCCCTGCGATGTTCTGCTTCAAGAACTCTACAGGATGTGAAGGGTGCAGGGCGGACATCAAGGCTAACATAATCGAGTTCTCAGAAAACTAAATATTAGGGTACCACATCCATTAGCCTATCTAAAGAAAATTGCATTTACACTGTAAAAACTATGTGTAATACCGCTCTTTGATGTCGAGATAGCGAAATTAAGATAATAGAAACAATTGCAAAATATTGCACTAACTTTCTTTTATACACATTCTCAAAACCAAATACTAAATACAAGTTTTGTTGCCACATTCTGAAATATTTTCCTACATGATAACTGGAAAAGACAAAATTAATGTTCTGATTTTCTCAGTTTTCCCCTTGTATTGCTAATAGGAGATAAATTCGTATTGAATATTTCCACCTTATCAAAGTTTTGTGAATTAAATAGTTAATAAAAATTGAAAGTTGTTTCTGTACAGTCTGTGCCATGTATTCCAATATTTGACTTGTGGAACGATTGTTTTTTGGACCGATTTGGTTAAAATTTAGTATGAATATTGTAGATATGTATACACACACTTAAAAAAAAAGGTATAAATAAAGATAAAAAAGCACTTAGTACAAAGTAGTAATTGAAATAAAAATTACAAAGTAAAGTGTGGGCGCTTAGAATTTTAAATTATAATTATGAATTTTGGGAGCGCCCACGCTTTACTTTGTAATTTGAATTTGAATTAGTACTTTGTACTAAATGTGATTTTTAGGTAAGTGGGTTTTTAAATTAATATTTTTCTCTTTTTTTACAATTGTTTTGCTATGTGTCATCGTAGATAGATGGGAGTTATGACATGTAGGGATGAAATTTGACGATTTCTATGTAATTTTTTGTTGTAAGTTGGATGACGCACGTGATATGAACAAAAAACTGTTTAAAAAGGCCGCCATTTCCAGATTTTTAATTCGATTTTTTTAAATTTCAATAGGATTCTATATGCATTCACTATAATCCCGTATACAAAAACGTCATGTTTTTATTTATATTTTTGTAGCCGCTGTTGTGCTTACGTATAGACGATGAATATTCGCTATGTCGAAAATAACTTTTTCGGTTTTCAAGGCAAAACGTAAAAATCAGTCAAAAAAAATGGAGGTCGAAATTTGAGTATTTAAATACGTATTAATACTATACATACTTCGTATTAATAGAACGCCCTTTAAAAATTTTCACACAATTTCTTCTATATTATGTTGAGTAAAACTACCATATTTGTTTGAATATAAGGTGTGCAAACCTCCAGCTCAGACCAGAAGCCTGTCTTATGCAACTCATAGACACTAATATTATACAACACAGTCAGTGTCTGCTTTGTTCAGTGGAATGTTTAATGGCGACTTTGTACATTGTAACGATTATGAATGTTACTTTCTCACATATACGTAGTACTGAGAAGATATTGTTATAGATGAACAAAATCAATGTTGGTCCCCTAAGCCTGTCGTATGTCTAGCTCCGAAACGCTTAAACTGATTTTAATGAAATCTGGGATGTGATTTTGGGAATATTCGTGGAACTTAAAATCTTGAGATAATAAGGAAAAAACAACAAAAAATTACACTTTGCTCAAAATCTGTTACAATGATTTTGATGGAATTTTGCTCAATTCTCGTTAGGCGTAATTTATAAAAAAAACTCCTCTAAAATTTTGTGTAAAAATTAGTGAAAATTAATAACACAAACTCATGTGCAAAATCACAAGTATAAAATATTATATTTCAAGAATAATTGACAAAAATATGAATAAATAATATAAATAATTTCAGAAAATAATAATCACGACTGCCATCTTTGAAGTTCGATTTTGGTCAAATATGATTTACGCTGAGGACGCGTTTATGGAACAAACGAAGGAGTCTGAGTTCCTATTTTAATATATAAATATTTCAGCTAACAAGTTAGTCCGGAATTATTTCCATTTAATTACTGACAACTACCAAACTGATATTTTTGGTGATTAATACTTTTGGTTGGTTTTTATTTGGTTTTATTGATGGGTGTGTGAGAAAATGTGTACAATGTTTTTGCACCGGTTAAAGCCTTTGAAAATTCGCCAATTACTTTAAAACTATTTTGACGCTACAACAAGGCAACCCACAACATACAAACACATGATGCATCATACAACATACATCATAGTTTTCAAAATTAACTTTTACGTTAGAACTGAAAATATACCAATTTATGTAAATAGTTATGCAACACATTTCAGAATTAGTAAACCATATTGTGTATTTTTCACTAAAACATTTTATTTAAAGTACACTGTACATTTAATAAGTTATCTGGAGATATTAGACAAGGTTTCAATTTTTTCGATATTTAAAAAATTTAATTATCCAAAACAGTAAAACATTGTTTAAAAAGTTATCAAAATAAATTCTCTTTTTATACTTAAATATATATATATTTTAAAATTTAAACTTTTATTTAACTCCTCGTAACATAATTTTATAAACAGATAATATTTAAAACAAGGATATAAATCATAATTATATTTCCAAAAATAAAACACCCATTGTTTACGTAGTTAATTAAGCAAGATGTTCCAGTTATGTATAAATAATTAAAGAAATAGCCAGGAATCAATAGGTCGACACAAAATTAAAAATTGAGTGAAATCTTTATTTTAACGAAATAAAGAAAACATTCCCAATAAGCAAGCACAGATATGATCCCAGAAAAATGAATTAATATTAGATAAAAAAACTAGTACTTCTAGTTTCATAATTTGGCTTAATATACACAACACATTTATTTACTTCACACTATAAAAATAAAATAATATTGTAATAAATTCTTATGTAACCAAACCAACTCACAATACAAAAAAAATCTAAAATTTTTACAAATTGGTTTTATTATTATCCTTACTAAAACACCGCAATATGCAACCCCTTCTTTTCTAACACTTCACCTCATCATCAGCTCCGTTCAAAAAAGCATCTTACCTAAATTAAAACAACAACAAATTAGTACTTACCCGCTCCATCATAGAATGTAATACAAGCAGATTGTCTAAGTGTGATGCCAAAAAGGTTTTTTTGTTAAATTGTATTGGTTTTATCCAGTAGAGTGTTTGTTTAAAACAGTTGTTAGAAAGGTTTTATAAACTTTGTAATTGTGTATATAACTACACTTTCATGACGTCAGCTAAGCTCTAACGGATTCTCATCATAGATGTGTATACAGAGTGTTAAATAAGTCCTGGGACAGCATAATATTTATTTAACATGGTGAATCCATTTTCCTGGTTTGATTTAACATGAACTTTACAGCGACACTATTTTAGCTAGGGTGAACCTTTTCAGGCAGGGTTTACTCATACATTTTATTCGATGTACAACTCGACCTATGCTCTCATTTAAGATTTCCTACTTAATCCATGTGAGCCGTCCCCCTGGAGAAGTCGTCCACTGAATACGTATAAAAATAGGTTTTGCTGTCCATTAACAATGTGCAAAGCTTTGTAGCTCTATCTGTAATAGTTTAAATAATTATTAAACCGTCCCGTGACTTATTTAACACCCTGTATATTGAAAAGTCTTCACTCTCTTCGCTCGTGCCTGTGACGAGGCTTTGAATCTCGTAAATGGGAATATCAGATTTTTTTTGTTAGAAATTACTTTTCGAACAATAACTTCGTGAAGTTGGTATCATTACACGCAGAATTGAAATCTACAATGTTGTAATTTAATTTAGTGTGTTTTTTACGTTCAATAACACAAGAGTTATGGACAAAAAACTGTTTAAAATGCTTCCATTTTAACGTTTTTAATTAGATTTTTATAAATTTCAATTTATTAGCACACCAGTAGTCCTTTACAAAATTTCACGTTCCTATCTAAATTTTTGTGGCCGCTATCGTGCACATTTTTATTCACCCCTCCCCGCCAAATTTAAATACCAAATTCATATCAAAACTCACCATTAGAAACGTTTGTAAAACATAAAAAAAATATGGGTATTATTTACCTTAAGCATTATTACATCCCCTAAAAATATTAGTCAATATATTAAAGAATTTCATAAATGTTGTTAAATTATTTGCACCTGGCTGTGATGTTAGTAGTTTTAAGTGTGGTAAATATTTTCCATTTAAGGGAAGAGAATCGATACAATTTATCCTATTTTAGTTAGTGTACTTCCCAAAGAAAAATAATTTTTTCTTCTGTTAAATCTTGCCTAACCTATAGCAATACTCAAAGTTCCGTTATTTGCTTGATAATTTATAAACATATGTATTTTGATAGTTTGCAGTACGAAGTGTAGCAATAAAAGCTAGAGATCCAGTTATCGTCTACAACAGCCACTTTGCCAGGTGTGCACGCGTGCATTATCTCTGGGCTCGTAAACGTGTCAAACAAATATTTGGTATTGTCTTCGACTCCATTGTTTGCTTTTATTGTCGGAGTTTCGGACGGTTTTACTACCGATTCTTCAAGTGCACGTTGTTTGTCTCAAGTTAAATTAATTATAATTTCTGATATCTAGGAATGAAATGTTTTATAATAATTTAAAGTTTTCCACACAACTTAAGTGTTATATTTATGATTGGCTACAAATTAATGTATCTGGTAATAGTAAACGAGCAATTATTGTATGTTTGTACATTTTTTGAAAAGTTTTTTTTTGATTTGGAGTGAATCTATTGTTTAGTGCGGTAATACGATTTCGTCATTTCGGGAAAACGTATTTACGGCGTCAAGCGTCAAATAAACCAAATAGTTAAAAAAAACAATTCGGCCAAAACTCTCTCTCTCTCTCTCTCTCTCTCTCTGTCTCTGTCTCTGTCTCTGTCTCTCTCTCTCTCTCTCTCTCTCTCTCTCTCTCTCTCTCTCTCTCTCTCTCTCTCTCTCTCTCTCTCTCTCTCTCTCTCTCTCTCTCTCTCTCTCTCTCTCTCTCTCTCTCTGTCTCTGTCTCTGTCTCTCTCTCTCTCTCTCTCTCTCTCTCTCTCTCTCTCTCTCTCTCTCTCTCTCTCTCTCTCTCTCTCTCTCTCTCTCTCTCTCTCTCTCTCTCTCTCTCTCTCTCTCTCTGTCTCTGTCTCTGTCTCTGTCTCTGTCTCTGTCTCTGTCTCTGTCTCTGTGTCTGTCTCTGTCTCTGTCTCTGTCTCTCTCTCTCTCTCTCTCTCTCTCTCTCTCTCTCTCTCTCTCTCTCTCTCTCTCTCTCTCTCTCTCTCTCTCTCTGTCTCTGTCTCTGTCTCTGTCTCTGTCTCTGTCTCTGTCTCTGTCTCTCTCTCTCTCTCTCTCGTGCTAGGATCTTAAGCCACCACCGCGCAGAATAAGAAAAACCTGTACCACCGTGTTATTTCAAACAGAATCTAAAGGGTACGGTATTTAGTGTAGGGGTTACAATTGTCTGATCTCCATATTGTTGTCTTTTATGGGAAAATGTCTTCTTCAAGTTTAATGATTTAATACCTCAATTATGTCTTAGCATGTTCTTAATTTGTTTTCTGTGCGTTGTTTAGTGCTTCCCTCCATTACAACCTTGATCTATTGAGTGTTGTTTATAAAATGTCATCATTAATTATTTTTTGTTAAAATATAATACAATTTATGGCCGCTATCGTGGTACTTAGCTAGTCCCACCGTTCAATGTAATAGAAGTATATCCACTAAAAATGTTAAATTGTAACGGTACCAGTATACCAAACACACAGAACACAATTCTCACAAAAAATACGCCTAAGTATCAGTCGCGTTTCAACGACAAGGTCTTCTCTTCAGTGATACACGAGCTACACCAATCAAACTATAACTCGTTTGATTTCACTCACTAAATAGTGTGATTTGAATTCACTAAATCATAATGTGAGTTTTAGTTATAGTTTGATTGGTGTAGCTCGAGTATCACTGAAGAGGACGTACGACATTGTCGTTGAAACGCGTCTGATACTTAGGCGTATTTTTTTTTGTGAGAATTAATTGTGTTCTGTGTGTTTGGTATACTGTATAATTTTTTCTCATAAGTCAAGCTCAACATTTAATATGTAATGGTAACGCTATTTTTCACCATAATAGCGTTATGGTAGTGTTGATACCATAACATGCAAAATTGTTTTCTAATTTAGTGAGTTGTTAGTTGAATAACACACGAGATATGGTAAAAAAACTGTTTAAAATGGCCGCCATTTTGACGTTTTTAATTAGATTTTCTGCATTTTAATAGGGTTTACAGACGCGCATACTAAAGTCCCCTATACTGAATGTCGTGTTCTTATCTTAACTTTTGTGGCCGTTATCGTGTTTATGTACAGACGACAACTACTACGAGATCGGCGACGGACGGACGGTATGTCAGAAATTACTTTTCCGTTTACTGAGGCCATGGAACGTGAAGACCTAACCTAACCTATGTACAGACGACAACTACTACGAGATCGGCGACGGACGGTAGGTATGTCAGAAATTACTTTTTCCGTTTACTGAGGCCATGAAATGTAAAGACCTAACCTAACCTAAACTAACCTAACCTAACCTAACCTAACCTAACCTAAACTAACCTAACCTAACCTTATCTAACCTAACCTAGCCTAACCTAAAATAACCTAACCTAACCTAAACTAACCTAACCTAACCTAACTTTTCTAACCTAACCTAACCTAACCTAACCTAAACTAACCTAACCTAACCTAACCTAAACTAACCTAACCTAACCTAACCTAACCTAACCTAACCTCGTATACTGAGTAAGTAACTGAGGCCATGAAACGTAAAGACCTAACCTAAACTAACCTAACCTAACCTAACCTAAACTAACCTAACCTAACCTTATCTAACCTAACCTAGCCTAACCTAAACTAACCTAACCTAACCTAAACTAACCTAACCTAACCTAACTTTTCTAACCTGACCTAACCTAACCTAAACTAACCTAACCTAACCTAACCTAACATAACCTAACCTAACCTAAACTAACCTAACCTAACTTAAACTAACCTAACCTAACCTAACCTAACCTAACCTCGTATACTGAGTAAGTAACAAATAAAAAAAAAGAAAATTATATTATTAATCTTTATTCAATTCTTAACTAATGTTTCTTCGGTTCATCTAACTTTATTCATTTTGATGAGTTTAACTTGGTATTATAATTTTTTTTTAAATGCCCTCAGTTCTCTTTTACGGAGCGATACCTAGCTTCTTGGTACTGGAATCTTAAACGGTGTCGTCTCTAGTAAGTTAAGACAACTTCTAATTCCCTAAAAAATGCCATACAGTATCAAACTTTCTGTTTGTAACGTCAAGTAGTGTTGTTGAAAATAGCAAAACCCTGGAATGGTTCGTGTGATATGTCGGCACTTCTTTTGTCTTAACGAGAGCCAAGACGGTGTAAGTGAGACAATAAGCTCATCCACTTAAAGTTGCATTAAACTGGTAAACCTATAAAACTAAATCAGGTAGCAGTGTGTAATGAGGTAATAAAATCAGTGATTTTTGTGGCAAATGACTCAATAGCATATATCGACACCTACCCAAGTAATAACCTGTTCCCTCAAGGTTATCTAAGACATCCTATTGTTTTCAGTTTATGAGTGTTTTGTACTTCACATGTGTATAAAGTTGACTAGAAGTCTACAACTTAAGGCCGGTTTAGACGCTATGATAAATCGGACGACAAAACTGCAACGACAAGTCGGTACGACTTGTCGGATATTGGACGTTCAAACCGGCCTCGTTTACACGTTCCGTCTTATCGTTGAAATCAGTCGGTATTTTAACCTCTCTTTGGTAGGTGGTAGGTGATTTGTGGAAGTGCTTTCTAGCAATGGAAGAATTACTGCTGTGGTCTATGTACGTATTGTGTCTGGCAACAAGTGCGAAGAGGAAAAGAAAATCTAGAAGTAAGTGGAGTCGACATTGGCTACTGAAAAAGAGGTTATCCCATATGGAGTTACTAAAAGAATTGAGCAATGAACCTTCTGATTGGAGGAACTACTTGAGGATGACCGAGGATACTTACAACGAGTTACTGGATTTGGTTTCTCCTTTGATTAAAAGGCAAGACACGGTAATGAGAAATTCTATATCTCCACACGAAAGACTTAGTGCTACGTTACGATTCCTTGCAACTGGAAGAACTTACAAAGACTTGGAATTCACAACACTAATTTCAAAACCATCGCTCTGCAAAATAATACCTGAAACGTGCAAGGCAATATACATGGTACTGAAGAAGACAACGATATGACTGAGTCACCGTTTACATGCATCGACTTGTCGCTTACACGCACCGACTTGTCGTTGCAAACCAACGATATTTGTGCTATTTTGCACAAACCTTCCAATCTGGCTCCAATTCAGACAAGTCGTAACGATTTGCGGTTTACACGTTCCGTCTTGCATGCACCGACTTGTCGTTACAGTTTTGTCGTCCGATTTATCGTAGCGTCTAAACCGGCCTTTACCGATACAACAACCACATAATATGGAAATAAATCTTTATTATTAAAGAAATAACCTATACAACAATCGCTATAGAGTTAAGGGATGAGGAGAGAATACCTTGCACAAACTTGCTCACACATCCATCCTTAAATAATGTACGTCCCCATCTCCCAAAAAATATCTCAAAAGAAATGAAAATGCCTTTATTACTACAGTATATCAAACACACAGAACACAATTCTCGTAAAAAAAAAACAGTTTGGTTGGTGTAGCTGGTGTATCACTGAAGAGGAACGACCTTGTCGTTGAAACGCGTCTGATACTTAGGCGTATTTTTTTTTATGACAATTGTGTTCTGTGTGTTTGATATACTGTATAGTTTTTCTCATAAGTCAAGCTCAACATTTAATATGCCTTTATTACTGATTTTTTATCTGTGTATTTTTTATGAATGACAAGTTTGTAGAGATCTAAACATATTTTTTGTAAGATCTTGTGTTCAAGTTTTATTCTATCTATTTTTCTGTATTTATACAGAGTGTCCAGAAATCATGTTTTCCGTTTTTTTGTCGATAACGTGATTATTCTTCGGGCTGCTGTAAAATTACAAAAAAACCATTTTATTTGTCATTAAAAAAGGAAACTGTTTTGCCTCTTGTAAATTATTTATAAAGTTAACGGTTTTCGAGATATTCAACGTTATACATTTTTAACGGAAGCCATTTTGAAAATATGCGAAACAAATTCTTTATTTTTGGTAAACTTGTAAAAATGTATGTAAATAAAAATGCGTGTACATTTAAACTCAAAATCGTGTTTATATTCATAAATTTTTTTTTTTGTAAAAATAATATGGGGGATAGACTAATTAAAAGTGGATATTACAAAATAAATAATTGTGTTTTATTATCTTTAAACATGGAATTCCACCAAGAACCATCGGTTTCAACAGTAATGAAAAAAAAAGAAAAAAAGAATTTATTGTATATTTTATACTACCAAATCAGTTTTTGAAGTATAGTCGAATAATTTGTGGTCTCTTTGTATAAATTCTTCAAAAGTCGATATAACTACCTTTCCCCTTCTATACCTACATATCTCTCAAGAGAAATACTTAGGCAAAGAAGTCAGTAATAGAGAAAGAAATAATCACGTAAGTGATATCTCAAGCGAAATATTTACGATATTATTCTCAACATCCATTGTTTTGAATAAACCCACTCACTTTGAAATAACTTAAACCTAGTTTGACCTAGGATGAGATAAAATAAAAACTCGGGATCCTAGGCTATAAGTTAGGTAATCCGCTAAGCCCTACTGTGTTCCTACTTATAAAGATATATTGATTTGTTTTTTCAGCTTGTAAGCGAATATGTTACCATTTAGGTAACATTCAGTTATCTAAACTCTACTGTGTTTTTACGCAAAGACAGATTGAAAGGGGGGGGATATCATCAATTGCATGCATTTATTTGTGTGGGTCGAAATGTCAGTTTTCTATGGAAGTAAACATACTCTGAGATCATAACTGTTAGTAGAAAAAGATACCACAAAAATCCTAATATAATATAAAATATGTTCCTTTAGTGGCATGTCATGTTTTCAGTTGATTTATATTTTATGCTGAGCCGTAAATATATTAGTACTTTTATTATAAACACAAATTATTAGTACTTTTAACTTTTTAACTTGTACATTTTTACTAATGTAAAATATTGTTATCATTTTGCAACAGATTCTATCATATCATCGTATAAACTGAACCTAGTATAGCGCTTGTGTTACCTTTTCACACCACAAGTTGTTCTAAAGTCAAAAGTTAACATGTTGATCATCTTAGATAAATTTTAGCGGGAAATTTACCAAACCTAAGCGTGGTAACTAAACCAAACCACCTGTCCATTAAATAACTGTTGTTCTCAAACTTTTTTAAGTTTATTCAGGAACCAATATTATTATGCGTTTTGCTTGGCTCCCCGTGCGTTTCCAATAGATGCACATTAGTTAATACTGTGACGTCACTTCCTGGATCATACAATCTGATAACAGTTGGATTTATGTATTCTATTTAGAATTTCTGCACACTATGTTCGATTGAGTTCACCGTGGGAAGTGGAATGTGTTGTTATGCATGAATTAGGTTTGTTTATAGGCCTTTCGTACCTAAATGATTTCGTTTTAAAATGACGTTTTTGGGAATTGTTTGTAGCCTTTAAAGGCTACATTTCACCAGTATTATTAAAACGTTAAAAAGGACTCTCTGTACTTCAGGATTTCTGAAGTAAAGACGCTCTCCTTACTTTTGTATCTTTATTTGTACAAAATGGTCTCACATCTCACAAATATCAACATTTTAAAACTGAAAAAGAGTTTCGGTCGCAGTAATTTGGCCGATAATGAGCAATGTGATTCATAATCGTCCAAAGACCTGGATTTAACCTTTTCTATTAAATTTGAAACAGTTGAAGTTTATTATACGTAATTTCTTTATAGGATGATAGGAATTCGTGGTGGCACTTTTTACGTTATACCGGCGTTAATGTCTATTCATCTCTGTTACCTTTCTTTAATGATGTTTGAAGGGCAATACATTTCTTTATAGGATGGTAGGAGTTCGTGGTGGCACATCGTACGTTATACCGGTGTTAATGTCTCTTCATCTCTGTTACCTTTCTTTAATGATGTTTGAAGGGCAATACATTTCTTTATAGGATGGTAGGAGTTCGTGGTGGCACATCGTACGTTATACCGGTGTTAATGTCTCTTCATCTCTGTTACCTTTCTTTAATGATGTTTGAAGGGCAATACATTTCTTTATAGGATGGTAGGAGTTCGTGGTGGCACATCGTACTTTATACCGGTGTTAATGTCTCTTCATCTCTGTTACCTTTCTTTAATGATGTTTGAAGGGCAATACATTTCTTTATAGGATGGTAGGAGTTCGTGGTGGCACATCGTACGTTATACCGGTGTTAATGTCTATTCATCTCTGTTACCTTTCTTTAATGATGTTTGAAGGGCAATACATTTCTTTATAGGATGGTAGGAGTTCGTGGTGGCACATCGTACGTTATACCGGTGTTAATGTCTCTTCATCTCTGTTACCTTTCTTTAATGATGTTTGAAGGGCAATACATTTCTTTATAGGATGGTAGGAGTTCGTGGTGGCACATCGTACGTTATACCGGTGTTAATGTAATTCATCTCTGTTACCTTTCTTTAATGATGTTTGAAGGGCAATACATTTCTTTATAGGATGGTAGGAGTTCGTGGTGGCACATCGTACGTTATACCGGTGTTAATGTCTATTCATCTCTGTTACCTTTCCTTAATGATGTTTGAAGGGCAATACATTTCTTTATAGGATGGTAGGAGTTCGTGGTGGCACATCGTACGTTATACCGGTGTTAATGTCTCTTCATCTCTGTTACCTTTCTTTAATGATGTTTGAAGGGCAATACATTTCTTTATAGGATGGTAGGAGTTCGTGGTGGCACATCGTACGTTATACCGGTGTTAATGTCTCTTCATCTATGTTACCTTTCTTTAATGATGTTTGAAGGGCAATACATTTCTTTATAGGATGGTAGGAGTTCGTGGTGGCACATCGTACGTTATACCGGTGTTAATGTCTCTTCATCTCTGTTACCTTTCTTTAATGATGTTTGAAGGGCAATACATTTCTTTATAGGATGGTAGGAGTTCGTGGTGGCACATCGTACGTTATACCGGTGTTAATGTCTATTCATATCTGTTACCTTTCTTTAATGATGTTTGAAGGGCAACAATGTAGACATTCTGTGTCTATAATACTTTTAAACTGAATGAAGTAATAGACTAATAACAATTTGAAAGCATGTGCACTAATAATAGTAAGCAATATTTCATTGAGACTGGAAAATAAGCGGACCTGTTTTATTTTGGAATTTGGAATACAAAATGGTTCCTGCTAATATTGTGATCGATCTCTAGACGATCCCATCTTTGCTGGTGTTGTCTCAGAACCCACCTGGCCGTTTTATCGGAAGCCCCTTCAGTTCCTCTTCTTTCAGTTTGAGCTTTTGGGCTCCTGAAAGACTCTTGTGCTCATTTCTACTAGTGTTTGAGAACTTTTTCAATTGCAAGTTGGGTCGGTTCTCCATGGAGTTAGGTAAAACCTTAGTTTGCTCCACCTTCATTTGTTGTCACTCCCCGTGTTGTCTTTTGGAAGTTCCACAAAGTCGCCGTTGTTAGCTAGGGAAATAATATACAGCCCCGTATGATAGGTAAGGCTTATTAAAACTGGAGGTGGCTTTCGTATCCAAAGTTCGTATGTTATGACTATGCTCTCACTTAACCCTCGCCATATGCAGTTCCGCCTTGGTTTGGGGTGACTAGCACTTAACTTCTGTAACATTTCAACCGCACCAATAAGTTGTCCACATTTTTTCATTACGTTTTGGATTAGATCCATCTCTTTCGTTTTCCCTATCAGGTCTCTTGTTCTTTTCCGACACTGACGCTATTGGAGTACTCCAGGGTGAGGTCTTTATTTTATGTTTTTTACTTCCTTTTTTGTAAGGCGATAACGAGTGAAATATTTTTCGCCTTTGAATAACAACAACACAAAAAGGGGGGGGAGATCTGTTGAGGCAACGTTATGAAGGTTTTTTGGGTAATTTGGTAATGCATTGTATGGCTTCAGTTTTGTTTTTATTTACAGGTGTTATCCATTTACAAAGACATGGCTCAATCGGTGTGGATGATATTTACAGCACAACTTGAGATTAGCTGACGTATAATAGAACATGACATCGTCGGAGAAAGATAACTGAAAAACAAGCATGTTGTTAGTATTCAGAAGGTAGAACAATGAGGCAAGGACTGATCCTTGGGGAACTAGAGCCTTCATGGGACAGCATATCTTTAACGGAAATCTAGAACTATCTTTACCTACCGTACCTTGTTAAAGGCTTTGCTGATGTTCAGGAATACAGCAGTAGAGTGGAGGTATGAACTGATGTGACTAGAATTAGTTGAAGTATTGTAGAGTCCTCACTGTGATAGCCGAACTGCTCGCGTCGTACGCTTGTTCAGTGTAGAGAAAGTTTTGTTGATAAGTCTTGTTGGACACTTTTAAGAGAAGAATTATAACATTCAGTAGAAGCACAGCTATGATGAGCTAGTCCCATCGCCTAATCTTAGAAACAGTATTCCAAATATCACCATATAATGATCGTGCTATTTAATAAATAAAATATGGTGTCCTTTACACAAGGATATGACGGATAATTATAATAAACACAAAATAAACCTTGAAAATAATCAATTACGTTTTAACTCATACATCTCAGGCATTTCTTCCCCGTCATTACTGAAGATAAATTTATTTGCTAACAATGGATTGTTTTTCAGATTAATTATTATGTCTCTAATAAGTCGCTAATTCAATTGTTCTTGGGTGTACGATGTCACCTGACGGAAGTCACTGCGCACGCGCGCGCCATCAGGGAAGGGACCAATTAAAACGTTACACCACATCACTTCCACTGCTTTTTGTTTCATCTAAAACACGAAACACTTTTTTAAAACAAAGACTGTTTATTTAGACACTTGTATTTTAGGCAGGACAATGCTCTTCAGAAGAAGTTTAAGATCTATTTGTTGTGAAATGTTTTCTTTTAAAATACTTTATTTATGAACAATGGCAAGTATTGTTTCAGAGATGTTTCCTTATTTTTAGAGATTTTCTAGATATTGCGTTTCCCCCCCCCCTGAAATTCCGACAACTGAAATGTTTGTAGGTTACAAATTCTATTGTGTGAAGTTACAAATAGGAATTTATTGATGCCACAGCTTCCTTTCTGTAATAATAATTGAATTTAATTAAAAACATAATTTATATAGACGTGTTTATAAATTTAACAATATAAAATAATCATAGACCCCAACAATGTGTTTAATTGCTATTAAAATTGGAGAACATATCCATGATCCAACATGTGGCCGGCTACAGTACACAGTACTCCTCAGAGTAGAAAGATCTAGACAACAGTAGCTGTCTAAGGTGGTATTTAAATGGTAAAATATCCTGTAAGTTTTTTAATGCTCTGTGGGAGCTTGTTTATCAGTCTAACACCAGCTTGGGAAGGAAGTTTGCTGTATAGATTCAGTGTGTGATGTCTAGTATGATAATTATTAGCTTGCCTGGTACTATAACTGTGTATATCTTTATTTTAGATATGAGCACATTTGAATTTAAAGTAGAGTATCACCTCAAGTATATATATTGACCTTTAAACGCAACCCTACAAGATTCACCCTACTTTAAACCTGCCATAACCCTTATAGTTTTTTTTTGAAAGACAAAAACCCTTTGCATATTTCGAACTGACGAATCTTCTCAAAGAAGAATTCCACAGATATGGATATACAAGACCATAGTAAGCTGTTAGTAAGATTGGAGTATAATTTCAAAATTCTTAGTATAAAAGCAGCTATATCCTGCAAATAGCAGAGAGAGAAATTTGTATTCTTACAGACTTAAAGTCATTCATGGCTTCTTTGAGGAATATAAAGCCCAACGAATACTCATTTCGCAATTGAAGATCTTGTTGTTTCACCTCTTTAAAAAGGAAAAAATATATCAATTAACAAGATGTGGAATAGATGGCAATAACCAAGCCAGCAAGGCAGGGTGCAAGTTTCAGACTTGTGTACCTAGTCAACAGAATCCAACAGGCTACGAACAGAATGGCTTGAAGTTGGAAAACTGGAGATACAGGGAGACTGTTATCTGAAGCCAGCAGACTCCACAAGTTAAACTGAACGTACCGATAGCTACAGTGACATTTTTTTTTTCAAGGGCCAGAGTAGGCACTTTTGTTTCCGACAACTATCTTCATAATTTCTGTCAAAGAGACTCGTTTATTTGCTAAAGCTGTGTGCAGGAAATGGAGACTCTGGAATACATCTTGCTGGAACGTTAGTTTCAATCGCTTCCAAGAGAAATGGGGGAGAAGAACAATTTAAATATATTGAACAAGAATAAAATATGGGCATTGGTGGAGGAAATATCGGAATCACTTGATACCGGACGATGTTCCAAGAAGTAAGAAGAAAGTATTTTCCACAAATTTATTTCAACCATACCGATCTAATTTTTGGCAATACAGTACCAACTTTCGCTTACGTAATTTAAAACAGATTAAAGAAATCAACGATATTACATAACACCGTTATTTAGTTTAGGTGTTTCAAGGTCCTGGTCAAGGGTTGAAGGAGATGCGAGTTACGTAAATCTAATTGTTCATTTAATAGTAAAGTAGAATCTTTATTCACTTAATTTCTAACATTTCAATCAATTTCACTCTAACACGGAAAATCTAATCTAAATTAGAATTAAATCTGTTAAGTTGTGTGTTTTAAATGGTTGGAAAAACTATATTCTTCAAAACTCAACTGTCAACTTCTGTCATGTTTACTTAATCTAGTATAAATTTGTTATGATATTTCACGAACACGTTGTTTTCTTACAACTTTCTTATAGAAATGTAAAGATTAATAGTCGGTCATTTGTTGACAAACTCTTATTTGTAAAAATGAACATTATCTAATGATATTTAAATACGATTATGAGGGAAAACATTACTTTAAGCTGAAATAGTTAAAAATATAAAGTGTTGCGATGATTTCCTGTTTCTACAAATTATTATTAAAATTTTTCAATTTCAAACTGAAGTTAAAAGTAAGATCTTACGTTTCTGTAGCTTATTTTCTATGACGTCATAATCGTTCTCTTTGTTTTATGAACAAAACTAAAACTATGCACACAGTGGGCTTCGCTTTGTAATAAAATAAAAAGCTAATTAATAATATTTCTTTGTTACAGTTTTCCTGAATAAAAAAAGAAATGTTCCGCAGCAACGGAAACAAATTGGTAAGTGGGGATGTTTTAATGGGGTTTAATCGACGCACGTTATTAAACAGTATGTTTCTATAAAAATCTGTCTCAAACCCCTGTAATAATATTAATATGTAGCTCCGAAACACTTGTGTCGCTTTGAAAATATACAACGCCGTGAAGAGATTGGTTGAAGTGAAATGTGAATGTTAAGGGGGTGGGTACACAATAAAGATAACACAGCAAAATAGTGTGGAGCTCCATCTCATGTTACCTAGACAGTAGTGTCTAATTACTTTCATTTCAATTTATTATCCAGGGGCCATGACATAGAATTTTCGATTTTAACGTTTATACGCTTTTTATACAAGCTAGTATTAAAATTAAATAATATTTCACCTGGAAAATATACGACATAGACTGTGAATTAAACCCAGGACCTTTGGCTTATACGCCATTGCGTATAAGCGTTAAATTTAAAATTTGAAATCAATAAATAAATACATACGTAGAGGCTGCAAGTTGAGTAGATATTAATTTCATTGTCGGTTCTAACGAAGTAATTAATATGATTGATCGAAAATTGCGGCAAAACAAGCATTGGCGCGTAAATTCAATGGTCCTGAGTTTTATCCCCAGTCTATGTCATATATTTTTCACTTATAATATTATTTAAAATATATCAAATTATAAATTATATAAAAATTAGAAATATAAGGGATTACACATGCTATTAATGTGCGATAAATAATAACATAGCGGACAATATTACACACAACAAAACATAACCTAAAACACATTTAATAAACAATACCTACAGTACGGTTATATACAATTAATAGTAATATTAAAACTAAATTATAAATAAATAATTTTAAAAATCTTGGCTTAGTTTATAATAATCTTATAATGTCGAAAATTAGAAATATAAGAGATTACACATTGTATTAGTGTACAATAAATAATAACATAGCGGACAATATTACACACAACAAAACATAACCTAAAACACATTTAATAAACAATATGTACAGTACGGTTATATACAATTAATAGTAATATTAAAAAAAATTATGAATAAATAATTTTAAAAAAATCATGGCTCAGGTTATAATAATCTTATAATGTCAAAAATTAGAATAATAAGAGATTACACATTGTATTAGTGTACAATAAATAATAACATAGCGGACAATATTACACACAACAAAACATAACTTAAAATACATTTAATAAACAGTATGTACAGTACGGTTATATACAATTAATAGTAATATTAAAACTAAATTATAAATAAATTATTTTTAAAAAAATGGCTCAGGTTATAGTAATATTATAATGTCAAAAATTAGAAATATAAGAGATTACACATTGTATTAGTGTACAATAAATAATAACATAGCGGACAATATTACACACAACAAAACATAACCTAAAACACATTTAATAAACAATATGTACAGTACGGTTATATACAATTAATAATAATGTTAAAACTAAATTATAAATAAATAATTTAAAAAAAATCATGGCTCAGGTTATAATAATCTTATAATAAAAATTTAGAAATATAAGTTATTTCACAACATGCTATTAATGTACAATAAATAATAACATAGTGAAAAATATTACACACAACAAAACATAACCTATACAATATATATATATATATATATATATATATATATATATATATATATATATATTACGGTACTATACAATTAATAATAATAATAAATATAATATAATAAATAATAATAATAATAATAATAATAAAACTAAATTATGGAAAAAAATGGTTCAGTTTAAAAAATACAAATACATCTAAAAACATCGAAGCAACAAACTAATGGTTCAGGAACTCCTCGATAGAATAGGATCCAGACTATAGAAGTTGTCTAAAAGTCCTGTATTTTTCATAGTTTTTATAGTATTAGCCAATTTTACACCTGCTTGAGAAGGAACTTTAGTGTACGAATTAACCTGTGCTGTCTAACACTATAGTTACATCCTCATCTGGTGCCACAATTAATTGTGAATGTCCTTATTCTGTACAGTTACGTTTGATATATAGTAAAATTTCAATCACAATACATGCAAGGAAGAGTAACAGCTTCCAACTCCTTGAATGGAATTTTACAGGATTAGAGTTGGTTTTAGTCCTCCGTATAAGCCTAGTAGCTTTCTTTTGCAAGACAAACAGAATTCCAATGAAGAATTTCATAGTTCAGATTTTAATTGTTAGTTCTGGCAACCTACTTATAATTCGCAGAAATAACAATTTTAAATGCATATAGAGGGTGATTGAAATAAAACCCTTGCACTTTTGACTTCATACTTAATGAAGATGACTGAACATGTTTTGAGGCAATCTTATTTGTAATGAGGCGTTAGGTACTTCTACAACCCACGGTTTTTAGTTTTAAATTTCATGTGGTGGGAGAACCGGGAGGGGGTAAGACATTCAAATAAGACTTATGATAATATCATTTTACAAGGCTCTATGAGACCATAAAAGTACACGAATTTTCGTCATACTGGTTCAAAAACAGCGGTTTTTAATACATGCATTGAAATGCTAAAGTCGTTTTTTTTTATTCCTAGGACCTAAAAACATCAGCTGAGGTCGAGGTCATCAGCTGTTACTTCGCTTATACAAATTAATTAACCATTGTAAAGAACGTATAATAACAACAACTGATAATATCGATTTTAAATAACAGATAAAACAGCTGTTACCATCGATTTTATATATAAGTACCACTAACACAAACTAAACAGCTGTAACAGCTGCAAACTTATGTAACTTGTCCAAACTTTTGAAGGTAAATAAGTGAAATTGTTTTCTTATATTGTTTGCAGTATAACGAAAAATATAGTTCATCACTGGGACCAAAAGAAGCTTTTCGATCCTCGCTCATTTTCCGTTAAACTTGAGCTTGTATCAAAAAGTATAACAAACACACAGAACACAATTCTCACAAAAAATACGCCTAAGTATCACACGCGTTGAAACGACAAGGTCGTCCTCTTCAGTGATACACGAGCTACACCAATCAAACTATAACTGAAGAGGACGAACTTGTCGTTTAAACGCGTCTGATACTTAGGCGTATTTTTTGTGAGAATTGTGTTCTGTGTTTGTTATACTGTATAATTTTTCTCATAAGTCAAGCTCAACATTTAATATATCAAAAAGGTTCACTTTTGGTCCTAGTGATGAAATATACTATTTTTAAACACCATAACAAAAATGGCGGGCATTGAATGACAATTGAATGACAAACTAAAATCGCGCAAACTTTTTCTTACCTCAAATTAAATCTTCTAATTGGTCTCTATGTACAACTGCTATTCAAGTGGTACTGGATTTTTTTTTTTTTTTTTAATATGTCTGGTGTTTATTTAAATACTATTATTCTTCTATTCTGTTTCCCAAATCTTCAAATTATGCTACTTTTTTTTTGATGTAGACAGTTATTTTAAATGAACCGATAAAAATACAGAATGTGTGGATTACACATAAAAAATGTGTTCAAACACCATTTAATCTGGTTTAATTTGGTTTTTATCTGGAAGATGGTTTATGAGCTGGCCTATCCGTGCGACCTATCCAACGGTGAGGAAACTATTAATTTTCAAACGTCCTAATATTAAGAGCCGTAATGAAAAGGGGCTCTGTGCTGTTTAATAATACCTTATTTCTGTTGGACTCAGAAGGTACATAAGGGTTGCATTTTATTACGATAATATGGTTGAGAAGTGGGAGCGTTATTATTCGAATTATCTTTTATACAAAATCGTCTAATGGAGTGGACGACATTGAGTCAGAACATTGATTAGGGGTAAAAAAGAGTAATTATTAACTTCAAGTTTAAATTCAGCCCCTCTGTATGGATACCATTACCCATTACATCATTGTATTTAGATAAGATAGTAGTAAGATTGCAAATAGCTGCATGAAGCAATTTCATCCTTTAATAGTCAAATGTTTTGAAGAGAACATTACAGTTAGTAAATAATTGAGGGAACATATAACAAAATGTTCTTTTTAGACATAACTTTTACTATTTATTAAATTTTCATTCATTTATAAGTGTGCACATTTTGAGTTGTGATGAAGTTTATTTGTTTTCGATTAAACTGTTCAGATATAAAGAGATCGTTCTAGTTAAGGAAACTTTTGGCCTACTTTATCTAAGCCTAAACGACCTGTGTTCACACAGTGTTCATCTTTATGGTTTGTTATTCCTCATCTGGAGCATGAACTGAAACACTACAGTGAGTTCTGTCTCTACGTCTCTTTGCTTGAGAGAAACTGTTGAAGATTAAATCGCTTTGTTTTACCCCCTCAAACATCATTAGTTTAACCCCTTTTAAACGTACTTCATATAATCTCCTTGGTCTCTTTAGTTTAGTCTTTAGAATCTCATTATTTAGACCCTAAAACGTCTTGGGTTTATTCTCATTTGAATCTACTTTAATACCTCATTGATATATTCTATATTATCCTCATTGGTTTAGCCCTTAAAATATGATTGATTAGCCTCTAAAACCTGATTGAATTAATTATCTTATAAAATTTCATTGTTTAGATCTTAAAACCACTTTGATTTAACACCTAAAATATTATTGTTTTAACCCCCTAAACTTCTTTTTTTAGCCTCTAAATTGTTATTGTTTTGCCATAGACTACTTTGGTTTATCCTAGTCTCTAACATAATTAGTTTACCCTTTTAGATCTCATTGGTATATTCTGTTTAAATCTCATAAAGATTTAGCCCCTAAAAACTCTTTTGTTTGTTCTTTTTAAACCTCCTTGGTTTATTCTTTATGACCTCATCGTATATCCTGTATTGAACTTCTTTTGTAACCTTATAAAACCTACTTCCTATAAACCTACGTGACTATTTCTCTTAGAACTCATTAGTTTGTCCTCTTTTAATCATATATTGTTTAACCTTAAAATCTCACCACTTTAATCTCTTTGATTAATGAGCGAAAATTTCTTTAATTTATAAGTGAGAACTTCATTCCTTTATTCTCGTTTTAACCTTTCTTTAAATCATCATTGGTTTATTCTCTTTTAAACTTACTTTTTAAAACTTGTTTGATTTATCCAGTTTTAAACTTTAAAACTTCATTAAGCTTATTGTTATATTCTTATTTAAAAGTCCTTGGTTTAGTTTCTAAACATCAAGGTTGTTATCTAAAACCTGTTGAGGGTTACCTTTTTTTTATTCTTCCTAGGCGTTGAGTTTTGTAAACCTCCTTGGGATATATTCTTTTTTATACTTTCTTAGCGTTTACGCCTCTTTGGTTTAACCTCATCTAAACATTCTTGCTTTAGTCTGCTTATTGTTTTAGCGTCTTCATTGGTATACCATTTAAAATTTATTTTTAAATCTTCTACGTTTAGAACCATACTACGTTATAAACGACTGACCGTGACTTTTGTGACATATAAAATTTAAAAAAAATGATATATTTAGAACAGTTTATTATTATTTTTATGTTAATACGATAGTTTCTAAACTAAATAATCGATTTTAACACAATTTGCTAGGTATTTGTGTCCCTGACCAATCCCATGGTGAGTTCGTTTGACATTCGTACATATGAATCAAAAAAGCAATTTAATAAAGTGTTTATTATTTTTAAACGATTGACAAACATATCAAGATTTTTCAAACTGTTTAGTAAATTTGCTAAAACTCACGTATATATCAATGTGACAGTGTAAAATATAAACAGTAATCGGATCGTTTATGGGACAGTAGCTGTCGAGGCCAACCAGTGTTGGGGGTAAAGATTTATCTTTTAGTTAAGTGCTTTGTACTTCGATAGATACATAATATTTACTACCACTGTGATATCAATGAATGATAAATCACAACCACTATCCAAAGTCACTCATAAAGTATTTCACTTTTATTATTTTACCATTTGAATGGTATTTTGTTTAAGTGTACAGTAGATGTGGTTTACTGTTTTTTCTCAGTTGATTTTTATGTTTGTGTTGTCTCACCGTGTGTTAGACAGTAGCCACTCTTGGGTTTTAAAATGGTCTACAGATCATAGAACTACTAGTAAGACAGTGTTTCAAATTGTATATTTCATGCCCCCTATTTTGGTATACCTAATAACAACGAAATATTGTAACCAGCTGTTAAATTCTATTATCTCGCCTAGTTAACATGACCAGCTGACACGTTGCGATAATGTACATAGGTGGTAGACAGAAGCACGTATAGAATGGACTTTGTGATGACGCCGACCAACTGATCCACGTCTAGTGATTGTGTTTTGGTCACTCTATAAACTTTCATAACGTCTTTTCGGATAGTGACAGGCGTGTTGGAATGGGTTTTGGATGTTGTGGGGGTGGATACAGTATCGTTTCTGACATAAGGTCAAGTAAGCATTGTTACGGATAAGGCAGTGCTGAAATCCTGCGTTCTCACGAGATCGTGTGTGCGTGCACGTTTTTATGTTCTTTACAGATTTGTGTTGAAATAAATAGGTTAAGAAACGGAAACTCAACTAACTTTATCAGTTTTATAGAATGTACGGATTAACGTTAATAACAAACATAAATATAAAAAATCGTCGCCATCTTCCCAAAAGTGTATATGTATACTATTTATGAGCACGTGTTAAAATATAAGAAAAATAATTTCCTTTATTATTGAGTTTTTGCTCATGTGTTTTTTAAAAATCTATGATAAGTTGTTAAAGAAGAATTCTCCCTTATAACGTTTTGCTACCCCCCCCCGCCTTAGATTGTGTCATTTTATGTGCCAATCGTGTATTTGATTGGAATTTGAGTTTTTAATAACAGTCATGGTTCATTGTTTTTTACCAATTTTTCTTGACACCGTTTTGGGCGTTTCAGTTCAACCTTCATTATTTCACTACAATATGAACGAAACCGGTGCAGCTATTTTCTTTAATTAGGTCTTTGTTGTAACTGTAGGACTATGGGCAATGTTTTTTCTCGTTTTGTGACGTTTTGTGTCAGTTTTTAGAGCCACAGTTTCGCAAAATTCCTCAAGTCGATTTTGAGAAAAAAAGAAAGTTTTTAATAGCAGTTATCACCAAATTTTCCAAAAATTATCCAAATTAGAAGGAAGATATATTGAAAATATGTTCACAATTTATCAGAATTATCCTATTAAGTTTTGACTGGAAAGAACTGCACAGAAGATAGACAGACATCATTAAAAAAAACAACAACAGCTTTTTAGATTCAAGTGACCACAAAACGGATATATCTGCGAAAAACGAGATATTTATTTTTACCCCATCGTATAACATTTTCTATAGGCTACTATGTGAGACAATAAATACGAAAAAAAACTTCTAAATATTCACTAAACAAAATTTAAAAACCCTTAAGAACACAGAAAAAGACTTGTACTTACTGTTCGAACAGCTATGAAATAAATTATTCAAATAGGTAGTCTAAAAACAATTCATACAGAAACTAATTATTCATTTAAAATAAACAAATTACACGCCAATCCAAAGTCAGATGATTTCAAACCTCTTATTCATCGGGAATTGGTCTTCTACAAAGAAAGTTATCCATATACCAAGGTATCTGAACTTGCCTTGGATTTTTCTATGTGAAATGGAATTTATTGAGTGTTTTTGAAATATGTATGACTTCTCTCTGAAGATAAAATCTTTGAGGTGTTGTTTGTCATCTCGGTTATTATTGCTGCGAGCTGGTAGACCCCAAACGCAAATCTCAAACGTTAGTCATACTTGTAACGATGTGTTTGTTACTTACATCTCTTATATGAGTGAAGTCGTTGTTTTATTAACGAATTTATAATATAGATTGTTTGTTGATGTTTAAAACGAAAAACCTTTGGACAAAAAGAACACAAAATAAAGACCCCTCTAGTCCCTAAGTATTCTTACAGCGTTAGGGTCGGGGAAAAAAACAAAAGTTTGTCAACGGAGGCCTAATAGGAAAGATGAAAAAGTGATATCTAACCCAAGGCCACATGAAAAGGTGTAGATTCAGCTAATATTCCTCGAGAACTATTCATGAGGAACCAATGTTGGGGTGAGCCTCTGAGGGTTTTATAATATAGAAGTTTTAACTGTTGATTTCTTCCTCGTGGAAACGTGACACACGACATTATGAACCGTCCAACAATTCTATCCACAGGAGGAATTTCCCACCATATAAGTCTTAATTTCCCTCACAACGTAATTTGTGTCAAACTAAAAGAATTAAACATAATCTGATCTAGAGGTAACAAACACACTTATGTATATTTGTTAACAGAGTTTTTCGAATCCTGTACACCCCAACAATATCTCTAAATGGTTGTTAAAGTTTTTGTGGAGCTATCATAAGACAAACATAGTCACTAATGAGTTTTGGTTATCTATCCAAAGTACAGGTTCAGGAAATATTTGTAAAAAAAATTAAAATAAAAACATGGACGCTGACTTAGGAGGCGAATTTCTCAAAACAAGTCAAAGCGATATCTATCAAATTGTGTTCTAAATCTGATAGTTTTGTTGGGAGTCATTGATAATTTTCTGGTGAGTTTGAGTACGAAAATTTTGAGACCATGTATTGGAAGTGTTATGTAAGAATCAGATGGTTGTCCGTTTTAAAAAAAGTCCAGCCTTTTTTTTTTTGTTGTTAAAACTGAGTACCAAGTTGGAGCAGCTAATATTTTGATTGAAAGGATGTACATTTTACGAATAGCATAATTTTGAGAGGAAGAGGGCTTTTTCCATTCATAAAAGGAAAGAGTTTGGCGCGAGGTGTTTTGCTTTGCTTATAATATTCTTAACTTTGTGGAAAAATGTGTATTTATTATTTAAAATGATTCTAAGATACCTGACTATTGTTTTTCATATTGTGGTGAAATGTTGAGTGTTGTTTGGGTAAGTTTCTTTATATTTGTATGGCTTCATTATTTATAGTTATAAACATTACTTTAGTTTGACAAAAATTTTCTTTCTCTGAGCACGCTAAATAAACAATAATAGTCAAGGCGAGAGGACTTCATCACAAGTTTTATCAATGGCTCTTGTCATCAATGGCAATATCTCTAAAATCTAGACTAACTGTATACAAGATCTAAATTAATCCAATATTTACCTACTGGAATTGGTAGTCACGGTTTTTAACATCAATTTCCAGAATACCACTTTCAGAATCATAAAGCAATCCTCAATTTAATTCAGAAATGCTTTATACATCAAGGATCTCAACACTCGAGGAATCGTTATAAAACTGACGAAAGCTACAAAAGAGAACAGAATGCTCCGAATAAGCATCCCCTCAAGAACATAAATTTTGACCCTTGATTTTAGTTATTGATTCACCATAAGTAATTTGTTATTAATAGAAAAATGATTACGGAAATAGTTCAATTGTAAAACTATAAATCGAAGCTACAAAACTTGAAATAAATAAACTAAATTAAAAGACAGTTTAAGAGATTAATTTCTATCTTTATTTTCAAACATACTTATTTCTTGATTTTAATTATTGATTTTAACACTTATACGTTTTTTTTTATACCAGCTAGTATTATTAATTAAATAATATTTTAAGTGAAAAATATATGACCTAGACTGAGAATTGAACCCAGGACCTTTGCGTTTTTGTTTTTTTTAATACTTTTTTTTTAGTGCACGCCCTATATTGGGAAACGACTAGCTCAGTTGGTAGAGCATTGGTGCGTGAAGCCAAAGGTCCAGTGTTCAAATTACAAGTCTATGTCGTATATTTTTCACTTGAAATATTATATTTAATTAAACTTATTTCGATCATAAAAGCGGTTACACGAATCACTAGGATGTTTTTCAACACAAATCTCCAGCTTTCCCCTGTCCTTCCAATGGTCTCGCCTAAATCCTGTCTTCTAATGTCGTTGTTTTACTATATTCATACAGGTTCTCCTTAGTCTTACTAACTTTCTTGTTAATAAAATCTTCATTTGCTTGCAGATCTGTGATCTCTATACTTCATTTACATATACTTTATAACAATAGCGTGACAGTTTTTTTTTTATTTGAATACATTTTTGTTTTATAAAATACTATTTATTGTACGACTTTAGCATTTCTTTTTGGAAAATCTTTCTTGAAGCCTACTATTCTTGGTAATTTTATTGAAAGCATTTGTTAATTTGAAATTCAACTGTGATTGCTAGATCTTACAATTCTCCACCTATGCACTATACTCTGTGACAAACGTATTTTCAAACTCCAAATTACAGTCAACTACATGTTTTGTTGATGTTTCTTACTACAGAGGACTCTTCAAGTTCTCACCATTATCCACGATGATGATGCTTACTACTATACAGAATAGTGTTTTCCCGTGGAATATCCTCGTGCGCGTGGCACTTTACCTAGTGAATGAAACAATAACTAAGAGCAACAACCCGGCAGGTGTCGTTCTGCTTTATGCTTCTTGTCTTATCTTTGAACATCTCTAATAATATAATAATAAAAGAAGCGGCTCGTGCCAAGTCGACATGCTTGGAAACATATGACTAGCGGAGCGCGATCCATTCATGAAAATGTACACCAACAATACCTCGTTATATAGTCTAATTGTCCGACCCCAACAGCAAACGTAAAACATCAAGACAGTTCTGTCCACAGTGATTCGACACGTGGTCATGTCTCGGTTACCTACGTAGGAACCTTCGAACTCTGCGCCTTCATCAATATCAGTCTGTGTAAAAATCCGCGTACAAATAAATCTTCAAATTGCATACAGCTGAGAGTCGCTGGAGAATGGGAAATTGATTACCTGATGAGCGAGACAACGTCAAAAATTTTCATAAACTTTGGCTCAACCCTATATATATATATATTTGAATTAAACTAAAATATAAATTTACATTTGTCTAAAGGAATCGAAACTTTTTAGTTTTTAGTTATTTAGAGCACGTTTTCGAGAAATAATGTGATGATCACTTTTAATATTCCTTCTTAATTCACTTTAAACCTTACAAGGTTGGATTAAAAGCAAATCTTTCAAAGCTTTAACAGCCAAATTGTTGACTTTCAATGCTTCCTCTTTTGTTAAGTTTCCCTTGAATAATTTATCTAATTTTTCTGCGTCAAGTGTAAAATATCGTAAAAACGTGAAAAAATATCTTTATCTGTGGTTTGATTGTTTTTGTATCATCTATTTTTCGTTTAAGTGGAAAGAAAAATAACAATTTGACAACATCTTAAGTAAAAATTGTAGTAGTTTCACATTTTTAATTTAGAATATTTCAAAATAATTTACTGCAACTTTTATGTCATTTATTAATTTCATTTCACTGCATTACACCTGATTGGGATAACATTGAGACTGTTGCAGGTAGGCAACTTGTCCTCAAATAACACATAACTACAGTACTGTAATCAATATTAATTTAACATTGCATGACTAAGAATAAAATTAGTCACAGCAGATTATATCAGTCCGTTAATCGTTTCTAAAATTGTTTTAGTCTGTTCAAGAAATAAATACTAAATATCTTTAAAAATACACATACATGTACACATTACGTCCACCCACATAACAATACCAAACAAAAGCAATAAAAATAAAACAGTAACAATATATACATGCATTTCTCAGATTTTACCTATAAAATACATTACACACTATAAAAGATTCCTACAGTGGAAGGAAATCATTTGTGTTCTCTCCAGCAAGAGTTGCTTCAGTTTTTTTTTTGAATAGTGATATTTCTAGTCTCTTAAATGTATAATTTACCTGATTGTAAAAATTGACGTCCTTATACTGTATAAAGGACTCATTTACAGCAGGTTAACCCTGTGAATCGGGTACAACATTGCTTCCCTGTTACTTGTGCCGTAATTGTGGTACACACAATTTTCTGCAAATAACTGCTTGTGGCACTTCACAAAACATGACTTCAAACAAATAAACAGATGGTAGCGTTAGGCAAACATTTCGAAATCTTTAAATAATCCTTTACAAGAGTGAAATTTAGGTTTATTTAACGTGATTTTAAGATATTTTTTATGAATCTCCCTACAGTTAGATATATTTAATTTATTAAAAAAATAACTGTAGTACGCAGGTTTTTGGTTTTAATATATGTGACATTAAAAAAAAAACATTTGAAAACAGTCTGTATTTAATTTCTTGATTAGAAACTTTATTATGTTTTCTAATTTATTTGGTGATCAATCTATACGCCCAAAAATCTAGCTTCAGTTTTTCCAATTAATAAGTTATTTTTAAATTGTACATTTAACAAATCATCTTTCGATATTTGCCTTATTAATATTCAATTTTAAACTTTTAACAGATAGCCAATCATCTATCTGATTTATAAAAATATCAACTTCATGTATTAATTTTTTTCTTATTTTCCGATTTTATCAAAACTGTTGTATCATCTGCAAAGAGATATGTACAACTTTATACACTATTTTCCAAGTCATTTATGTACATTAGAAACAAACTTCATGTTATTTCGATTTGAAACTTTAGGAGAACCTTTGTAAAAAAACTATTAAAAAAAAGTACATTTATTTTAATTATAAAAAGTGTCCGAAAATTACGCAAACTCTTTGATATCTTTTGAACGAGTAACAGTAGGGGCCTACTTAATTAAACAGTAAGTAAAATAACTTTTTAGATGATTTTATTGTTGATTTATTATATTAAGTATTCAAAAGTTTAGGAGATAGTGGTTGAAATTATGAGTTTTCAGTGCTAGAATATAAACTAAGTTTGTAATCTAAAAATTCGTAAGAATAAATTATCACTTAAATTATTAATTAAATCCAGCCAATTTGGATAAAGTGATCATTTTTTTTTAGAGATTCTGGGCTCTTAAAAATAGCAAATTTCAATTATATAATGGTTTTTAGGTAATGTTATTCTTTCATTTTTGTTTTGTTAGAAGTTTAGTTCTAAGGCCAACGTTCAGCTACTTGTGAAATTCACTTTCCTCTAAACAGAAGCATATTTTTAAAAACTTATCAAAGATAAACATGTAATAACAAAGTATAGCGATATTTCTTTTTAACATACACTTTCTGGAGGTGCCCTCTTTGGGCCGAATATTTGTTTTTTTTTCGTTCAAATGTTATCAAACCGTTAGTTTTTTTCTTTAACACGATTTTTCTTCAGTAAAGACAACCAGACTGAAACAAAGCATTTCAGTACTTTTAATTATAATTTGTTTCCTTATTTAAATCCTTTTCTGAAATTTAATAATCTATTTTTTAGTCACACTGACAATATCACATTCAACATTATGGGAATTTTCAACCAATAAATAATTTTGTGATATATCAGGGATACAGGGATAAAATGTGAAAAGTGATATTATAAAAGTTACTGTGTCTTAGAATTTCACTCACCAGGGTTTAAGATCTCATTTCTGACAGCTTTACTTTTAGTTTTAGACACCCATAATAAAATGTATATTTAAACAATGTAAAAATCACAGGCTGTTTTCAACGACTTCAGCATATTTCCTCGTTTTTTTTTTTTTTTTTTTTTTTTTTTTTTTTTTTTTTAATAGTAAATTGAACGGTTAATACAAATCCTGCCTATTATATCAGGTTTATATTCTACAATAAATTAGTAATATTTCAGTCGGCTTTATGAACCAGTCTCGTTGTGGTATTGCGACAAAAATATCACAGGCTGATATTATAATTTAGGGAATGGTCTAAGCTAACGTGGATGATAGAGAATGAAAAAGAGAACATTGAAATACCATAATCATGATTTACCGGTAAAAAGTAAAGCTGAACGAAGCTTTAAAAGGTTCACTATCTCAAATTGATTAGAGCTAAAGTTTTGTGAAATACAAAGCTACCAAAAAATGTACAAAACCTCACATAAAAGCGTTCCTAAATAATATGAGAAAATCCTAAAATAATCCTGACAACAATCAGGTTTTATTTTAGTATTTTCCAATTTTACGCAAAACTTAATTTTATTTTTTAAACGTTGTTTGACACACTCGTTTAGGATCATAAACAGCCAGTGTCAATTTTGGAAGTATTGGACCTTCATAAAATAGTGTCAATTTTGGAAGTATTGGACCTTCATAAAATAGGGTCAATTGTTAATATTTTGACCGATAACTAAAATTTTTAGAGTATATAAAGTAATATGTTTTGTTATTGCTCTTCGTGGCTATTTCTTACAAAGTTTCATCAAAATTGGTTAACCCATTTGGTGAATAGAGCGGCAGCGGTAGACAGAATTTTGTCAAGTCAAGAGACATTGAAACCTGTATTTCGATTTATTTGTAATATATTTCAAAGTTTATATGTAAGTTACGTACTTTTTAAAATGATTAAATATCAACATTATAATTTAAATGATCTACACTTATCGAATAAAGTTATTCACAAAAATGAAATGAATCTTTAATATGAGAGGAGAACTCTTAAAATGAAACGTTAAATGTATATTTTTATAATTATTATGATAATGAAAAATAATATTTTATGAAAGAGTGATTATTATTAAAATAAGAGAAGATTGACCACATGAATGGTAATAGTGATAATTTAAAATTACTTTTCTTCAAATAACAGTTGGGACATTTACGAATTAAATTACCGCCTATTACAAAAATTAATCGTCATCAAAAATGTCATTTCAAACCAAAAAGTGGAATTGAATCGTGGACGTAGTTTTTGAAAATTATTTAAATAAAACGTAAACTTGTTTGCGCCATAATCGAATAAAATGTATTTGATTAAAATCAAGCTTATAATGACTAGGGTCAAGTAACATTTTTGTTTTCTGCTATCTAATCTTGAACTGTAATAATATTGTACTTGTGATTTTGCACACTAGTTTGGGTTATTAATCTTCCAATTCACCAAAATTTCATCGAAATATGTAATTATTGAAAACTCACGACTTGCTATTATTGGAAAGATGATGCCAATACGTTTTGCTTGTGTCTTTTAATTGTTAGAATAGATTTAGATAAAATCATATTTTTTTGTTCTTCTTGAGGCAGCTGCCCGCAAATTTTGAGTAGTAAAAAAAGTCAGGTGATATGGTTAAAATATGTTTATTTAAGAAATTTCATTACAATCGGTTCACAAGTTTTGGGCTGTACAGTATTACACATACGTCTGACGACAGATCGACATCATCCCAAAAACTACGGGACATGAAAATTCATATAACTAGAAAAACTCGACAACCATTTCTAGACCAATTAAATAACTTTATTAAGTATATTAACCAATTACATATTAAGTATATGTGACAAGGTAAAATGTGGTGGCTGCAAGGATAATTTCATTTTTTATTCTTACTTTTGGATAAGATAGTCACAATATATATTTTTCTAAATATGTATAAAACAATTCACAAAAAATAATATCACAATTAATTAAAAGCATGATAAAGGTTTATTACTAACAACAACAATACAATAAATACTTTTAAACAAATCGGGAGTAATCAATTAAAACAATCGTGTTAATATTTTATGATTGTATTATAGGTTAAACTAGTTCCTCAACAACTTGATGAGTCAAGAAGAAATTTCATTAGTCAGTAGCTTTTTTATTCTTCAAACTTCTAACTACCCTGGTACCCTCGTCCACACACGGAGAAAAAAAAATGGATGGATATCTATATTACACATGGATGGGTACAAAACTAAGAGTTTGGTTACTTACGAGTAAAAAAAAAAAAATGTTAAAAGGGTCAGCATTACATGATGGCTCAGAATATTTTCCTTCCTCAATATTCAGTGCAATAGTTTCAAATTTTTAATTTTGTTGACTTCAATGTTCCCACACTTCCATCCTTCCTCGAACCTCCCCCCACCCCACCCCAACTAGCCAATATTTTGAACTAGTTGAAATTTTTATGAGATTTTACATTTTGATTATTTTCTCATAATACAGATTTTCATGTTACCATCATAATCTACATCTTATTAAACATTTTGGAAAAATTATTTAGATTTTTTAGAAACTGATGATGTCCAAGACTCTATTTCTCATAGTATGTACGTATCCATTTAGCTTTATAACTGTTTAGTTTCTACAACATATTTGATCAATTTATAGACACTCTTAGGTTTTCACAGTGTTACATATTTAGCTTTTTACCAGTTTATAAACTGTTTTCTGGTTTACACAACATATTTAAAGCAGATTTAGGTCATTTTACACAGTAAAAACTTTTCTGTTTTTGTTAAACATGATATAATTTTTTTTAAGCAACATATATATATCAGATTACAAAATCAAAAACGTATTTGTTTCATGGAAATGGTTGGCTTACGCACAAATATGGAATTTTAAAAGTATCTGATGATGTCTTGAATCCGAAACGGTTTGCACTTTTTCCCACGTACAAATTGCATTATAAAAACTATCTAAAGATGTCTGGGTAGAAAATTGTTTCTAATTTCTTCTATTATTAATTAATTATAGTTTTTGGTGAAAAATTAATACAGCACAATTTTTTATTTTGTAACTTCCACTTTTTATTAGTCTAGTCGACCAATGGTTTCGCTTGCTAAGGCATTGCGAGGCTGTGTTACAGTCTGTCTAGACAAATAAAAAGTGGAAGTTACAAAATAAAAAATTGTGTTTTTTTTTATTTTTTCTTTAAACATGGAATTTCACCTAGAACCTTCGGTCTCAACAGTTATGAAAATTATGGTTTTATTAATATTATTGAAGCAACTAATCAATCCTCCTGGAGACTTCATATGATTTAGCTGCCAAAATAACCTTTCTATAAATCCATTTATAATTTTTATAAACAAATTTTAATTTGAGATTTGGATCAGTATCGTCCTGGTATCTTTTCTTACCACCAATCACATGACAAACTTCTCTTACTATCATAAAATAAAAAGATCACCAACAATTACGACCGCGCCAAACGAATATCTCTACGAGAAGCATATCTAATCTCTGCAACATCAGTCCATGACGATATCCATTTTAATTAAATGTTGCAATTTATCCAGATCAGAACTGTATTTATGTCTAAAATCAATTAAAGAGACACGGACTAGCGAGCAAAGTATAGACTCATCTAGCCTAGAGGCGTTCTTCTTCAACAATGGTCGTCCATGTCCACCCCCACAGGGTGACGGGTGTGGTCGACCATTGTCTTTATGCAACAAGCCGTTATTTGGCAGTCACGGGTTCACCTGATACCAGTCCTAACGTCCTTGCAACCGTGTGGGAGGACGCCTTACTGGATGAGTGTTTTTAGTTTCCCTCCTCTCTGGAATCCGATGGGTCGCGGCGGTTATCAAGACGTTTTGTATTTGTCACATTCTTGAAAGCAAGAGTTGTTATTTTATTTTATGGTTTTCAGTAAAGAGGAAAGTAAACTTGTAGGCTATTCTTAAAAAAGAAAAAAGAAAAAAGTCTTCTGGAATCATTTATTTAATTCAAGACAACAAATATAATCCATAAATATGCGTGATTTCAAAATAACTTCTAATATTGTCTTACCATTACAGAGTTAGTCAATATAGTTGAGTCATTAAAGAATAGGGCAGCCTTCCTTTTGTGTTTTTTCTAAACATTTATAATTTAAAAAATGGATGAAATATTGAGTTAAAATATCTTATATATGTTTCAGGAAAAGTAGATTGTTAGGGAGAGTTGTTTTTTGTGTATTAGTAAAAGTTGATTGAAAATTAACAGATCAACTTTTCCTAGGAAGAGTTAACTTTGCCTGCTGGGGTTTAGTTAAATTTGATTTAGAGATATTGCTATGGTTACCGAACCAGAACTACTAAAGGAACTACAGGTCTGGGAAGGACCTTATATCTTACCGGACCTTCGGTTCAGTTACTAAGTATGGTTGGTCAAAAGATATGTTACAGGAAATTAAAAATCATCATTTTTTGTTTTTAATCAACTTTTACTGATAAGACCAGTAAGAGTCAACCTTACCTAGGTAGAGTGAACTCTTAATTTGTTTTTTATTAGGTAGTGGACTCTTTCTTTGCAAAAAGTCTACTAATACTGAATCAAGACAGTAAAAGTAAACTTTCTCTAGGTATAGTCATCTCTGACTAGTAAATGTTAATCAAAATTCATTACTTTTGGTTTTTAATCAACTTTTACTGAAAAGACCAGTAAGAGTCAACCTTACCTAGGTAGAGTGAACTCTTAATTTGTTTTTTATTAGGTAGTAGACTCTTTCTTTGCAAAACGTCTACTAATACTAACTCAAGACAGTAAGAGTATACTTTCTCTGACTAGTAAATGTTAATCAAAATTCATTACTTTTTCGTTTTAATCAACTTTTACTGAAAAGACCAGTAAGAGTCGACTTTACCTACTTTTCCTGTAACATATACATTCTGTTTTTAACCTTTAATCAGTGTACACAACCCATACTTTATTGTGGCTATTTTCATATTTATAAAAGGCGACAATTAAAAATTTGTTACTCTCTCAAACATCTTGAAAAAAAATTGTTATATATACTAATTACAAGAAACACAAATTGATTTAATTATTCCCTATCCTGTTTTGGGGTCTTTTTTAGAAGAGCCCCGCCACTTTTAAAATGTCTTTTTTAGAAGAGCCCCGCCACTTTTAAAATATTTTCTATAGGTTTCCGCCGTTCTGTCAGGAATCCTTCGTTTCACGGCACACTCCACCAAACACCATAAAATATTTTAAAAGTGGCGGGGCTCCTTTAAAAGTAGCGGGGCTTTTCTAAAAAAGACATTTTAACAGTGGCGGGGCTCTTCTAAAAAAAGACCCCTGTTTTGTTATATTAATTAATCCAAGACCCTTTGTTTTTTCGGTTAAATGTCACGCCCACTTTTCTAGCTTCTCGCCTCAGATCTTGTATCTTTACCGTCACATCCAGAAATCGTTGAGGCAGGCAGATAGAGTCCGAAAATTCCAAACTCTGCAATCTTTCCCAATGGAGTCCCTAACTTACCACCAGCTACAACTCTCCTTATTTTATGGTCCATCATAATCAGAAAAACGGAAACATTGGCGTATTCCAATTGCCACTTGAAAGAAAAATGATATATCACCCATATCCTTCGCTTTTCATTAGAACATCTCACAAAGCGCCTACAATAGATTTATTATTTAATCCTATCTTGAAATATTTTAATTTTTAATATGTCAGATTAGACTGGTCGCTTGACAGTTAGGACATAAAGGACTAAGTTAAAGTTAAATTGAGTACCCAATCCTTATACTTTGTCAAATATACGTTGTTTAAAGCCTTGTGATGAGGCAAAAAATCAACGCTGAGAATTTTGCGAATATGTCTGTTTTGATATTTATGGAGTCTATCTAGAGCCCAAACGTGGTGATAGATTTTAATCAAATTTGTATGTAGCTATATTTAGGTCATATGTCTGTGTTTTATTATTATTTTTCTATTTTTGTATAATTTACAATTTTGGAATGGTTGCCATAAGGAAAAACAAAAAACACGATTTTTCAAATTTTCTGCAAGCGTAACCTTAATCAAAATGTATTGATCGGTATCTCTCCAAAAATTTATGGTTCGTGAGTTATCAGTAAAAATTAAAAAAAAATCGGCCACAGGGCTGTTAGAAAATACATTTAATTTCTCTACGGATTTTGTTCAAATATTAATGCCCAATACCGTGTTGAAAATTGGAAGTAAAAATATATTATGATTCCAGGAATAATTAGCAACAAATAAAAATATGAACCTTGACCTTGTCATTAAACCATCAATTTGAATTAAACACAACTTATGCCGAGGATGTGTTTATGACACAAACTATGCAAGTTTTGGCTCTTATAAAATATTGATTTTACTCGTGATTAATTTTCACTTTTTTGATTGACAACTACCGAAATGACGTTCTTGATGACGATTATTGTTTGGTGATAGGTGACTGAGAAAGGTTGTGCAATGTTTTTACATCATTTATTAACTTTTATTTAAACTAAAAAAGTCTGATAAAATAATAATAATAATCTTATATATATAATTCGCTAAGGAATTTCTGATCCAGTCGCTTATTACTTTACTATATATATAGGGCCGATTTTAATGATTGAGTTATCAACTTAAACATTGTTACCTGTAGATTTGCCAAACATTATTCATTTTCCTTGGAAACACTTATTTTGTAATAAATGTATCATTTAAATATCATGCTTGTTAATGGGTAAATTACATATGTCACAACATAAATAATATGAAACACCTGTTAAAAATTCTCAAATACTTATTTTGTTGTTTTGTTAGAGAATTTACAACAGATGTTTAAAATTATTTTTAGGTAAAGTTATATATTGGTTACTTTATTTGTGGGATTCACATTGTGTTGTGAATGATTGCTTACATTTCGCAAACTAAACAAATTATATATCTTATTTGATGGGTCACAATTGGTTCTGAATTTTTTTATCTCGCAAAGTTGCTGACATACTGCATAGCGCATACTTTATTGGGTGATTTATTGCTTACATCTCGCAGAAGTTAAAGGTTTATGTGGCTTATTGTTAATGTGTGACAATTGTGTGGGAGCTTAGATATTCTAAATTTTACACAGTATAAAACAAAATGCTTGCCGCATGTAGACCTCTTGGAAACCGTCGAACATTCAATGGTCGACGAAAAAACGTAATGACAGAAATCGAATCGTGAATTGAACCAACAGGTTCAAGTTTTGATGCCAACATGACCCTCAGACCTCGGTAATATTTAAAATTGTACTTTAATTTCATATTAACAATCCATATTTTGATGTAGGCGATCTTTCTGATAAATGCAGATATTGCAGTGCTTTGATGTTTCATTGTAAGATTGGCAGAACGCCACTGCGTTGTCATGAAGGGTCTATCCAGTCTTACAAAATCTAATTACAAATTATAATCTACTTTTACGACATTACCCGGTAAACAGGAGCTACAACAACGCACTGGCCGTCGCTTTATTTGGAGTCGACATTGAAGTGTGTCCCCTTACTGTTTCATACTGTGAGGTCTGACACAAAACAAACACCTTAGAAGCGTGTCCAGGTGTTCTACCAGCCATGTGTCATAATGGATAATGTTTAACTGAAAACAACTAGTAATGTAATAATTCATCATATATATTTAGAACGTGTATATGAGTGGGATTTGATAAAGGATGATAGATTTAATCTAAAAGTTGGCAAGATGTGTTCGGAACGGAGTAACAATCTAAGTAGATACAATACTGATGGAAAATATACACTCCTTTCTAAAATCTGGATACATTTTAATATATATGTCCAAGTGGAAGTATAACCAAACCGAGAGAAACTATGGCTGTCGTCTAGTGCTGGCAACATTAGGTGTTCTATCAATTCTTTCCTCCAATTTTAAATTGATCTACGAGATACATTGTCCTAGTTCGTTACTCTATATGCAAATAAAGTAATATCTAAGTAAATTTTTACTTAAAGCGCTCAGGACATAAAATTAAAAACCATCCTTCTTAAATAACTTGAAGATACAGTTAGCTAATGAAGAACGGTGATTTTGCATGCAACGTTTAACACTCAACACCCATGCATATTTCAAGACTAAATTTCATGCACGACGATGCATCCATACACGTGCTATGGTAATTAATTGGAAAATTCTGTTTCACTCGTCGACCTAAGAATAGATTTTAGTTGTTAGTAGCTGCTGTTGAAGTAATTTCTGAGTCATACGAGGTTCTCGTCGTTCTATAGCGATGCCGCGTTTAAATTTAACTACCCCTTTCATTTTGTTTGCTTATATCATTTTTTGTGCTCTCGCCGTGGCTGAAAGCAACGTTTCTATGTTATGTTTAGTTTTATTCGTTTTGTTTAAGGGCGTTTGTTCTTATCCAACCTTTCTCTCTACTTCTCCAAACTCCTGGATCTACACCTTTCTTCATTTAGTCTTGTGTCAGATCCCTCTTTTTAGTTTTTCCTATCAATTCTCTCTAGACCAACTCTTGTTCTTTTCAGACTGAGTCCTTATTTTTTAAAGTATTCGAGGGCTAGGGGTCTTTATTTTATACTTTTTTCCCCTTATCTATGTTTTATAAGGCAATGATAACCTAGAGGGTATTTACCTTTACACAAGGGAAAGAAATAGGAACTCTTCTTACCATCATCATTGTTCATTTTTTAAAGGGACGAGTTACTATTAACCTTTGGAATGTCTTATATGATATGTATTATCTATTCTGACCATTTTTAAAAGTCTCTCTAAAATCTTACTTTTTAAGTTCAATAATAGGATTGTAGACAGACAGTAAGTATAATTAATATACATAATTTATAATAGAATCCTGATGGCCTACAAATGTCTTGTCTTATATAACGTATTTGTTTTTGAAAGGTATTCTATTACCTAAAGGAACTCCTCTTACCTCCCCATCACTACCACATTTCTAAGGCATACGTTACTATTAGCCTCTGGATTGTCTTATATAATATTTGGGTATTTTTTTTAACGTTTTAACATTGGTTTTTAACTTAAGAATATCAGTTCTCTAACACCAGTCCATAAGAACAGAGAAAGAAGATAACAACTATAAAAGAAGAATACATGTCCAGTTTTGTCGGTCGAAAACTCAAATTGAGCCGCTTCTAGCATGAAAGTTTGAATATTATAACGTTTAACTCATAAGATTTTGGTGAAATGTCTATGATCAAAGACAATTAATAAAATTTCATACTTCAGTAATTTTCAAATCACCAAAATTAAACTTGCGCAGTGTCATTAAGGAATGTTGGATGGTAATTGCACACATTTTCTCAGTTCGAAATTGTACAGTTGACGTAGATATTTAAATTTGTATCTACTTAGTGTTTTTCATGAAAGGAAACAGAACATTTTCTTCGTTTCTTGGAAGAAGACAGAAGTAAAAAAAAATCTCTCATTCCGGCTGCCCAAAAAAAACTTTACCAGCCCAAAACAATCGTTAATTGAAATAAAGAATTCGTTCGGGATGCATGACGAAATACTCCTATAACAGTTTTTTTTCTTGGGTATGAAGGAAACAAATGATTGTAGAACAAAAGCAGTTTGGCCCTGGTTTGTCGGAACTACACATCTTCTCGATCTTGGTAGACAGACAGACACCGGAAGTCGATTGATTGTGTCAGGGCTTTTGTTTGTTACTACTGTTATGTGGTGGCCTAATTGAATTCTCCTATTTATAAGACAAATGCCAAAAAAAGAGTACCCGAAAATGAAGATATGTTTTCACTAAAATGTTTATTCGAACAGTATGATTCAAAAGCACTGTTCCTATTGTAATTTTTTTATTAGAATCAACTATAGTGATACAGCGACTAATAATAATTTTTTAAAAAATGTCGTATTTTTGTTGTTTGTTACAAAAGTCGCTCATTTGTTTTATGCATCATATTCTGATTGGAAAACAATTAATGTAAGATTTTTGTGAATCCATTTTGAGTTCCCTTGTATCGAGAAAAGGATTATTATTGTTTCTTATAGATTAAAAAAATATTGTTACGTAGATGTTTGTGGCTAATAATACACGTACAATAAAATCGACCTAACAATTTTAGTGAACCTAGACCATTTTTGGATGTCTTGATTTGAGAATTAGTTAACGAGTAAGATCATCATTCTCAATTTATATGTTTGATTCTCGATTGGAATTTCCATCGACTTGATAGAGGTAGCCTAAAACTACTTTCAAAATTTTTATCTGGACAAAGTGGTTCTTAATACTTTTTTAAAATTTATTTCTTGTATTATATAGTTATTATATTTTTCATCTTATATATGCACTCTTTCTTGTTGACAGAGGCAGTAGCCAATATATAACAAGTGTCCTAAAAGTCCCACCCCCCTATTATTTTTTTTATTAATGGAAATAGACAGATTTGCTTTGGGGGAAGGTTTAGATAACCAAAGGAGGAGTTTTTTGAAGTATCGAAATTTTCAACCCTTACCCCCAAAATGGGGTAGTTTGGGAGTAAGTCAAGAATTTTAAACAGCAACCTCTATTGAGTGATAACCCAATTTATAAGCCTTTTAAAAATAAGAATAATGGCGCAAACTAGAGGTCTCTAAGTTCATCCTATCCAACATAGCGACCAATCGAATTGTGAATTTTACGTTAATAATTACACCGGAAATGTTACGAAATGCACAACATGCTTTTGAGTCCAGAATCTATTTCTGCTAAAAAGTAAATGGTAGCCATTTCGAGAATTTAATCTGAGCTAAAAAAACAAGGTCAGATAAAATCTTACCATTATTTTACCAACATAGAGCGGTTTGTAAAGTAATAAAAACAACTGGAGTTTGTAGGTTAACATTCACAATTCGATTGGTCGCTATGTTGGATAGGATGAACTTAGAGACCTCTAGTTTTACGTCATTATTCTTATTTTTAAAAGACTTTTAAAATGAGGTATCACTCAATAGAGGTTGCTATTTAAAGTTCTTGACTTACCCCCAAACTACCCCATTTTGGGGGTAAGGGTTGAAAATGTTGATACTTCAAAAACTCCTCCTTTGGTTATCTAAACTTTCCCCAAAGCAAATCTGTCTATTTCCATTAATAAAAAAATATATATAATAGGGGGGGGACTTTTAGGACACTTGGTATATATAAAATTATTATCTGTTATTTATATGTTCATCTTTAAGCGAAATCTGTATATATTGAGTAGGTATAACTAACTAGGAGGTTTAATAACCAGATAGATTTCTACAAACTAATGATACAATTTACAGTTCAAAGAAGAAAACTATTTACGAAGCAGTAAAACACAAATCAATGTTAAACTCTTCAACCCCCTTCCCTGTAGCGCGATTTGGAACTGTCTAGAATTCGCTGAATCCATATGGCTGTCTTCACGAAGAAGAATTTATTTTGTTTAATTGGTATTATTTTGGTTTTTACGGGTAATAAAATAATCATTTTTTAAACACTTTTCACCATAACCGTTATATGTTGGTATGCATAATTTATTATTATTATGTTTTGTATTTTACTTTCGAATTAAAAAAAAAAATCCTATTAAAGTATAATGAAAAAAATTCATTCTTTATGAATATGCTTTTATTTCGTTGATTAACTATTAATATTATTGGTGATTTTTATTTAAGAGATGGTCGCTCTGAAGTTATAAGTGGAAGAGAGGACCTTGTGGTCTTCTCTAAAGACAGGAATGCAAATAAAGAATTACTGATGTTTTTAATATAGTTTTAATAGGAATGAAAACAAAATTTAAAAATTAGAACCGAAATACATTTCGTATAGGAGGTAGCAGTAAATATTTTTATAATTTGTTTGTCTCTCTGCATTTAAAAATAAACATTTAAAAAATAGTTTAGTGCATAACTAGACAACTGAAAACAGAGTAGTGAAAACAGCTCAGTCGTTTGGTCTTTAAAGACATCTGGACGTCCACAGATTTTTTTATAGACTCGTTATTAGGTCTGAAACATTAAATTTTTAAGTCGGAATTTTAAATTACTATAAAATGTTTAATGGAGAACATAAAGCTCTGAAAATGTGCTATAAACAAATGGTTACGAATAAAATTCCCTTAAAAATTAAATGCTCATGAAATTTTGTAATTTGAACATTGTTTTAAATTTGAAATCTTAACCTATCCAGAGCAGTTTAATCATGTGGTAAAAAGTTCTTTTAGCAAGTAGATATACACGAAAAAAGTTTAATCTATTTAAACTAGCACATAATAAAATATGAGGTTATGCTACAGCAAAACAATGTGTCTAGAAAATATCATACTTTTGAGCTTACATCTGACAAATTGATTTATAGTTTTAGACAACATGTATGCAACGTAAAATTTTTCAGAAACCTTCAATACATAATTCTTAAAAAAAATAATGCAAGACGATTGACGGTTTGCAAAACCTTTAGCTAAAAACAGTGTTTCCACTTAAATTATATGCTTATCTTTGGATGATAAACTGTATAAAAAAAATCTTCACAATACATATATTGAGAAAGAAAATATTTTGGTATGAAAATTGGATAATATGCCATAACTGAAAACATATATCTGACCTGTTACCTGGAGAATAATATTAATATATCGACGCATCGTGGTATCTGAGACTTAATTCGACATTGAAATATGAAATCTGTGGCAATAATTCGCGTCTTATATAATTGTTATTCAGTGAGGAGAAATATATAACAGTGGTTCTTGAAAGCAAGGACTTATATTAGTTTATATTAAGTTATTTTCGGCGACAGAAAAGCTTTTCATGCTTAGAATTTGAAAGAAGAGTTTGCCAAATGTTGACAGAAGTCGGGACAAAATATTTCTTGAAAAATCTCTGCACCTGGACTCTAACACATTTTAAATGGCAGGGACTGGAAGAGTGTTAATTTGATTTTTAAATTGAAGGGACTGGAAGAGTGTTTATCAGATTTTTAAACGGCGGGAACTGGAAGAGTGTTTATCAGATTTTTAAACGGCGGGAACTGGAAGAGTGTTTATCAGATTTTTAAACGGCGGGAACTGGAAGAGTGTTTATCAGATTTTTAAACGGCGGGAACTGGAAGAGTGTTTATCAGATTTTTAAACGGCGGGAACTGGAAGAGTGTTTATCAGATTTTTAAACGGCGGGAACTGGAAGAGTGTTTTATCAGATTTTTAAACGGCGGGAACTGGAAGAGTGTTTATCAGATTTTTAAACGGCGGGAACTGGAAGAGTGTTTATCAGATTTTTAAACGGCGGGAACTGGAAGAGTGTTTATCAGATTTTTAAACGGCGGGAACTGGAAGAGTGTTTTATCAGATTTTTAAACGGCGGGAACTGGAAGAGTGTTTATCAGATTTTTAAACGGCGGGAACTGGAAGAGTGTTTATCAGATTTTTAAACGGCGGGAACTGGAAGAGTGTTTATCAGATTTTTAAACGGCGGGAACTGGAAGAGTGTTTTATCAGATTTAAAACGGCGGGAACTGGAAGAGTGTTTATCAGATTTTTAAACGGCGGGAACTGGAAGAGTGTTTATCAGATTTTTAAACGGCGGGAACTGGAAGAGTGTTTTATCAGATTTTTAAACGGCGGGAACTGGAAGAGTGTTTTATCAGATTTTTAAACGGCGGGAACTGGAAGAGTGTTTTATCAGAGTTTTAAACGGCGGGAACTGGAAGAGTGTTTATCAGATTTTTAAACGGCGGGAACTGGAAGAGTGTTTATCAGATTTTTAAACGGCGGGAACTGGAAGAGTGTTTTATCAGATTTTTAAACGGCGGGAACTGGAAGAGTGTTTTATCATATTTTTAAATAGCAGAAACTGGAAGAGTGTTTATTCTGATTTTTAAATGGCAGGGACTGGAAGAGTGTTTATCAGATTTTTAAATGACAGGAACTGGAAGAGTTTTTATCAGATTTTTAAATGGCAGGGAATGGCTGAAAGAGCGTATTTTATTATTGCAAAAGTGTCTGAGAGAATAATTTATAATTTAGTGAAAGAATTTAATTATTAGAAGAACATGTTATTACAAATGCGAGGAAAGTTAATTTGAGATTTTTGCTTGTTTTGAGGCTTAATTTTTATTTGTCTGTACGTTTTAAAAATGTATTTAGTCTAATGGTTCATTTATGTATGTCAACTTCTCTGCAACGAGATATAACTGCAAGATCAAAATTTGATTAGTTTTTCATTTGTATTTCAATGTTTTATTTCTTATTTAATTAAAGATCATTAATGATTAGTTTTTTGCTAATGAAAACACCTAATTACTATTATTAAAAAAACTTATTGTTGTTGTTTTTGTCTTATACAAATATTGTTAGGTAATATTGTCAATTTAAAGTTTTTACTTTCTTTAAATTATAGTTTCTACTTTTATGAACAAATTCCGCATATTGGGTCAGTTGGTAAAGATAAATCGCAAAGGGCTATTACACAGCTATGAGCCTATGTAGCAATGGAAGGAACAACTAGCCTACATTTACTTTTCAAGCTCCTAGGTATCCGGGATCGAACCATAAACTCACTCTTTATTGAAGCTCGTGTATATGACACATACAAGATAAAACACTATTAATTTTCCTTGGGGGGTCGAAAACCTATGAGCCGTAATATAAAATTTGATCTCAGTCAGAAGTAAATGGAAGACACATTACTTTGCGGAAATGTGCGATGCCGCAGGACATCAGGATTCCCATTATGAGGAACATTTTGTTGGTCTTTGTTTCCATTGCCGACTCTGGTTCTGATGAGGTGCTAAGCGGTCATTCAAACGACCTCTGACACTCGTCGCTTTATGCTTCTTTAATTTAACAGTTTCCACTTCTGTTTATACAATGTAAATAAATTTACCGCTTATTCTTTACTATTTCTTTGTCATTTTCTTCCAACAATCTGATTGTACCGAAAAAAACCTTTCTAATATTATAGTTTAAAAACTTGATTTGTCATCTTCAGTAGACTTATTGTTGGAAAATCAGGGCTTACTAAGGATATATTATATTGTTTTAAATATGGAATAGAATAAATATTGCATATGGAAAATAGGAACTTCATACATAAAGTTCGTAAATTATGTTAAAATCATAATTTTATTCAATGATTACTAGAAAGAACGTATTTTTTTTTTTTTTTTTTTTTTTAGCTTCTTACTTATATTATGTAGTATAATGAAAGTTGTGTGGTGAGTTAAAACAATCGATGTCGCGTTTTTCGCAGATATTTAAGTTTTGAGGTTCCCTGAAACGAAAAAAAGTGCTTTTGGAATAATGTCTGTCTTCTGACTTACACGTCCCTACTTCCCAAACGTATAGACCGATTTTGATAAATTTTGGCATGTGGGCATATTTGTATATATCTCAAGTTTTATTTCCCGATAACTAAAAATATTAGCCTACCTTCCATAAGACTCAAACTCAAAAAATCAATTTCCTGAAATATATCATCGAATCTAGATTTAATATCTTATCCTCTTCCGAACTTATATATTTTCTTAAATAATCGCAAACAGATTTACATTTATAAGAACTTTTTTTCCTTATTTTTATTAAAAGAATTCATTCCCAAATATTTTGCTGTATTTCAAGGAGATTCTTTTTAAAAGATGCATAAGATTTTCTTAAAGATACATTAAAAGCATTAGTTTCGTAAGGCAGGCCAAGAAGCGTCCGTATTAAAGAAGTGCCTGTTCCGTAAAAGTGGTTAAGAAACTTTAGTAAAATTTGTGAAGAAGTAACTGAAATTAAGAAGCACATTTCTGTAAGAGTGGCCAAGAACATTAATCTCTTAACAGTAATTATGAAATGCGTGTAATTCTTGTTGGAGTAACTAATTCGAAAAAGCTCACCCTCGATGATAAACGCCAGACGTTATAGCATAAATCCGAAAAAAAGAAGTTTTAAACTAATCTTTGAAAAATAATTATTAAGTTGTGAATATCCCAAATTGTTGTTAATAACATCTGGTATGCTTGTATAACATTAGAATGGGCGGAAGCTGAACAGTAGTAAAGCAAAGCATAGTTGCTTAGAAAGTTGTAAGGTTATCTACGGGTCAATATGCGAAGTTTTTATCCGAGATAATAAATGCTCTCCACCACTATATACTGTCCTAATTAACTTGGAGAACAATATGGCTTCTAAGGATTAATTTACTTCCAAAGGAAAGAATGAGCTATTGCAATAGTTTTTAAGATAAGATCCAGGCGTGAAAAATATGTATTGACGCAGGAGTGGTTTGAAAAATTTGGATTTTTCTAATACTTTAAAAAGGAAATATTGTATTTTATTTTGAGAACGGATTGTAATTTTTTTTTTCAATGGGAAATATCTACCGTTTCGAGTGCAAGAAAGGAATTTAATTAGTTTGCTCCCAACTTTGGATAAACTCCCTTAGATAAACCCACGTCGTTAAAGCTTTTTTAATCGGCCCTTCGAAGGGTCAAATTAAATTATTTTGATGTTACTGTCACTTTCTCTCTCTTGACTGTATTTAGCAATAATAAAAATAAAACCGCGGTTTGACTGATTTTGCCAAACGTTAGTATTGTACAAATATATAGCTGGTACAAATTAAATGATATTAAAAGAACAGTTTTTAAAAAAAATAAATTATGATAAAAAAGGGTTCGTCCAATTTTGAAATGGTGTGAATTATTTTGGATGTGAAGTGGGTATTCAAGTAAATTTTAAATTACATTTTCAAAGTGGACCAAAGGGTTGAAATGGTGTGAATTGTTTTCATATATGAGGAGGCAATTTAGGTTTATTAAAATTTTATTTTGAAAATGAAGCTAAGGGTTTTGTTGAAATTTGGTAATCGTTTTCGTGTGGGAGGAAGCAATTTAATTAAATTTTATGTTGAGTACAGACATAAGGGTTGTGTTGAAATGGTGATATCGTTCGAAAAGATCCAATAACTTAAGTCCACATATTTCCAAGATTAAATACAATGCTAGGCTGCCCTTAAGGTTGTGCACTATAGGAAGGACATATCAGAACTATGTACAGTGTTCAGTGTAACGAGTGCAAGTATTTATGATATTTCTGACAACATTACTTTTAATAATACGTTAAATGTATGTATCAGAAAAGTTTCAAGAAAACTTTAATTTATAATTCGTAGACGTCAGACAACCAATAGAACAATTCTTTTACTAGTAGTATTTTCCTTCCTGTTCTAGTATGATAGTTTGGATGTTTATGAACAAATTTCCGCCTATTACATCACATTCTGAACTTTGTACCTCTTTGTAAAGATTACCCTACTCACTGAATCGTTTACTGTGATGTCTTTGAAATTTGCTATCGGAAGAAATAAGGTTTGTTGATTGTCCGTGCCCAGTATTCAAAATTAGTACTGGCCGAAATATATGATTCTTTGCTATGCGATGTGATTTAATGATTAATGTTTTGTTTGTCTGAAAGTTCTGTATTTCTTTTTGTAAATTGTTCAGAACTAAATTTTTGTTTTTGATATATTTAAATTTGACAGGTGACAATAGTTTTATTTAAGTTTCATTTATATTTATCTATTATTATTATTTTAATTATTAAAATTGTTATTTGTATTTATTTATTCTTATATATATTTTATTATTTTTTTGGGTCTTTTCTATTATACGACCGCATGGCTCAAATTATTTTCTATACTAGTTGTGTGACTATTATCAAAGGTATTGTAGTTTTTGGCCACCAGAAGTGTAAAACCTAACCTAACCTAACCTAACTCAGACCTAACCAGAAGTGTAAACGTCATAAAAACGTTCACATGTAATTAGTTTGTGTTAGTGTGTTTTTCTATTTTGTATATTTGTGTTTTTTGTGAAAAACAATAAAACCATTTATTTTATAGATGATTTCATCAATTGAGTTGAGAAAACCTGCTTTATTATCATTCTGTTTGTATAGAAAATAATTTGAGCCATGCGGTCGTTTATTAGAAAAGACCCATTTTTTAAAAAAAATATTATAATTGTTTCTTAATTTGTATTTATAATTATTATTATTAATTATTGTAATTTGATTTTCATTTACATTATTGTACTATATTGATATGTTGGGGTTAGGTGGTAGAGAGGACCTGGCAGCCCTAACTTAACCTAACCTAACACAATCTAACCTAACCTAACCTTTCACTCAAAAATGTTAACATTCGTTCATTTCGCTAAGAAAATGTTAAAAATTTAAAGCAGCTTATTTGGTATTTGAATTACTCATTCTTATAGCTCTTTTGTATCTTTATCGTTATTCAATCTTATTCCATTTTGAAACCATATACGGATTTATGAATTCGATTATCAAATAGTAAAGTTTAAAATAATAATTATTATTGTACAAAATCTAATTTTACACGTTAAAGTGGATTGCAGAAAGCTTCAGTTCCTTTCGCTACTGCTTACCTTAATTAGGGGTATATCAGTAAGTTCAATGAGGACAATGTTTCAGTTTTGGCAGATGTGTTCTAGGAATGATAACTCGTGAACCAATTCATTGTGGTGACAAACAGAATAGACTTAATAGTTTTGTCATTTGATACAGTTAATCGACTATGTCAAATTCGTTTGGAGAATCTAAAATGTCCGGGTTGATGACAATTCATAGCTCGTTGACTTTTACAGAGAAGATACAGAATATATCTATTTTTTTTTTTATCATCTACAATTGGTCAAGAATAAATGCTACTTAGAATATGATCCAATAGAAAGATTGAACTGATTCAATGGAGACTTGCGGTAATGAAGCATTCAACGGCGGCCATCTTGTTTGTCATGGGCCAATAATTCGCAGGAAAGAGGCGAATAGCACGTCGCGATCCTGGGAAAATTGTCTCAGAAAAACAATGAATGTCACCATTTTGCATGGTGAAGAACATAAAAAAAATATAGACCTATTAGTGGTTATGTTTTTTGTAGTTTCTCTGCTTCAGAAAATATGTTTGTTCAAAATGTATTTTTTTATTTTTGTTGTTAACCAGGATTTTTCTTTTCTGTTGTTTGTACAAGCGTATCGTATTGTCGATTTAAATTTGATAACTATCAACTGATTAAATATACTTCTGGAAAAGATAATATACATTCCGTAAAATATGTCCGGACTTTTTTTTAAACTTTTGTTTCTATTATTTTGAAATTTGGGGCTAATTGTGGGAATGTCAAATCACTGTTATAATCCATAAATGAGTTTATTATCACAGCCTGTATTGGTCATTTACACAGGTGTTAAACTAAATTTAAAATAGAAACAACATTTAGCAATTAAACAACTAGGGGACGAAATACAAAGTAAAGTAGTAGGAAGTAAAAGATTTAGGGTTTATGGAGGGTTAACTGGAAACAGCAAGTAGGTTAAAAAAATGAGTCTAGTTTGGATATATAGATATGCTACTATTTACTTGCTAAGTGTTGCATTTCTAATTTAATCTGCCACTTATTTATAAACGTCCAATTAAGGATGGATTATTGTTGTTTTGTTTTTACTTTCATGCAATACAGTGTGATGGTTCGAGAAATCATTGTTGACTTTTGTTGCTGTTATTAGATCTCCTTAATCCAAAAATGAAACGTGGTTTTGGGAATGATGTTTGTCTATCCAACGTCAGTTCCGATTTTGATGAAATTTGTTATGTGGTATTGTTTTGGAATTATCTGGAGCCGTTTTTTTTTTAAATTTTCGATAACTTAAAATTTCGGGGTAATTGCCACAAAACCAAAACACAAAATTGGGTCTAGCGATACTAATTTAATTTTACAAAAATATAGCCTTTAAGAAACTAAACAAAATGAAAATGTCGCTAGCTCATGGAAAATAAGCATTCGAGAGAAAAAAAGTAAAAATAATATAAGGTGATCTATATGAGTATTTCGAATCGCAAGTAAATGAAAACTACGATTTAGTGTTTGTTGTGAAAAAAGTAAAATGAGATATCACCGACATCATGAAAAACTCTTTATTAAATAAGCGACGGCAGATTAACCTTTATTTAAATAACTTTCAAAATATTACATATTAAAGTTACAACATCCATACAAATCGAAAATGGTAGTTACCATAAACTTATTATGTATAGTTTTTGCACTGTGACAGTAAACGAAATTATTGGGTCAATCAATCTAATAGTGGTAATTTATCTTCAAACTTTGACGATTTTGTGTTCATACTTATTACAACTGGTTTTTATAACCATCTTGTAATGAATGTCTTCTTCAATAACTTCAGATTTTTGTAGGTTATAAACCCGTTAGTTAATACCATTTAAGGCGATTAGAGGTGCTTTTCACAAGCACTTTAAGGCAAGAGATTTAATTCTCTTCAGACGTTGGTCTTATCAATTATTGGTCTACTTATCTCAACGTTTTCTGTTTACTGTTTCTTGAGACCTCTCTGAAGTATTTCATCTTTAAATCTCTGTATACGCCATTTTTTATAAGTCATAAATTATTTTCCTTCGAAGTACCTGATTTTAGAGGCTGTGACTAATATTTGCTTTATCTTTTTCGTGCAACCTCCGTCTTCATAGGTTTCACAATATGACGATGTAGGAGCAGTTTGTAATGTACTGTCAGCTCAGAATTTTTACTACGAAGCCAATACATTTGTCTAAATATGAAGTTTAATTCTTGATTTTTATATGAACCTTCCAATGTAGTTTATTATATAGTAAATACATAAATATTTGGTTGTATTTGCACACTTATTACGAATTAATTTATACTGATATTGTGTTTATTTTTCGAGTAGTAAAATTAACACGGATAGATTTGTTCTTAAAGTTTAATTCGTCCAGTCATTGCAATAACGGATCTTTATAGTTTATATTAGTTTCTTTTCATCGTATCTAAATGTGATTACTGCTGTATCATCTGTAAATGTAGCCATACATATTTCTTTTGTTGTTGGTTTTTACTTTAGTTTAAAACCTCTCAGTCATCACCGTCTAAAAAGAAAAGAACATAAAATGAAGACCCCCCCCCCGTAGCGTCAGGGTAGGAAAAGAACTGAAAAACGTTGGTAAAGAGTGACCTGAGAAGATGAAAAAGGGGCATATAACTCCATTGTTAACAAACATACCTTTAAGAAATATATTGAACGACTGGTAATGCATGGATTTTTTAACAAAACAAAATTATATATATAAAACTTACATAAAAATGTTATTTATTTTATTAAATGATGAGTACAAACAAGATTTAAATGCCAAAAAGGAACTCACATTTATAAGATTTAAGATTGGAAAGGTTTTCCAAAAGATTGGAAAGGTAAGATTGATTTAAGATTGGAAAGGTAAAGATTTCAAAACTTGTGAACGGTGTTTGTTGGTTAATGAACTTAAAAAGAGATCTTTCAAGTTAAATTTTTCACTAAGTTTGAAAAAACGTGTTTCATGAGTTAGATAATGAAAATTATCATTTATACAAACATATATCATTTAAATATACGGGGGAAAATTTAATGAAAATGTACACTATTTAATTTGTGCTGATTTCCCGAGTAGTTCTTTTGTTTTATCTGTTATATGTTGTTTATTTATCATTATCTGATACAATAGTTTAAAATCTAACACCCTAACAACTTCACTAGTTTCTAAATATTCTTTATCTGATATTTATATAGTAATAAATATGCACAACTAAATATTTAAATACAAGTAATATTAAGTAATAATAAATGGTGCCAAAACTTGTTCACTCTGCCATCCCTAAAACCAAATAAAAATGAACCGATACTAATAATTCTCAACAATTTAAATAAGGGTTGTAAATCGTATTTGATTAAAATCGAGCTTTTAATGTCGCTGATCAAAGTTCATTTTAGTTTTTTGGCAATTATTCCTAAGCTGCAATATTTTTTTATTTGTCCTTTGTCTTCATACACACCTTAAAACAAGACATACAAAACAGGTTGTATTTCCAGTGTAGTTTGAGATCAATAAATTATCTTATCTCTTATAAAGTTCATTGTAAGCCCTCCCTCTCATTCCTATTTTTATTTTGAAGTCAAAGTGTGGAACTACAAAATCACAGCTTAAATTGTTGTTTTTTATGAATAAAATAAACCTTTGAAAATTTCACCTCAATACACCTTTCTTAGAGTTTAGTGCGGCATTACTGTCATACCTGTTTTGTGCAGTTACAAAATAAAACAAGCATAAAGAAATTAACGTAATATACATATATAAAAAATAAACATCTCTTATATTATACATATAGACAGTCATATCAGAGTTGAAATATCCATATATTTAGTTAATTATAACTACCCAATAGGTCCACAAGAACGTTGTAGAAAAAGTAATTTGATAAAACATACTTAATAAATATTTATGACTCGGAAAAGGTTTTAGTTAAAATATAATTATTAATTATTATCTATTTGTTAAATGTAGCACGTGTTAATCATTATTTTGTTGAGTGAAATCTGAAGGTTTCCTAGAGTGTTATCATATTGATAACAAATGATATACATTATTTTATTTGTAGTTATGGCATATTTAACAGTTCTTAGGTAGTTTAAATTCAAGTCTTTTTATCCTTTTTTATTATTCGATTTGATTACTGTTTATGGGAACCAATTTCTTTAAACACAGTTTCCATTCAATACTTTTTAATTTCAATTGTTTATCTCATCTTTTTTTCAACACCCAAACTAGCTTTCTTCTCTTCATTTTTCCATTTACATTTTTGCTGTTGTTATTGACTTTCCTTTTATAACATGTTACACTATATATTTAGATATTAAAACTCTTTTGACGATGATTTTATATTAATGAATTTATACGGTATGAAATATGATTATTTACAATTTTATTTTTATAAGGATGATGTTTTATCCTTTTATTTAATTATTCACAGTTAATATTTACAGGAAATATGTTGTTTAGAATATATTTAATAAATTTTATCAGAAAAATTATATTAAAAAGAAGCAGTTGAAGTGTATACAGGTTTTACTAACAAGCAATACTAAATCAGGTAGTAATTTACCAAAAGTATAAAAATGTGGGCAATAAGGACTACAAATTTAAATCGCATAAATTCATAGTACTTCAAATCTCTATACAGTGTATTTGTATTTATTTTCCATCAATAAACAATTTTACAATTGCAATAGACACTGTCAATTTTAAAACATAAACAACTCAATATACATTTAATAAAAGTTATATAATATGGTACAATAGAAAAATACATAAACACAAACATAACAATTTAAAACCGATAATCATTTACAGGCATTTACATTACAACTAACATCATAGTCTAATTGGAATGACTTTTATTCCACCCAGCCCCAGGGTTTTATGGAGTCATAAAATTGTCTCTCACTATATAAAGCTTTTGCTTTGAGCCAGATTTGTAAAGTATGTTTACATTTTTATCTAGGCAGATGTTTGAGATCCGGCAACATATGGAATAACTTTATTTTATTTTGATTAAAGTGTGCTTGAGACTTTGTAAGCCTGACATGTGGACAATTTATATTATTTCTATTTCTTGTGTTATATGAGTGGACTTCACTACGTGCATTAAGGTGACTTGGTCATCTATAACATGCAGAATATACAAGCTTGGAAGTGTTAATATATTCAATTCAATGAAGAGCTTTTTCCAGGAAGCAAATTTACGAAGCCCTAATGTGGTTCGCAATACTCTCTTTCGCAATACCCTAGCTGGTTCTTGCATGGCAAATAATTAACTATTTACCTTTCTAAGCTATGTGCCCAGAGTGTCTTTAACCTATGTTCCGACTTGAAAAAAAGCAACTGAAAATAACTGTACGGTATATCAAGTTCTACCAACTTATAGAATGAAATCTCCTCTACAACATACTATAAAGAACGATTACAAAATATCGAAACAAAAATCGATTATTTTATTTCGTAAACTGCTCCGAATCCCAAGTGAATTTCGCTCCGTTAGGTTTCTACTATGATCAAATAGAAATATCTTGCAATCTATGAGACGCAGAAAAATTTGTAAACACGATTTGAAAGAGAAATATGTGATCTATAGAACAGTGTTTTGGTCGACTCGTTTGACAAAAAAATAGATTTGTAATCACACGGGAAAAAATGGCGTCGCTTTTACTAAAAACTGCACAGTTCAAATCTATGATTTTACGCATCAAAAATATGCGAAATTCACGAATGTTTTGGAATATTATTTATAACGTTATGTGGTATTTTTTGCATGATTATGCATCTACGGAACATTAGCTTTCCAATGGTATTTTATTTATTGGGATTGGACGATTCAAAGTTGGTTTAATTGCAAAATACGTGTTTTAGAGTCGGTGAATTAAACCATGCGTCTATACTCGACCTACTCTTAGGTCGAAGTGACGGTTCTAGGGTTAATCATTTGTACAACCTCTGTATTGTCATTTATACATGTTTTGTTTAAAAACACTGTACTTAAATCTGTTTCGGAGGAATCAGTATCTTGACAGGGTTACACAGAGTTTTTGTATTGTCAGTTTTCTACTGTTAATTTTAAAGCCAATTTACTTTAATAGTGATGGAAGTGATTAAGCCGTAAAATAAACCTGAATACTGGAGAGAACATATTTTACGATAGAAGAAGAAGATTCTACCAACAGTTTACGGAGAGTTCTTTCTGTTTGTACAATTCATGTATGTGGTAACGAATAGCAGATTTATGAAATCATCCATTCCAGTGACACGATGATTCCTCTTCTTCGACGTGTGAAGAACAACACTGTCATTGTTGGGATCTTGATTGACGCTAGTATTGGAACCGAATACTTGGCGGCAAAATCAACTTATTCAGTTTCTTCAATTGAATTTCAATCAATTTATTCTTTGAACGGTTTTAAGAGAAATCCTGCAAGGATCTTTGTAAAATTTTCTTTACATCAATTAAGAGGCCATTGTTTTTTTCCCTCAAAAAACACTCAGTCAATGAAGCTACCATTATAGTCCTTGTTTACGTATGTAGCATTTGAATTTTTTGGCTTACTCATTATTATATATATAAAAAAAAAAAAATAAATAAAAAAAAAATAAACAGAAAAACTACAGTCGACTCTTGCTAACTCGAAATTCATGGGACTACAATTTTTCTTCGAGTTACGTGTAGTTCGATTTAGGCATAGTTCGAGTTATAGAGGTCAATCTTGACTAAATTCGACTTACAGAGGTAACGAGATATAGAGGTAAACCAAATAAAAATTCGAGTTACAGAGGTAAAGAATAGTGTAATGTACTGTACTTTATTCCCTCTAAAAACTAAGCTTTTAACTGTATCAATATTACTCTATCAATAGAAAATAGGTGTATTTAGAGTATACATAATAAAATACTTGTACATACACGGTAAACAGTACAGTCCTTATATTAATTTCACTGATTAAAAAAGTCCGTAATCTTCTTATGATTAAGACTGTTGGCAGCAAGTTTATCAATCATATTTTCGATTGAAACAATCGAAGTAAACACACTGTCTGGTGCATCACTGGTTTTTTCTAAAAACATACGTAAAGTACGTTCTGCAGCTTTGGCTTCTTTAGGTGTAATGTCTGCTGGCTCCTCTTCCTCGTTTTCTTCGTCAGAAGGAACATCCTCATCGTTGCTCGAGATATAGAGGTAAACTTCGAGGTAAAGTGCAAATTGAATTCGACTTATCTACTGAAATTCGAGTTATAGAGGTAATTTTTGTGTCTTTTCGACTTATAGAGGTAAAATATAACCGTAAAATTATTTCGAGTTATGTATTGTTATTTTTTCGACTTAGACAGGTTTTTCCAAGTGGATTGAAAATAATTCAAGATATCGAAGATTTCGAGTTATCGAGGTTCGAGTTAGCGAGAGTCGACTGTATATTATACACACTATGAACGACAATCCACACTAATTTACAAATATAGTACCTCTTAGTACCTCGTAAAATATATTGAGATATAAACTGATTTCGTAACAAATCTCAGTGTACTTAGCGTCACGGCAAACTTTTATTTCTCAAGGCCTTGGTAACCATTGCTATTATTTATGTCTTCCGTTGTCTGTTTCTGCAACTTTATGACAAAAACTACGTCTACAACTTACAATTAGATGATGTTCATCGACCAATTATGAGGTTTGACGTTTAATGACGTTTAATCGTGAGAAGTGATTTTTATTGATTTTGTTGTGGAAACACTTTATAATATAATGATGACCGAGATCAAGTTATTAGTGTGGAAAGACAGGAAGTGCAAAAAGATAAATTGAGTTCTATTTTCTGAACTGGAAATTGTAGCTTTTGTAGTGGTGATTCTTATGATCAAGTTTGCGAGTGTATGTGAGTAGTCTGTTAAGCTATAACAACTGCAATATCGGAATGTTAATTGATAACTTCTTTAACCACAATTACAGAAATGAAATTTAAACGAATAGTGCAAACATATTGCTCAAACTATCTCAATAACCCATTCATAAAACCACATAAAAATAATCGCTACCGATAATGTTAGTTTTGTAGTTGTCAATTAAAAAATGAAACTGAACAGAGGACGTCGCCTTAAAAATATATATTTAAGGTTGCTCCGGTTGTGCCATAAAATCGTATTTGATTAAAATCAAGCTTCTAAATACCAAGGTCAAGCGTAATTAGAAATATATTTTTACTTACTATGCTACACATCGGTTCGTGTTATTAATCTTCACATTTTACTAAAATTTGATTGCAATTGGTAGAACGGATCTTGAAAAATTACGTATGTTTTTTAAACGTCCTCACGACCGAAGTTTTGTTTTTTAACCGATTAATGATCGTACCTAGAACTTTTGGAGAGATGGAGACCAAAAGGTTTTCTTTAGACCCTCAGATGCGGTTTAGAGAAATCGTAATTTTGTGAATTCTTCTAACGGCAACTGCTCTCAAATTATAAAATAAATGCAAAAAACTCGAGATATGGACAAAATATAGAAAATTTAATTAAATCAGGTCCGTGTGATTGGTCTGTACAGCACTGCACATACAATAGATGACAAATGACGGACATTATTCCAAAAACTACCTTTTTTGGACTTAGGATACTTCAAAACAGATAAATCTCCAAAAACCTCGACGTCAATTTTTTTCGACCATCATACGTAGTATATATGTGAAAATGAAACCACAATAATTGCAATATTAATTATATATTTATTCACTTAAATGTCCTGACGTACAATCGATAACATTCACAGGGTTCTAATGCTAACATTTTAATATAATCTAATATAAATGATGTCTTACAAGCCCTTTAATATTTTAAGATAACTTTTTTAATTGATTTTTTAAAGAAAAATTTTAAATGCCCGCCATTTTGAAAATTATTAAAATAAAATCTTGGTGTTTGGTACACTTGTAAAACGTAACATACAAAATACTTATGCTAAATTTGAAGTCAATATTTTTACTATTTCTGCAGTTATAATTTTTTTGTTTTGAAAAAACCAAATGTACGATAGACGGAAAATGAAGTGGAATTCGACTTTATGTTATTTGATTTTTTTTTGGTTTTGATGTATATATTCTGAAAATGAATAGCCAGTCCACCTTTTTCGATACATCCTGTATTTCTTCTGTGTTTGGAGTTTTATTTTAACAGGTAAAAATCGTTCACTCTATAAGAAAACAAAAATACTTTCTACGTGCAGATCTTTATTGGCAGTGATACTTATCATGTGCAAGACTTTTATTTTTATACTGTTTGTGAATATTGTGTTATTTCGAATTACATTCAAGAAGGAATTCCTATCTTTCATAATTCAAGATGAAAGATGTTATGGGTGAAATCTTCCCAATAAGGAGATTGTTTCTGATCCTGTGTAAATTCCGAAGCTAAAACAGAGATTGTTTTATTGTTGCCTCCAGTCACACAACTAAAATGATTCAATTGTATGAATTTACAATTATTATTTAAAAAAAATTGTATTTTCCTTTCTAAAAATACTCTCAAAATATTATTACTACAATAGGCTATTAGCGCAAGCGTCCAAGAATGAACACGGGTCCTAGACTAGTAATAAGCAACGCTTTCCAAAATATTAAATATAATGGTGTTAACTTTGGTATAAGGAGCAATCGTAGAAAAACGAATTTCGAAATTGAAATTTGATCTGTCCATTAAAATTTTCCCGTAGGACTTTTTATCGGTCTAATAAGTTAAAAGAAAGTCCTCATATACTATTTTAAAATGTAAATTTAAACATTTCTAAGTTTGATAGTTTTACAAACATATCAAATAAATGTATTGTTTCCACAACAGTTGACCGGTTTTTTTCTCTGTAATTTCCTCTTAAACTTGACCTACCTATTATACGCATTGTATATTTGTATTAAATTGAAATATAGTAAAATATTTATGATAGTTGAATCGTTTACTATTGCAACGATTTTGAATAGCTTCCACGAGACCCATCAGTCGACATTCCAAGGTATTGTAGATAATCTTGAAGACATTAGGCGGGATGTTTCGTGGTCACGTTGAGCGCTAGGCGTTTAACTTTGAGCATTTCCTTATGCGGTGTTTTGATCAAGTGTACAGTTGTATGTTAGGATGCGCGCTAGGCAGTAGCCTCTTTTAGCTTTTAAGAACTATTTATTGAATGTATTAAAACATCTAAAGTCTATTGTTCTCATAACCACTAGTTAATATTACATTGGTTTTAAAGCTGTAACGAGACAGGAAACATTACTACCGGCTGAGAAGAACTGTGATTTTATATGAGAGCATCGACAATTTTTCGTATAAGTGACCTGGCATAGAAGTTAATTGAAAGTTCAATAAATTTACAAATAACCTTGAAAGTTTCTAAATGAGTGCGCTTAACAGGTCATCAACTTAAGTCGTCATTAACCTACTGGGGATATGGCCTTCGCACCGTTTTTAATTACTGTCAAATCAATTAGACGTTCCCTCGGCCATGGATCTAGCTTTATTCCACAACTAAATGATGTAATCTAATTAAAATTATTATTTAAAAAAACAGCTGAAAAATTTAATTCAAAGACAGCATTCCGCTAATTTGAAAAATCAGTGGTATCCATTTAGAATCAATTTTTATTTTTCCTATCAACCTGATTGTTCATTTTTCTAAGATGTAGACTTTAAATTTTTAGCCTTTCCTGCTCTTTCATGTGCAATGATTTTAATTACTCCACAAAAGTGCAAAATGTTTTAATAATTTCCTTACAAAAATTAAAATAAAATATGTGTTTTTCATAGAGATAAAAATAAAGTAATCTTTTTATTTACATAGAGACATTAAGTAAACATAAAAACTTAAGAAATTGTAGGAAACCCTATAGACACAGGCTGTTTTATGTTATAAAAAAGGTATATAAATAGTTCAAGTGTAATAAGACAGCCAATAAAGTCGAGTTGTCCGGGGGGGGCATACTCTCAAAATATGCCAACATGCCAAATTTTATTAAGATCGATTGTTTCCTTTTGGGCGTAGAAAATTACACAGACGATTGACAGGAAATTAATAATTTTAAATTACTTTTGTACACTTTTAAATTCACTTAAGGGCTGTAAGTAGAGCTTACATCAAAACTGACATTTCTAGGAAATTACACATTTTTTTTTTAGAACGAATTGATTTTTTGATCAATCACAAAACTTCCTCTTTACAAAAAAAAATTAAATAAAATTAACAAAAAATAATAAATCTCCTTAAAAATAAAAATCCAGTCTTGATAATAAAAAGTAATAAAAGAGTAAATAAATATACATTTTCATGTATAAGTTTAAAATATTTATTTTTGTAGTTTTGTTAGAGATTTTTTTTTTTTATGAAACCAATGTATTTTCATTTTCTTGTCATATAAATAAATTAAATACAGAAGCCACTTTGGAATTTATGGAGTTATCTAATATATTAAATTATTTATTTCAGAACGTGTACAGTGCATGAGATAGGCTCTCAACAATAAAGGCATTGTCGGTAAGTGTTTTCATTCTAAGAATTTATCTTATTTGACACAATATTGTATTGTTTAATCAACGGTATGGTTTTATAATAGTAACAGAAAATAACTTGATTTTGAAATATAGACTTCCACGGTCACAAACATCATTATGATCTTGTTCTTCGGGGTTCGACCGCGTCAATATTGTCTGCACGTTGAGTACAGGCCTAGGATGGCTCGCTTCACTTGATATTTGTTAAGCCTTGAGAATGGACATCTGTAAAGTGACCGAAACGTCGGCTGTACTCAACGTGCAGACAATATTGACGCGGTCGAACCCCGAAGAAAAAGATCAGAAAATAACTTGTAATATTCCCGTCAAGGCAAAAACTTGGCTAATTGTACTCGACAGGAACATTGAAAATGACATCATTAAAAAACCTAAAGCTTATGTTATTTTTGTAATTTTAATACAGTTGATGGACACCAAACCCTGTTTTATAAACTTCTCTTTTACACGTGTAGTAAATCATCTCCATTTACATCCTTTGTGTCGGTAGTGAAATCATAGTTATTTCAAATGGTTATAAAAGCAAATAAACTGTCCATAAACATTGCACAAATGTTCTCACTCAAACTAATCGTCACCAAAAATATTCTTTATATAGATTTACTTTTTAATCAAAAACTGAAAATAGACCATGGACACTATCTTTCAAAATATATTTTATGTATTTAAATGAAAACTTAAATCTTCTATCATTGTGCCATAAAGACATCTTCAGTGTAATTTGTAGTTGATTAAAATCTAGCTAATTACATTTGAATCGTACTGGTATTATTTTTTCCTTGCAATTTTGCGTAGGAATTTGGGTATTTAATCTCCATTTTGAACTATAATTCGAACGAAATCGGTTGAAGCCGTTTTGAGAAATTGGATATTTTATAACAACCCCTATGGCAGATTATTTAGTTTTTATTAAGTTTTACACACAAACCGGCATTTTTGGAGAGATGGCTAAAAATACACTGTGTGGGGGTTTTTTTTAGAAGCTGGAGTAGAGTAAAAGTGATCGATGACGTTACAGCCAATTTTGATAAAACTGTAATTTGTTTTTTCCCTTACCATAGCAATTCTCAATGTTAAGTTATGAATTTCCAAGGTATGACCAAAATATGTCAATATACAAAATTTGATTAAAATCAATCTATCCTTTTGGGCTTTAGAGCACAGTCACCGACGTCATTCCAAAAACTACATTTTTGGATTCATAACACCTCAAAATGGATATCTCCGTAAAAACTTCGACACTGATTTTTTATCTACGTACTTTCTATACAATCTTGTTGAGCACTCTGGTGAAATTCACAATGATGATTCGAATTTGCCCCTAACCACAATCACTAGAAACTTTAAAATAAAACACAATTATCTGATTAATTGTTCTTTATTAATTATTTCCACTAAATGCCCTGATGTACATTTCGATATGATGGTTATCATCATCGGAGGGTCTTGCTTATAAACTAAATCTAAACTTAAAGTTTCTAGTGATTGTGGTTAGGGGCAAATTCGAATCATTAACGTACCTTTCTGTATGATACGTATGATACGTGGAAACGTAAAAATGTATTGAAAATTAAGTTTTCACCACTTTCTGTGATATATTTTTTCTTTATTTACAATAAACAAGGAAAAGTGATAAGTTTTGTAACGTCTACTTAATAAAATTACGTCTATTTTATGAAAGATATTAGGCACGAAACTACGATATTCAAGAAGAATATTTATTTTTTGCATATTACGTAAACTCTCTTTTGTAACAATACTTTCTATTTGTGTCGATTATACCACCGAAATTCTCTATTCACTTACATGAATTTTCAAACTTGACTGCACAGTTCGCACGTATAAATGATACATTGTTTCATAAATCTCTTTCGTCGATGTTTTGTTTCCACTTACATAAGTCTCACTGCTCTCACCCTATGTCTCATCTCTCTCGGCTACTTATGAAAGAAAATACTGTGATAAACTTCCTTTGCTTAATAACCAATTTTGTAAATAAGGACATTGTATTTGGATGTACAGTTCGACATTCAACACAGAGTGAATATTGAAAATGCTCACTATACTAGATGCTTAATAGCACGGTCTAGTTTACACACAAAAAACCATTAAAATCGGTCGCATTATTGCTGAAAAATAGCATCAGTGACCAAATGAGATTTGAGTTCGTTGACACGAAAGACAGCTTCGTTTCAACAACGATTCATTTTCGAGATTTTAGAAAAACCGCCTTAGATTGCGTTTATGTGAAGGCGACCATGTTTCTTAAGTTTTTTGTTGTTTCTATTGTAGCTACTGCAACTACGTTACAACTAATGCAGCTTTTTGAAAATTTCAATAGATATTTAACATGTGGCAAATATGTTAAGGAATTTTTCGCACATCGCTTTATTCAAATGTTACATTCAGTAAAGGTATCTTATAGTCAAAATACAATTTACTATTTTAGTTATGTTGCTGATAGAAAGAAAAATCTAAATAAATACAAATAAGAACAATTAATTATAAAAGTAATAATAAAACGAACAGTCATGATAGATATTTTTTCTGATCAAAATTATAATTACTAGATTAATGCTGATGTTTTTTTTTTTTTTTTAGAAGTTATATTTTTAACGATTTCGTCTAATATAACCCTCTTTCCTCGTAAATAATACTTTTGGACAATATATGGTGTAGATTTTAATGTTGCACAAAATGAACTATTGTTGAATGATAGAAAACAAAAACTAGTTTATAAAAAAAAACGAATTTTTGAAATTTGAAAATTATCACACATTTTAAAATTTACAAATTAATTCTTGTGTAAAACAAACTTGTCCAACCGATCTTTAGATCAAAATTAGAGAGTTTCAAGTACAATTGTACGGCAGAGGCTTTATCCACACAACAGCCAAAACAAGAAAACTTCTGACATGGGGTATCTGGAGATCTATCTTTGGCACAGCAGCAGGACCGATGGAATCAGACCGAGAAGGGGAGATGGACCCATCAGTTTTATACCATCTATTGAGAGGTGGATACAAAGGCGCCACAAGATTGATTTTTATTTGAGTCAACTTTTCATAGTGAATAGTATCTTTTTAGCTTTAAGCTAGTAAATACTCCAGACTGCTCTGTCTGTCAAGAAATATCTGAAGACATGGAACACGTCTGCTTTCTTTGCCTTCGCTTCTTTGATAAAAGCCACATACGGAGATCCTTGAAAATCTACTGACTCCCGAGAATATTATTACACAATGCTGACTTTATATAATATTTGTAATGTGGTCAGCTGGATTGCATCATTGATTATGGCGACGTTGAAGAGATGAAGACTTAAGTCTGAGATCTCTTCCCTCGAAGTAATGCCTAGTGGCAATCCCGGTGGAAGAGAAGGAAGAAATTGAGGGGGTTTTAGTATGTACAAATCACACACGCTGGGGAGTGTGGGGTATTTCAATGTCTTTAGAGGTACAAATCACACACGCTGGGGAGTGTGGGGTATTTCAATGTCTTTAGAGGTACAAATCACACACGCTGGGGAGTGTGGGGTATTTCAATGTCTTTAGAGGTACAAATCACACACGCTGGGGAGTGTGGGGTATTTCAATGTCTTTAGAGGTACAAATCACACACGCTGGGGAGTGTGGGGTATTTCAATGTCTTTAGAAGATTTCCACATGGATTCGCCGACTTCATTTCCTTAACTAAATAGCAAGAAAGGCAACTTCCAGTAAGGCCATATGCTGGGAATAAAGGGGAATGAAGATGTGGATGATCTTCCAAAGAAAGGAGTATCCATCCCATTTGAAGGACTTGAATTATTTCAAGATGAGACTCTTAAAAGGTGAAGAAGCCAGGGCATTGCAACTCTGAAAAAAAAATGACTAAGGCAAACTAAGGGAATTATGAGATTCAGAGCGACCATTAGTCTGTGCAAGAAAGGCTAATACTAACGTGCTTCCTTACGGGGAACAGCCTGCAGGTACTGTAAGGAAGGTGAGAAAAACTCTCGTGAACTGCAAGGCAAGATACTTTGGGAATATACCAATTACAAGTGGAAGATCTACCCTTTCTAAATCCCTTCAAATCTGACAATTTATGGTGGCTACGGAATTGGAAACAATGTTGTAACTGAGTGCCTCAGAAACAAAGAATGAGGGGCGCAATAGATGTATAAAGCGGTAACTACTGCTAATAAAATACAAATACAAGGTCATATGCTATTGTAGGTTTTACGTGATTGATATTTGTACCTTGTACTTGTAATCAATATAGTTGAGAAATAAAGTTGGACACGATGCGGAGAAGGCCTGAAGTAATTGCGGTAAACTAAGCAATTACAAGACTGGGTAGGCTTAAACCTCGCTGTGTGTTCCCGCAGAGTCTAGAGTAAACTACTTTTTTTTACAATTTATTTCTTAGCTAATCAAGTTTAACACATGTACAGTGATCGTTGATATTACTTACAAGTGTTTTTATAACAGATAACTTCTTCCCAGTTAGAAGAAAACTATAAAATAGGTAATAATAAAGTTACCTGTATTACGTGAAACACGTAACTTTTTTTGTGCACCTGTCGTGAAAGTTACGGATATTTAATATTTAATTAATGACTATAAAACAAATTATAAATTTGTTATTGATTGAGCGAAGTTAGGTATTATTTGGTAATTGGTTTACATGAACCTCAGATTGTGTGTCAATCCCGAGGTACAGTCTTGAATTAGAGCCTATCTGGTCTCTCTTGACCAACTCTTGTTCTTCCCGGAAGCTATGAGATTATTTGAGAACTAGAGGGATAGGTGTCTTGATTTTATGTTTTTTCTTCATTGTTTTATCATGCGATGATGACTGAGAAGTTTTTTCATTTACAAAAAATTTAAAAATCGTCTGATACGACGCTGAAGCCAAACGCGTTTACCTCTCATTATAAATCCTAAAATAATATTCTTTACAAGTAGGTTTAACGATGAATGTCGAAGGTTTCTTAAAGTTTAATGTTAGTTTTAAATGGCGGTCACTCAAATTCACTGCACTGTTCCATGAGATTATACAGGGGGGGTCCTCCTATTGGGAATACAGCTCTTTCTCTGAAACACAGACAATAGTTATTTGTGCAACTAGTGGGCAAAGTGGCACTTTTTTAAACGAGAGAAAAATGTTCGGCAAGCCTCGTGCGTCGATTTTATCGAGTTTAAAAAAGACACTTTGCTCACGAATTGCACATTATACTTTGTCTACAGTTGTTATTTTGTGACAAATAAAAAACATACTTCAGGGGTAACAGAATTTAATAAAACATTAATTTAATAAAATAGTGTTCAACCTCACGTCAAAACTGAGGTTATTTGTGAATATTACAAATAACTTAGATGCATTGTTGAGGGAACGGGATTGCCAACTTCAAAACTCGGCAAACGAAAAATACTCTCCGTGTACATACACTGTCAATCATCTTTATGAATAATTACTCCCTTTTTCAACTTTAAACCGTTGTTTTGTTGTTTATTTATGTTATTTTACATGTAAGAATTATTCTAACATACATACGGGACATTTCCTGTATATTATAAATCAATTCAAATAAACTTAACCTTAATTTGTTCGGTTGCCATTCGGAGTGAGCAAAGTAGTGGGCAAAATGAAACTGTTGAGAAATCAGCTGTTTTGCAAACTAATTTAAATGAACAAAATGCCACTTTGTCAACAACTGTAGACAAAAGAGTATTTCTTGTCTGTCTCCGACATATTCAATACAAGATTGTAAACGTGGCGTACGGGCACCGTTGAAAACTTGAAATACAAATAAAATTTCAACTGGTTTCTGAAACTTACCTGAAGGCCGATTTTGCCTTATAAATGAAAATACTTTCTAACGTACTACTTTTCGTTTTATTACTACATTTTCTAGAATTTTCATAGGTTTACAAATATATCAAATAAATTATTATTTCCAAAAAGAATGCACGGTTTTGTTCTTTAATATAAGAACTCACATAATGTTCATGTACTTTGTTATGCATCAATGGATTAGATTAAAACAGTATTTTTTTAAATCTTTCAACATGGAACAATGTCTACTATTAAGAACGCTTTAAAGTTGTCCAACAGCTCAAATCTTTAATCCATGTAGCTATAATTACTTAAAGTTTGCAGTTTTAAAAAAAATTAGTTCTCCATCCTTCCTATATGTGTTTACATATTCCAATATATAAAACGGAATAAAATTGACTCAAGTAATACATATGGCACATTCAGGGAAAATAATATCATTCCTAAAGTCATACTCTCATAAACAATGTGAAATTATTGAACCTGAAAGCGAGTGGGGGGAGGGGGAGAGGAGTGACAAAACTGAAGATGTGTTTGTTTGACTTAAGTCACACCAGTACCACAGTTCCAAAGTAACAGTTGAGACACTTTTTAAATCAAAAAAGTAATAAATATTGTAATTTTTAAATGTATTGAACAAATTTAAATTTTGAATTAGAATATCATATCAACCCCTTGACCACTATGGGTGCGAAATATTTATCCTATTTCAGAGTAAGACTGTGGAGAACCATGGATACTTTGATAACAAAACATTTTAAATATAAAAATAGTTGATGTTTTCCCTTCTTCCCAACACATCTTGAAAAATTAAAAAAAAAATAAATGGTCATTCATCCTAAAAATGTTGATGTAGGCTGAACCAAAAGTATTTTATTCTTTGTTTTAAACTAAATACATTAAGTGAAATAATTACAAAATTTATAAAATATTTTCCAAAAACATAAAATACGATGATTTCAACAAAATAAATGGAACAATTAAATACTATTCAAAGAAAAATGAACTTTAATGTAACAACATTTACAAAAATCGAATATTGTTTTTGTATGTGTGAAAAAAGGTGTCCTGCTCCTCTAAGTGGCTGGATATATTGTCCTTCTCATTACGCTATTCCGGTCATTTATAGAATAGTTTTTAAATAATTATTAAGTGTATGTCAGAGTACGGGATGACCAAGAAAAGCTCTTGGGTGTTTTAAGTTTTTACCAATAAAAATAAAGTAAAAAAGTGCTAAATATTTTGTATCAAGTAATTATTTTGTAAAATAAACTGTTTTCCGGATATTTGGCATATTAATTTTTATAGAACGTCATTTTAAAAGGTTTAGTGAAAAATTACAAGATTTTATGATACACTGCTTACTAATAGTAAAACAATTTATAAAAATGTGATATCAATACCTCAATCTGTTCAGGAGTTATATCTTCTTTTATAACAAAAGACAGACATATAGACGGAAAACGAAGCATATATTTAACAAGAACTTTTATCTTTTTTTTTTGCGTGCAGAATTACATCTGTACTCTACTTATTAGACAAGCTGTATATACAAATTATTATGTAATATTTGCAAAACACACATTTTGATTTCTATTAATGATAGGTCGAATGTTTCAAAGAAGTCCTGTCTATTTATATTAGTTTATCTTTACCATTTCCTTCAGAGGCTCAATTTAATAAGTACGGGCTTGGCAATCCCGAGGAAAGCTAGCTGGATTTACACCTTCTTTCATATAGACTTGGGTTAGATCCCTCTCTTTCATCTTCATATCAGGTCTCTCTTGACAAACGCTTTTTCTTTTCCGACGCTGATGCTATTAGAATATTCGAGGAGTCTTTGCTTTGTGTGCTTTTTTTTTTTCTAATTCATAAGGTTTACCGAAAAATAATAATTTAAAAAAATCTTTATACGGGGTTTCCATAAAATAATAGTGCAGTTTTAACTGTCCATAAAACTTTTATTAGAAAAGTAAAAAAAAAAAAAAAAAATCATATTGGTACCACTGCAACCGGTAGCTCAAACAGTTATGTTTATAAACATTAAAACAGCTGTGTTGATTGTTGTGCTAATTGTTAACCTTATTTTTTGGAATAAACTTCGAGGTTGTGTTTTATTTTCCAGACGTTTTCTGATCAAGAAAAAGCTAAGTGTGTAATGTTGTTAAGTGAGCTGAAGTCAGTGATTTTAGTGCAGCGGGCATTTAGAAGAATATTTAATAAAGCTCCACTTCACAAAAATAACATTCGGTGTTGGAGTAAGCCATTTATAAACACCGGGTCAGTTAAAAATCAAAGTAGGCCTGGTAGACCACCAGTTTCAAACCAAACAGTAGAAAACAAGAGACTATCTTGTATCAGAAGTCCCAAAACATTCCTCCCTCGTGGAAGTCTTGAATTAGAAATACCAGTAAGTACACTTCACAAAGTTTTACACAAAATACTACATCTTCATGCATTCAACTTCTTCAAAAAATCAAGCCAACAGATATAAATAATTGAGCAGGTTTTGCTACTTTTATGATGAATTAAATAGCAGAAAATGAATATTTTTTAATTATGTTATTTTTTTCGGCTGATGCCACGTTTCACAACAATGGGTGTCTTAATAGGCACAACGTACGAATCTGGGGATCTCTATATCCTCATGAATTTTTTTAAAGGAAAGAGATACGATTTTTAGCGTTTCTGTGGTTTCTGCCAACGTTTTGTGTGGTCTGTACAAAGAACAAGTGATTGGGCCTTTTTTGTTTTGCTGAACGAAATATGAATGGGAATGTTAACCTGGACATGCTGGAGAACTATTTGTATTCCTAAACTCGTCGAAATGGAAAATGTAAATAGTCTTTATTTTCAGCAAGACGGAGCGCCTCCACATTACAAAACCATTGTTCGAGATGCCTTAAATGTAAAGTTCCCAAACATGTGGTGGATTAGCAGAAGTGGCCCTCCAAGGAACCCAAACCTGTTTTTTTATTTTCTGTGGGCATGTCCAAAATACATAGTTTATTCGCAAACAATTCACAATTTAGCTCATCCGAGAGAAAGAATCAGACACTGTAACAAGATAATTGTTGTACAACGTGTGGACTGTAGAGCAACAAATGGTGTCCAAATTGAAGTGTATTAATAATGTATAAAAAATCTGTTTAATGTTAGGATTTCAAAAATAAATGGTTACAGACGTTGCATGAATCAATACTGCCTGATATGGTGCATTATTAACATTATTTTTTTCCCCACTCGTTCTGCATATGCTACGTGCATACTTCGGTCCGATTGTGTAGTTCTACAAATTCATCCCCATCTTTAACCATCCATACTAGTTTATTTACATAAGTTTAGATCAACGACGTTATCGCGACAGAAAAGTGCGTACGTACTAGCACAGCTTAAAGTAAAGAAGCTCGTTCGCTACGCTCCTAAAGGTTTATTAAACATTATTTTAGTCTACACCTTATCACCTTGTGGTTTAGTCGTCTCTTCTTGAGTATTGGAGCTCGCGTGAAGCGACTCACGACGTACGGTCACGACACGGCCACTCCTCTCTTCTGCATTCTACTACACAACAAATTTACTATTTAAATTATCCACATATGATACAGTCTCCCCAAAACCTATCAAAATAGTTCATGCCGTCGCGTGTGTTAGAATAGAAATTTATTGATGAAAACTTGGACACGGTGTTGCTCCAAGTGATTTGACGTGATTTTCATCCGATGACCGGAGGGGGTTCAAATCGCCAATATATAAATAAATATTGAGCTTGACTTGTGAGATATTATTAGATAGAATAAAACTCGAACACAAAGTCTCACACAAATTACGTTTATTTAATCAAAGGAGTTATAGTTTAGTTATTACAGCCACCATGACGACTTTGCCGTTGAGTTTGATTAAGTAAACGTAATTTTTATGAGATCTTGTGTTTGAGTTTTATTACATATCAAATCAACAAGTTGTACAAAATTAACTATTGTAGATTGATGTACGACATACAAAAGAATTTGCAGAACTTTATTTCTAATATTCAACGAAACATAACACAGATCACGTGTCAAATATGACTGGAAACCAACAAACATTCCGGCAATTTGAGCGATTATTAATGTTTTATTAAAATCATTTATTTCAAATGAATTAACTTACCCAATGCATTTTAAATAGATATTCTGTTCTGATTTATTTACAGAATCGTACTAGGCTAATTTACAGTTTTACTAAAACTTTGGATTCCTTTTTGAAAAAAAGAAGGGTAATTTTACATCAGATAGCCACATAAATAACGCCTGAAACACGAATATAAACATCAAAAAATAATCTATGTAAAAATATTGCACAAACTTTCCCAGTCAAAAATATTGCACAAAAAACAAATCATCAACAAAAATGTAAGTTTTAAAGTTTTCGATCAAACTGAAATATTTTTTCACAGGAGTTTGTGTCATTTATCTTTTACTTTTCACTATAATTTGAACGAAATCGTTAACGAAAATTTTGAGAAATTATGTGTTTTATAACAGTCTCATGACCGATGTTTTAGGTTTTTTTGTCAAATATTCACTTTTGTAGAGAGATGTGACAACCAAAACAACACTTTTTGTTTGGATCCTTAGAGGCAGAGATTCGATTTTTAGAAAAATGTAATTTTGTGTTTTTTTTTTGGTAGTACCGTCAAATTTGATTTATTAAGAATGTCTGTGAGTGCCAAAAATACTCACAACCAAATTTGATTAAATTAAAAGTCGGCACTTTTGGGCTGTAGAGCACTGCATCTACACAGACAGATATGCAGCCGTTCAACCTAACCTAACCTAACCTAACCTAACCTAACCTAACTTAACCTAACCTAACCTAACCTAACCTAACCTAACCTAACCTAACCTAACCTAACCTAACCTATCCTAACCTAACCTTTTGGGATGTAGAGCACTGCACCTACACAGACGATAGATAGACATCATTAAAATAAAAACAGTTTTTGAAATCGAAACGTTTACATCTACAAAAAAAAAACTCTAAACTTTCACTATACTATGTATAATGTAGGATTGTAAAAAAAGGACCGACAGGATACAAGGTTGTTTACTATTTCATCCACGAGTGAGGTTATAAAATCAGAAATTATTTATGATTTTTAATAAATATGTAAAGTTGTTAAGGGTTCAAATGGTTTTGTACCTTTATTTATTTAAAGATTACAATTTCCGAAAAAGAATAACACTAGGGCAGCTAACAGTATAAAAGATAAGTTTTAAAATTTTTAAACTAGTGTTTACATTCATATAAGTTTAATAACAGATGCATTACTCTTCACATCCAATCAAATTTTAGAGGTTATGTTAACCAATTAGATTTATGAAATATGTTAATCACTGAGCTATACATAAATTGATAGTTAATTTATACTGAGAGGTTATTTATATAACTAAAATTTACATGTAAAGAAATTTCTCTCAAATAAGTTAAAAGTTTTTTTTGGTTGTCATCAAATTATTAATTACTTCATTAAAAGTTTTTTTTTCGTTGGTATATAGTAATTTTATTTTCAAATAGTATCAATTAGTTTTTATATTGTCAAGTTTTATATCTCCTCAAGTTATTTTGAAATTAAAAGCAATATTGAATTATAATTCTACTAGTTATACTAATTAAACTATTTAATAGTTAATATTATACAATAATTATAACTACTTTAATTTTAATACTTACAATACAAATATTACATCTCAAAAAAGTTTTGTTTATATTTTTTAAGATGTTGCAATTGTATTTTGGAATTTCCAAATTATTCTAATAGCTCAAAGTTAAAAAAATTTGCCGTGTTAAAACACCGTTTTATTACTTGAATCAGATTTAATAAATACATCACTGAGCTGTATATAAACTGATAGTTATTAAAAGAAGAACATGAAAGTATTATTCATTACAAATAAGCATTAGAAATAGTGAAATGTACTATTCAATTACTTACTATGTCTTTTTTTCGTAGAAAATTGAATGCCGTTTTGTTTTAGGCAGTACTTGCCTAAAATATAATTCATTACAACATACGAAAGAAAGAAGTTAAATACTTATTAATCAATTACTTTTAACGAAATGCTAGTGCCATATTTTTGTTAGGAATCTCAATAATCATGGACTGTTTTCAGTTTCGCAACAATCTCTGTTAATTTCCTGTAGCCAAAAAGTAGGTATTTAAATCTCCCCAGACTTTGTTGTTGTGGCTTAAACCTCAATATTAAGTTTTGTTTATCCCGAAAGAATTTATAAATACTGTCTATAAATTACGAAATATTTGCTTTTTATAAGTCAACAACCTACCGCGTGTTGCACTGTGAAACTTTTTTAAATTTTAGTGAAAGAAATCTTGTTTGGTCAAATTTTTCGTGAAACTCAATTTTGTAAAGATGTTTTTTGCAACATTTAGAAACATAAAAATACAACTATATGTTGATTTTGATTTTTTCTAGTTGCGGCAGAACTCCTTTAAAACTAGAAATACTAACCAGAACCTAGAGATCTTCTCGTTTTTGGTAAGTAATTCTCTTATCTTATAATAAAGTAAAAAATATCAAGAGGGTAAAGATTCAATATAAAATGTCAGAAAAATTAGTCGTGTTTATCCAACTTTTTTTGATTTTTTTCAATTTCTTTACCATTTAAAATAATATATAATAATTAATCTTTTTGCTTCAGCTATGTAATAGCAAGTCGAACAAATTCCTGGTAAAAAATTACTAATTCTTTTATAAATAGTTATAATTTCGGAGAACATATTTTGGTTATTTATAGATTACAATAATATAATCACTATTAATAAAGGAATTTACTTTTTTTGCTCAGGCAATGTAGGAATATATTATATATTCCTATATAAAAGTACCTATATTGTAAAGTTTTTCTTCTGTTCAATAGATTTATAATAATAATAATCTATTATTAATTTATTAATAATAATCTACAAAAACTTTTACTGAATATTTTGCCACTATGTTTATATTTAAACAATTAGCCATAATTTGGAGATTTATTTGTTCAATAATGCTTAAAACGGCTAAATTTCCATTTTCAGAACCGTAATTGATCCTCTTTATAATTCGATAGCTAAAGTTACTTTATTACAAATAGTTTAAGAATATTTTTCTTGACGTTTTAGTACGGATTAGTATTAAAACTTAGACTCTTATGTGAAAAAACCACAAAACAAGTTGGTGAAACAGAACAATCAGTAGGTAAATTTCAACATGGCGGACAATTAAACATTTTGAATGCTTAAAATTTCCACCTTAAAAAAAAAATGCTTAAAGTTTTCGTTTATGGACTGAAACAAAACTTATTGGTCGCCATATTTCCAAAATTTCCTAATTGTGAGTTATCCATAAAAAGACCACAAAATTCAAATTCTAAAAATGGGCTTTCTTGATTTTGCTTAAATGTCTTAAGGTCTCAAACAAAACATATTGTTCACCACCTCTCAAAAAATTCCTGTTTGTGAGTTATCCATAAAAAGCACAAAATTTAATTTTCTCAAAATCGGCTAACAGGATTTTGATGAAATTTTGGTTAAATGTAGTAGTCTTATAGACTCAAACAAAAATTTTGCTCGCCATCATTTCAAAAATTCTTGTTTTTGGGTTATCAGTAAAAAACCACAAAATTAAATTTTATCAAAATCGGTTATCACGGTGTTGACGAACCAAAATAAAATCTATTGCTCGCATTTTCTCTAAAAATTTGATAAAAAGAGAATTTCCTTTTTGTGAGTTATCGATATAAAGATAAAATCGACTAATTGGCTGATAGTGTTCGTCTTCACCTTTTGACTGAGAACTACCAAACTAATATTTTGGTTTGCTTTTGTTTGGTTTTGGTGTTGGGCGAATGAAAAAATCCGTTCAAATTTTTCGCTCTGTTGATTTTACCGTCTGTAATGGTTCTTTTTGTACAACTGACGATCTGTATTTGTTTACTCTACAAAGAAGGTTGAGATCTGGATGGAGTACGCCTCATATTGTTACATCCGTTTCGTTGGCAAGCTAGCTGTATTGTTGTAAGAAATGAGTTTTAGTGTAAAAGTGATGAACTTTCTCCGTTAAGTTGGCAAGGTATAGAGACAGTCGTGTCCACTCCCTTGGGTTCCCGCCAACAGCCGATATAATTATTGCACTGGTCACAACATGTCTATTAATAATATCTGAAACACTGACATGTGTACGTCGTCACTGGGACGTTCCGCATTCTTTATGTCCAATTCCGGTCAAGTAGGAACAAACTTGCTGAGTGATCCAAGGAAACTCTTTCATTCATTTAACATTAAACTTATATTTACACTACATCAAATCTATGGTTCAAAACAGCTGGAATTAGATGCCGTTGTTTCGGTTGCTATGGTTATACGTGTTGTTTATTTTTATATTTATCTTTTTACTGGTGGTTAGTTGGCAAGCGTGCAGTGTACTCTATAGGCCTAATAGAGTGTTTTTATTGTTTTTATTTAACCTACTGGATCAATGTAACCATTCGATTTGAGGTGAATGAAAATAAATAGCAACTATTAATCAAAAAGTTCAAATAAAAATTAACCTGAAAATTAAGGAAGGAATTATTTTTTAACTATCTCAATTCATTTACTGTCATGATACTTGTGAAAACTCCAATCACCAAATGAAATAAAACACTATTTTTAACAGTAAAAGCGTTATTTGCACAATATGAAACGACATTTTTGATGATTAATTCATCATCCTCAATAATTGTCAAAAGGAAAAAAAACCGTCCAGGTGTGTCCTGTTCCATGACAGGAGGGTTTGTGTGAAACTAAGGTTGATGACTTGGTGATTGAGACGTTGCTTTGTATTTTTATTGTAGAAATAAAGTCAAGTGTTAGGTTATTCTTATTTTATGCCAACAATCCTTTAATGTCCTAGTGGACTACCGGTTTCGACCGTTAGTTGGTCATCATCAGATCCCTGACATCACTCTTCTTTTTTATCATCCAATTTTGGATTTCGTCATGATAAAAATTGAATGACAAAAAAAGAAAAGTGACGTCAGGGACCTAAAGATGACCAACTAACGGTCGAAACCGGTAGTCCACTAGGACATTTAAGGATTGTTGGCGTAAGATAAGAATAACCTAACATTTGATTAAATTCACAACCCTGGAGGCTAACAACACTATGTACAAATAAAGTGTTTATTGTGTTTTATTTCATTTGGTGTTAACTTAATACATTCAAAATTTTGTACGGTATTTTGGTTTGGATGGTGAGAATGTCACCAAGACCTTTTAAAATGACATCATATTATGACAATACATTGTATTTTAAAATGTTGAGTCTTCCCCACCTCCTAAGAGGTCAAAACCTTTATTATTAGATTTAATAAAATCTTTAAAATTATGTATCTGATGATCATCATATGTCTAAATTAAAATTTTCGATTTGTAAGCCCTTTAGACAATTTTAAAACGGGGTTTCATATAGACGCAGCCCTCGTTACAATGAATATTCAACCGTGTTGATAAGGTGGTTAGCGGGGGGGGGGGTTCTCTGTATATAGCTTCTAAAAGTACCTTCTAACAATACGGGTCACGTTATGCAGTCGATTTCATTCTTAACATTGAAACTAGTATCAAACTGGGAATTCGGCTGAACAAAGGGTCGCTTCACTCGCACAAGCGCAGAGGATTAGGGCGTCCGGCGACCTACTGGACTTCACTTTATAAAACTTTAATTTATTTAATTTTAAATTTGAAATGTGAAATCTGTAATATATTTTTATTCAACACATTACAAGAAAAATGAGATCAAACAACGTATAATTTACTTATTAGTCCATCATACTGTCCATTCATTTTGTAGCAAACATTGGATTTTGGACTCTATTAGAGTGAATTTGGTCTAATTTTCCTTGTAATGAAGTGTAGAATAAAAATATATTACAGATTTTATTTTAAAATTTCAAATTAAATAAATAAAAGTTAGATCAAGTGAAGGATTAAGGTGACTTCGGGGTACGCATTGTATTAGAATGTTAAGAAAGCAAATTTGTCCCTAAAACCTGAGATGAGTTACGTTTAAAAGTAAGACATTTTTTGGCCACTAACACATAACCTATCCTAACCTAACCTAACCTCACACATATAACATTAATAGGAACGTTTAAATGTTAACAAAATTAATAACTGAAAAATTAAAAAATATTTGTTGGTTTTTTTCTCATAGTTTAAAGCCAAACGTCTCTGTCATCATCACCTCACGAAGTTGACAGAGGCCTTCATGGTACTTATCCAGCCCCATTATACAAATTGTAATTTCCAAAAGATAGTTTTTTGAGCCTTAAAGGAAATGCTTATCTTGGTAAAAAACGTGAAGATCAGTCAAAAGATGAAGGTCAAAATTTTTGACGATGGGTAGTAAAAAGGAAGAAGAGAAGATAAAATAAAAATCCCCAGTTTGTCCTCGAACACTTTAATAGTATCAGGGTCGGAAGAGAACAAGAGAGGGATATAATAAAAAATTATCTGAACAAAAGTGTAATAAAATGAAACCGTGTAGTTTAATGAAAATTGGCTTTTGCGGATTATCTTGTTGTACGTATAAACCCATTACCAAATGTCTACACTCCCCCTATGTAATGATTAATTTCCTTCGTGTCTAGGCGCCATGTTAGAAATAGCTAATTACGTCAGGTTATATGTCACTTATAGTACAGTGAAAGTATTGTAATAATTCAATTAACCTGCAAGTTGTCATTTCTTGGTTTAGTCATTAATCATCTTGCACTTAACATATCAAGCTCAGCGAGTATTGAGATGAGAAAATAATCTACTTCAATCCGTATTAGATACCGTATTTGCATTGCAAAATTCTAATAATATATTTGCTTTTGCTTTGCAAGGTTTGTTGAACATATGACTTAATAAACAGTGCAAATAAATTACATAAACCTTGTCACTCATCACGCTGTTATTGAATTTATATATATTACGACCTAAACTTGCTTCGTTTGTGCTATAAACGTGTCCTCAGCATATAGGGAAGTATAGTTATTTTGTTAAATATCTTTACCCTAATTGGATTTAGCACTCGGGTTTGGGTAATTAATCTTCAGATTTCACTAAAATTTGAGCGAAATCTGTGAAACCGATTTTTAAAAATAACGTCTTTTATTACAGCCTAGTGGTTGATGTTTTGGTTTTGACCGAAAACTTACGAAGCAGTATGTGCGGAAAGTTGCGATCCAAACATTTCATTTGGGTCCTTAGAGGGATAATTGTTGTAGCCTAGCAACTTCAGCCCAGGCTTTTGGGTTATAGAGTATTACACAGACAACAGACTCCTGTCGCACGACAGACAACAGACGTCTACACTATTTTTAGTGTCAGTAGATCTAAATCAAAAGGTAAAGCGCGTGAACACGCGACTTAGGGTCCATAGACATAAAGGGACAGTTATTTTTATAATGTCAAGTCTTTCAAGCGGCAAACATAAATTTCTTCGTTGAATAAGTTTGTAATCAGAATAACTTCTGCTTTTATTTGAAACCTGTCATATATTATTTTCAAAAATAAAAATTTTCAATTGAAAAGTTTTTGATCCTTAACTAACCCAAGGTCATTTATTTGTTACTGCTATGTTTTTCTACATGAGGGGCAATACAAATAATATAATTAATATAAATGAAAAATTTGAAATATATAGGATTTATCGTCTTGTCTGTGTAGACCGGTACCTACTACAGATAGACAATCGGGTGAAATTATAAGGACCCTTGGTTTTACCTACGAATCCCAATAATGTGAAATCAATAAAAATGTTATATCTTTTAATGGCTATTGAACTGTTTGTCTCACGTCTCACAAAAACTGCTTTTAAAACTTATACGCTACGGATTTCTCATTGTGTGGTTAAATTAATTTGGTTTTTCCAATTTGATTTCATAACCAAATATTTTTTTTAGACTGTAGAACATCGCGTATTTAAGTTAGAGAGGGGCGGGAACACATGATACCTAACACTTTAAATTTGGCTTAGCGCCAAACAAATACATATTTCGTATATAATAAACATACATATTCATAATCAGTGTAACTTTTAGTTTTAATTGATACACCACACGTAACACTAAAAAAATAATAATAACTCTATAGTTTTTGTCCCTTAACTACTTCAGGGTCATTTTTTGTTAGCTCTATATTTTGTCTATATGTGAGACAATACAAAGATCATAAATGCAAAGTTTGAGATATGTAGGATTTATTGTATTGTCTGAGTAGACTGGTTGCGATTTATAGACAGACACGTGGGTGAAATTATAAAAGTCCTTGATTTTACCTATCCTTAAAAATGATCTGCAAAAAAACTCGATGACTTTTTGTTTCATCCATTACAAAACTTCTCTACTACTTAAAAAATACATAGCTCTAGGCTTCTTGAATCCAGAGATATGCTTTAGGGATAAAAACTACCCTTGGAGTGTTTCAAAACCTTTTTTTAGTACGCGTCTACAGACCTACCCCGAACCATGTTAAAAAATTTATAGCTCTAGGCTTCTTGGATCCAGAGGAATGTTTTAGGGATAAAAACTACCCTTGGAGTGGAACATTTTCAAAACCTTTTTTTAGTACGCGTCTACAGACCTACCCCAAACCATGTTAAAAAATTCATAGCTCTAGGCTTCTTGGATCTAGAGATTTCGTGATCAGTCAGTGGGTTTTGACTTTTATATATATATCTATATATAGATGGTATTTTCGAAAAGGCAAATCAAATTATTTTGTGATAGTTTGACTTTAAGGTATAGATTTATCCTTCGAATCAAACCCAGAGGAACGTCTTAAGTATAAGTTGTATTAGATACATTTCTAAAGATGTAGAGGTGAATTTAACTTTTGATTTTGAGGATTGATGTGTGAGTATAATGTTTTTCCACAGTTTATTTACGTATTCATGAAGTGATAAGATCAATCTCAAAACTTAGATAAAATGTTTGTTTTATTACTACAACCTTTACTGTTGTATTCTTCAGTTTTAAGAAGATCAACTATACAAAGGAAGAACAATAATTAATTAAAGATGAATATTTATTACAAAAGCTAATTTAATCATTTACTAAATGCCAACCACGAACAAATGGTGTGTGTTGTAGAGTAGAGTGGGCAATTAAAACTAGAGTAATGTTGTAGAAGTCTGTCCGTCCGTCTGACATTGCTTGTTGAACCAAGGCTGTTCCCAGACATTTCTCAAATACTGAACATTATTTCACTTGCTTTTACAACTCATTAATGGAGGATTATACCGTCCTGCCTTACCTCGGCTTAAATTAATTTTAGGTCATCAGTTATGACGTCTAATGCACAGACCCTGTAAAGTTAACAAAGGCCGTGCGTTTATCATTTCGCCTTTAACTTTTCTTAATTTTACTTTCTCGCGTGTACATTGTATTAAGAAAGTTGGGGAAAAACCTGTGTTAAGTTTTTCGCGGAAATATAAGTTTGCGATTCTAGGTGTTCTAAAAAGTAATTTTGGGAATGTCTGTCTTCGACTGTACAGTGCTTTTCAGCCTAAAGTGGTGGATGGATTTTAATGAAATATAGTGTGTGGGGGATATTTTAGCCATATCTCGTGAGGGTTTTTTCTTTCTATTTTAGGGATAATTAAAAATTTACGGATATCTGCCATAAGACAAATATAAAAACTGATTTTTTTTTTCAAAATTGGCTCTAACAATAATTTACATAAGTTAAAAATTTAAGAGTTATATGTTTTTTTTCTTTCTTTATGTGTGAATAAATACTTGTATTATATTATTTATAAAATTTTAGTATTTCATGTGGTTAATTTGCAAATTTTTGTGAGTACAAATTCATCTTCTAATAGTAGATTATTCTTAGAAGGGATATCATAGATGACAATTTTATCACAATCGGATCAGCTGAAATTTATTCATTCACAATCATTCTATCCGATATTGTCGTAACTAAAAGTAAATCAAGATAGGGGTGACCTTGATAAGGTCCGTCTTGTAGGATAGGATAACCTATGATTAATGGAGTAGGCTAGTTGCCGAACCCGGTTTTACTCACATAATTATATTGGGATTGGGAAGGTGCCATATTTGAAGTGAGGTTGAGCGACCGCAACAAATTCTATTGTTGATGAGATTTGTAACAGAAGGGTATTTAGCGGAATCTATACACACTAAATCATATCACGTCTTAGAACCCATCATGTGATGCTGACGGCAGACTGAGTACTTGGCTGATAGATGAAAACACACTTTCTTCAAAATAATCTGTGTACATTCTCCAGATGGGCTTTTAAATTGTATTTTTAATAAGGTAAATAATGCCTAGTCTTAAATTCCGTCCCTTCCTAAAAGCCCCCCCCCCAAGTACGCCAATATGAATGTAATAACTATTTTTATGAAACAAATTTAAATTTTCTACCTCTATATTTTCCACATGATGCATTTAAAATTTCGACTTCGGTTCTTCATCGGTTCATTTTGGTACATTGTTAAATTAGGTTATTTTAATCCTAGATACCAGCAGTTAATTTAAACAAAATATCTTCCCTAGATGCTCTTTATATTGTAATAAATTACTTCCGTAGAAGGCCGAAGCTTCCTTTAAGTTTCAAATTTTTATCTTTATCCTAAAGAAAATTTCGGAATTCAAAATAAATGCAAATCTTGTTGATAGAGAACCAACACAATGATATAAAGGATTTATGCTCTCAGATAAAGCTACGTTAAATAAACTTATTACACCACATATCTTGCAAGAAGAAACTTTGAAATCAAAACAGTTTGAGCTGTTGTCACTGAGGATGGTATCCTGACAAACACGACTGGCCACAGATACGCATCAATATCGACTGATCTTACCTAGTTGGACCAGCAAGATGGAGCTCTACCACATTATCGTAATGTGGTAATAGTAATTTCAAACTTAAATGTTCACAACTTCATTGATTGGCCTCCACATCTCCAGATTTGACAATGAGTGATATTTCTTACGGGGATATTTAAAATAAGAGGTTAAGCTATGGCAACAGTTAACTAGTTGATGAGGTTGACTGAAGAGTAAATAATGTTGATACCTCGGCAATCAATGAGAAAATCTTATAACACTTTTTTGTTTAGTTGCTTTCAGTTGCTATGATGGACATCAATTTGAATAAAAATGCTTGTAACATTTCTTATGTATTATTATTGTTAATCAATTGTTATAATTTAAAAATGAGGAAGTATTAGTTAGTAAAATTTTATATATCTTCTTATTAATAACAACAAAAAATATCTTCTAATAGTTGATCAAATGTTGATGAAAAAATAACATTTTTTTTTAATGACGCCATTTTGTTTTGGTTGAACGTAAGTTGAAACTTGAGTGAAGCTCGTTATCATATATCTATGGAACATAACTGTAAAGTTTCAAGTTTGTAGAGTTTCGGCCGATACATCAATTCAAAAACAATCTCTTCATAGGACAACTGGTACATGGATATTGTGATCATTACACTATCTGTTTAAAGACGCCTAATGAGCGGTCAGAGTTGATCATTTCACATATGACTGGTTAATTTGAAAGCAATGTGGTTTACTTGTAGGAGACGGCGTCTGACGGAATACCTGTTGACTTTTGCACCTGCCGCCTAAATCAGGTAGCTACCACCTAATCTTGTACGTGAGCTTGGATTGTTTTGTTTTGGGACCTGTCCAATCCAATTTTCTCAATCCATTAACTTTAGGTTGTGTTTCTTCGCATCATCGGTCAATTTGGATACTCTTTCGTTTTACAGTTGAGTCTTTATGTTTTGGAACTGAAAAGTGTCGAGGGTGTGATAGTACTTAATTACTTTTTGATAGATATATAATTTATATACACGAAAATACTTTAATTAACTTCAATTCAATAAGCTAATTTTAATAAGCAAAGACGATTATTTTGAGGTCCTGTATAACTTTATTAGCTTTGTTAATTCTGATTCTTGAGACATTTAAAAATACGTAATGTGATTTCGATAGTGATTTGATAAAATTCTCGTAAATATTAACTGTATAAAACTGAGGTTGAGGAGACTGCAGCGTAAGTACTGTTTTGTTTATTTTGGGACTATATCTGACAGCAACATCCGACCAATATTAGGGATGCGAATCTTATATGAAAACAAATGAAAATTTATTTATTTGACCCTCTTTTATACATAATTTTAACAGGAAAAAAAAAAACTTATATGCTTAATAATAAAATAGACAACTATTCACATTACAAAATGTAATACATATAAAATAAAATTCATAATAACATAATAAACAATAATAATAACAAAAATAACTTCCTGCTGTATTACAAGAAACGTTTTTTGTATTTTATAGATTTTAGTGTTCCAGCAAAAACCTGAAGACTAATAACTATCTTCAGGTTAACAGTTTTATGGTGGAAAACTCTTCTTAAACTTTTAATCCCCATAGAGCGTGTTAAGTAAAACAACACAAGTTTTACATAGTTACAAATTTGCATGCCCAATTTATAGAGAAAATATTTTTAGGTAGTTTAAAAATTACATTGTATTGAATTTTGTTTCATATCTATAATTACTCATTTCTATTTGTTTTTTTTTCGTTCGTCAGACTTTTCACCTCTGCTATTGTCTCTCCGTACCAGTCTTCTATCATCAATGTCTAGTTCTATAATTCTTGGGTTTTCTTCAAGTCTTTGCGTAATTCCCTCATCCACACAATCTGAATCTTTTTTATTTTCTTGGTACAGTGGTAGTTTCTCTGTCTATTCTCGTTAGATATACAAGCCAGTCTCCGTTTCTCCAATGTTGTTGATATGTTTTCAAATTTCTCGCAGAGTTTCTGATTTGTTTGTTTTCCTTGTCGTTTAAAGCCGAAAACCCTTGGATCATAAAAACAAAAACAAAAACATAAAATGAAGACTCCTTGACCTCGAATACTTCAATAGAGTCAGTGTCGGAAAACAACAAGAGTTGAAGAACAGGATGTTGGATGTCTGATCTCGTAACTGTACGATTATAACACTTTATTGAGACGTCAGTTTTAGAAATTACATTTGTAACATTAACTTGGTTATTTGTCAACATAGAGATGTGGGAGTTGTTAACAATACATGCAGAATAGAGATCTGTACCTACTTTACTGTATTATAAAAAAAAAATAGTGTTTTAAATTTTCCGTCATTTTGACAATTTGAATTCGATTTTTGTGAATGTCAATACGAGGTATATTATGAGCTAATTATCGTCCCCTCGTACAGACGACAACGACGACGGACGGCATGTCAAAAATAATTTTTTCTGTTTCCTGAGGCCATGAAATTGTTGACGATTACTATCAGTTTGTGATTGTTAGATAAAAAGTGAAAACTACCCATGGGCCTTTGATAAAATATAATAAACACTTCCTCAGCGTAAATCGTATTTGAGTAAAATCGAGCTTTTGACGGGATTTCTTGTTTTTGTCAATTATTCCTGAACCGTAGTATATTTTTACTTGCGATTTAACACAAGTAGTTGGGTATTAATCTTTAATTTCTCTACAAAGAAATTGATAGGAGTTGTTTTTGAAAAAAAAAAGTATTTTATTACAGTTCCGTGGCGGATTTTTGTTTTTACTGATAACTCACGTTCATGCATTGTTAGGGAGATGGCGAGCAATATGTTTAGTTTGTGTCTATACAGGCTACACTTCAGCATATGTGATCAATAGCATTAAAATCGACTTAGTAATACACAATAGTAATTTTCTGTTGTTTTTATGGTAACTAACCATATTTTGAAAACAAAGGAAAAAGTACCAAGGTATGAACAACATGCTAAATTTTATTAAAATCGGTCCTCGTGTTTGGGATATATAGCGCTTCACAGAAGATGTTGTAAACATTATTACAAACACGATGTTTTGACTCGGGAAACACCAAAACGAATGTTACAAAGATGTTTCGACCTATCACATAATTTTCTCTATACTACGAGTATGTGAAAGTAAAACTGTTTAATCATTTTATCCAAATGTTTAGAAGGTATATACACAAACAAACATACATAACCTGTCAAACATTTAAAATATGGTTGCCAAAAGTAAGTGCTTGCAAGCTATTTTGTAGGTACTACAGCGCCACATCGTTTTGATGTTTTACGTTAGTTCGCTTCCTTAAAACAACACCAATTTCGTGTACTTTAAACTAAAATTTCTCCCGCAGTACGCGATCTTAGCGAATATAAATTCTATTATATAATTTGACTTTACTTTAATAATACAAATTTTCAACCCAACAACAGTGGTATAAACGTTTTGTGTCAATTTGTATGGCGACAGACGGAAACGGTATCCGTCATCAGGTAAACAACGTCGTGCGTTGTGCATTAACATTCATCACCTTTGACCTCTCTAAGATTTACTTATAATGAGCAAGGCTTCTCTTCTCACTGACCTATTTGTTAATTTGGTACGAGCCTACTTTACATGGCTGGTTTACTATCCTGTTTTAAGGAATGAAAGCATGATGGTAGTGAAAATAAAAACGCTACAAAATATTCCGTAAACACATACGTAAGAGCTATAAACCAATTATCAACATTTAGGCGGGAAAAGCATCCATAACGCTAAATTCCGATTTTGTGAAAATTGATTTCAACGATTTTGATCAGATTTTTCCGAAATAGAACCTTTTAGAACTGAAACAAAACTTACTGGCGCCAATTCTCAAGAAACTCTGGTTTATGAGACTTGGTTGAGAATGTATAAATGGACCATGTGCACCGTGGTTAAACGCCGAATATCTCAAAATCAGCTAAAACGATTTAGGGTAAAAATGTAAAACTTTATAATCTTAACATTAATTAAGAGAAAATTACATTTTTTGAATAATTTGAAAAATAAATAAAAAAAACAAACAACATAACCGAGAAGAAAAGCAAACAAATGAGGAACTCTGCGAGAAATTCGAAAACATATCAACAGCATTGGGGAAACGGAGACTGACTTGTATATCTAACGAGAATAGACAGAGAACGAATAGAAAAGAAACTACCACTGTACCAAGAAAATAAAAAAAGGTTAAGATTATGTGGATGAGGGAAGTACGCAAAGACTTGAAGAAAACCCAAGAATTATAGAACTAGACATTGATGATAGAAGACTGGTACGGAAAGATAATAGCAGAGGTGAAAAGTCTGACGAACGAAAAAAACTAAATAGAAGAACGTAAATGTCAGAGGAAAAACGACAGTGGGGGAAAAATACTGGCGTACTAGAAAATTGAATTGTACTTCATAGAACCATAAATAACTGAATTAAAAAATAAAAACAAATAAACCCTGCGTCGGTCAGAGTACAATTAGTTATTTTATAAATTATTCAGGAACCAAAAATATATTTTGTACACGGGTTTGTGTTATACACGTTGACGCACTGATTTTGATATATTCGAATTTTTACGGCGGGGGGGGGGGCAAAATTAATATTTTCTTTTTACTCGATAACCCGCCCCCCCACAGGCAATTTTTGTTGTTGTTAGATGGCTACAAATACGTTTTGTTTGAACCTTTTGAACCTGCATTTTAGTAAAATATTTATAAGAATCTAGTTGTATGAGAGCTATTCCCAAACTATTTATGTAGTATATTCAGACATTTGTAATATTTTGTACACTTAAAAGCTAATATATGACGTTTCGAGAGTATGGACTAACTCCCGTTATCAAATGACAAAGCCTAGAAGATGACAAACATGACCAAAGACCAATACAGTGACTATGTAGGAACCTAATAAAGGAACCTTGGGTTAACGAAGAATTAAGTATCAAAATAAGAAAACCTATATTCAAAATGTTTATTTTGTAGTTTTAGTTTTATATATATATATATATATATATATATATATATATATATATATATATATTCTTATTTGGTTATTTGGATCGCTTCGGCGTAATTTTCAGCTCTCAGTTTCCTTTTTTAGGTTATTAGTTTTAGATTTACCTTCCAACTTTGTCATGAGGTACTACAATCTATCGGTCATTTTCATTTCATGTTTGTCTTCTTTTTTTATGATTTATGTTTGTCGGCGCTGTATATATATAAATCATAAGCTTTAAAGTAATGTGAACTTTTCAAAATCGATTTTTAGTTTTTCATTTCGATGGATTATGTAGATTATTAGACTAAATTAATTTTCAAAATCAGGAGTAAAATCAAATTGGTAATATTTCGTAACAACTAAATAGAAATAGAAATATAATAATAATAGAAATATAGAACAACTAAAAAATACTATTTCGTTTCCTAAATGAAAATATGGTAAATTAATGGTTACAATTACCTTTTTGTTATATCGTAGCAATCCATATTATTATACTACATGTTTAACAGTTTCACTGAAGGCATCTTCAGGCTGGCACTTAACATAAAACATTAAACACTACGTTTACCCCGTAAAATGTTATTTTATACATTTGTATACATCTTATATTTAAAATTAAAATTTTCTGTCTGTAACCACATGTTACTCCAGCGGGTTTCGTTACTTGACTGTATCAACTGTGTTAGTTTTTGCATGTTGTTGGAGTTTGGAATATCAGATTTATTGAATCATAAATGGTGAGAGTTAAATTTTAATTTATCGTTTTATATGTCTTTTGGGCTGTTTTTCGTAAATTTATTTATAAATAAAGAAATCCGAAAGGCTAAAATAATTTCTATGAAAATATTTTTATGCTAATATGATTTTTAAGGTTAGGTTATGTCACATTTACACAGATAACATATACATAAGTTTAAATATATAACTAAGGAAAACTTTCGGAATTCAGTGTATAAATATGATATTAAAAACAGATTTTTATATTTTTGAGTAATATACTTATTTTGAAAGTCCTTGTCTCCAAAAAAAGTAGCTATTAGACAATGGCTGTCGTTATTATGTTTATTGATGCTCTAACTAAAATTCTTGGACTATATTGACAAGTATTGTTATAATGATCATATTTTTAAATATCTCCAGGTGTTTGTCTTTAAAGTTTTGTGAAGTCAACAATTTTGGGAGTACTTGTTAAATAAATAATACCTGAAATAGGTCGCCATGGACAAATTCAATAGACTATAACTCTTTCAACCCACACCACTATAATTATAGTTGTTCACAAAAATACAATGGAATTAAAACATGCGAATATTAAGCACTCATATCTTTTAGTTAAGTAGAAGAGTTTTGTCCCCAATTTTGTTTGTAATTTTACGTTTTCAAAATTATGTTATGGGTAAAGCAATTGATGTTGAGTTTTTTTGCACGTATATCCGTTCTGAGGACCTTTGAGTATAAAACAGTGACTTTTGAAATGATATCTGTCTGTCTATGCAGTGCTTTACATGCCAAACTCATGGACCGATTTTAATAAAATTTGTTGTGAAGATCTATTATCACGAATATTTGTTTGATAACTCAAAGTTTGGTAGTTGCTGCCTTATGTTGGTATTTCGTATTGGTCGTCATTGCTGCAAACATTCAGAGTAGTGAGTTGTTGGTAAAAAACCATAAGACTAAATTTTTCAGTCAGGTCAATTTTAGCGAAATATAAAGTGACCTAAACTCGTGTGAAAAATAGCAAAAAAAAATTATGGTTGCAGAAATAATTAGCAAATACCAAAATGAACGTTAATGCCGTCATTAATCAAATACAATTTTTATTGAGAACGTGTTTATAGCACAAGTGGAGATGGTTTAGGCCCTTACTTAAATATTGTTTTCATAGAAGGCTTCAATAGTTCATTTCACGTTTTGGTTTATAACTACCAAAATAACATTTTTGGTGACGTTCAGTTTTGGTTTTGGGGGTGGGTGAGTGAGAAAGTTTGTGCAATACTTTTGCACCATTTATTTTAACTTTTAAAACATGATCTTCCGATTCAGACAATTGTTTAAAGACTAATTTGGAAATTAATTCTAATATTACGCTGTCGAAGAAACATATTGTGTAATGATATTTTGGGAAATTAGGGGTAACAAGTTGAAATTCTATTGGGATAAAACCGGCTTCAGTATTTTGGCGGCAAAATGAAGGCATTGTCATCGTAACTCTAGAGCCTCTTTTGTAGGGTTATTATTTTCTAAATATAATATCAGGTATACTTTTTAAATTTGCAATATGAAATGAAATGAAATATCTTTATTAGTCACTATATACATATACATGTTCAGTTTACAAAACTTTACAAACTTAAGACTAATAAAGTCTGACCCCGAGGTTTATAAAAAAAACCTGTTTGGGTGATACACATGAAACTTAGAATCTATGACAAGAGCTAGAGATAAAGGTGGCGGCTGATCGGTTACATTTGATGATTCACCGAACTTTGTTAAAATTTCATCTCTCAACATGGAAGAAACAACAAAAGACAAAGGCTACTTATTATTTATACAGGACAAACAATTTTTTTTTTATATATATATAAATAATATTAATTATGCCAAAATAGAAAATATATATCTTAGTTAACACAAAAAAAAAAAAAAAAAAAAAAAAAAAAAAAAAAAAAAAAAAAAAAAAAAAAAAAAAATCTTACCCTAAACAATTAAGTAGGCTATTCTTAAACCTAACAATAAAACAACTAAAAAAATATTCCTTATAAGTCATATCTTATTCTAAACAGTCATAAAACATAGAAATATTATCATGAAACAGAAGATATGTTTTTAACACTCTTAAGAATTTACTTAACTTTTTAACAATTTTAATTTGACGGGGCAAGTAATTATAAAATTTCGGAGCAAGATAGGTGAAAAACTTTTTATATAAAGTAAGTCTAGGTCTTGGAACATACGCATTCAATCTATTTCTAAGGATTACAGTAGGATTTCGAATATCTTCTCTTTGTTTGTTACTCTTATTATAATAAACTTTTAATACCTTATAAATATACAAATTCTTTATAGGTAGAATCTCAAGTTTTCTATAAATAGGTAAAGCGTGTTCTAATTTTGATTTATTATCTATAATACGAATAAATGAGCTTTGTTGAACAACAATTGTTTTCATTGTAGTATTATAAGTGCCGCCCCATAATGTCAAAGCATACTCTAACTTTGAATTAACAAAGGCAAAGTACAAAGTTCGTAATAGGTCCTGACTACAAAAGTGTCTAAGTAAATAGAAAATCCTTGTATATTTAATAACCTTATCTTTTATGTAATTTATATGAATCTTCCAACTTAGCCTGCTGTCAACAAATAATCCTAAGTATTTAATTTCATCTACAAGAGTAATAGGTAAACAGTTGCAGTTTGGTAATGTACAGTCAACTTCATGGTATTTGAGTAATAGGTTTACACGTTTTTTGTCATTTAAGTTAAAAATTAACGCTTGGGTTTTAGGGCTCATTGCTAAACAATTTTCAGTAAACCAAAGTCTAAGCAAATTAATATCGTTTTGCATACTGTTTTGTAAATCTTGGAGAGTTTTAGATCTGTAAACAAGTGAAGTATCATCCGCGAATGCTAACATAAAAATATATTTAGTTAATTTGGTACCACTGTTGGCACCATCATGGACAAATTCGTTATAACTCCATGAATCACTTCAAAATTATTATATTTTATTGAGACAAAACTACAATGACACTCTATAAGTCGAAGACTGAATAAAACTGATTTATTAATAATTAAATAAAAAACATTTTTTAGTATAAACCACAACTTTATTTAAAATTTACCGACCATGGATTCGCTAGTTACAGCATTGTCAAGGTAGTTTACATGAATGGAACACCACCAAGCACCAACGGTCTTTAGCATAAAGAGTTTAAAACTGATTTATTCAATATTAAAAAAAAAAAATCTCAAAATATAATTTAGTTGAATAGGTTAGTTTGTACAGAAAACTAAGAACAAAATAAATAATAATGATTCAATACCAAAATTGTTTGACTTGTGAATGTTAACTTAAAATTAGATTTATTTTTATCACATTTTGATGAAATATAGTCTATAAAACGAAACAAAACATGTTGGTCATCAAATTCGAAAGTTATTTGTCAAAAAGTGAAAAAGGGGCCAGGTGAATATCTAGAAATCGTTCTAAGACGTTTATCCAATGTTGTAGAAATGTGAATCTACAAGTAAGATTTTTTTAGTAAGTAGATTGAAAATGTATAGAAAATTATTCTTTAGTGTTTATTTTCTATTAAAATTAAAACAGAGTTGATTTTCGCACTGCGTTTTAGCATAATGGTATAGATAAGTGATCAATCTTCACGTTTTATCAAAATGTGTTGATCGATTTTGAAATATTCAATAATAGAATGTTTAAAACATCCAAGATTTATATGTAATATGAATGGAAATTTTTTTGTTTGCGTAGGTTTTGGTTCTGCAAGAAATGATCGTGTTTTAAAACTGTATTTATTAAGTTTTATTGATGGAAAGAATTATCCTGAGACATTGGTATAGGATGGAAAAATTAGCTGCTGAATGAAAACGTCTTAAAGTAATTTTGTAAGTTAATAATTAATTGTGTGACGTCAGCATATCTATGAAAGTAGACACGCGATTCGGTGTTTGTAGAATCGTCCTCCGACTTCACAAATGTCCAATATTGTGCACAAGAATAAAATGAAAATTGAGGAAAGCATTATCGCTGCATTTGCCACTTGACATTGTATTATCTTGTCAGTTTTTAAAATATGTAACCCATTGGTTAAATATGTAATGTTATTATAGTTTCTATATCGAAGGTACAAAGTATAAAATAAAGGAATGTATATTACAGTTGTTACATTACGGTACAAGAGGCGAACGGAAAATAGACGAATGTGTATTCATTTAATCGTGTTAGTTGGATAAAAAGAATTTAGTATACTCTGTGACCTTAATTGAGGAATTTGATATTTGGTGAAATTGATGACGATTATTTTTGATTAAGTTTCGATTAGTTTTGGGATGGGTTCGACGCTTAGTTTACACGTCTAAATAGTGTAAACACGACGCGCCGGTGGATTGGTTCAACAGCATGACCTTCATAATGTTGAGAGGAAAATATGTACACCTTGAAGGTTGTTTTATAACATGGGTCTCTGAGTACTCGTAGAAACATCAAGACTGTATGTGTCGTGTTGGCAACTTGTGAGCGAGCGTAGCGAATACGCTAGCTACACGCTACTAGTTTCAATAAATTAGTATATAAGTGGATTACATAATAGGGGTAGGTTAACCATGATGACGCCCACCGATATGTTTGTAATTTTTTACGTGAGCGGTTTAAGTTCATACTCTAGAAGGTTTCCTCCTTCTAAGAGCGTGCCCGAACATGATTAGCCGATATCCTGTAAATTCCTGTACTACGACGTGTGCCCGTCATGCCACAACCCTCATCAGACACAAAGACAGTAAAGTCCTACAGGTGTCGCTATGGTTCAAAGCGCAAGCGCCGGCTGAAAATCAGCCAATAGGAACGTGTTAACAGGTGATAAGCAGTAGCCATGAAATTTGTCTAGTGTACAATTATTTATTGGGAATCAGATTTCAGAGTGTTTATAGTTTGAACGCTTCTCACCAGTTAAACAAACCGCAGAGGTTATGTAGGGCTTGGGCTGGGTAATTTGTCTGATTATAGCTTGAGTCGACGTTTCGACCGTTGGGTTTGCTTTTCGATTGATATCTGTGGTTATTTGCTATAAGCTACTTTGTATAAAACAACTTCTATAATATATGAAATCGTAATATCCGACGATATCTCTCTTTGTCTCAATGATACCAAATCATTATCCAATAACTTTGAAAACAGAACAATAAAATTAGATCCAACTTTGAATGAAAACAAAAAAATAATTTCATTATGAAGGTTGTTTGCGGCTGGTATTGAATCAAATTTAGCAGGACATAAACCCCCACACAGAGCTCTCAGAATTAAATCAGGATCTACTTAACAGTCAGAATCGCTGGACAGAATAGGCATCAAGGAGGATTCTCGTGTCGTTTCAGAAATCCATGGGTAATCATGGGTAATCATGGGTAATGACCGATGAGAAGAGAGGTAATCATCACTTCCTCTCGATAACTGGTACGAATTGGTAGTATTTGTGACTTCCCTCAGTGTATTGGAAACTGGAGTTGTCCAACCTTCCTCCCATCGACAATGTAATACGTGTTTAGGTATTGATAAAAAGTCAGATACAGTATCCTCAAGGTAGGAATGTGTATGAGGTGGAGAAGAAAAAAGGGCCCCCACACTTCGTTTGTTGCGTTTGTTTTCAGCGGTACAACCCCAATAAAAAAATATAGACCTCAAATGTTCCCGTGTAAACGCCTTTCTTACTTTCGTTTCTTTTATCGGTGTAAATAAGAATAAAACATTTTCAAAATTAGGCTTTTAAGAATTAACTTGTACTTAAACTTTAAGAATTAAATATAGCTAAGCAGTAATTTGTGTACCTATTTTTCTTGGAATAAGTTGTACCGTCAAGACAGGTTAGGGAAGCAAGTAGAAGGGAGGACACACCCATTACACCAGACACACTCCTAGTTTGAGGCTACTGTACGTTACGTTAATGCCGACTGACTAGTAGCTTCCTTTGTTGCAGTCATTCTACAACATCCCAACACCCTGTAGTTAAAAGTCCTGGTGTAGAACAGAGAAAGAACGATCCATGTTACAGTGGATAGAAAGTCGCGTACAACCTTACTTATAACGACAATCTTTCTTTTAATTTTAGGCATATTTTGAAACCGAAAATTTTAAATAAACCTCCAATATTCAATTCGCACAAAACAGGAAATCATTACTACCATTGGTTGTTTTTAATTACTTCAGCTAAACGTATTGTTTTTTCCCCTATGTATGTACAGTGTGTTACAAAAGTCTGAGAATGCCCCATATTACAAAACTGATTGTAACTAAACAATAAAAGGATAAAGACGTTTTAACTACAAAAAGTACTATTTTATAGGTTTTAAATTTGTGTTCACCATTTTGAATCGTTAAAAGAAATATTTCGTCATGTAACGTTTTTTTGAGAAAAACTATGGTGATACGTGTTTTTCTATAACTACTCCCGTTTTCTAGATATCAGCAATAAAAGCCTATTGAAAAAGTTGTTCTCTTAAATAGAGCAAAATAATCTTACTTTGCTTTTGCTAGAAATTTGTCCTAAGTATAAATCGTATTTAATTAAAATCTAGATTTTAAATAAGTTTTTCGAGGTTCATTTCGGTTATTAAAAAATAATTTTCTCTTTTTTGTTTTTGCTTTACTTTTTTATCTTCACATTTTACTATTATTTAATTAAAATCTGTAAAATCTATTTTAGAAAATTAAGATTTTTTTAATAACATGTTTTTACTCGTAACTTTCGAAACAGTATTTTCGGGAAGATGGCGAACAATTCGTTTTTTTCTGGGTCCTTAAGGGCTGTATACTATAAGTGAAATATCAGTATATTGCAGGTAAAAATGGTCCACAATTTTACAAAATTTGTAAATTAAGAAATTGAAAATCGGGTGGAAACATTTTTGATTTTGAACATATTTTAATGAAACTCAGTTTTCTCAAGTAATGTGGGACACTAAATATCATTTTAGCAGAATTTTTAGCAACAAAATATATTTTTAAAATGGTCGTAGCAGTAATTATTCTACCTTACACAACTGTCTTGATTTCGAAATAAATGCATCTTGTGTGAAAAAAAAATCCCAACCCCACGTCAGCTTTACATGTTATGTTAAAAATTTAATTTCAAAGAAAGACATTTTTTTATAATTGAACTTTTATACAGCAAATTGTGATAACGTTTGTGACCGTGAGAATGTTTTATTACTATTGCATTAACCTATTCAAAACGATACATATAGATTTCCATCTAATGTTTATGAAGAAGCCCAAAATACCATTCTGATAATAGCCGACATTAGACCTACGAAGATTGGAACAACAACTGTTACTGTGTTAAAACCATCTCGAGAATTTCAAATATTTAGCTCGATACAGTGTAGACGTTTACTGCAAGCCCTAAATATGTTGCTGTCGCTTGAATACAACTGGTGAAATTAATTTAACAATAGTAAGGTGAGATGGTTTTGTGAGTAACTTTGGTATTAATATATGAAGATGTCAAAACTGGATAAAATTAAGTAGTGTAGTATAGTGTAAGGACTAGATAAGGCAAAACTAGAAACACGATAAATTCAACTAATATATCGGACAAGACCACCATTATTTCTTTCACACGAAATTTGGATTCAGCCTTTAATGCTGTGGGAAGGAGGAGTTATTTTAGTCCAATTTGATTGATTGAATATTTGAGTGTAGTTTGGACCAAGAGCTGACTTGAAATCCTCATATAAACAGAAATATCAAAGTACAAACATGACGAAATGAGCCTGTACCCAGACTGCTTAATGAATATCATAAGCTAAAGATTAGACCAGAGGTGATTTAGTGAGTATAGCTGGCAATACTCAGACCCATGGTCATGTAGAGCAGCTCTTAGTGTGTTGGAGGGACAAGTAAAATATAAAATATATTACTTATTTACTTACTTATTACTTACTGTTTAAAAAACAGCTGTTTTCAATACATGCATTGAGATGCTAAAGTTGTTCTTTGTAGTCCTAGGATCCAAAAACATCAGCTGAGATCAAGGTCATCAACTGTTACTTCGTTTATACGAATTTATTAACTATTGTAAAGAATCTATAAAAAAACAACTGATACTCTCTATTGTAATTAACCGATAAACCAGCTGTTAGCATCGATTTTATTTCCTCGTTGTATTTTTGATATTATTTGAGTTCGGAAAATGTTGGAAAATATCGGAAAATACAATGAATGACACGGAAAGTAAAGATATATTTTAAAAAGTCCAAGAAATACAATAAGACTTATTACCAGATAAAATCTCGGAAATTGTACGGGTAAGAATATAAGAAATTTAGCGACTGGTGATTTAAACAAAGTGTGAATACTTCGAATATAAGTGATGAGTTTGATGGTAAATAGGTTAACATTTTAGTTTTTGTGAAATTGTTTCTTATATTGTTAGCAGTATAACGAAAAATATAGTTCATCACTAGGACCAAATATAGTTCATAGCTCATTATCCGGCCTCGGCCGTTAAACTTAAGCTTGTATCGAAATGTTTCACTTTTGGTCCTAGTGATGAACTATATTGCCAAACTAAGTACCTTGTAAGAACAGGAATAAACCCAGTGTCGGAATGTATGTATAAAGTGGTGAACTTTGAAAAGAACTAGGAAACTTGCCTTCCCAGACCAGATGGAGAAATCCGGAAAGAAGGCGGACCCATGCTCAAGGAAGGCTCACTTAGGTGGTATACCAATTGATCCTGAATGTTAGGAAAGACTGGAGTAAAAATTAAAGGAGGCCTTATTTTAGCTTTAACAAATAGGTAAAACGTCATCTATTTTCCAGGAAGCGATTCATACATTAGAACTATACACCAGGAAAAACCTTAACAAAGGTATCACACCCTTAATGTTATACGTGAAGCGTGCTCAGCCTGACGAGATCAATGGTGTAACAAAATAGACTTAGATTTAATGCCAACAAGGTACAAATAGTGTAATTAATTACAATAAGTCGGAAGACAACCATGGAATATAAGGTCCCAAGTGTTCAAAGATCTATATTATGTCAAAAACAGTCAGGCTTTGTTCATACTGAGTCGAGGATGGTCTGTAAATCATGAACCAGCTGGTAAAACACAAGGAAATTCTCTTGCGGTGGATTCCGGGACAAGTCGGTATTTCGAGAAACAAAAAATTATATCATCTTTCAAAAAAAAAAAACTCGAAAGCTGACTTGGTAAAGCGTGATTCATTTTTCAGAGTGCCGATTACCAAATAGTCTAAAGGCCAGTGTGGAGGATCAAAATTCCACTAATTGGAAACAACATGCTAAACTCAGGAAATCCGAAGGGTCTATTGTTTTCTCTAGAAAAAGATCTAAACAACTAGCGATATTTAGCGAGGAAGAGTTAAGTTTGATAATGGGTAATGTTTACCCGCGTTAAACACATGGGAAAGGCTGCGATTGATTAATGTCGCTTCTTCAGAGACTTCTCTAGAGAATTCATTTCAAAACACAGTTATACCGTGACCGCACAATCCTTACAGGCGTTGAGATAAAGGAAAGCTAGGGTCTTGCCTGGGTATAATATTTATACCTTATAAAAAGATCCAATTTCGCACAGAAGGCTAAAAAATCACCAGATCATTAAATTTATCGATGTACCTTTTATAATAAGGTCAAGTAGAATGTAGAATATAATTTTTTTAATTTTTAATACTGGTTCTTTATTTGTTTTAATATATGCTTGCAAAAACAAACTTATTTGGCAAAACCTTTTCCAACAGCCCTCACCATTTCAAAATGGGAGTCTAAAATGTCTGTAATTGTAGGACTTTATATTTCTTTGTAAATATATATATATATATATATATATATATATATATAATGATTGGCATAATCGATATAAAGAAAAGAAATTATTTTAGACATTTTATACTGACATTTTAAAATGGTGAGGGGTATTGAGAAAAGGTTTTGCCAAATAAGTTTGATTTTGCAAGCGTTTTCAATTAAGACACCATTTGACTTATGTTTACAATCAAAAAATATAATATATTTAGGTCCTCTTAAGATAGAGCTAAAAGAAGCCATAGGTTGAAAGATTATTGGGACAGAAAGAAAATGTAACGTTGTCCATGTACGCAGTAACGTATCGAACTAAAAACCAAATAAAGAAAAAATATTAATAGACTAGTTTTAACATTTCATGTTTGAAAATAATAAATTTTCTTTTCTGCAAATAGTTTAATGAAAAACCGACACTTTAAAGATATCTAAAAAGGAATCTTTGTGCTTATAGGTTTACTAATTAGGTGTTTACCGAGAAGGTAAGACTAATTATTTCTGTAACACATGTATTGTGATGCATCACACAAAGAATACAGTTTGCTCTGAGTGGGGAAACTTTCTGAACAAGAATCCAGAAACATTTTTCACAATCAAACGAAGTATCGTAGCGAGAACAATCTTAATTATTTTGTCTTTAAATTTGGTCGAAAACATTTTTTCACGAAACTTGTGATGTTTCGTTTTGACCTTCTAAAAACAAACATACGTAAAAATATCAATGGGTCAGGACGCCCGGATGTTATTATGAATGCTACGAATATACGGCCGTATTTACAGCATAAACGTTCAAACCGATTTTCACTAATCTATTACATCGTTAGTCTATTTGTCCAATTTTTATTACACTATTTTAATTAATTTGCTTTGGCTAATAAATTCAAATCTTGTGTTATATTTTTGAAGTGAAACTTTTTAGCAGGGTTTTATTATAGTAAGTCACATGTGTGACCGGGTCGTATTTACTGAGTAGCCATAAGAATAACCACTGACGTGGGTTATCTACAACGGTTTTATACGTGTTTTAGATATAAATAATACAATAATCAAGTATTTGTATATTTATTTTTATATTGCAACAAAAAAATTTAATTGTAATATAAAAAAAATATATAATTTTTGGGAACTAGTGCTTCAAATAGGGATTTAGCCTTTGCTTAAACAAGAGTCATGTACAACTATATAACATTGACATAATAAACAAAGCAAAGAAACAAAACAAACAAACTATTATAAAACTAACATTTAAGAGCCACAGAAGCCATAGGAAGCAGTAAAGATAAAAGAAAACTGAAGAAATAAAAGAGGCAAACATTCAAGAAAATACACATACGCACAAAATCATACTAGGGGTCCCAACTAAAATGTTACAATAGCTAATTTTGGAATTATAAACGTGATAGAGTACTTTAAATGGGGTACCTTCCTTTCTATTAAATGAAGTTTAAAAAATCCACTTTGCAAAGTGTTAAAAATTGCCGCCATTATCCAATATGGCGGCCAACTTTGAAATTTGTTATGGAACATCCTGTATTTTACGGGGGTTTTTTAGGTCTACAAAAATATTTTAAGAATGTTTTATTCTAAGGTATTATTATTTTTAATCTTTAGCAGTTTAGAAGTTAGAATAACTTAAAGTTCAGAAAATTAAATGTTTGATAGGTCTACAAATAATTGATTTCCACCTAAAATGTTACAATTTTTTGTACACCACAACTCTTAAACCGTTGGGGGTACAAATAAGTGTTAAATTTACCCCCGAATTTCCATATTATTCGACAACCCCAACATCATAGTCATGGTGTTAGTGGGTGAAGTTCTTATTGTAGTTGTACCATACAATTTATTCTTTATGCAGTTTTATCATCATTATATCGCTTATCATCGGTTTTCTTGTTACATTGAAAAAAATTGTAATGGTTTGAATCATATTGTTTTGATTTATTTATATTTAATTCTTACACAATGTGTTTTGAAAACATCACTAAGATAAAAAAGGTTTCTTCCTTGTATTGAGTACCCTTAAGTTTAGAATTATGCAGTTCCTATACAGTAGTGATAAGAAATAGTAAATAATTCCAAATTTTTTAATTCTTTATAAATTGAAAATGGTGGCCGTAAAGTTAAACTTTTTAAAACTATTATTCTTCTAGTTTTGTGATTCTGAGGACAATTTTTCAATATTCATCTCAACTATTCCTTGTTTTCTTCAGTCGGAATATTCAGTCCAACCCCACTAGTTATTCTTGAACTAAATACCCATCCTGTTACAGATTATAAGTTCCAATTTCCCAAATTTGTTGATTTGTTTTTATAACCATAGTTCGTCATTAATGAACTTATGTTTAGAGTTCTAATGTTGTATTGTCTATAAATAATGTAAGCCGACAATACTACTAGATTTCATCTTAAGATAAGATCTACTCGTGTGCAATATAGATTCAATTTATCAACCTTCGTCTCAGTACTTAAATTGGACAAACCAATTTTGTAAATAGTTTTCACAGACATTTCTTTGAAACATTATTTAATGTCGTCATCCAAAATATCGATCATCAAGAGCAGTAGTAAGTTGACTGTTTGGTTTTTGTACACTCTCTCTCTCTCTCTCCCGAAAACGGTTGAGTAAATCGTAGTCTCGTCCGGTGGAGGATTTTTGAACAAAATGATTCTAACACTCTTGCACTTTATTGTGCAATATCAATCAACATTCGTGTTTCTTAAAACTGAGTTTAGAATTTACAAGAAAAACAAAAAACAACTAAAGCTCAACAGAAACTAATACTAGATTTATATTACTGTACAAATTTTATTACTGTGATATTTCAGTAGTACAATTAAAATCCAAAAACGTCGTATGGGTAAATTTTATCATGCAGTTTATGGTCACAGTTAGTTGTATACATCTATGAAATATTTAACTTTTTTTTAGTCCGCAACTTTTGTTTTACTTCTTTAACATACGGGTGTCCCACCTAAAATATCTTTAAGTAGAATAGAAAATTGTTTACGTTGTTGAATAAAAATCAGTTTTAAAATACGTGGAGGAAAATTGCAACCGTTATTATATAAAGTGTTACCATATAACAATGACTATTGCAATGGTGATTACCATATGATTTTTATGATCAGCTGTTTTTGAAGTTATAATTAAAAAAACAGAATGCGCAAAACCTTTCCTTAGGAACATTTAGTTAGGTACAATTTATTCAAACAAATGTATAAAAGTTTACTTTAAAATATAATTGTAATATTTTACGTTTTGTACACCTGTTTTCAAAAACATAATTTACGAGAAAGGTTACTGAAATTTTGCCTATTTCATTTACACCGTGTTGAACGTTTCCAAAATATGATTCCTCCTCCATGATAACCTCTTGGACCTCACTGATTACATAAGTGCACAGAACCTCTTCCAAACTTTGCGATCCGCGACCAAAGATTGTACGCAATTCTCCGCGTAAGGAACAACCAGCTCCTGCTGTTTATCTTGGTCAAAAGAGACCGAGCAGAAGACAAATTTCTTGTGTCAACTAAGCACGATATAACCGAAAAACTGCTTAATGTTCTCACGATGGCCTTCTAGATAATTTACACGTACTTGTTACAAGATGTTTAATAGATCTACGTGGTAGGTCAACGGTAAACGTAGAAGGTATATTTAAAAAAATAAGCTGATATATTCAATGTTTCTTGGATTTGATTTCCGATTTTTCGTTACTAAATAGGCCAATCGTAGTATGAGTTTTTCTATCCAGTTTTGGGAAAAACAAAATTAAAAAAAATAAAATCTGGCCACAAACTGTTTTATTGTTTTTGTTCATTAACAAGGCTTTCTAGGATAAAATGTGAAAGTATCAAAGACGTTATAAAAAAAAAAAAATCTAAATATCAAGTTGTACTTTAAAATTGAGCTATTTTTGACAAGTTATGTTGTGTTATTTCGCCTATTTTTCCCCAACTTTACAAAAATCACTAAAATACTTGTCAACTTTCCCTAATAAATAATTTATATACTGTTTGGAAGAGACATTTATTTTATACTGGGTGTCCCATCTAAAATGTTACAATAGCTTACTTTTGAATTATAAATATGATAGAGTATTTTAAATGGGGAACCTTCCTTTCTTTTCAATGAAGTTTAAAAATCTATTTTGTAAAATGTTAAAACTGCCGCCACTTTCCAATATAGCGGTCAACTTTCAAATTTGTTATGAAATACCCTGTATTTTATGGAGTTTTCAGGTGTGAAATAATATTTTAAGAATGTTTTATTCTTGGGTATTTTTAAAAATCATTACCCTTTTAGGAATTACAGGCACTTAAAGATATATTTTTTCAGACCTCACTGCATAGAGATCTTTTAAAATACTTGTAGGTTCAAACGTTGTTTTATAATTTTGAAACGAAATAGTGATTAGTAAATTCAAAATTTAGATTTTATTCAGGATAGTTATTGGATAAACATAGATTATGCGTATTATTTATATAGTTTATTTGGACACTTGCAATCGTTTTTCTATATAAAAAGGAATACACCGATAAATGATACACCATTATCAAGTGATAAACCCCGAACATGAGACATATGAACAGAGAGAAAAAAGAGCCTAAAAGCTTGAATGTTTGTGGAAATTAAAACAAACAGAAACTATTAATCTATGAAAAAGAACCAAGTGCTAAAGCTAGGTCTGAACAGTCAAAATAATTAAAACTATATACAAATCTGATTAGGAAAACTACAAGCTATGGAACTAAATAGCAGAAGAAATTAAAACAAGTGGAACCGAGAATCTACACTGGTCAACTAACTAAACAACTGTTGTAATCTAACGGTTTTATCGGGGTGAACAGTATTTGTCCTCTCCCTCTCTTAAAAGTTTAGCGCGTTACCTTGTTATCACTCATTGTGGAGAATTTATCGGAACAAAATGTGTAACTTAAAGTAGAGTAATTTTGTTTTTAATTCAGTTTTAATTAACACAATGGCCTAATTTCTACATTGTTTTGGCTGGTGGGATTGTCCGTACGCTTTTTATATACTTACATGTTGGTGAATAATCTGTAGTGAATGGTAAGATTGTTTGTTTTTAAGCACTGTAAATGCTGTTTTATGTAGTTGTTTATCATTTGCTTCCTCTTTTAAAAATTGGTAAACGACAATACAATTTGTTTAATCAAAAAATAACAGTAACGTTTTGATTTAGACCTAATCTACCAACACATAGAACTTATCGTCTTAAGAGATTGGTTAAAAAATTGTCGTTTTCGATAATCTCGTCCTTTGGTGCACAATAGAATCCAATTATATATTTTTTTTATACCATGAATAAAATGAAAAACCTTGATAAATTCGAATATTATCAATAATCTTTTACTTTTCTCTCGTTGGTAATACACGCAATAAGTAATATTGTTTATGCCTATTGTAATAAAACTTGGCATATCCACGATTGTTGATAGTAGTCTATTATGAACACACATCTTCTAGTTTTTTTTTTTTTTTTTTTTTTTTCCTTTTTTTTTTTCTTCTTCTTCTTCTTCTTTTCTTTTTTTTCCTTCAGTAAAACATAAAATTATATCAGTTTTATTTTAGGGTCCGTAGGTAAAACCAAGGACTCTTTTAAATTCACGCGTGTGTCTGTCCGTCTGTCTTTCTGTAATCTGCAACCAGTCTACAAGACGATAAACCCTATATATTTAAAATTTTGCATTTATATTGTTTGTAGCCTATTATCCCATATATAGTTACAAAAAGTCCTAACAAATGAAAGGGGAGGGGCAGATATTGGGCCAATTAAGAGGAAAAAACTATTTACTTGAAAAATCTTTTTTTTTTTAATATTATCAAATAAAGTTAGAAGTTATTCCCATTACAAAATATATATTTATTTCTCGCGAGGCGTTGAATATATATATATATAGTATATTGACTCGAGGCGTGGTGCGAAATCATATATTTAACCACACAATGAGAAATGCTAAGTGTATAAGTTTGAAAAGCAGTTTTTGTAAGATGTAAGACGAACAATTCAATAGTCATTAAAAGATGGATTGCATTTTCATTGATTTCTCTTTGTTAGAGTCCGTTGGTTTTCACGCAAAGTACCTTATAATTGCACGCGCGTCTGTCTATATATGACTTACATTTTGAAAATGTCGTCCTGGAGAAGGGATTGGGATCAATGCACATTTAATGGTCCCAACTCTTGATTGCACCGGTCAAACGTCTCTAATAACTATATCCGAAAAATAAAATAAAATACTAATAAGAAAAATTGGTTTTGAAACGCTGTTTTTGCCGCAAATTAATGGTTATCGCTTCTCTTTTATAAACGGGTGTAAAGTTATTACAAATTGTTTAGAATAAGCGTTAAAGTGAAATAATGATTACAATCAACCACTGTTTCCGGCGCGGTTGACCACAGAAGCGCTTGTAGCAGGTAGCATTTCCGCTTTCACAGCTACCTTGATTGGTTATTTTAGGTACCATCAAACTGAGCCGAAGTAATTAAAATTAAACCCTAACATTTAATTGGCGAGGGGAAATTGAGTTCTCTATTAGCGAATTTTGAAATTAAAAATAACTAATTGCGATATCCTCATGGAACGAATTATAGGAGCCACGTGCTAATTTGATCCTTGCCTTCAATCTCCAAAAATATAGTTGCTTTCATCATATTACAATACAGGATATTTCAGAAATAGTTATTTTTCAGGACAATATGTTTTCACTGACCATTTCTTACCTTGAAATAAGTTGATTTAGCTCAATTCGTGGAAACATTTTCCATAGTATTAATTTAAATAATTAATTCAAGAAAAGAATAATTATTCGTTGACCTACTGTAACTTAGTGAAGAAAGTGTGTTGTAGATGGTCTACTACACGTCATTGCCAGCTGATAATTAAATGTATATTTATCTAATAAATGGGTTTTCTTGTACTCTATATAAAATAATTGAATGTGGTATATCGTCAATCTTGCACCAATGGTAACAATGTGACAACATTGCAGAGCAAAAAAAAAGGAGAGATTAGCTGTCTTTAAGGGACTATTTTCATGATTTTACAAATAGTGCCTACACTTAACACATTTTAATTATTATTATTACATTTTTTATTCCCCCAAGATACTATACAAATTTATGTAAAAACAGGATTAACAATAAAGTACAAATAATAGAGCGTCCCACTTAAAATGTTATAATAGCAAACTTTTGAATTATAAATACGATAGAGTTCTTTAAATGGGGAACCTTCCTTTATTTTCAATGAAGTTTAAAAATCCATTTTGTAAAATGTTAAAATTTCCGCACATTTTCAAATATGACGACCAACTTTGAAATTTTTGTTATGGGATATCCTGTAATTTACGGGGTTTCTAAGGTGTAAAACAATATTTTAAGAATGTTTTATTCTTTGGTATTTTTTTATGTAATATTTAGCTGTTTAGGAATTACAGGCACTTACAGTTTTGAAAATTAAACGTTTGATAGATCTACAAATAATTGATTTCCAGCTAAAATGTTACAATAGCTAACTTTTGAACCGTTGTGTACAAATAACTTTTAATGGGGAATCCCCTTATTTTTGTAATCTCTAAAATGATATGGAAGATAATTTTGAAAGAAAGTCCTTTCCATTACAAAAATTGTGTATTACCAATAAAAAACAGTCACAAATCGAAATCACAAAGTGTTTGATATATCCATAATGTAAAAGTCAAAGAAGATAAACAAAACTTTCGGACGTTCTGTATGACTTATTGAAGATAGAAAAACTTTATTTCATATTTAAAATTTGCCGACAAATACTGAAAGAGTTTTGTATAACTGAACCGTTTGCATGCTAGCCTACAATAACTTTAGTATTTTAATGGTTAACAATTAGTTTAAATTGTTCTAACACCGTCAAGGTTGTCTGCTACTAATTAACTATATATTGTATCAATTACAACTTCTCAGTGTCTGTCTTCTTTGTAGTTACTTGTTCAAGCTAATTTATGGTAAACAGTGTGATTTAATTACTTCTACAATATATGAAACTGACCAGTCGAAACAGAAAAACCCGAGGGTTGACTATTAAAATAAAGTAAAAATACTATACAAAATACAAACGGGCAGGAAAATAACACTGAACTGTTATGTGAAACCCGGTAGTTTAAGTTTCAATAGATGCATTTAGTCCGGAAAACAGGTAATTACAGAAGTGACCAGTAATAGAAACAGCTGATTTTATAACATGCTAGTTGCGACGTTACTATCACGTAAGGAGCATTTGTTTATAACAAAATAACAAACTAAAAATAACCTCAACACTTATACTTTTCACCATAGTACTATTCAAGATGCAGAGGAGTATAATAACATGGAACTTGAAGAAGACAATGTAGAAGCTTTTGAAATTTCGTTACAGTTAACTTACTGCCTGATAAGTCTAGACACAGCTATGAAAATGAATACTTTGACTTGTAAATGGTGCAAGGAAAATAAAGTTGAAACAGTAACTGACAATGTTCTTTTAGTGTATATACTATCCAAAAATATGAAGCCTACTTCTTTATGGGTCAATGATAAAGAGTTGTTACAATGGAAAATGTTGCTATGAAAAAAAATTTGATCTAACTTTTGATTTTTTTTATAGAGTAGTATGATTAAATTATCGTACGAAACTCGTCCGAAATGTGTTAATAATCGTGATATAAAACAATCAATCAAATAATTAATCAGCATTGAATTTTAAAACTGTATGTTATTCTGACACTTTTAAAAAGTTGATATATAAATCCCCAATCTTCAAATTTCGATATGTTGAAAGACCCGTATCTAAAAAATTCCAAATGCCAAGATTGGTCGTCCTTATTTCAAAGCGTATAGAAAACAAATATTTTTCAAATTTTAACTATTTTTCTATCTCTTACAGTTTCTTGGGGGAGCTAGGATGTATTTTTATAGGGAAGTTTGTTGAGCTAGAGACAAGTTAATTTGGTATTTTTAAAAAAATTTAAAAGGTCCGAGTGACACCTTATATAAGACTACTTATACGATATGAATGGGGATTGAAAGCGAAAGTTGTCCTCTGGATCTACAAGACGATCGTCATACCACAACTGACATACGGTTCCCTGTTAAGGTGGGCAAAAGCGGCACAAGTCACAGCAGGCAGCAAACTTGCGAGCTAGCGGGTAGATGCATGCTAGTCACAGGTGCTCTGGAATGTACTTTTAAGCCTGCCGTCTCTAGATATTCATAATACCGGAGGCGAGAATGGCGGCCTATAGGCTACACAATCATGGCGAATGCAGGAGGAGCTAAAGTGTGGTAGGCCACTCAGGAATCGCCAAGAAGATATTGAAGAATTCGGTGTTAGAAATGCCAACTGATGGTATGCAAATTTGTTTTCACTCGATTCTTCAACGTTCTCTCCAACATAAGAGGAAGGATGGCAAGCTACCGGGATATTCAGGACAGCTTATTTGGTATACAGATGGATCACTACGTGATCAACAGTCTGGATACGGAGGATACTGTCAAACCACTGGGACAACTTTCGAAGCTAGTCTAGAAAGGTATTGTTTAATATTCCAGGCTGAGATTTGTGCAATCACAGCATGTGTTCATCGAGGATTAGAAGAAGACCTTAGAGGTAAGGGCATTATAAATCTCTCAGATAGCCAAGAGGCAATCAGGCAATTAAAACCCTCAGCTCCGTAGAAATCTCATCCAAATTGATATAGGATTCTCTCTATACTCTGTGTTCTGTCTAATGCCAATACGGTGCATCAGGAAGGGTACCTGGGTTATTGCAGGATTAGTCGTTCAACGCCAACACGAGTGGTAAGAAAATGGGCCAAGGAAGAGCACATCGTACGATGGAGACATTTTCCTGGACGGAGATTGGGTAAGCGCCTTCTCTCGGGACCAGATCCTGCGCTGACAAAGCTGCTGGTTCAGTATGATATAAAGTCTCTGAGACAGGTGGTTGCTATGGTTACCATATCCGGAGCCACTTAAATAAGGAGGGACAACTACAAGTCTCTCCTAACTGTCGTCTTTGCGGTCTCGTACCTGAGACACCAGTACACATTTTGTTTAATTGTGAGGTAATGGAGCCCAAAAGAAGGAGAACCTTTGGACTACCAACAACTAGACATAAATTTTGTCAAGAACATCCTGCACAAGATCCTGCAGCTTGTTAAAGCACTGGGATCTGTGTAAGGTGAACAAACCAAAGTGCCGGAGGCGAATCAGAGCTTCTGCAATTTGTCCCCAGGGGGAAAAAAAGACTCCTCATATTGTATCAGACTTACTAGTGAACAAATGCATTAAAACACTAACTTTTTTGTTCAACTATTTTCACACGAGATTGAATTTTTAATTTTTTAATCTAATTTGTTACTTGTCGTAGGTAGCTAATGGGCACAAACTTCACTAAGACTGGAACCCTACTATTTATATAAATTAAAAGAGTAAAATCAATTGTTGTTATTAATTTATTCACTATCAATGCATCAGCATTGCCACTCGAAGTTTTATGCAACTTGAAACATTAGGTCTTATAGACGATGTTTTTACCGTTAACTTCCGAATTGGCACTTTTGTGGAGATGACAACTAACGTTTTTATTTGGGTCTTTAGAAGCTACATTATAGCAAAATTTCATCAAAATATTTACAGCAGATTTTTAGAAAATCGGAAGTTTGTATTTTGAGTTTATAACAACTATCCACAAGTTTTGAGTTGAGTTAAACAATTTTAAAGTATTGAGATATGACTAAATTATGTCCACCCACACAATTTGATCAAAATCGGATCAGTCGTTTTAGCTGTAGAGTACTACACAGATGACAAAAACAGATAGATATAATTTAATAACAAAATGTTTGGGGGGGGGACATGAAAAAGGAGTTGAAAACAGGTATATCTTTAGTACGTGTATGTAAGAAAGGAAAAACAATATATAGCATGGAAAGAAATCAATAAACTGTTTTACAAATTATGTCCTCTATTAAATTGACTTCTACATAGAGGAATAAGGATCGGTATTGTAGCCCCTGTTTGAATTTGTAATTGGGTATTTGAAAGTCAGTTTTAAAATGGTAATTACAACTGGTAGGGAGAGGAAGTGTTAGCAATAAAATAAACTGATTTGAAAATGGAACACGATGTGAAAGAGAGGATGTATCTGTCAGAATACAATAGAAGAGGGGAGGGGGAGTAATCGACTTTGTGATTGTAGGAGTCAGACAGGGATGGGAAAATTACCCCTCAGAGGAAATCACAAAAAAAACATGTTTTGATTTACCCGGTGTACATAATAGATAGAGTGCATCCTGTGTTGTTTGAAACATTCCGACGAGTTTAGAACGGTTTACTAACTATCTCATATGAACTACTAACATGGGGCGAGTTTTGTAAATAATAAACGTTGCACAGATTTTATCTCACACCAATTCAAAAAAACCAAATATAGAATAAATAAAAAGTATTTGCCCCCCCATCTTCACCAAAATGTTAAACAACAAATGAGTAAGAACCGTAGTCACTGAAATGTTTTCAAAAATATAGTACGGCCTGAACATTATTCAATTGTGCCATAAACTTAATGCGTAAATTGTGTGTGTTTTTATTAAAATGGAGTTTTCAATGTCGTCAGTTTAAACTTTTAAATTTTTTTTGCAGTTATCCCTAAACTTTATTTTTCTTTTGTGTGAAATTTGGCACATTAGTACGAGTCAATTCTGATATGTAGTAAATATTTTAACTAAATTGGTCGAGCGAATTTAAAAAAAATTAAGGGTTTTATATCACTTCCATTGTGACGTCATTTACCAAAATAATATTTTTTTAGTTGTTTTTTCAGGTAATTTTTGTTTTAATCAAAATATTTAAAGCCGATTTTGATAAAACTGTAATTTTGTGTGTTATGTAGTGGCTATTACCTGGTTATTAAGGTTATAAAAAATTGAAATACCTCAAGACACAGTTAAATATACACATTTACCAAATTTGATGAAAATCGATGCAGACGTTTATGTTGTAGAAGTATAGATAGACAGACATAATTCAAAATAAATTTAATGATTTTTGAAAGCTCAACATTAATGTTTTGGTTTATCTCTTCTCTGTGGTGAAGATGTGAGATATTAAAAAAGTCAGGTGTGAAAGTTCAAGGAAGAGTTTAATACACTGTTTAATTTATTTTTCTCTGATCTAACAAGCTGAAATTCGATTTTGAACCCTTGTATCGATTTAGGCACTTTAGGAAATTGTTCATGAATAATATCATAATTGACTCAGCTTAACAATAGATAGATAAAATTGATAATTGAAAATTCATTTTTACTATCAACCAAAGGAATTGGTGAAACTCCATAGAAATAAAAAGCAAACACAATATTTTGTAAATTCTACAATTTTAATGAGTCTTGCTCCCGACCATGGTTTTATAAGTTACGACAAACTATGTGTTAAACTGCGTCAAAAAATAGTGTAACTGGCGAAACCATGATCGGAAAGACTCATCAAAATTGTAAAATTTACAAAATTATGCTTACGTTTCCTTTAATAAGAAATTCTGTTTGACAGTTTTGGTTTGTCTATATTGACAAAAATTTAATCTAATTGAATGGTATATTTGGGCAGATTTTCAAACCAGGCTTTTTGGTTTCATTACGATAAATATTATTTTGCTACTTAAATAATGTGTAACTTCTTTGCAGGTCTTGGCCGTCGGAGAGAGTGTCCCTCTAACGCTTTTCCTGAGCTGAAGATGTTATCTCCGACATAGAGTTCTGGAGTAGAGGGCATACCAAGTCGTCATCAAGCCTTCAGAAGTGAGTATGTCAATTAACTGTTTAAAAAAAATGTATGTCTTTACTCCTGTTCTGCCTTGCTTTGGGATAAGATCATTCGTTCATCTTCCTGCGGTCATTCTGTAAGTTTGAGTACGAAAAGCTCATTTTAGTTGAGGAACGTGGATCGATAATCAGACCTCCATTATCTTCTTACAAACAAAAGTTAGGTCTGAATAATTTTGAGGTTTTTTGTGTGTCAAATTTCAATAAATACTATATGATAGTTGGTTTTTATAATGGATTAAACAAGTCTTCAGTGAAATCGGATATTTTGGAAGTGGTGTTTTTATTAGATTTAAACAACAATTTTAATGAAACTATCTAAAAGATTGTTCAAACAGTACAAAACCAAATTTTCAAGTAGATTTATCTAATATGTCGTAATGAAATTAGTTTCTTCTCATTGTAAAATATATTATCTATTTAATATTTACTGTGGACACTTGTAGGACTTTGTGGAAGGTTGTAGCATTATAGAACGAAACTAAATTTAAGCTAATAACACCAGTTGAAGGTTACACAGGGGACTGTAAAAGACATAAAACAAGTCGATTAAATCTGAGTGCGGGGCAGTTGATTCAGCTTTTCAATGAACAATGGCCAAGTGGTAGAGGGCAAGATTTGGTCTACTGACCAGGAGCGGGGAGCGGATATCCGGGGCACGGACCCAGTAATTTCCATATATGCAACAGGCCCTACTGATGACATCATACGTTAATTGTACTTCTCAATGGAAAGGTGTAATTTCATTAGGGGCTGGAGGCTACGCGGTCGGGACTTGATTCATGAATGGCTCCATTGAAATTTCGGTTGTAACTTGTTGGAGAATTATCTTCTAGTTTGGTCGTTCAACTTCAACCGATGTGTCATTTTAAATATAAAGAAACTGCAATTATAGCCTAAGAAATATTGTTTTGAAAGTAAGATATAAAGGAATTGATAAAATTACACCCAACATTATGAAAATCTATTTTATAATCACCTTTTGTTAATTGATTTTTTTTAATTCCTTTCAAAAATGTAGGAGTGAGGCTCTTTTGTTTGACATAAAACAAAATATTTCTCATCTTGTAGGTCAAGTAGAATAAGAATATAAAGTATATATATATTTATTTATTTATATGTTAAATATATGTGTACACAATATTTGTTCTTGTTTTTTTGTTTTGTAAATAGTCCACCACTGCTACCGCTGCATCTAACGGTTAAAGATACAGAATACTTTATATTAGGAACATACCTCCTTGTATTCTAGAAATAAAATTATGGTAGAATTACAAAAAAAGTTAATTCATTTAATAAAGGGCGTAAAAACATTGCACAAATATTCCCACTCATCCATTCCTAAAACTTAATAAAAACAAACTAAATCTAATCCTCACCTAAAATGTTATTTCGATAGTAAATCATAAAGTGTAAAAGAACACCGTGTTAATATATATATATATATATATATATATATATATATATATATATATATATATACAGAGTTCATAAAAAACCTTAGTGCACCATACAGGATCATATTCCATATATCCAAATAATGACAAGTGTTAGGTAACTTTTTTTTAGTTGCAATCGGTCATTTTGTTTTTGTACACAAACTCATTGTAACTCAAGAAATAGATAAGATATTGACTTCAAATTTGGTGTAAGCATTTTTTATATTACAATTCACAATTGTACCAAACACAAATACTTTATTTATATAATGTTCAAAATGGCGGCTGTTAAAAATTTATTAAAGTTTACGGTTTTGGAGATATTCGACGATAAAAATTTTAAACGACCTGCATATATTTTTAATTTGGGATTAAACTTGCTTCACTATTGCCACGAACAAGTCCTCACTGTAAGTTGTCAAGATTTTAATTACGGGTTTCGAAGATTCGTTTTGGTTTTTTGCAGCTATTTTTGAGCCGTAATATTTTTTTTTTTACTTGCGAATTTGTACTCGAGTTTGAGTCGTCAATCTTCACAATTCACTATAATTTGACAGATATCAATAGGAGTAGATTTTGAGAAATTACGTATTTTAGAACTGCCCGGTGACCACGATATTTCGTTTTTATTTATAACTCACGAAGTTGCACATTTTGAAAGATGGCGACCAATATGTTTACACTTGAGATATTTTTGATCATGTCGTAAAAACCAATTTTGATAAAATAGTAATTTTGTGTTTATTTTTCTTATAACAGTTACCCCGAAATTTTGCGTTTTAAAAAATATATAAATATAGCCACCTACCAAATTTGATTAAAATCGGTTCACGCGTTTGAGCTGTAGAGAGCTTCACAGACACTATCAGATAGACATCATTTAAAAATTTCTTTTTTTTTAAACTCAGGATACCTTGAATGGTTGTATTCTCAAAAAAACTTGACATAGATTTTTTCACCATCATATAACTTTCTCTATACTATTATATATGTTGTTCTTGTTTGTTTAAAGGCAAAAAATCTCTCGGTTATCATCACCTTATAAGAAAAGAACAAAAAATACCTTCCTCCCTCCCAACCCTAAAATCTCAGAGTCAGGTCAAGGTCGGAAAAGACCAAGAGTTGGTGAAGAGAGATAAAAAAGAGACGGAGAAAGTCGAGGCTATCGCGGGATTGCTACATCCGTACACTCATTATAATTGAGCCCCTGAAATTTTAACCAAAAAAGCTAGAACTGATTTTGATATTTAATCCTTTATTATGTCGGTCCAAAGTTTATTTTCATTTTTTTCTAAAGTATATTTTGTTTTAATATTGATGACAAACAAAAACAAAGAAACTACTGCAAGACAGCGTTTTAATTACTCAGTTTGAAGGGTGACGATTTTTTTTTTATTTGTTCGTCGGGAAAATTTAATTTTTTGTTAATTATTCATTTGAGTTTTGCTCAGTCTTACTCATTGCGTGATAACGTTGTCTTTGTTTTTGGTTTTGGTTTTGTGTTTACTTGTATGACAACTTTGTGGTGTTTTTTCATTGTTAAGTATATTTTTATTTATTTAACATTCAGTCAGAAACAATTTTTGGTTAAAATTATCACTTCAACGTTTATATACGCTATAAGTTAATTGTCTGTCATTAGTCGCTTTAAAAACAATTTTCTCAATAGAAGAAAAACCAATCAAAGAATCAATCACCGATTTTCTCCGAAGGCAATGAATCTTTTGATGATTGGAATAGTACCAGATTGAAGGTGATTTCCCGATTATTAGGAGAGATTTGGCGTAAAACAGGTGAAATGGTGACTGGATACAAACAAAAAATAGAATTCCTGCAAGTCTGTGAGAAGAAGCGAGTGGCATGATGAGGCATACTCGACAGGAAGTCGCGTTAGTCAGGGTTCTAGCTGTTACGATCGCGGTTTTCTTTTAATCTGTCTTTGACAAAACGAGGGATTATGTATAGACAGTTAGTTGAGGAATATATCTGTTCAGTTTGGGGGGTGACTTTGGATTTCAAATATACTTTTAACGACTCTCATTTGATTTATAAAGTTATGGCTGTGGATCATAGTTAAGAGTTGACAACTGTAATATAAAGCTCAAAGTGATGGCTCACTGAATTCATTCAATTAGTGGCACACAATCAAACACTTTTGTTATAGCCTATTAGACACTTTAAAATCGGCACGTTAACAAATTGTTGTAAAGCATATAAATTGCAAATTGGTATACTTTTTTTAGTTTCCGTTTTTAAAGCTCCTACCAATAAAATACTAAGATCAAAATTTGTTCGATATTAATTTCTAAAAATTAGACTTATTTAAACTCAGTCGGTTAAGTTAAGATAACTTGGAAGTTCAAATCAATGATTTCTGTAAAATTGCTGACAATTAGTGTAACTATAGGCAATAGGGTTTACATTTTTTTTTTTGAAAACAATTATTGGAGGCTGCCCAAATATGTCGTAGAGACTTAAATTTTGGTTTCAATTTTTAAATTTTGGTAGCTGTTTTAGATACTTCAGGATGCAATAGTGATTATTGTGTTTTTATTTTGAAGATGCATTTTTTTCACATAATTTAACTAAACACTTATATTAAGTATAGAAATCTCTTAAAAAAAACAAAACAAAAATCGTCAAAAGTGTTAACTTAAGTTTTTAAGTTAAACTTAAAATCGCTTAAGTTTACTGAAAAACAAAACAAAATCATTTTCTACTTCCAGCCAATGGGTAGAGATAATTGTGAGAAGTCATTTCTTAGAATATATATATATATATATATATAATATATATATATATATATATATATATATATATATATATATAAACTAAAGGAATTGTTAATTATTCCCTATGGGTAAAGATAATTAATTGTGAGAAGTCATTTCTTAGAATATATATGAACTAAAGGAATTATTAAATATTCTGAACCTATGGGTAGAGATAATTGTGAGAAATCATTTCTTAGAATATATATGAACTAAAGGAATTATTAATTATTCTAGAACCAATGGTTAGAGATAATTGTGAGAAGTCATTTCTTAGAATATATATGACCTAAAGGAATTATTAATTATTCTAGAACCTATGGGTAGAGATAATTAATTGTGAGAAGTCATATCTTAGAATATATATGAACTAAAGAAATTATTAAATATTCTAAAACCTATAGGTAGAGAAAATTGTGAGAAGTCATTTCTTAGAATGTGTATGAACTAAAGGAATTATTAAATATTCTAGAACCTATAGGTCGAGATAATTGTGAGAAGTCATTTCTTAGAATATATATAAACTAAAGAAATTATTAATTATTTTAGAACCTATAGGAAGAAATAATTGTGAGAAGTCATTTCTTAGAATAAATACAAACTAAAGGAATTATTAATTATTCTAGAACCTATAGGTAGAGATAAATGTGAGAAGTCATTTCTTAGAATATATATAAACTAAAGGAATTATTAATTATTTTAGAACCTATAGGAAGAAATAATTGTGAGAAGTCATTTCTTAGAATATATACAAACTAAAGGAATTATTAATTATTCTAGAACCTATAGGTCGAGATAATTGTGAGAAGTCATTTCTTAGAATATATATAAACTAAAGGAATTATTAATTATTCTAGAACCTATAGGTAGAGATAATTGTGAGAAGTAATTTCTTAGAATATATATAAACTAAAGGAATTATTAATTATTTTAGAACCTATAGGAAGAAATAATTGTGAGAAGTCATTTCTTAGAACATATACAAACTAAAGGAATTATTAATTATTCTAGAACCTATAGGTAGAGATAATTGTGAGAAGTCATTTCTTAGAATATATACAAACTAAAGGAATTATTAATTATTCTAGAACCTATAGGTAGAGATAATTGTGAGAAGTCATTTCTTAGAATATATATAAACTAAAGGAATTATTAATTATTCTAGAACCTATAGGTAGAGATAATTGTGAGAAGTAATTTCTTAGAATATATATAAACTAAAGGAATTATTAATTATTCTAGAACCTATAGGTCGAGATAATTGTGAGAAGTCATTTCTTAGAATATATATAAACTAAAGGAATTATTAATTAATCTAGAACTTATAGGTAGAGATAATTGTGAGAAGTAATTTCTTAGAATATATATAAACTAAAGGAATTATTAATTATTTTAGAACCTATAGGAAGAAATAATTGTGAGAAGTCATTTCTTAGAATATATACAAACTAAAGGAATTATTAATTATTCTAGAACCTATAGGTAGAGATAATTGTGAGAAGTCATTTCTTAGAATATATATAAACTAAAGGAATTATTAATTATTCTAGAACCTATAGGTAGAGATAATTGTGAGAAGTCATTTCTTAGAATATATATAAACTAAAGGAATTATTAATTATTCTAGAACCTATAGGTAGAGATAATTGTGAGAAGTCATTTCTTAGAATATATATAAACTAAAGGAATTATTAATTATTCTAGAACCTATAGGTAGAGATAATTGTGAGAAGTCATTTCTTAGAATATATATATAAACTAAAGGAATTATTAATTATTCTAGAACCTATAGGTAGAGATAATTGTGAGAAGTCATTTCTTAGAATATGTATGAACTAAAGGAATTATTAAATATTCTAGAACCTATAGGTCGAGATAATTGTGAGAAGTCATTTCTTAGAATATATATAAACTAAAGGAATTATTAATTATTTTAGAACCTATAGGAAGAAATAATTGTGAAAAGTCATTTCTTAGAATATATATAAACTAAAGAAATTATTAAATATTCTAAAACCTATAGGTAGAGAAAATTGTGAGAAGTCATTTCTTAGAATATGTATGAACTAAAGGAATTATTAAATATTCTAGAACCTATAGGTCGAGATAATTGTGAGAAGTCATTTCTTAGAATATATATAAACTAAAGGAATTATTAATTATTTTAGAACCTATAGGTAGAGATAATTGTGAGAAGTCATTTCTTAGAATATATATAAACTAAAGAAATTATTAAATATTCTAAAACCTATAGGTAGAGAAAATTGTGAGAAGTCATTTCTTAGAATATGTATGAACTAAAGGAATTATTAAATATTTTAGAACCTATAGGTCGAGATAATTGTGAGAAGTCATTTCTTAGAATATATATAAACTAAAGGAATTATTAATTATTCTAGAACCTATAGGTAGAGATAATTGTGAGAAGTTATTTCTTAGAATATATATAAACTAAAGGAATTATTAATTATTCTAGAACCTATAGGTAGAGATAATTGTGAGAAGTCATTTCTTAGAATATATATAAACTAAAGGAATTATTAATTATTCTAGAACCTATAGGTAGAGATAATTGTGAGAAGTCATTTCTTAGAATATGTATGAACTAAAGGAATTATTAATTATTCTAGAACCTATAGGTCGAGATAATTGTGAGAAGTAATTTCTTAGAATATATATAAACTAAAGGAATTATTAATTATTCTAGAACCTATAGGTAGAGATAATTGTGAGAAGTCATTTCTTAGAATATGTATGAACTAAAGGAATTATTAAATATTCTAGAACCTATAGGTCGAGATAATTGTGAGAAGTCATTTCTTAGAATATATATAAACTAAAGGAATTATTAATTATTTTAGAACCTATAGGAAGAAATAATTGTGAGAAGTCATTTCTTAGAATATATATAATCTAAAGAAATTATTAAATATTCTAGAACCTATAGGTCGAGATAATTGTGAGAAGTCATTTCTTAGAATATATATAAACTAAAGGAATTATTAATTATTTTAGAACCTATAGGAAGAAATAATTGTGAGAAGTCATTTCTTAGAATATATACAAACTAAAGGAATTATTAATTATTCTAGAACCTATAGGTCGAGATAATTGTGAGAAGTCATTTCTTAGAATATATATAAACTAAAGGAATTATTAATTATTCTAGAACCTATAGGTAGAGATAATTGTGAGAAGTAATTTCTTAGAATATATATAAACTAAAGGAATTATTAATTATTCTAGAACCTATAGGTCGAGATAAATGTGAGAAGTCATTTCTTAGAATATATATAAACTAAAGGAATTATTAAATATTCTAGAACCTATAGGTAGAGATAATTGTGAGAAGTTATTTCTTAGAATATGTATGAACTAAAGGAATTATTAAATATTCTAGAACCTATAGGTCGAGAAAATTGTGAGAAGTCATTTCTTCGAATATATATAAACTAAAGGAATTATTAATTATTCTAGAACCAATGGTTAGAGATAATTGTGAGAAGTCATTTCTTAGAATATATATGAACTAAAGGAATTATTAAATATTCTAGAACCTATAGGTAGAGATAATTGTGAGAAGTTATTTCTTAGAATATAAATGAACTAAAGGAATTATTAATTATTGTAGAATTGAGTCGTCTACACCTTTTTTCATTAAATCTTAGTCATTGAAACGTCGTATTGTATTTTCGTTGCATAAATAAAGTAATTTGTAGTGGAAAATTGAGTTTTAATTAATTTGGTTTCTTAAATTTGTCTTTTGCGGCATCTTGAGTAGGCCTAAACGTTATTTACAAAAAAAGAATTCTTCACTTTCAACAAACACAGGAGTATATTTTGATAACTATTGGACTATTATACTTTTTTTTTTTTAAACAGGATTTCATCTTTAACATTTATAAAGTACGGTGTATAAGAATAGAGTAAATGTCAAAAAAAAGAGTCTTTGTAAAATACACACAAAAAATCTTAATTAGAAACCTAATAAGGTGGACAGACTTTGATTCTTGACGTTGATGTACTGGGAATTTTATTTTCAGAAACATTTTCACCAAATGGTTAGAAATAATGACTCTATCGACACTTACCATCATTTCAACGAACTCGAAACAACCGTGTGTTCGGTATGACTGTCTTAATAAACGGTGACAATATTGCGCACACTTTTTAACCGTCCATCCCCAACAACCGTGTGTGTTGGTATTACTGTCTTAATAAACAGTGCATAATACTGCGCACACTTTTTAACTGTCCACCCCCAACAACCGTGTGTTAGGTATGACTGTCATAATAAGCGGTGCACAATATTGCGCACACTTTTTTTACCGTCCATCTCCAACAACCGTGAGTGTTGGTATTACTGCCTTAATAAACTGTGCACAATATTGCGCACACTTTTTAACCGTCCATCTCCAACTACCGTGGTTGGTATTACTGTCTCAATAAACGGTACACAATATTGCGCGCACTTTTTAACCGTCTATCCCCAACAACCGTGTGTTAGGTATGACTGTCTTAATAAACGGTGCATAATATTGCGCACACTTTTTAACTGTCCATCCTCAACAACCGTGTATTAGGTATGACTGTCTTAATAAACGGTGCACAATATTGCGCACACTTTTTAATCGTCCATCCCCAAAATAAAATACAAACAAACCAATACTAATTGTCACTAAAAATGTCATTTCCGCAAGTCTGAATAAAAAGTGAAAATGGACTATGGTTACAGTCTTTGTTAAAATATTTATATATTTAATGAAGGACCTAAACCTTCCATAAACCAGTGCTCAGCGTAAAATCAACCTTTTAATTATGGCAATCAAGGTTCATTTTTTTTTTTGTGTTTTCCCAATTTATTCTGAACTGAAACATTTTTTACGTCCAATTTTGGATCAAGGTTAGGGTCACAAATGTTCACATTTCATACACAATTCTAAATCGCGGCACTGGAGGCTGCGAGGGGATTAACATATATTCATTCATTCCTGAATTACTGTTTCGTAAATCGAATTTGTCTGGGAATTATAAATTTGTTCCTTATTGTACTTACTTAATTATTGTAACTGATTATTACTTTGTAGAAAGCAATATGGATTTTTTACCTCATAAATGAGTTTTCTTGAAGTCGTGAACTAAATTGCTTTCTCACATTCCCCAGTTGGTAGATTCAACACTATTTCAACAAAATTCTAAGGTCCGTTTGCAAGATAAAATTGACAAGAATCGCTTGTTTAATACTGTATCGAAACTTCTTAATAAATGTACTTTACACGATTATACTTGCCATAATTAACGTAGGTTTTTTTTGTATCGCAAATAGAAACTAGTCGGAGGAAATGAAATGGCCGATGTGGTTATTAATCCTTTAGACCTAGTTAAGTCGCTTTCTAAAACACGAAAATTGAAGTTAAATACAGTCGAAAGAAGAATGTGACCTTAAATCGAAATAATTGAATGTGAAACGTTTGATGACTTATTAAGAGCTTTTTAATGATGTTAGTATGATATTTTTTATTGCTACTACATAACTATATAGAATACAATTTTAAGACATTGCTACTTTGAAACCTTATTATTACTAGTTGACGCATTTCGAAATAAATCCATAAATCGAAATAATTAAATGTGAAACTTTTGATGACTTATTAAGAGCTTTTAAATGATGTTAGTGTGATATTTTTTATTTCTACTACATAATTATATAGAATACAATTTTAAGACATTGATAGCATTGAAACCTTATTATTACTAGTTGACGCATTTCGAAATAAATCATAAATCGAAATAATTAAATGTGAAACTTTTGATGACTTATTAAGAGCTTTTAAATGATGTTAGTGTGATATTTTTTATTCCTACTACATAATTATATAGAATACAATTTTCAGACATTGTTAGCCCTGTCACCTTATTATTAGTAGTTGACTCGTATTAAAAATAAATCCATAATTCGAAATAATTGAATGTGAAACTTTTTGTTGACTTTCAGAAATGGTGACTTTTTTAATGTCAAAGATTTTAGTATAATATCCTATACTAGGACTTACATCATTATGTAGAATACAATTTTCAGACATTGTTAGCCCTGTCACCTTATTATTAGTAGTTGACTCGTATTAAAAATAAATCCATAATTCGAAATAATTGAATGTGAAACTTTTTGTTGACTTTCAGAAATGGTGACTTTTTTAATGTCAAAGATTTTAGTATAATATCCTATACTAGGACTTACATCATTATGTAGAATACAATTTTCAGACATTGCTAGCCTTGTCACCTTATTATTAGTATTTGACTCGTATTAAAAATAAATCCATAATTCGAAATAATTGAATGTGAAACTTTTTGTTGACTTTCAGAAATGGTGACTTTTTTAATGTCAAAGATTTTAGTATAATATCCTATACTAGGACTTACATCATTATGTAGAATACAATTTTCAGACATTGTTAGCCCTGTCACCTTATTATTAGTAGTTGACTCGTATTAAAAATAAATCCATAATTCGAAATAATTGAATGTGAAACTTTTTGTTGACTTTCAGAAATGGTGACTTTTTTAATGTCAAAGATTTTAGTATAATATCCTATACTAGGACTTACATCATTATGTAGAATACAATTTTCAGACATTGTTAGCCCTGTCACCTTATTATTAGTAGTTGACTCGTATTATAAATAAATCCATAATTCGAAATAATTGAATGTGAAACTTTTTGTTGACTTTCAGAAATGGTGACTTTTTTAATGTCAAAGATTTTAGTATAATATCCTATACTAGGACTTACATCATTATGTAGAATACAATTTTCAGACATTGCTAGCCTTGTCACCTTATTATTAGTATTTGACTCGTATTAAAAATAAATGCATAATTCGAAATAATTGAATGTGAAACTTTTTGTTGACTTTCAGAAATGGTGACTTTTTTAATGTCAAAGATTTTAGTATAATATCCTATACTAGGACTTACATCATTATGTAGAATACAATTTTCAGATATTGCTAGCCTTGTCACCTTATTATTAGTATTTGACTCGTATTAAAAATAAATCCATAAATCGATATAATTGAATGTGAAACTTTTAGTTGACTTTTAATATGGCCGACTTTTTTTAATGTCAAAGCTTTTAGTGTAACATTCTATACTTCTTCTAGGACTTACATAATTACAATTTTCAGACATTGCTAGCATTGTAACCCTGTCACCTATTATTACTAGTTGAAGCGTTTGAAATCCATAAAAACAATTTATGTACTAAAAAACTAAATATACGTAAGTAGTTGTTGAAAAAAAAAAAGAAGAAAAGAAGTATTTCAAAACGCGTTAAGTATAATGATATTGTGACAAGGCTAGCAATATCTGAAAATTGTAATCAATATAATTATGTCAACGATATAAAATGAGTTTTCCCAAAGTTGGAATCTAGTTTGAAGTCGGAAAATTAACTAAATTTCATCATCATCCTTCGGCTCGTTTTAAAAATAAAATCACTAACCTACAAGATTCTCTGATTCAATACTGTATATACATGTATATACACTTACTGTATTTAAATTTTAAAGAGAATAAAATTATATTTTAGGAACATACTATTTTAAGTGTATGACAATCGACAAAAGACTTTTTATTATTTATTCTTACATAACACACACATTACTCTTTACGTGTGTTTCATAATTGTGATAATATAATACATGACACGTGGCCCAAAGGGGCGAGCAATTACATGATGGAACGTGACTTACGGAATAAAATCGGCGATTCTACGAACTTGCCGGCGCAGATTGCGAATTAGTAATTGGTTCATCTAATACAGTTTGGTCTCGATATTATTATTTATAAAACAAATTACTCGTGCCCAAGGGAAGAAGCATAATTGTGGTTATTCTAAACAGATAATGGATGAACTTTAGAAAAAAACAATGGACGATTTGTCTTGGAGTTATCTAGCGGCCATTGCTTGCACTATCGTCTTGCTGCTCTATTGTACAACACAAACTGTGGAACAATGGAAACACTTTTTATTTTTATAAAGTTTTTTTAACTTATATTTATTTACGAAAATTATAAACTGAATGTGGTCTCTGGTTGGAATAATTTGTTGTTGTTCATGCGTAATGCTTACATTTGCTAGTATGAAGATGCGTAAATTATTATTAATTTTTTTAAAAATCTATGATGATATTTTAAGTGGTCAACTTAAATAATAATTAATGTCCTGATAATTATAGTATTATTATCTATTACAATTCATCCCACGTTCAAATTCCGGTCCATCAAGCAGAACCATTTTGGGATATATGTTGGATCCAAAAACGGCTGTTTATTAGATAGTAGGGACACAATATGTGCTCATTACAAGATAAAACTGTGCAAATGTAAGAAAAGGCTGTACCTATCTCTTATCGTTAAATTGTATGAAAAGTTTGAAAATAAACATTTTGTCATTAACACTATAGTTTTAATGTCTGTTTTAAACACTGACATGAATTGCTATGATTCGCCGAATTCCACACACCTGTCGTAGAAATTTGTATTCTTAATATCTGTTCTGCGCGTATTTTATGTGTAAGCAAATAATAATGTTTGTAATTCTTTCCATGATATGTTGATATATTAGGACAATGTAGTATCTATAATTTAATATAAAGTTTTGCGTCTAATATGTTGAAAAAAGGAGGGAGGGAGAAGAAACTCTAATTAAAGAAACAAAAGTAATCATCCACCTTTGCTTCATTATTTATTTTTATTACAATGTTGTCATATTACAATGTATTGAAATAACATGGCAAAATACAAATTTGTATGCCCCCCCCCGTTTATCGAGCAATACTGGTATCCCAGCTACCAGTTATGATTTGAGTATGTTTACGCCTGTGGCCGTAAAATTGTAATCTAATCACTAAATTTGGTAAAAATGTATTTCTATACTCGCTTGGATGTGAAAGTTAAAAAAAAAAAATTTTAAGATTATAAAATAGACGATTTAAAGTAGGATTTTAACAGATTTTTAAAAATTATCCACTCTGACATTATTAATTGTTTTATTTTTACCAAATGTATGCAGAGGTTACTTTTTTTTTAAAGTATGTTTAAATGTGAATAATTTTTGTTAATCAAAAGAAATAACGACCAATAGTTTGAGTCTCGTAAAGTATAGTAACATAGTCCCAGTTTTAGAAACAATACTTTTCCTAATTCTTTTGTAAAAGGCTCCTGTTGATTAATACGACGATATATTATAGACGATTTCTCGAACGTTCAAGAATTTGAGTGTTATCGTGATAAAGTTAATAGTTTACTTAACATTAAAGTACTTTGGAATAGAAATTGAAATAAATTATCTCATTACTTATGTTTATAAAGTGAATATATATAAAACAGATTAAATTTTTAGTCGGGATACACTATCTTTCTTATTTCCATTTTTATAAATCAGAGTAGAGAAAAAATAAACAAATATTTAAAAACAAAATAATAATAGCGAACATCAATTCTCTAGTCTTTAGTCGCTGTATCTTAAATATTGTTTAAAAAATAGTGTCTAGAATTGCTGATTTTTCTAAACATTAAACAAAATCAAACAATATAACGACTATCACTATATTTTATTGTATAATGAGAGATTGGCAAATCATACAAATAATCAAAGTAACTTTTTTTAAACATTATTTCTTATTTTTAAAGACAACACTACCATTTCAAATATAGAAGATCGCAAGGCAAAGCTCGAGTTGAATCCGTCAGCAACTTAAATTAATGAAGAATCAGCTTCAATAAAAAACAAAGAGAACTTTATCCTCAATATAAATAACAAAAAAACCAGAACAATGTTACTTCAAATTACAGTACGAATGTACAATTAAAATCTACATTTACAAAACGATTGTTCTTAATTTGACAACAGTACAAATATAATTAATGCGATCATTAACAACACATAACTCAGATTTTTCAAAAAAGTAATATCAACCAAGATCAAAACAATCAAACATTGTGGCACCAAAATCGAAACAAATAATATAAAAATTATCAACATATGAAACAAAAAATACGTACGGAATATGAGTTAAAAACATAAACAGTCAACAAGATTTTCAGATGACCATAATTTACAAAATCTACATGTTGAAGTTGCCAGTTTCATACTATTCGACATTCTGTTATAAATCTTGGGAGTAGTATTATGGTAAACCTGTTTGATGGCATTTTTAAGAGGTTTTGGCATATAATGCAAATTAAACTTCAATTTAGCTTTATAGGCAAATCGAACTATTCCCACTCATTAAAAAACCTTAAAACTTTAAAAGGATATAGATATCGTAATGGTAGCCCATCAAATTTTTTTAAAGAGAGAATGAGAGGTTGAATTTTTTATAGATAATTCTTATAATAAATCTTTATAGAAAACTTTTAAGAAATGGCGATTTTGGATTTTTCCAACGACTGTGACTGCTTTAATTATATTTTTTGGTTTCACATACACAATAAATGCTTTTATCAGTATGTGTACCTAAATAGTATTCATATTATGTCATAATCCTATATCCGTTGTATACGAATTTCATCGAAATCCGAACATCCTTTCAAGACAAAAAACAAAGGTATTTTTGTGTTTAGTGCAATGTATACAAGATTTCAAAATATAATAGTGGCACTACTTCTGCGAGTTCAAAATAAGAAGTTGGTTGGTATATTAAACTGTGCTCTTGAGGAAGTTATTAGCACTTTCTTAAAATAAAGTAAACGAAACAGAATTATTTATAATCATGATTATATAACTAAAACACTTGGGGATAAAATTGCTCACATAATTTAAAATATATTTAGAAGTGTTAAACTACCGTGTAGCCTATCATTAAAATAAAAAGAGCAACAAATAAATATTTTCTATTGAAGTTCTAAAAGTAATTAAAAAATTGTGTTTAAACTACTTTCATGTCATGTGTTTTAGTTAGTTATAGTTTAGTTATTGTATTTCGTGTATCACTGAGGATGGCGATTTTGTTGTTGAAACGCGTTTGATTAGGTAAACGATATTTTTGTGAGACCTTGTGTTCGAGTTTTATTGTATCTAATACTATCTCACAAGTCAAACTCAATATTTATTTATAAATATGACACTCAAGTCAGTAGAGCTGAACCTGCTACATAAGTTAGATTATTATCTGAATTATATTTGGTTTTTAAATATGTGTAGAAAACGAAAGGTGTAGTTAGTTATAGTTTGGTTATTGTAGCTCACGTATCACTGAGGATGGCGATTTTGTCGTTGAAACGTGTTTAATTAGGTAATTTTTGTGACATCTTTTGTTCAAGTTGTATTCTATCTAGTTTCATGTCTCTCAAAATTCAAATAACTTTCTTTATTTAATCCGACAGAGTGTTACGATCCTATAACCCCCCCCCATATATAAGTTATAATTAAATATGCTCTAATAGTCTTCCATTAAGCATGACAAATTATTTTATAAATTTTTGTTTCAAACTATCACGACTCTGATATTTCCGTAATAATTTCCAAATCAAATTTTCCCCATCAATACTATCCTCGAAAGGAAGTAAATTACTAGCTGTACTTCACAGTTGGACACGATAACTGAACGCTGTTTAAATAATAAAACGTATCAAGTATTTATGAAAGAGCGAAAATTCACTTGTCCAAGTTAAAATAATCGACACGATATTTTAAATGTCAACGGACACTGCGGAAATAATTTCGGACTCAAATTCTGTTGTTATTTTGATGAGCTTCAATTTACATGAACTGATTTAAGGATGTGATAAATCATTGAACAATTTAGTCTGTGGGAAATTGTCTTGGGATTGTCGGATATTGATCGGTTTACATTAGTCACTGGCAAGAACGGAAGTAGCACGTAGTCTTAACCATTTCCCGCGCAGACCACAAAATAATACTCGCAGCTCTCACGTGCGTCTATGTCATCATTTACCACGCTGCTACTGTGTTTTTGATTTCACGCCCCCTCATTATGCCCGCTCACTGCTACCCTCAAACCGCTGCCAAACAAAAGCCTTTCTTGGAATGTTTTTTTTTTTTTTAGGGATAGTAGATTTCTAAAAGACTTTCGCTTAAGATACAGGACTTCAATAAGAGTGTTTATATTGAGTTGTTGTCAGCGTTGACGTTTAAGTTTACGACTTTTATAAACGTGCAAATAAATGTCAAATTGTGTCTGAAGAAAACCGACATTTGCAGGGAAACTCAAAGAAATTGAGAGGGAAATTTTATCGAAATGTACAGATAAACTGATATAGTAAGTGGGACCTTGTTTATAAATATGCAAATTGTCATTTATAGAAATTCAAATATTAAATTGTATATATTACTTATTATTATTTATTTATCATCAAAAGGAGTCAAAACTATAATAATATAATGAAGTTGAACCCATTAATTGTCGTAATGATTTTCACAAATTATAAACTGGAGTTTTATTATTACAAATTATTGAATTTTTTCCAAATTCTAATTACATTGTATAAAATTAAAAGTAAGGTTGTGGTTGTTAGGCACTGTTACGTCTCTTTGTTCACTAATATAATTCAAGTGTACAAGTAAACGTTTTTTTGTTGTTGCACAATACCAGGACAAAAATGATCTTAGCCACCGGTCGCGATGATTGTTTGACGTCTAGGAATATTTTTATTGGAATATCCTTCAATATTTACCTGTGTATATATGTGTCTAAAGTAAAAAACGAGGTATCAAAAGTAAAATTATAAGTGTTTATGCGATATTCTATACACTGCAATGAGGAGCGTCACATCGTTTCGCTGGTTTATCCTTGTGGTGGTGCACACCCTTAAGTCGGTTTTGATATAGAGTTCCGTGATCTTACAGTGTTAATGTGCGCTTGTCTCACTGGGTATCGCGTTCTCACCGTGCTCACTAGTATCGATGGGATGTCCAGTACGAAGTATTGGATCTGGATCAAAACGAGGTGGACATGGTGAGTACTTCCTCAGAAATAACAAGATAAGACAAACAAAAACCTAACTGATTCACTCTTTGTTACTTGAGAAACGTTATTTGTGAGATTTTAAAATACTATTCAGGAGATTTCAAGATGAACCAGTAAAAAAAAATATTATAAGTTATCCGACATTTAAAAGTTGCTACAAACTTTTCAAAGAAACAAGAGAGTGTCTGAGTATTTTCTTCTAATAACCGAACACTATAGATCGACAATGAAGTGTTGAACAAACCTTAGCGCTTTGCGCATGACCGAGCTCCCTTCCCTCTTCTTTCCCGTTACTTCGCCGTACTTCTACCGACTGTTCTTCCATACAGCTCTGCTTGTCAAGGTTTGTAGTAGGAGGCTTGTTCCTTCCAATCCATTCTACATACTGCTCTTTGTTAGTTGTAGACTTATACACAATTACGTAGGCGCCCTACATGTGTTTACACATGGACTACCTACCTTGTTTGTGTTTAAAGACGGCTCCGTCCAATTATCCATGTAAACCAAATAGTAAATAATACTTGAGTTATTTCACAAGACACGAAAGGTTAAGGTGTACTATAAGAAAAACAGCCTTAACTTGGAAAAGCAAGTAGAGTAGTGCGACGAGTGTTTTCCAACTTGTATCCATAGCTACTTCGAATTGTGTGGTACTGAAAAAAATTGTTTGTCATGTCTATAATATTATAAAGTCATTAGTACAGTTTCGTTTGAAAGAGGTGGATGGACGTTAGGTTGCCCAATCGTACTTCAGCTGCAATAGAGTTTATGTACTCAACCACGAATACAGGCGGTTAGAAAGAACAGAAAGGTGAGGTGAGCAAAGAGTGGTTTTATCCCTGAGCAAAGTAGAACCGAAGTAGAATCCATTTTTCCGTTCAGTTCACTCGACATGACAGCTTTTAGGATTCTGCTGAGACGGTTTTCAAAGCTTGACATATCTCTCGTAAAAGTTTCATTAACTGGTATAGGCTATACTGTACTGCAGGACCCTCCATCGGAGATACCATCTGAAGCTCAGAGAAACAATACTCACGTCAGTCGTGAGACCTACACAGGACATAATCGACTGCTCAGTTCAGTTTGTTGTTGAGTGGAACAACTGTTTACTTACTTTCCCCCCAGTTTTGAAATCTGGGATAATTTTTTATTGATATAAAGTTTAGCCCAGTACACCCACTGGAGAGTGGAGTGACTTTTCTAAACTGGTAAGCCAAACTCTAAACTGACACTGAAGTCCACGTGAGCACACTACAACGCCGCACAATGGCGGCGTCGCTCGTGTGCACCGAGCCTTACAAGTTTAAAGTTGTAAATATGAATCTCTTGGCGTATTTTGACTTTAGCGAGAGCTTCCGTTAGAGAATCAAAACACAGATAAATTATTACGGCAATATGTAGGCGTAATTATACAGCACGCGTAAGACACGCGCCGTAGCTTCTCATTTGCTCGCTGACCGGAAACCGGAAGTGGCCATCTTATTGTTCTGTACAAAATGAATGAACATTATGGAGTACAACAGTTAATTGGGGTCATCAACTTGGCGGATTTTCTACAAACTACGGCATAAGACAAAGATCTGAATTGTGCTAGGTGGTGTTTGTTATCGCATGGTGTCGTTCACACATTTGTCAGGTTTTGCAGTAGACCAGTTAGCGTAATATTCCACCTATAACCGAATCAAAAATACGTTGCTGCTGATTTGTGTACCGTACCAGTATTAAACGTTTCAAATTGTTTTTTCTAGAGCTTAATTTCTTGGCACCCTTAAAGATTTCTTCTCTAAGGTACGCAGTACCATAGTGGAATGTTAGATGCGATTCATGTTGCAATGCTTAGAATATCACATGCAAGCACTTAAGTTTTCATTTCTAGCAACTATAATGGAAAACAACCATGTTATATATTATTTTACAATCATTACAACGATTGACTGTTTTCGCATACTTCAATAAGTCGTAATTTTCACAATTTAAAATTTGCATTTGACGTAAATAAAAGTGTGGAAGTTTATAAATAAATTCTTGATTATTACCTCAGTTTAAATTCATACTTCTAGAAGAGAAATTTCTATCTACCAGAAAAACTCCCGTGTGTAGAAAAATCCTCTACATATAAATTAGTCTTCTTCTTAGTATTAGAAATTAAACCAAAATTGGAAATGGCACTGTCGTTTATATCATTTATATATTTTAATTTGGACGTTTGAAATTACAAATAATATTAGTTCAGACATAATTTAACTTGAAAAATGTAAAATATTTTAAAACTATTCTTAAAATCTGATCAAAATAAGTAATTATTGTTACTCTTGTGATTCCATAAGTTAAATATTTCTTGACGTTTTCAAGTTAGTTGTGAGCTTGCATTATAATTTTTGGAATTGGAAGGAAAACTCTAAATTATGGTCAAAATATAAGCACCAAAATTGTTTAAAAGGCACAACGGTTTAGTTGATAAAAACACTTTTATTAAGGACTTGAGAGTAACAAATTTGATTAAATTTTTAGTCATAAAAATACAGAGGGGCTGAAAAGAAATTTACCACCCCTGTTTTTTAAAAAAATTTAAGATGTTTGAATTCCGTTTAGCTTTATAAATAAAAGAACTCCTTTAGCCTCCTTTTTGTTTTGGGTGGTCAGAATTTTTTGTTTTTGTTATTTTTCTTGAATCACGTAGACGTTTAAAATGAGGATCATAAGCCTATACGTGCTACTTAAAATTTTGGAGCATAGTCCCACCCCTCGCCCCCACAATTAAAATAACCTAAACCATTGCTTTTTTTAGGTTGCCCTTCTCACCTAAAAAAATTGCCTCAAACATTTCAAATATTTAACAAAATTAGAGTTGTGGTAAGTTTTTTTTTTTTTTTTTTTCAGCCACCTTCTATATTTGATTAATAATAATTCAAGAGAACCGTCCATAAACGAGGTGAAAGTTTCACTTTTTTTTTTTTAATCCGTAGTTAATATTATTTTGATAAAATTCATGTCTTAAAAACCCAAACATATCCTATTGCTTATTTCTCATGAGAGTTTGTACAATGTCAGACAAAGCTATACTATTAATGAACAAATATTACGAAGTGAGAATGCTACTGACCAAAATTAAAATATTTAACCACAAAGAGAAGGAAATTAAGTTTTGCTAATAATTACACAAAAATATACCACTCGCTACAAAAATAATATTTTGTTATTAAAACGGTTTAATTTGACATTTGCTATCAGGTATATACAAACTAGTATAGGACGTTTTGAAGGCATAAATCAATTGCCGTTATCAAGTGATAAACCTAGAACATAAAAACGTGAAGCTAAGGGCATTTTGTAAACTAAAAATAAATCTAGAACGTAAATGAACCCAGGCCTAAAGCTAAACCTGAGGAGTCAAAACTAAGATTAAATTTATTTAACTAAGACGTGATCAGATTTTTTTAAATGATCAGGTTTTTTTACATGATCAGGTTTTTTCCGATCACGTTTCTATTTAGACTCATTTTTTACTTCTCAAGCCTAGATTTATACTTGTATTCCTTTCTTATGTTATAAATTATTTTTAGTATAAAACATGGCCCTAGATTACTAGGCGATGTTGGTGTTTTATTATATATTTATTTATATTTTCGAAACCTCATGTACTAGTATTATACACACAAATAATAGCAAATGTTCCAATAAACCATAATTATAACATGGACAAACCATCATTATCGAATCATTTTTAAATAGAATATTTAGTTGTTCTAACCGAAATGGTCTTTACTATCAACTAATTTTTTTTTGATACCTATTTTCAACAATTTGTGAGTTTAAATTCCGAGCTCGTGTATGCTTATTATTAGATTATCAATCCAACAGTTAAATATCAATCTATAATTACAACAATAAAATATTTTAAAACTACTATATAGCTAGAACCGAGATATAATGAAATGAACATGTTTGACAACAACCTGACTGCAAACAATTAAATAAAAGAGACTAACGAAGAACATTAGTTCCGCAAAGCCCTTTAATATACTGTATAGTTTCTTTTTTATAATTAGTTCAGCATGCCTTATTCAGTTAATGTGATTAACATATGGTAATTAGCATGAAAGTTCTCCGGTGTGCTCCTTTCATTTTGTATCATATGTCTTATCTTCTAACTATCAAATATGAAAACAAAAATACTCCTCCAACTAACTGATACGCCTACGTGATTAAACGTGAATTTATTTTGCTGTTGTAACAGTGTCGCCGCACGTTTGGTATTAATATATCCAGATTGCCATTAGTAGAAAATAATCTGTTACAATCTTTGATAAAATGGATATACAGAAAAGAAGTGTTTCAAACAACCGTCTATTGGAAATTGAAAATTATGTTTAAAGGTGTTTAGCTTTGATAAAAAGGATTCAGCCATGTTGAAGTTTAAAATTATGTTTGAAGCTGTTACAATCTTTTATAAAAAAGGATATAAAGAAAAAAAATTTTCGAACAACTGCCATGTTGAAATTTGAAATATGTTAGAAGCTGTTATAATCTTTGATAAAAAGGATATAAAGAAATAACAGTTTTGAACAACAGCTATGTTGAAATTTGAAACTATGTTAGAAGCTGTTATAATCTTTGATAAAAAGGATATAAAGAAATAACAGTTTTGAACAACAGCTATGTTGAAATTTGAAATTATGTTTGAAGCTGTTACAATCTTTTATAAAAAGGATATAAAGAAATAACAGTTTTGAACAACAGCTATGTTGAAATTTGAAATTATGTTTGAAGCTGTTACAATCTTTTATAAAAAGGATATAAAGAAATAACAGTTTTGAACAACAGCTATGTTGAAGTTTGAAACTGTTACAATCTTTTATAAAAAGGATATAAAGAAATAACAGTTTTGAACAACAGCTATGTTGAAAAACTTAAATGTAATAGAAGATATTTCTTGTTGAAACTCCATATTCAAGGATAAAATAAAGCAAAAGCTTAAAGTTTCAAATATTTAATAGTATAAATGAGCTACAATTGTTTCGCCTTGCGGCATCATCGGGCAACTGCTTTTGCTTTATTTTATCCTTGAGCTATGTTGAAGTTTTAAATTTTGTTTGAAGCTGTTATAATCTTTTATAAAAAGAATATAAAGAAATAACAGTTTTGAACAACAGCTATGTTGAAGTTTGAAACTGTTACAATCTTTTATAAAAAGGATATAAAGAAATAACAGTTTTGAACAACAGCTATGTTGAAAAACTTAAATGTAATAGAAGATATTTCTTGTTGAAACTCCATATTCAAGGATAAAATAAAGCAAAAGCTTAAAGTTTCAAATATTTAATAGTATAAATGAGCTACAATTGTTTCGCCTTGCGGCATCATCGGGCAATTGCTTTTGCTTTATTTTATCCTTGAGCTATGTTGAAGTTTTAAATTTTGTTTGAAGCTGTTATAATCTTTTATAAAAAGGATATAAAGAAATAACAGTTTTGAACAACAGCTATGTTGAAGTTTTAAATTATGTTTGAAGCTGTTATAATCTTTGATAAAAAGGATATAAAGAAATAACAGTTTCGAACAACTGCCATGTTGAAATTTGAAATTATGTTTGAAGCTGTTATAATCTTTGATAAAAAGGATCTAAAGAAATAACAGTTTCGAACAACAGCTATGTTGAAGGTTGAAATTAAGTTTAAAGTCTATTACAGTCTTAGATAAAAAAGAGTGTAAGCAAAAAGTTCTGCTCTACCGCCAATTTGAAATAATTTATAACATAATTGAACTACAATTCTGATTACACTAAGTTTTATTGTTATTTTTTTTTCTTTCTAATTTTGAGGATATATTTTTCAATTTTTTTTGTTATTCTACCATATTTATTCTTTATTGTAGAAATCACGTTTCCGTAGAAATTGACCAACGTTCGAGTAAAAACATTAACCTAAAAATCTCTTTTTTAGTATTAAAATTGGTAGCCACTTTGGCATTTGTTATGCTTTTCACTGCTAACCATCTAATGGTTGGGAAAATTTAACAGAAATATCAAATTTGATGAAAACTATATTACAATCACATCTTCAGGTTTTACTAACACATACACGTACCCCCTCACACATTCACCTCCTCAGCAATCCAACACCCACCCATTGTGGAATAAAAGAACAGACGACCCGACTATAAAAACAGTAATAAAATTTGGATCGTAAAATACATATAAATTCAATTGCAAGTTACGAAAAATAATATATTAAAATTTGCTGTAATGTCGAGATGTCTCAAAATGAATTACGTTAAAAAATCCGTATAATAAAATATTCGAGAATTGTATAATTGACGATTTCAAAGAGCCAAAAAAATATTAAAACATCTATTCTGTTTGCATAATTGGTCTTAGTGGGTCACAAATCTATTCTAATATCAAAGTAACTTCAGTGTTTAAAATTATGATTAGAATAAGTTCGTTATTTTTTTTATAACGTAGAGAATCAAAGTTTGTACCATTATAAGTAGAATTCAATTGTGTAAACTGTAATGTAATTTAGTGTGTTATTAGTTGAACCACCCAGAATATTCTTTTAAATTAATTCCATGTATGTTTTTAATCTAGTGTTTTTCTGGACAATAATTTAATGTTGTGATAGTATACTGTTGATATTTTAATAAACGCCTCTCTTGTATTATCCCTGACCTTAAATAAACATTAAAGTTTGTCTAACATCGTGGAGATTAACTATTAATGTAATATATTTACTACATCAGTCAGTTTATAGTAGAATTACCAAAGTTTGTACCATTATAAAAAGATTTCAATTGTGTAAACTGTAATTTAATTTAGTGTGTTATTAGTTGAACCACCCAGAATATTTTTTAAAATTAATTCTATGTATGTTTACAATCTAGCCTTTTTCTGGACAATAATTTAATGTTGTCATAGTATACTGTTGATATTTAGTAAACACCTCTCTTGTATTATCCCTGACCTTAAATAAAGTGTGTCTAACATCGTGGAGATGTTTACTACATCAGTCAGTTTATAGTAGTTTTGTCAAAAAACTCACATCTGAGTGTGCCTGAACTTTGTTTTCTTGCTACTCACTAATACGTTTGGTGGAAATCTGTAATCTTTTTCCAAATCAATATCCGTAGCATACCACCAATCATTTGTTATATTTCTTATTTAGTTTTTTAGCTTTATTTAAAACAAATTTACTTATTTATTTCTAATTTACAGAATGGCGAGATCAACTGCATATTCAAGGGAGGAAATGTAAGTACTTTTACAATCAATATTTTGTATGTAAGGAAGTATTTTTTCCCCATATTAATAATAAAATCCAGTAATGTTTTCCCACTAAAGTTTGTTTACAGTGTCCAGTTTTGAAAACATCTGCAATTCGAAAACGGGGAAATATTTTGCAACGTTTAATCGCATTACTTTTTTTGTTGTTCTTTAAAAGCAGAAATTTCTAAGTCATAACTGCTTCATAAATAAAGACCCCCCCCTCCTCCAGTCCAACAATAATTTAATAGTGTGTCATGGTAGGACAAGATTAGGTCAAGGAAGACCTGATAGGATATATAAAGGATACGAATTTAAGCCTAAACTATGTTTAAAATTAAAAAGGTGTAGTTCCAGCTGAAGTTCCTTAAAGTTACCAAGCTCGTACTTACTAAAGTGAGCTTCTGAAGGATGTCGTTCTTACTATGGTATTGTGTAAGTATTTTTTATATCCAGCTTCATCAACATAGAAAACTCTACATAGACTACCATTAAAATTTAGAAAATCAATCATCGATACAGATAGTTTGAACAAATAATGAAAAACTCTAATTTTCATAACATACACAAGTGCCTATTTCAACTGAGAATGCCAGTTTATCTGTAGAGACTTCATCTTATCTTGTTGAAATGCTTACTTGTGGTAATTACGCTCTGCTTTGCCTTATTTAAGTGAGACAATTTTTGGTTTCAGCTCAAAAACCGTAGGTTGACTGGGGAAATTTAGGTCAGATAGTTTGAATGAGCCTAGTATATTCTAATATCGTGATGGTTGGAAAATCTTCAATTTTTTCCCAGAGTTGTTTATATAAACGATTAAAATGAAACAAAACTGAAATACTGGTGCAGTTGTAAATTTAACAGTACAAATATACAAAATCAAGTATGCAAATATTCCGTTTAAAAATATCAAGTTAAAAATTTTTAAGTGTGCACCACCTTTGTTCAACATTTAAAAAAAGGAGCTAGATGTTATTCTTTTCCAACTAGCTAAAACTGCGCAGAAGTTGAAAGCATTCCTTTCGACCATGCCTCAGGGGTTCGCTTATAGTAAAAACCAGCGTGGCAATACCTAGCTGAATCTACACATTTCTGCATGTAGTCTTGGGTTAGGAACATCTCTTTCATATCAGGTCTTTTTTGACCAACTCTTGTTCTTTTTCGACTCTGACGCTAATCGAGGAATAAGGTGTCTTTATTTTATGGTATTACCTACCTTAGTTTTATAAGGATTTCCGCCTTTAAATAAAACAAACACAAATTGATCAATAATGCAAACATAACCTCAAAATAAATTTATAACACCCGATCAGTTAAAAACATCTGGTAGAATAGGAATGCATGTACATTGATTGAATATTTGTATCTGAATCGATGTACAACCGCAAAATTGTTTATGGTTGCTATGGACGATTAACATTGGAGTAATACTGTACTTTTAAATAAATAAAAAACTTCCTACAGTATAACACAGTAACGGGTGTTTTTACACAGTCTATGAACGTAGAAGTGTCGTTTGGAACGTGTCTCTCGAAACGTAGATTTATTTAATTAACTGTTTATATACTGGGTGTCCCACCTGCAATGTTACAATACCTAACTTTTGTATTATAAATATGATAGAGTACTTTAATTGGGGAACCTTACTTTTTTTCAATGAAGTTTAAAAATCCATTTTGTAAAATGTTAAAAATCGATGGGTACTTCATTAATTCTGACTAAAGAATATTTTTCATTACTAAATTGGGGGGGGGGGGGTTACCAATTAAAAAAAAATCAAATCCAAATTTTTAATTAAATTTAGTACTTTTTCAAAATTGATTTCCATGTTATTTTAGAGCTTACAAAAATAAGGGGAGTTCCCTATTAAAACTTATTTGTACCCCCAACGGTTCAAAAATAGGCTATAGCAACATTTTATTTGAGAATCAATTATTTGTAGGCCTATGAAACGTTTAATTTTCTGAACTTTAAGTGCCTGTAATTTCTAAACGGCTAAAGATTAAAAAAAAAGTTCTTAAAATCAGAGTGTTCCATATCAAATTCAAAATTGGCCGCCATATTGGAAAATGGATACAATTTTTAACATTACAAAATGTATTTTTTAATTTCATTGAAAAGAAAGAAGGTTTCCTATTTAAAGTGCTCTAAATTTAAAATTCAAAAGTTAGCTATTATAACGTTTTAGATGGGACACCCAGTATATAGATTACCCTATAATATGTATGACTAGATACAACTTATATTTCACATTTCTGATCGTATAAAATCCCAACATTTCGAAATCCATTGGAATTTACCGCAACACAAGACCGATCCCAATAAAGCACTGCCGCAGATTTCCTTTTGAATGCAGAAACGTACCGCCTAAAGGTTGGTTGTTCCAATATAAATATATCATTAAAGGTGTGGGTGCTAATCGGTGCTGGCGGATCGTAATTGCTGTGCCCTATAATTAAGAGAAGTGTGAAAGAGATTCATGCGCCAGATCCTCCCTTACAACTGTAAATCCCGACTGTAATCTTTGACAGTTTGCAAGAGTGTAGCAATGGGTGGAGTTAACGGTATGAACCAAGAGGTCTCCGACTTTACTTAATTAGCCACTTGAAATTAACACATCCATTATATTCATAAAAATGTCTTATACCAGGCTCTAGGCCGAACAGGTCACCTACAGACCAACGCTCGGTAAAGTGTAGACAATTTGTAGAAACTTATGTTATCGGTTATTTCATGATTTCAAACAAGTATAAACAACATCGGTTAGAAGAAGCCCTACTCTGTATTTCATTGCAATGAAAAAACAGTTGTGGAAACTTAACAAACATGTGTGTCGGTTATTTCATGATTTCAAACAAGTATACAACAACATCGGTTAGAAGAAGCCCTACTCTGTATTTCATTGTAATGAAAAACAGTTGTGGAAACTTAACAAACATGTGTATCGGTTATTTCATGATTTCAAACAAGTATAAACAACATCGGTTAGAAGAAGCCCTACTCTGTATTTCATTGCAATGAAAAACAGTTGTGGAAACTTAACAAACATGTGTATCGGTTATTTCATGATTTCAAACAAGTATACAACAACATCGGTTAGAAGAAGCCCTACTCTGTATTTCATTCCAATGAAAAACAGTTGTGGAAACTTAACAAACATGTGTGTCGGTTATTTCATGATTTCAAACAAGTATACAACAACATCGGTTAGAAGAATCCCTGCTCTGTATTTCATTGTAATGAAAAACAGTTGTGGAAACTTAAATTATCAAACTAATGAAAACACAATTTTCCACGATATACACTTTGTGCAACAGCAATACTCAGTTCAGTTGTCACAATAGTTTGTGCGCATGTGACAACTGATGATGATGTATAGTGAAAAGTGTCTTGAATATGTATTGCACGAAACAAGTATATATGGTGGAAAACTGTGTTCCATTCATTTTGTATTACTCTATCATGTTTGATTTTGGATTAAAATCAGGAAAACTTCGTGTCAAGTGAAGAAGAGCAGAAGTATGTTTTGGTATGGAATTAAATTAAATTAAACTCCTTGGTAACCGCTCTGAAAGGCTTAGATCACAAAGACAGCTCTTCAGTTGGGGTGGTGTGTGGTTAGCATATCGAATTGTTATAACACTCACAAGAATTCGCTACCAATTATTGGTTTACAAATTTTCTCTTCATGGAAACATCGTAAATGTATGAGGCCATCTGGAGTGAACTCAGAATTTCTCACTCTTGTAGGGAGGGAACTAATAGCTGGGGGCTCATTATAAGGGACAGGTGCTTTGGCAATAAAGTACATGTTTGGTGATTTAAACAAAACAACCAGGGGAATTACGTTGACATAGGGAAATTTTAATATATAACAAAGTGAACTACATAAATTCTTTTGGAACTATACTGGATTTTATAACAAACCTAAAACTTCCCGAGAAAGCAGTAGTGTTTCCATTATACTAAGCACCGCATATCTTAACGTGTTGACATTCATCTCAGCTGCGTTTTGAATAATTGCATCTTTCAGTTCTTACGATTTCATTGAAGGTCTTCCTGGCCTCTTGATGTCTCCAACAGATCTGGTTCTTTCAAACTTACTAACAAGCTTGTTATACGAGATTACACTACACGGCCCTTCCCCTCAAACCGTTGTTTGTAAAGGTAAAGTCATGATGGAAAAAAAAATCAATTAATTAATAGTAAACTGTTACAAGTTTACCACCAACTGACTTCGAAATTACTCCACAATGAAAAAAATCGTTGCTATGGTAACAAATAAATCAGAATAAAAATAACAGCTGATGTTTCAATAAATAATTATATCTGCATAGACTAAAGAGTTTTTCTCGGAGATTTGATAACAAATAAAATATATAAAAAGGAAACCAAAACCATTTAAAGTTTTGACTTAGATATGAAAGACCCAAATTTTAGCAATGGGAAAATTATAACTTCGATGTGATAATCATATTTCACTTAAACAGTATTAAACTTGCATATGATAACGATGAAATAAAAGAAATAAAAATAAGAGCAAATACAGGAAATCGCACCTTCCAAGTAATATTTATTTTGAAGTCTAGAAATAAGAAACTTTCGTAAAACGTTTATTAACTCTATAAACAAAGTAAATTTCGTACACTGGTAACATATGGCAGTGAAGCATGGGCTTTAAAGTTCTTGGATTGAGATTTTGGATTGATAGGAGAGGATAATGTCCCGTAGAATATGTGTTGGAGGAATCAGGAAAATATGGAATAATACAAAGCTGGCACATAAAGAATCTAGCTTTTATGTCGTCATAATAGCTAAAGCAGTTAAGGTGGATAGGAAACATGTAACAGATGATTTAAAAAAGAGTATTTATTACAAAAACCAGGATGTAAATAAAAGATCAGTTGGTGGTGTAACAAAGGTTTACTTTACTTCGTATTAGGAATGAAGAGGAGAAAGAAAAGGATATCACAATAGAAACACAAAACTTAGGAAACCAGGACTGGATTTGTTGTTTAAAAAAAAAAATAAGGTGAGTATAATAAGATCGTAATTATCTACTATAAATAAATACAGTAACAACATTTGTTAAAGAAATTAAAATATCTGAAAACAAACTCATCAAGAAAATTTCATATTCATACATTTTATAAGCAGGGAGGATTTATGGTTGTAAAAACCACTGTCCAGTGAGATAATGTGATTGTTAGAACGACCCTTCGTTACTGAGACAGCAGAAGACTGAGCGTACTTGGAAAAACAAGTCTCTAGGACTGCAGATCCAAACGTGCGCATGGGTTTCGCAAGGCGTCTTTGGAAGGAATTCTATTCGGTGAATATAATGTCACAGGATTTATATGTGTAATAAGATATTTATTCAAAACCGAAAAAGGCTGGGTGATTACTATAATGGTGTCAGTAATATGTTTTGACATTGGTATTACGTGTTTGAAGGTTGTTATGATTTCACCATTACAGAGCACGCCTTGTACAGTTTCTAGTTTAGTATAAATCTCCAAGAGAAATCGCCAAAGAACTCCTTCAAGACGTTGTTTTTCCCCAATAAAAAAGTTTTGTTATCAAAAAGGGTTATCTTATGCTTCCATGGTAGTACATGATCACATGACCTGTGGTGTCTTGTAGGTACAAGGTACATGCAACAGCCAAGCCAAAACTCGTGCTATGCGTGAGCACAACCCGGCGACAATTACATGCGCTGTTTATACATCAATCTTTTATTACTCGTCACGACAAAACGCCAGACTTTGAAATAACAACTAGACATAGATATACTTTGAAGTTGTTCCGAAATATAAAGGGTAATTCAAACTTCGGAAACTGATTCTAGGGGTAAAAATGAGAAAACAATCTTGTTAAGTTTTTTTATCTGAAAAAATTGATTAAATCTCTATTTAATACTGAATTTTCAAGAAGAAATGATTTGAAAAAAAAGTATATTAAACATAAAATTAGAAATTCTGTGAAAAAATACCAAAAATACAAAACATTTTTGTAAGCTCTAAAATGACATGGAATCAGTTTTGATAAAAGTGCTAAATTTCATTAAAAATAGGGATATGATTTTTTAATTAGGCAACACTTAATTTTTATAATGGATTGTTTTATAAGGCAATGATTAGACAAGGAAATAAATAGGAACTGTTCTTACCTTCATCATTGTTCACTTTTCAAAGACACGAGTTACTATTAACCTTTGGATTGTCTTATATGACAAGGTTCTTCCGACCCTGGTGCTATTAGAGTATTCTTGGACTAAGGGGCTCATTTAATACCCCCTAAGACATACATTTGCTTTTTCTTTTTATTTTAAGGCGATGATGACCGAGAGGTGGTTGTCTTTAAACAATAACAACAACAATAAAAATAAAAAATAACAGACAAAGTCTAACCATTCTTTGCAATAAGTACTCCACGCCACGCTACAATTTAAAATTACGTTAGTCACAACACCCCCTCTACAAATAAACTGTGGAAAACTTGTTACACACTTCCCAATCCTTATGAGAATTTGTCTAAATCGAATTGTTTCATTTAATATTCCCACTTTGTATCGAATTTGAAATCGTATCAACTATAATCGAAATTGTGAGTAAAAATGTCGCATTGATTAGAAAATGGCATGCTATCTAATGAAATCAAACGTCACAATTTTGACATCATTGCTGTAATATTATTGCAAAGTAATATGATTTTTTCATTTTAAATCATAACCTTAGATTCAACTACTGACACACTGTAAAGCTCCAAGACGTCATCCACCATTGTTTCCCCGTGACAAAGACAGAGGTTCTAATGTTTCTGCAATACGACTCATCTGTGACAAAGTCTTCAAGGTTATGTTACACTCGGACTCGTGTGCTTCATTGCTGGCAAACTTGGAAATTTGATCAGGAAACCCTGGAGTTTTCCTACATGAAGATGGGTTACGTGCTTAACAGTTTGGGTTACGATAAAAGTTAGTCATTGTGTGGGATCTGTAATTAGTTATTGAATAAATAATAAAAGGTTCTAAAACCTTACGATTTAAAGTCTATAAGTATACATATGTAAAGTCAAAAAATATATCTCGAATTTTGTTGATGATATATAGGTTTTGGAATTCCCTGAGTCCAAAAAGGTATTTTAAAAAAATCTGTCTATTGGTGGTCATGTTTCTATCGTCTGTCCCAAACATAATAAATGAATCGAATTTGTATGTGGTCATATTTCGGGACGATCTTTTCTATTTAAATAAAAAATTTAATTCTGAGAGTAGCTGGTATAACAAAAAACAAATAAAATTAAAAAATAAAAAATAAAACAAAAACATCAAGTTACGATTTTATCGATTCGTATTCGTCACCTTCTCTAAAAAAAATGACACTAGTTATGATATCGGTAAAAAACACACACAAAATATATAAATATTTTTTCAAAGATGGCTTCCTTGTTTAATTTTCACTTCTTGATTGACAACTAACTACCAAACTGACATTTTTGGTGATAATTTTTTTTTCCCGTTATTATTTGATTTTGCGATTTTTGAGTGGGAGAGTTTGTGCATTGCTTTTGCGTAGTTTATTATTTATGGACTAATGCAGATTAGATTTTCATAACAAATTTCAAAATGCTAGTGGTCGATTGGTTAGTATACAAATAGAGTAATTTTGTAGGCGATGTTGGTGGAGGAAAAAAAAAGATTGTCTTGCAAATAACATATAAATCGATATTTGATTAGTAGTAAGCCAGCTAAATTTTTATGTAGACAACCTGATTTTCTTGCAGTTTTAAGGAAAATTTTAATTAATTTATCGACTGATATCATTTCCCATATAATAGTATATTTCATCACTAGGACCAAAAGTGAAGCTTTTCGATACAAGCTCAAGTTTAACGGCCGATGCCGGAAAATGAGCGAGGATCGAAAAGCTTCTTTTGGTCCTAGTGATGAACTACATTTTTCGTTATACTGCAAACAATATAAGAAAACAATTTCACAAAAACTAAAATGTTATAACCTATTTACCTTCAAAAGTTTAGACAAGTTATACAAGTTTGCAGCTTTTATAGCGGTTTAGTTGTGTGTTAGTGGTACTTATTTATAAAATCGATGGTAACAGCTGTTTTATCTGTTATTTACAATCGAGCGAATCATATGATCGTATAATCGATTGGTTTTTTTAGATGGTTTACAATTAATAGTTAATTAATTCGTATAAACGAAGTAACAGCTGATGATCTCGACCTCAGCTGATTTTTTTAGGTCCTAGGACTAAAAACAACAACTTTAGCATCGCAATGCATGTACTGAAAACAGCTGTTTTTGAAGCAGTATAACGAAAAATTAAGTTCTTTTGCAGGCTATCGATTAATGTAGATTTGTTATTTGATTAAGTTGTATTTACGGTTGCAAATTACTTTTTGTATAGGCAGTCTAAAGACAAAATTCAATTTTTGGAGAGGAGATATATAAAAAGTAAATTTTGTTTGTGATTTTTGTAACTAATTTCTATATATATTTTTATTTTTTCACCAAATAGTAATATGATGTAAAGGGGAGTTTTTCAGATATATTCCCCCGTTTTAAGACTGTTGTTTTAAATGATATATATCTGCCGTCTGGCGTATGTACAGGGCCCAAACATAGAGATCGATTTTAATTATATTTGGTGTTTGGGCTTATTTTGGCCATTCTTTCCCCATTTTTGTTTTAATTTGAGGAAAACTGTCATAAGAAAGAAACACAAAATTACAATTTTTCCAAAACAGGTCCTAACAATTTTTATAATATTTTGCTCATGTGTAGCCTCAAGGACCAAAACAAAATTCCTGTTATTGAGATATCGGTAAAAATCCAGAAGTCAGTTTTGATATTAGATTGCATAGCTTTTATAAAAACACGCCCTCCCCCAATAAACTACGTACTATGTAAACAAACTGTCTACTCGGCGAAACTATATTTACAGTAAGGAAGTATTATAAGATAATTTCGCCTGTTTTCTGTGGCTGCTATTGACAAAATGTTTTATCTTAGTACTAATGTTTTATGTGGCATGGGAAACCTTGCCGATATGAGTGCTATAGGAGCATGCTCAGCCTTTCCGTAGGTTTCAGCTTCTGGGGGGGGGGGGTTGCGCTGAGGAAGGTGGTACTGGTGGATATTACTCCGAGGTCTGGTGTTGTGCCGGCTCTCCTAGTTCTGAGATAGTTAAATTTTAAATTCAAACTCAAACTTAGAACATGTTACTTATACCAGCGATTTCTAAGGTAGTGTTCAGGAATTAAGACATCAAATTACATTCCTCCAAAATTATTTTTCATAACGAATAATTTTATAGTTGCCATGTGTTAAACAATCATATCCTTATATTTCCAAAATTATTACCTTTTCCATCAACAGAGGAAGATTAATAAATTCTCTCATCTCACCGATGTTGAATTTACCGCCCCCTAAACGTCGCTATAAATAATATGGTCACGCCTCCAGTCTCCAGGTTAGCCAACTTTACACGAACGTCGATAACATTACCAAACAATTAATGACAAATTATACAATAATTAGTGGCTTGTTCTCCTGGCCTATGATTTATTATTGCCAACTGTATAGCACGATCAGAGAGATCTATTGCTTGAACTTCGATTTAGCTTGCAGTGTTTGTTCACTGCATACTTTATCACATGTAGGCAATTAAGAGAGAGAAAGTATTGTAATACTTCAAGAAATCGATTTTTTAATAGAAAAAATACAACCGTTTTGAAAACTATAATTTTCACAAAGAAGTTTTTCTTTACAATTTTTCTGATAATTTGTCCTTCATTTTTAGCATCGCAGGATTTCGACTAATTATTATTTAGTAGTTTGTTCACAATGTTTAGTAGTTTATCTCAACCCTACTTTACTTGAATAATTATTAATGCAATTAATTTATAATCATCATTTCTCAGCCTTAGTTTCCCGAGACTGGCTCATCAGTTCCTTCTCTCTACGTTTCTTATGTAGATAAGAAATTAATCTACATGTAATGTAAATAATAATTTTATTTATATTTTTGTAAACTCTCAGAAATTCGAAAAGAGAGAAAAAAAAAGAAAATATCAAAAAGTACTCACTACTCTCTAGTTGAATCTAGGTTAAATTTAAATATTGGGGATGTGTACACTTTGAAACTGTAAAAGCTATTGTGAGACAACAGATGCATGTTGGGACATCCTTACATCTGTTTAGACGGTTACATTTTTTTTTCACTCCGTTACTTATATATTTTTAAAGTTTAAAAGATATTTAATCTTAAACGTTGTCAAAAGTTGGCTGATGAGATTCTATTTAGCACTAGATTAAGGTCAAAACTTTAGAAAGAAACATGTCGCCCTTTAAAAAAAACCTTTCGCTCGTTTTATCTGTAGCTCTAAAAGTGTTTAATACAATACCCCAAACAATAAAAACTATATAAAATAGACTGCAGTTTTCTAAAAGAAATGAGGATTTAGTTGTTTTTCCTTGATGATTTAAAAAGTTTATTTAAGTTGATTGTTTGACTTGTGTATTTATTTATATCCTCTATGTATTTCTATTGACTAATTTATGTTGTTTTTTTATCTTTTTATTTTTATTTTTTTTTTTTATTACATTTCTAGACCGTTTTGAGATTACAAAATAAAGTACTCGTAATTATAAACAAATATTATCTTAACCCACTATATTTTCCACTTATTATTTTAGTTTTCGTTGTTATAATGACACTCTTTTGGTAGATGTTAGGTGATTATCTGATTTGATGGAGAACACAAAACATGCACATGCTTTCAGTGTATATTATATTTTTATTGGAGTTGCATATCTTGTTTGTGACCAATAGTTTTATACGATTTTTGAATTATGTAATTTAATAATAATAAATGTGAGGCTTAGCGTCTTACAATATTCTATTTTCATTGCAGTATTACGACGGTATTCTGCAATTCCCAGGAAGTGTTGGGACCAACTAGTCGATGACATTTGAATTGACTCTGTTTATGTTTCGTGTACAGTTTTTATTATTGTGGTGTGTTAATGTACTGTGATTAAAAGATTGTTCGGCTACAAAGCTTGAAAATGGCTGATTAGTCGAAACGGGCGTCGTAATACGGCGATGAAAATAGAATATTGTAAGTCGATTAGTCTCAACATTAATTAATTGTTATTAAATCAATATTCGGAATGGAGATAAACAAACGTTTTGATAAGTACCGGTGTTATAATTTCGTTTATAATCAGAGTATTAATATATATTCAGTATTATTGAACATTTTGCAGTTTGTATGAGAAACTGTATTTTGTTATCAAAATAAAAGAGATTCCTCCTTTTCAAAAAATATTGTGTTAATTTTTTTTTTTAATTTTAGTCAGATGAATGTTCCCGTGAGACAATTTCAGAAAAATTATCATTAGTTATTTGTGCAACTAGTGAGCAAAGTGGCACTTTTTTAAACGAGAGAAAAATGTTGACGTACGAGGCTTGCCGAGTGCGTCAATTTTATCGAGTTTAAAAAAGACACTTTGCTCACGAATTGCACATTATACTTGGTCTACAGTTGTTATTTTGTGACAAATAAAGAATATACTTCAGCAGTAACGCAATTTAATAAAATATTAATTTAATACAATAGTGTTCAACCTCACGTCAAAACTGAGGTTATTTATGAATATTACAAATAACTTAGGTGTATTGTTGAGGAAACGGGTTTGCCAACTTCAAAACTCGGCAAACGAAAAATACTCTCCGTGTACATACACTGTTAATTTATCTAATAATTACTTCCTTTTTTCAACTTTAAAACGTTGTTTTGTTGTTTATATAATATATATGTTATTTTACATGTAATAATTAATCTAACCTACATACGGGACATTTCCTGTATATTATAAATCAATTCAAATAAACTTAACCTAAATTTCGTTTTGTTCGGTTGTCATTCGGAGTGAGCAAAGTAGTGTGCAAAGCAGTGGGCAAAGTGAAACTGTTGAGAAATCAGCTGTTTTGCAAACTAATTTAAATGAACAAAATGCCACTTTGTCAACAACTGTAGACAAATTTTATTTGTATTGTGCTCGTTATAGCTCATGCACACCATTAAATTCAATATTTTGGTGCTCCCACGACTAGGATACGAATCTCCATGTCTTAACTAGTTTCAGTGGTCGATAATTTAAAACTAAAAATTTTAAACTCTACTGCACAACAATCGGCATATTTTGATCTTTCCTAAATTGTATACAAATCGGTAGATGAGTTTAGCCGTAAGTTCGTAACAAACAAACATACAAATAAAAATACCAAATGGCCAAATTAAAACAGAAACCTCGCTTCGCTCCCTCAAAAGTATATATGTAATAAGTTCGAATTTTTCACTTGCTAAAAGAACACAACTCCCTAACCTATTGCTTTTGTATGTCTATTATATTCTTATAATTAAATTCCGTCTAATTAACAGTAAAAAGCCTCGTTAGTGCCAACATAATCAGATTCCACAGCGACACGCGAAGCTCAGCCGTTCTTCTGCGAAAAATTTACAAAAACAAAAGTAGAAAACATGAACCGAAGAAACAATAAACTGCATTGATGATTACGTAATAGAGATCTTTCTTTAACTAGACCTATAAAAACATCGCTTATTTTACGATATTTCAAGGATACGTGAAGCCAAAGTAGCAATCAGAAACAAGTCTGTTAAGATTTTATTCCGTCTGTGTGTATGTTTCCAATACATACACACAGACGGAATAAAATTCTTTCTATTGTCAAGAATATTTTCATGGTCTCTACCGCATCTAACCTTTGTGGTTTCACTATAGTTCTGTATGTCTGAATGGAGAGGGGTTTAGATTTATAAGTCTTCTTTGATTGGATGGAGACTTGGATTTATAAGTGTTCTTTGAATACTATAGTCGGCTTGATGGGATGAAGATTTGGATTTATAAGTCTTCTTTGAATGCTATAGTCGGCTTGATGGGATGAAGATTTGGATTTATAAGTCTTCTTTGAATGCTATAGTCGGCTTGATGGGATGAAGATTTGGATTTATAAGTCTTCTTTGAATGCTATAGTCGGCTTGATGGGGTGAAGATTTGGATTTATAAGTCTTCTTTGAATGCTATAGTCGGCTTGATGGGATGAAGATTTGGATTTATAAGTCTTCTTTGAATGCTATAGTCGGCTTGATGGGATGAAGATTTGGATTTATAAGTTTTCTTTGAACGCTACCCTTGGCTTGATGGGATGAAGATTTAGATTTATAAGTCTTCTTTGAATACTATTGTCGGCTTGATTGGATGGAGACTTGGATTTATAAGTCTTCTTTGAATGCTATAGTCGGCTTGATGGGATGAAGATTTGGATTTATAAGTCTTCTTTGAATGCTATAGTCGGCTTGATGGGATGAAGATTTGGATTTATAAGTCTTCTTTGAATGCTATAGTCGGCTTGATGGGATGAAGATTTGGATTTATAAGTTTTCTTTGAACGCTACCCTTGGCTTGATGGGATGAAGATTTAGATTTATAAGTCTTCTTTGAATACTATTGTCGGCTTGATGGGATGACGATTTGGATAGCTCTCTCTCTCTCTCTCTCTCTCTCTCTCTCTCTCTCTCTCTCTCTCTCTCTCCCTCTCCCTCTCCCTCTCTCTCTCTCCCTCTCTCCCTCCCTCTCTCTCTCCCTCTCTCTCTCTCTCCCTCTCTCTCTCCCACCCTCTATCTCTCTCTCTCTCTCTCTCTCTCTCTCTCTCTCTCTCTCTCTCTCTCTCTCTCTCTCTCTCTCTCTCTCTCTCTCTCTCTCTCTCTCTCTCTCTCTCTCTCTCTCTCTCTCTCTCTCTCTCTCTCTCTCTCTCTCTCTCTCTCTCTCTCTCTCTCTCTCTCTCTCTCTCTCTCTCTCTAACAAATTACTCCCTTCAGTAGGATTGGTGAACATTGCATAGTCTCGGGTGTAGGAAGGTCGCAATAGCTAGAATATTATAAATTCTTTATCAAGCTTTTATAACAGATGATATTTTATAAAACAGAATTAATTATTATACAAGTTATCAAGAAAAAGAGTGTGGGTTACTCTACAACTGGCCGATAGAAAATAGTATGTTTTGACAGCTAAGATTTATCGTAAGCTATTTATTACTTCCTACATTTTATTTATTTATTTTCTCTTACCCGTTGATAAATTTAGATTTGTTTATTTTACTATACATACAAATTAGATTTAGATAATTTAAAGTGTGACAATATATTTTTGCCTTCAATTCAACACATTTTGATAGTTCACTCAATTAGGACAAAGTTCGGAATAAAATAACAAGAACAGTTTTTTGTTTACTTTATCACATATACGTAGTATTTAGAGAAAGTTATGTGATTGGTCAAAAAATCTATGTCTAGTTTTTTGCGCGTCCTTACTGCACAAACGCGTGGACCGATCATAATCAAATTTGATATATTGGTTGTTTTGTCCATGTCTCAGAACTTTTTTCCATTTTTTTTTACGGTATTTGCCAAAAATAGACAGAAATGTACGGTTTTATCAAAATCGACTTCAACGATTTTGACTGAATATTGCACAAATGTAGTCTTTAAATATCCAAATTAATCTTTTTGGTCGCCATCTTTCCAAAAATGTAAGTTCATCAGTTATTTGTTGAAAAAATCGCCCATGGATGTTATTATTAACTACGAAATTGCTCAAAATCGGCTCAACTGATTTCGTTCAAATTTTGGTAAAATTTGACAACAACGTCACCCATTTATGAAATTTCAACACTTAGTTGAAAATTTGTTTCTTTGATTGGGAATGACATTTAAATAAGATTTTAATCTTGATAATTATATAGTAAAATATACAATTTTCTATGCCCTCCACGTTACTTTCCCGAGCAATGTATCTTCTAGGTAATTAGAGAAAAATAAAAACAGTAGTCAGATCAGTTACACTTCTAGCGATGAACTAAGAATGCTGTCCGTATAAATTCTAGCTCTAGTTTCACATAAATAATTACTACAGTACTATTTCTTCAAATTTTCTCATGAAAGTTTGTCACAATGACTTATTTCCATTCTTCCCCTACCTCCTCAACCATACTACTATTTAAAACGGGATATACCTATATGCAATCAGAATACAACCGGAATCTAAAACTGTATTAAATTGAAATATATTATAAACTACGCTAATAATCAATCATAAAATGAAATGTTGTATAACAGGTTGCAGAGTTAACGATCTATAAAATTGTAAAAGAATTTAAAACACTCTTCGTGTATGATTTATCTATTTGACGCCACTAAATGAAAATACTATCAAACTGAATACCACCTATGAATGGACACTTCTTGGTAGAGACAATCAAAAAGCATTGCACGTCTTTGAAACAAAACAAGTCGTAAACATCGTGTTCGCACGTCATGTTCACATTCTGTCTCTCTTGGACTCATCGGATTGTCTCTCTTTCCTTCTTTGTTTGGCACTGGCAGTGGCGCCAACTCTATGCGACTTTTACAATTAATGGAAGAGTTTTAATGATACGATTAACTCCTTATCGAGGAGTTTCCGCTACGAGACCGGTAGCTTTATTGTTATTTGAATATAGGTGGATGTAGTTGCAGGAAAGTAGGTACAAATACGATTAGAAAATATCAATTTAACTTTAATAGCATGCGAACAATTCCTACCCAAAAAGAAATAAGTAAATCAAGATTGACAATGATTTTATATAGTATCATAAAACTACCTACTGTTAATAGGTATTTTGGTTTGATTGGGTTATAATTTATGTAGTGTGAGAAAGTAAGTGCATAGTTTTTTTTTTTACGACTTTACCTGTAATTCATAACAATCTGAAATTTGTTTTCTTATCTTGCACTTCCCTGTAACTTTTATTTACAGTAAGTAATAACTCGCCATTTTCGAACAAATCCGTAATTTAAGAATGTATTTATGTTCATGCTTAAAGTACAGTTGATATATATATATATATATATATATATATATATATATATATATATATATATATTTTAAAAAGAAAAGTCAATCACTACGTGACTTAGATGTTGTGTTCTGTTTCGACTAGGACAAAGGCGCACACCGAAGCATCTACATACAGTATATATTAAGTCAAAACCCACTGACTGATTACGAAATCTCTGGATCCAAGAAGCCTAGAGCTATGAATTTTTTAACATGGTTTTTGGGGTAGGTCTGTAGACGCGTACTAAGAAATGGTTTTGAAAATGTTCCACTCCAAGTATGTTTTTTGCGCCTAAATCATATCTCTGTATCCAAGAAGCCTAGAGCTATGAATTTTTTAACATGGTTTGGGGTAGGTCTGTAAACGCGTACTAAGAAATGGTTTTGAAAATGTTCCACTCCAAGTATGTTTTTGGCGCCTAAATCATATCTCTGTATCCAAGAAGCATAGAGAAATGAATTTTTTAACAAGGTTTGGGGTAGGTCTGTAGAGGCGTACTAAGAAAGGGTTTTGAAAATGTTCCACTCCAAGTATGTTTTTTGCGCCTAAATCATATCTCTGTATCCAAGAAGCCTAGAGCTATGAATTTTTTAACATGGTTTGTGGGGTAGGTCTGTAGACGCGTACTAAGAAATGGTTTTGAAAATGTTCCACTCCAAGTATGTTTTTTGCGCCTAAATCATATCTCTGTATCCAAGAAGCCTAGAGCTATGAATTTTTTAACATGGTTTGGGGTAGGTCTGTAGACGCGTAGTAAGAAATGGTTTTGAAAATGTTCCACTCCAAGTATGTTTTTTGCTCCTAAATCATATCTCTGTATCCAAGAAGCCTAGAGCTATGAATTTTTTAACATGGTTTGGGGTAGGTCTGTAGACGCGTACTAAGAAATGGTTTTGAAAATATTCCACTCCAAGTATGTTTTTTGCGCCTAAATCATATCTCTGTATCCAAGAAGCCTAGAGCTATGAATTTTTTAACATGGTTTGGGGTAGGTCTGTAAACGCGTACTAAGAAATGGTTTTGAAAATGTTCCACTCCAAGTATGTTTTTTGCGCCTAAATCATATTTCTGTATCCAAGAAGCCTAGAGCTATGAATTTTTTAACATGGTTTGGGGTAGGTTTGTAGACGCGTACTAAGAAAGGGTTTTGAAAATGTTCCACTCCAAGTATGTTTTTTTGCGCCTAAATCATATCTCTGTATCCAAGAAGCCTAGAGCTATGAATTTTTTAACATGGTTTGTGGGGTAGGTCTGTATACGCGTACTAAGAAATGGTTTTGAAAATGTTCCACTCCAAGTATGTTTTTTGCGCCTAAATCATATCTCTGTATCCAAGAAGCCTAGAGCTATGAATTTTTTAACATGGTTTGTGGGGTAGGTCTGTAGACGCGTACTAAGAAATGGTTTTGAAAATGTTCCACTCCAAGTATGTTTTTTGCGCCTAAATCATATCTCTGTATACAAGAAGCCTAGAGCTATGAATTTTTTAACATGGTTTGGGGTAGGTCTGTAAACGCGTACTAAGAAATGGTTTTGAAAATGTTCCACTCCAAGTATGTTTTTTGCGCCTAAATCATATCTATGTATCCAAGAAGCATAGGGAAATGAATTTTTTAACATAGTTTGGGGTAGGTCTACAGACGCGTACTAAGAAAGGGTTTTGAAAATGTTCCACTCCAAGTATGTTTTTTGCGCCTAAATCATATCTCTGTATCCAAGAAGCCTAGAGCTATGAATTTTTAACATGGTTTGTGGGGTAGGTCTGTAGACGCGTACTAAGAAATGGTTTTGAAAATGTTCCACTCCAAGTATGTTTTTTGCGCTTAAATCATATCTCTGTATCCAAGAAGCCTAGAGCTATGAATTTTTTAACATGGTTTGTGGGGTAGGTCTGTAGACGCGTACTAAGAAATTTTTTTTGAAAATGTTCCACTCCAAGTATGTTTTTGCGCCTAAATCATATCTCTGTATCCAAGAAGCCTAGAGCTATGAATTTTTTAACATGGTTTGGGGTAGGTCTACAGACGCGTACTAAGAAATGGTTTTGAAAATGTTCCACTCCAAGTATTTTTTTTGCGCCTAAATCATATCTATGTATCCAAGAAGCATAGGGAAATGAATTTTTTAACATGGTTTGGGGTAGGTCTACAGACGCGTACTAAGAAAGGGTTTTGAAAATGTTCCACTCCAAGAGTGTTTTTACCCTTAAAACAAATATCATACCTTTGTTATTTATGGGTCGATTTAGATCAAAATTGGTGTGTTGCTGTATTTGGACATAATTTATTTCCAAAGCACCACTATTAGGGCTGTGCTAAAAAAAAATATTTATAAAACTATCTCAACTATCCCCATGTAAAACTGCGGCCATCAGCTAGTTAAAAACTATAAATGTCAAAAAAATTTTCGGTAAGTTGCTTTATAATACTTACTTTTTAAGAAATAGATGAGTCTCGAGTTTTCTGAAGAATTCCTTCCGAAGGAGAGGGGATGTAAGGGTGAAAATATCTATTATCTTTTAAAGTATGATTTTTAAAAAGAAATTCTGAACCGAACTTTTTAAAATCATAAAATTGCATACATTTTAATTTTTAAGGTAGTTACACAACGAAGCCCTCCATGCTTTAAAACCTAAATTCATTAATTTAAATGTTAAAAAAAAATTATTTACAACAATTTACATTAAAACTGGTCGCTGAAGGATCAACCATTAGTTGTATCTAATTTAACCAATTGTAAAATCATAAGTTCTCCTATTGATATTCCAGAATTTTAGTTGTTTTACTGTCACTAAACAATTTCTAACAGTTTAGTTTTCTTTTCAAATTATCCTGGAGGATTTGAATCGTCCTGAAGTTGACGTATTGGTGGAGAAGTGCTTCACGTTTAGCAGTAAAACGTTAGATCACAGTTTCACTATCATGACAACTAGGTCATGAACTATTACAGAAAAACCACGGAGCATTTACTATATTCCAAACATATTACTTTGAAAGGATTATAAGGATTCTTCTAATGTGGCACCGTTCGGTAGACTCTTAAACTTGGATGCATTATAAGGACTTTTAAAATTTTAAGTTATGGGTTTTACAAATTTAAATTTGAAAAAGTACGTGCACATTTATGTTAATCTTTGTAAATTTGGAACTAAGCCTGATTCCCCCACTCCCTTCTTTTTGCACATCTGTGACCAAAATGCCCCCAGCCCACGAAAAAAACTGCAATATTTTATGTCCTACCGATTTTAGAAAATTCTTGCTATTTTACTTTACCGATGTTGTCCAAAATTTATCGTACCTACTCATTTTTTGGTCACTCGGAAGTATAGACGTCATTATGGGAAACGCCTAAAATTGTTTGAAAATGAGAAAACTTTTGATTACGCCATAATACCTCAATTTTAGGGATATTATAACACATTCCATCGCGGAATGTTAGAAGTTTAATATTGTCGTTGATTATAAAAAGTCCAATTTAAATTTAATATACAAAATTTAATGACAATTATCAGAATATACTTTTGATTTTGAAGGAAACTCACATTTTTTAATTACGATATGTCATATTAATTTGATTTACTACATTTCATAGTTTATCTATATTTGATAAAATGTACGATTTAATTTTGAGAACATTTACCTATAACTAAAGAATTGTAATTATTAGATAATTGTGTTCAATACATTCTACTTTTGATCTGAGAAAAGCAACGTCGTTGTAAATTTATTTAAGAAAAAAAAACTTAAAATGTTTTGTTATTGCAGTCACCCTCAATTTTCAACTAAATTGTCTTCTAAATTTGTCAAATAGTTTAGAAGATGAAGGGTGGACATGTGTTCATGACAATACATGTAGCCTATCCAGTACCAGGACGAAATTAATCCTTTCAGCCATTTCTAATCGTATTACTTTCTTATAGAATATAAATATAAACTGATTGATGTGAAAAGAGTTTTTATTTTTTCATAAACTGCCGTACTATTAACTGTAGAAAACACAAATATTTAAATTGTCAATATTACTTAAGGTTATTTATGTATGAACAGGAGGGAAAACCCTACTTTAAGCTGAAGTAGTTGGAAACATCAAATTGACGTAAAGAGTTTCTCGTGTCTATTAAATATACATGAAGTTTTTTTCAAAATGTGTCGTTACGTACATATCTAAAATTAAAATATAGGATTTTAGAAGTAAGATCTTTTTGGTCCAGTTTGTAGACAGATTTTTTATTGATAATTGCAGAATTGGAGTTATTGAGCAGTTTTATTAAAATCGTTGCAGCAGATTTATAGCGTCTACTCTTGATTTTTTCACTAGTGACCAAAGTTTAGACGAAATCCATAAGTTAGTTGTGGAATATAAGAAACATTGAAGAGACGCACTGAATGGATTCTTTCCGAGATCCGGTTGGTCTGTGTGTGTGTGTATGTGTGTGTGGGAGAGAGAGAGAGAGAGAGAGAGAGAGAGAGAGAGAGAGAGAGAGAGAGAGAGAGAGAGAGAGAGAGAGAGAGAGAGAGAGAGAGAGAGAGAGAGAGAGAGAGGGGGGAGAGAGGGAGAGAGAGAGGGAGGGAGGGAGAGAGAGAGAGAGAGAGAGAGAGAGAGAGAGAGAGAGAGAGAGAGAGAGAGAGAGAGAGAGAGAGAGAGAGAGAGAGAGAGAGCTCCCTTCGTGTGTTCATTCTCCTTGTAGCTTACAAAGTTACGGCGTAGACAGAGTATCCTGAGCTAAGTAGCGAATTCTGGTAGCGAAGATTAGAATTAAACCTATAACGACGGGAATTCCATATGCTGACCACACATTACTAGACTGAAATACAGACTCAGACCTTCCAGGAATATTATTCCACAAGAACGCACACAGACATTTTACAAGCAACCCAATAGTTTACGATGAGAAAACAAATTTGGCATAGTAGTATTACTTACATCTAGGCCTATATTTATTCCAGAGCCGTCAACTTCAGGTCCGTGTATTGAATAGATAAAGAAGTAAATACAGTAGGAGACATGTACAAGCTCATTGCACTGACCATAGGCAATTAAACGACGACTGCTTCGGACATAGACAATGGTAATGGCAAATTAAACATCTATTAACGATTGTCACATAAATTGTACAGCAGACGGTTTAATCAAAGCATCACCGGACTGTTGTGCATTCTATGAAATGTAATTTTACTTTCTCACGTAGATTTAGTATAGAGACAGTGTCAATAAGTTCAGTGCAAATCTTCTTCAAAATATGAGTTTCTTTATAAGTCATTTTTAGCGTGACATCTGTCTTAAACCAGTGGACTGGTTTTAGTTGTAGCCGCTTTTATCCCTTATGTTGCCCCACCCCCTTCCCACGATCATAGTTACATAATTTTGATCTGAATTTTCATCAACTTAACCCCATTTGCTTTTCCCTGTCTAATCGTTATTGACTGCTGTATCTATTGAGGGTTCAGGAGTTATTGGTGTAATATTGAAAATAAACCTTGATTGCCGTCTTAGGAGGTAGAATATCTGAACATGGACGTAGAAGGAATAATATCAAATTAAGGAAAACTGTGGGTTATGGACAAACAAATATTCTAAATCTAGAATAAAAGAAATTTGCTGTTTTGGAAAATATTAAAAAACGAAAATAAACCTTAATCAGTATAGGATTATAAATAAATATTGAGCTTGACTTGTGAGATAATATTAGATAGAATAATTACTCATGGTCGGCAAGTTTCAACTAAAATATTGGTGTTTATACTAAAAAAATTGTTGTTTTATTATTCAAAATGGAATACCACCAAGTACCTACGGTCTTTACCATAAATAGTTTAGGAATAATTACGTTTACTTAATCAAACGCTTTTAAACGACAAAGTCGCCATCCTCAGTGATACATGAGCTACACTAACAAAACTATAACTAATAGTTAACTCGTATAACTTATAGTTTAGTTATTTTGGCTCATGTATCACTGAGGATGGGCGACTTTGTCTTTGAAACGCGTTTGATTAAGTAAAGGTAATTTTTGTGAGATCTTGTGTTCGAGTTTTATTCTATCTAGTATGGGGTTCATTTTGATTTAACAAATTTACTGTTTAAAAGTAATTTTCGTGTATAAACACCTTGTTACATAGGTTTGTGTCTTAAACTTTTATTATTTCTCTTTTTACTACTGCCTGGCTCTACGACTCCTGTAGGAACTTCGCCACCCTCGTCACAGTACTCCTCTCTCTGCGGTCTACTATCATCTCCTCACGCCCATAGACGGAAAGTCCACTTCAACATCCCTGAGGCACAGTTGTCTTCTTTACCATTTCGCCCTCCTGTCCCTCTCAACGTAGTTTTATTTGGGCTTTCTTTACTCTATCTGCTAAAGTTGGCCCAATCATTTCTGCCTTCTAGTTTTTTAATGTCATAACTCTTTACAGTCCTTCGTAATTTAATTTTATAACGTTGTTCGTGGTTCATTTTTACTTTTTGATTGATAACTCCATATTCTGGGGTGCTAGATGATGTATATAAGTTCTTCTATCTTGGTAGCATGGTTGACAAAGAAGGAGGAACAGACGAAAACGTAAACACAAGAGTGACGAAACTGCACAATGTTTGTGCAACGTTTCTAAGAATATGGTCTATGAGACAACTTTCGATTAAACAGAACATCAGATTATTTAACTCCAGTGTGAAACCTGTTTTACGAGACATGGAAGATGACAAGAAATATGGAGCAAAGTAGAATTGAACCTGTCTGGAAAGAGAAAAAAGACAGTAGACTAGTCAAATTAAGCGATTATAGGGTTGAACTTCGGAATGTTCCAGATTGAATGAAATACAAAGCTGAGGGAATTGGTTCGTAATAACGTAACAACCCTCCCCCCCAAAGAAAAATGTCGGTGCTCGAAGATTTATAATGGTTTTAAACGGTACAATTTAAAAAAATTCTTTATATACCAAATAGTGGAAAATTGACCCGGATGAGGTTTTTTAAATAATTTTGAAAAATAAATAATTTGGTGACAATGTTACTCTTGTAATTTTTTCAAGAAATCGCCGTTGAAAAAATTCGAAAAGTATGAGAATTTATTCCCTTTTTGATTTGTCGACAAATATATAGTTTCAAAGATTTTCTGGAAAACCCTTTCAAACTAGTCAAAATATTAGATTACGTGGGGTTGGCTCGACGTGGGGTAGCTCGATACTAGTATACCGTGGGGTTGGCTCGACACTTTGGGGAACTAGGGTCATCTGTTCAAACTCCTGCTTAATGAGCAACCCTTCTTGGAATTGGAGGTGTTTGTTTGTTCGGTCAGCCGAAGAGCGACACTCAAGTGACGAGGTTCGTCGTCTGTCAGAATAGTATGACTTGTTATTCGCGGGTCTTGGCTAGTCCTTGGCTAACCAGGCTAACCTGGTATCCTTTAAAACTAACAGAAAGCACAATACCAATCATAACTATTCTGAACTCATAAGGCACTGTTGAAGTTTATTTAAGTATTCAATTCGATGATATGTCATATTGTCGATGGGCTTTATGATTGCAATGACCATACTTCCTAACCTAACCTAACCTAACCTATACCCGCCTGACTGGTACCTGATCCGTTCACATTTCCAGGAAGTGATTGATATTCACTGGGGCGGCCAATATGTCGAGCCAACCCCACGACACCAAATATTATGGGTGGAAACGAACATAAAAAGTTTTTCTAATGATTTTTATTCCTTCACTTTCTAAAGGTTTTCCTTAATTTTACTAGACTCTAAACCGAGGCAAACTCGACTCGGGAGTGTTGTAGAAGAGGAAGGGGATAATATTGCAACAAATTTAATGCATGGAGTTCGATGAAGACGTGTTATAGATGTTCTACATCCCAAAGGAAACGTTGACGATTAAATTAAATAAGTTTTAACAGATAAATAACCGACATTTTATTTTCACAATAAATACAAATTGTTGACTTACTGCTGTACGAGATAGTTTGCTTGTATCATTTGCATGCCAGTAGTTGTACTGAGAGTGTCCTACTATCACCTAACCTCTCCGTTTCCCATATAAACACACACACAGCCTACAGGTATAATGTATTAATGTAATACATAAAAGTTGAATACATTAGAGCAGAGTAGTGCATCGTCGGTGGGCTTAGATGTATGCTTCCGTGTGGCCTAAGCTGGGCAATGAAATACGTTCTATTGTATGACTAGGCCAGGTGCATTGAGCTTTCATTGACATTCTCTACTTGTCCTATAACTTGAAAACTTTGTACACGTAGTCGTCAAATGGCGCTAAATTTTCATCATCAAATACAAAACGCGCCGAGTTGAATTTAGAAGTCCGTAATGTATTTATTACAAGTGTTACATACACGGTAGTTTAACGGTCCCACATAAAATATATTGGTCAGCGTATTTTCAGAAATGTTGGTGCGGGAATTATGTCTAGAAAATTTTGAGAAATTATTTTGGTCTTTAAACTATTTTTTATAAGGTTTAAATTATAAAAATTACCTGTACCGAATTCGTGAAATATATATGTTGTTAGGCCAAACTATTGTTGATTTTTTAGTTATTTGTTTTTTCCCGCTTATACGTTTTTACTAGCAAGTATTGAATATACAATAATATTTCAAGTGAAAAATATACGACCTAGACCGGGAATCGAACCCAGGACCTTTGGCTTTACGCGCCAATGATCTACCAACTGAGCTATCCTAGTCGCTTCCCAGCACAGGGCGTAGACTTCTCAAAATTGCAGCAATTAAACATAAAGTCAAGTGAGAAGAAGACGTAAAGCCAAAGGTCCTGGGTTCGATTCCCGGTCTAGGTCGTATATTTTTCACTTGAAATATTATTGTACAAACCATTGTGTTAGTAAAAGAAAATTGCAATGTGGAAATAAAAATTCACCTTGATATCCTTGAACTAGACGGGTTCACCTTATATTTTGTACGTCTTATAGGACAAGTTTCCAATACGGGCGAAACACGTTTTTCTCGTTTAAAGTTAATGAATTGTTCATAATAACAGTATAGTTTATTCGGACATTTGCTATCACTTATGTATATACAATTAATATACGACGTTTCGAGAGTCTTGATCAACTCTCGCTGCTATGTGATAAACTAGATTATGAGAAATGTGAAAGACACAACTTGATCAAACGTGTTTAAAAAAAAAAAAAAAAAAAAAAAAAAAAAAACAGAACCACAAAAAACAAGGGATGTCAAACACAAAGCTCATCCGAGAACCTAGAATGTTCAACTAGATAAACAGGATTGTATGCAAACGGCGTTGTTACCTAACAGTTCTAACGGAGTAAACGTTAATATATAGTCTTATTTATTTTGACTCCTCAGGCCTTAATTAGGCATGTAATCCCTTATTAGACTATTAATTTCAGTCTCCCATAGGCTACGTTGGCTCTTTTCACATTTCTCATCTTCTAGGTTTATCTCGTGACAACGGGAGTTGATTCGTACTCTCGAAATGTCATATGTCATTTTTGTATACACAAATGATGGCAAATGTCCAATTAAACTATATTAATAATATGTAAGTTTTATTTATTTTCGACAAAATGTTCATAGTTAATTATACATCCTTTATAAATTTACTTTATTTCCTCGTTTTACAAATTATCCTTATTTTAATACAGAAAAAAGAAAGAAAGAACAACAAACTTTTAGACCCTCTGTTAAACTGGAATGTAGAAAATTAGATCACCTTAGGTAAATTAACTAAGTTGACTCGTAATATAATATGAACTGAAAAATAAATTTTTGGATAAAGGAATGCAGCTGAGCACTAAATAATTATTTTAAAAAGTGTTTAATTACAGTCAACATATCAGATTTTTTTTTCAAATACTAATATGTAATACATACTACGTATGTGTACAGTATAACAAACACACAGAACACAATTCTCATTTAAAAAATACGCCCAAGTATCAGACGCGTTTCAACGACAAGGTCGTCCTCTTCAGTGATACACTAGCTACACCAATCAAACTATAACTAGAGTATAGTATAGTAGAGTATGAGTTATAGTTTGATTGGTGTAGCTAGTGTATCACTGAAGAGGACGACCTTGTCGTTGAAACGCGTCTGATACTTAGGCGTATTTTTTTTTTATGAAAATTGTGTTCTGTGTGTTTGTTATACTGTATAATTTTTCTCATAAGTCAAGCTCAACATTTAATATACGTATGTGTAAATTAAACATGAACTGGAGCGGTGTATAAAAATGTCTGGAAACTACTCTTTCCAGTTACGAGGTAAAGACTATTTCTATTTCATGGTTCTTGACACCCTTCACAGCCCTTTGGACCAATTTTGAAATTCTGTTTGTCCAACTATCACACAGTCTATGGCATTAACTCAAGGTTGTGTGGTCCGATTGACTCAAGTAAGAATGATCAAATTTTCAAATTTGAATTAATGCGTATTTAATAATTTTGTAAGACATCCAAATGTTAAAGGTTAATAGGGTGAGAATGAAAGTAATTGTCAGACGTTATTTAAAAAAACGAGTAGCCCGAATGATAATTTTCCAATACCCCTAAAAATTTTGAGTTAAACTAACAAACTTCGTCGATATGGATGGAAAACACTCTTTGGATTCAACATCGGTTATAAAACTTTCTCTGTACTACATGCATGCTAGAAAGGGAAAATTCTATCTCCTTAGACAGTCCTTTGATTCTGTTCCGAATCTGACGAGACCAATTCATTAGTCACAAAGCCCAGTAGCTGGAAGTGTTTAGCAGCTAATATCAGAGCAGGTAGCAACCAACCCCTGTACGTACACAAAGGGTTCATAAGATAAATTGATTCACTTCCACACACAAAAAAAAACCGTTACCAATCTCAGACTTATTTCGTCGTTTCAAAAGAAACTGTTTTGTCTATACAAATTTCTATTATTTTTTGATTTGACATTTTGTATTGTCACTTGGGTGGCCTTATTTTTTGGTCATAATTTATACTGTTCTTGTGTGAAATCAAGATTGTAAAAGAGTCCGCGTGTAGAGTATCCATGTTGTTCCGAGTTGTTCTAAAGTAACCACATGAATGAAACCACTATTTTACATTCATAAACCTACAATATGGTTTATGTGTAGCCTATTTAGCATCTGAAGATGTTGACTTAATCATTGAAAACGTTGCACAAATAAAGTGATTTTAGTGTGGAAAATTGTGTTTCCATTCATTTGGTTGTATAAGTTTCCACAAATGTATTTCATTATAGTTGATTTTCTTCTAAATGTCAAAAGTAAAAATGTTTAATGTTGGTGGTTAAATATTGTTTCAATTTTGTCGTTGTTTAAAGAAGGCGAAAAACTCTGCCATCATCAGCATATATCATTACACAAAAGAAAAATATAATAAAATAACGATTCCTCGAATACTCATGGTCGGAAGACAACAAACAGAGATCTGATAGGAAAAGTGAAAGATAGGAATCTAATCTTGTGTTCCCTCGGATTTGACACTACTGTACTCGCTATAATTAAACCTCTGAGGGTTTAAAAAAAATCTTAATTACTCTCAAATAGTAGCTGTGTTGTTTTTGTAATTTGGTTTATTGGGTTTTTTTTTATTATAGGAAGGTTATGCTACTAGGATTGGCTTCAGTTACAGAGAGTTTTGTGTGTTCAAACTTTCAAGATAGACGGAAAGAAAAGTAAGATGAAGAAAGAGTGGTTTCATCCCTGAACAAAGCAGAAATGAAGTAGGAATATCCATATTTTGTTCTATTAACTCAACATATCCTTCTCAAAACATTTACAGTATTAAAAATTCGATTACAAAGAATAGCGAGAGGGAACGAATACATAAGGAGTGGTGCACAAGTAGTTCTAAAACAAATGGCTGGAACCTTGTGAGGCAGACCAGTGTAAGAATATGATATGCAGAAGGAAACATACCTAATGGTGTTTCAGTCAAAAATTACTGCCTTAATGAAATGTGAACACTCGAGAGTGGGATACAATATTTGTATAGTCAGTCAGGGTTTTGGAAACCCTGTATTCTAGAGAATTTAGTTATACTGTGTTTGTTTCGAAATCACATCACAACTGGGAGCTAAACAATGTTACCCTTTACCTGAGTTTCCAGACAAATTGGGGTGACTGTGCAGACGTGCTGGCTAACAAAAGCAGCGAAACTCGTAATACCTTAGATGTTGTTCTGTGGTATATCGAAGAGACTGGCTATGTAAGTCGTAAACGCGAGAACTTGTGAAGGATTATCTCAGGTCTAAGGATGAGTGACCTCGTACTTTGTATCCCCTATAAGCAAATTTCGTCCGATCTTTTTTCTTAGGCACCGCAATATTAAAATAGTGTTGGGGTTCGTTACAAGAAACTACCACCTGAGAAAATATTTGCTCAGGATGGGGATATTTACTAGGGAGCCTTTGTGCAAGAAATGTGGTTTAGAAAGGGAAATTGAGGAGTACCTGATCTTTGAATACGATTGCCTCATCCGGAAAGGACCGAGAGTCTCGGATATTTGAGAAAGGGGCAGACAATCCCTTAAGACAACCTTATAAGGAAGATTCTGAAGTTCATGGAGCTGACTGGTTTTCCTGGGGATGTTTATGGGCATCATAGTATCTATTTCCATTTGGGAGCACATTAAGCCCTCTTAGATAACTTGAAAAGATGATAGACTGTCCTATTGAAGATGAAAAACTCGACTTATCCTTTTCCAGGAACCAGTGGCGGATCTACGGGGGGGGGGCTTTCGGGCTGAAGCCCCCCCAAACCTCTAAAAAATGTTTTGAAAGAATATAAATTTTATACCAATATAATTAGTTTGAAGCTCGTAAAATATATTCATTAGCAAGAATGACCTAATTCCACTACTACGTCTTCAATTGTATGATATCCGTTAACGTTTTAATACTTTGTATAATGTCTTAGTTACATTTTACATTGCTTGCAATCAATCAACATAAAGTATTTTGATTTTTGTGCCCGCTCTATTTATCTAGTTTCATTGAAACGATATGCGCACTATCGTGGACGCGCATACAGTGACTCAGCGGTTAAACTAAGCGTGTTATTGTTTGTGTTGTGGAAATGTCTAAACGTAAACAGACAAATATTTCGTGCTTCTTCAAGAACCCAAAGAAGAATAAAAGTGAAGACGTTCACATGCAAGATGGCGCCGGCGCTGGTCCATCGACAAGTCTGAAAAACTTTAATATGAAACACACAGTCTTACTCCATAAAACAACGTTAAACTACTGTTTTGGTCGCTTCATTATATGAAAGTCCTTTCACAAAATTTTCCCCCGTTCAGCCCCCCCCCAAATAAAATTCTAGATCCGCCACTGCCAGGAACCAATGGCTAGGGACGCTCATAAGAGAAATCTGACTCTGGTTCATAGTTTACTCCAAAGCCTTCAATCAGAGATAAGGAGCTTAGAAAAAAACTTTATAATATTATTCCTCCACCATTAGAGACCTACATAAAAGAGTTACACTTTATCTGAGCAGCGATAATAGACTTTACAGTTTATTGTACGTTTAACAATTTACTACTTTCTCCATCTTTAAAATATTTTAATAAACCTTTAGCTGAAATACTAGATTAACCTCCGTTGGATAGTTTTCAGATCTTTAAAGAAAAAAAAAAAAGGGAAAAAAAAGAAAAAAAAAATGAACAGAAATAATAATATATTATAAAATGAAAATTAACCCTTGATTGGACCACAAAGAAAAACATATTTTCTTATTTAATATGAAGCTATTAATTCAATCTTGTTTTTGCCAATGACTGACGAACTTCAATGTTCTTTTACTTGTGGTTTCTTTCGATGAGTTGGGTTATTGAACTTCATGATTGATCAGTATCAGTAGAGCCGATGTAAAAAAAAAATAGACTGTAGGTTAATTTTCAGTTTTCCCATTTTTTCCCGACTCGAAATATTCGAAGAAATCGGACATATTTGGGATCTTTTCAAAGCCTGGAAGTTTTAGTTATGATAATAATAACTGAGTGGTATACTTTTAGAGCTAAAATTATTCAATCCTAAAAATTAGGAAAAACTGGTTAGCTGGTTTTATAGATGTCCAACGTCCATTCGATCGATGTTTCCTGAGTTGGAATTTTAATACAAATAAGCTTTTTGAGAACTATAATTGAAACAAAATGATTTAAAACCATTATTGTTGTTTAAGCTCCAGGGAAGAAAATACTGTATTTGTAAAAATAACTTTTTAGTATTTTGTTTACATTTACTATTTCTACGTCGTGTATAGAAACGCTAGCTCTTTTTCTAGAAAACAACAGTATTGAAGCGTACGAACGCGTGTTAGTGTTAGAAAAGGCTCTAGAGTTCGTAATTATACTCAATTTTTTATGTAAGCTCTCTCTTACAAATAATTGGGTAACTCGTAAATCTTAATATTTTTCATAATTATTACTGCCGATTTTTTTTTTTTTAAAAAGAAGGTTATTGTATATCACCAAACGTCGTACAACCTACACAATAACTACACCAAATGATTGTCAAAAGTTTCTTGGTGTATAAAAAATTATCGTTAAAAATCAAAATTATAAAACTATTAGAAAATACAATATTAAAATTAAAATAGTTGCATAATCTCCATAACTGTCGGACTCTACCTTTCTACAACGGGTGCGCTGCATAATGTCAAAGTCGGGATCCCCATCGGACGATGGCACAAAAACCTCAAAAGACAATCCGCGTATTTCATAAAACTCTATTCAACAATCTACCACACCTAACCTACAAAAATCATCATCTTTCATAAGAGTTACTATAATGCAATCCACATGGAAATATAATCAATCAGAACAAGCAGGCAAAGAATTGTTTAACAGCTACTTGTATTACGATCACAAATCGATTTCAGTTGACCGGAAATGTCGGCCATATTGGATCAGATAAGTGGCTAGACAATTGTCGAAATGACGAACAAAAACAATCAAGGTCACTCCCGATGCGGGTTCTAGGTTAGATTGCTACCTTGTGGTTATGGTACGTCCTAGAATGACCTTCCCCTTCCCCCCACCCCTCGCCTTCTATATTTCGTCTTCTCTTCGACTCTACCAAGATGAGGGAGAGTTTTTTTTTTTACGCCTGATTGTCTTTTTTTTAACTATATAAAATTCTTTCCTTAAGTTCCCACGAACTTTGTGGGCTCTTTTCATTCATGGTTTTTCTTTCACGCCTTTTATATGGCTGGATTTAATGTAACCAATTTATACTGAAAGGTTTGACTGCTCAGTTGGGGCTAAAGAGTTACATTGGGCTGTTATAGTTTGAACGGATGGGACATGAATAGAATGTTAGGGATGGTTTGTCTACATTACTTCGGCATCCAAACGGTGACCCTTTCAGCCTAAATGATAGTAGGGTTATATCGTTGCTAATTAGTAGACAGTTTGTATTTAATTATTGAAAATACTTCCATGGGAGTAAAAAGTAAAACTTCAAGTTTTACAGTGGACAACGCCTAATGTCGAAAGAAAAATTATAGGCAAGGCAAAAATCTATTAATAATTAATATTATACGCATAAATAACTTTTCTATTATATGTATTTTACTTTTTTTTTGTTTTAATATATACTAGTAAACAAATTCATTATATGTAACAAAAACTTAGCGATGCTATATAACTGTACTACCAAAATATCAAACTAATTTTGACCATGGCGTATTTTCTTCTCCGTTTTCACTTAGATTTGAGAAGAGGACGGAAAACTACATCTCCAATATAGCATGTATTGTCACTCTATAATCGAACGTTGCGCCCCATATAGGCGTATAATGTAGCGATTCTTCGAGGAGGCTTTTCGATGTCCGGTATGATACACTAGGCGTTCTTACTAGACCATATCAGAGATGGTCTTTACTGTTGCATTGTTTGTCAGTGTTTTGTTTAAACAAATTTAATTTTTTAAATAATTAGTTTCCAATGTTTTATAAAACATCATCATGTGGGATGATCTTTACCATAATAGAAGAATCGCTACTGGTCTACATCAGAATTTTTTATTAAATTTTGATGAAGGAAAGTTTGTAAGACATATGCTTTAATTTAGGTTAGCTTAGTTAACATACAATGATAAAAAATGCAAAGTCAATGTCCGGAAAATAGCTCTCTAGTTCAAAATTTGGTCCATGGTGAGTCGCATCAAAGGATAGAGGGGGTTTCTTCAATATGCGTATTATATTTCAAGGGTTTTAACATTGTTAACTTACCCGATCGTAAGATAGCAGAGATCGTCGGTATAGCAGAGATAGTGTTGAGTGGATGTCAGTTCTAATATGAATCTGTTAGACTGAACAGAATAAGTGGAGGACTTCTATTTATTGAAGTAACTAGTAACCCAAATGACAAGGCTGACAGAATAAACAGTTGATACAATAAGTAGTTTATTACTGCTTCCCAGATAACATTCAACTTAATTTAGCAGTTGAACACAACGAAAGAAATATTTGAGGATCTTCTCTGAGATCAAAGGTCATCTTTCTTGTGAAAATATAAACTGGGTAGCCTGTTTTCTGAAGGATGGTGTATCGAGATGCGAAACTTTAAGTTTGTCATAAGCTGAACAGAATTATGGACAAATTCAACTCTAAAGTTGTTTCTTCTGGGATTGAAACATTTCTTCTCCATCAAACCTTCCTATGTTTTCTACCTTTTTGCGCTGGACGTTTGTGGACAAAAAATCCATTTTGGTCGAGGTCCAACACCCAAATCTGCATCTACTTGTATATAACCAGTAAAGCTCGAGGTTAGGTGACGGAACAGGAATGCCGATTACAAAATTATGGGAATGAACCCACCGGAATTTCAGTGCCTTATAGAATATATCCGTGAAACTTGAGACTTGGATTTTAGAGACAGAAAAGGGGGCTTTGAAAGAACTGGATTAGAATGATATAACGCCAAAGTTGTCTGGGTTTGATTTATAGTCATATCACGGCTGGGAAGCTCAACAATTTTAAGATTTGCTGTTTCTAGACATGTTGGGAATGAATGTACGGATGTGCTAGCTAACAGTATCAAACCTTGTAGGACCCGAACCGTTCTATGAAATATCTACGAAGATGGCTATGCAACTCATCTGTATTTGGACTCAGATGAAAGGTTTAATGATGAGCTATCACTTCGTCTCCCTCCAAAGGAAATTGCATCTGACTTTCTTTCGTTAAGTGGAAGGGACAATATAGGGCAGATGGTAGGATACATTACACAGGATAGGTGTATTTACTGTGGAGCCTCTATGAAAGATATGTATTCTGTAAGAGGAACTGTACAGCACCTGTTGGAATGCGAATGCCTCGATGGGGGAAAGGACTGATACCCTTGGAATTTTGATCCCTTAAAACAACTTCGTCAGAAGGAGCGCGAGAAGAAGTCAAAGACTCTAATGATACAAGTATGATAGTAATTGAAAACCAATGCTGACAATATGTACTTGTTAAGCCATTACTTTAAAAAAAGTTCGTTTAGGTATACAACTATGAATTGTAATTTTATTCAAATGTTTATTTTTTAAACCAGAAAAAACTAAACACAACAAACAATATAGTGATATTTTAAAGAATGTAATGGCAAAAAGAATAATTTGGTGAAATTTAAAGGTTAGATACCCTAACCAATTTGTAAGAAGAAACGTTAAACAAATTACAAGTAGAAAATTAGAGAGTGAACGCCTTCTAAGTTTGGGCATTGAAAATTGGACCATCTAAAAGGCTTTATCTGTAATTACTGTCACTAGTTTTTCACGGACATTACACATTGTTGCTGTGTACAGTTGTGATTGTATTATTTTGATGTAAAACTAAATACTGTACTCCTAAACAGATTTGTATTTAATTTGCAGAATCACGTATATCCTAGTCTTTTTATGAGACTATTGTTGAATATATTGTTTATTTGATGTACTAGCCCTGAAGGGGGAGGTTGTGGGGGAGCCACTGTGTTGCTATCTTGAGTTAATATTTTGGTTTTCTGAAATTTCCAAGCTTCGATACAAACCAAATTTGATAACAGTACCTGCTCCATAAAGGGAGACTGAAGGTTTAAACAATTTTATATTTCGCAATTATTTCCTAAAATTGCAATATTAAGTCAAAATCATCAAGATTAATAATGTAAGAATCAAGAATGAACATCAAAACAAAGATCAGTTTTATCTGAATTATAGTAAAAACATAATAACAATAAATATCCCTACAATACTAATATGTCACAGTTTTGATGGGAAACGTTAGAAAAAATATTATTTCCCCACGCAACAGAACACTAATTAAGAATAATAACTTCTCTGTAACTAAGATAGACGTATGGAGTTCGGCGAATCGTAGCGGAATGTAGACTACTTGACAAAATGTTAGTTAACGGGTGATTACATAACTGGTAATTTTAGTTTTTGATCGAATGGGCCAGTTTTAACAGAAGTCGAACAATCTTTCGTACGTTTGTAAATAATAAGATCTGTTGGTTCTTCGAATAATTAACTTTAATTAGTAACTATGTCACTGATGCTTGCGCCCAAGTTATTTGTTTTTGCCCATTCAGACATAAAATTAGCTCTTTTATTAAGTATAGAAAACCTACAGCAATCATTTTTATATTGCACCTCGAAATTCATTTAATGTGTTGGTATGCAATTGAGCAATATATTTTGCAATCTAAAATACACAAATTTTTTACCTAGGATGTATAAAATCAAAGATTTTATTATCGACAGATATGCCCAGAATGGAAAATGTATTTTTTTTTAAATCAATATTTAGGAGTATTATTTAATTTTATTCATCCTATTAATTATTCTAAATACTTATATTATATGGTGGCCTACATACCATACAATACAAATATTTTTCTTTTTTAGGCACGTTCTTTATATACTCCTTGGAAGGAACCAGAAACACTACGTATATCGTAAGTAGAAAATATAAATTTGTAAAATACATTAATAGAACAATAATTCTTTATTATATATATATTTGTAAATTAATAAAAAGGTTTATTAAAATTACGCGGAAAAAAAATAGCGCCCAACGTGGGGCTCGAACCCACGACCCCGAGATTAAGAGTCTCGTGCTCTACCGACTGAGCTAGCCGGGCTTAGGTAAAATTGTTGCTTTGAATCTATTTAAGTTTGTTTAATAGTATTCAAGTCTCACCTATCTACAATTTAATTAATTGAGTTTGCAATAGACTACTAATCAAAAAAGCATTAGACTATTAATTATCAGGCAATTGTCAATTGATAATATATACCTCTTGTCTGGTGATATTTGGTTTTGTAGTTTGTAATTACAATACGTAAAACCCTTCTGAATAAACAACATTAAAAACAATCAAAATCAACTAAAACTTAAAACAAATTGTCTTTTTTTAATTTTATATTTTTAATAATAATATTTATAACTAATAACTAAAATAATAATAATAATTATTATTAAATGTCAATTTTCAATTAAATATATATATATATATATATATATATATATATATATATATATATAATGATAACAACATGAATGTTTTTTTTTTTTTTTTTTAATGTCCAATTAAATATAGTTAGATAAACACTCTTTAAACATTTAGTGTTAATCTCGGGTCTAGGTGTCGAGCCGGCTTTTGGTATTAAAAATTGTTGTTATGGTCTATAAGCCTATTATTTCAAAGTTTATATATATACAGGGTGTCTTTTTAACTGTGCCACCATTGGTACTTTGGAAACGGTAAGAAGAAACTTACAAGAAACTTTAAATGGGGGACTTCACCTTATTTTGTATGTCCATTAAAAATATGAAATTTGAATTTTTTAATTCGGCCGCCATTTTCCAATATGGCGGCCAACTTTGAAATGTGTTATGGAACACCCTGTATTTTGTTTTCCATATATGAATAGTATACAATTTTTCAAGACTTTTTTATCCTTGACATTTTTTTTTTAACTGAATGGTTTCCGAGCCTGCAAATTTTGAAAAATACTATGTTTTGCCAATGTTTAGGCACCATGTATAGGTAATTTTAACTGTTCTCAAAAATCTAATCACGTTATTTAAGAAACAATTTAAAGTTAATATTTATGTGAAGTCCTAGTTTCCTAGGATTTTCATCAGAAAACAAGAATCATAATTATCTGGTAATTGTATAAAACACCTACTGGCTTACAATAATTATTGCTGGATGGATTTAGACCTTGTGAATAAGACACAGAAATAAGATTTTTTTAAAATCAAATCCCCATTTTTAATTAAATTTAGCACTTGTTTAAAAAACTCATTTGTACCCCCAACGGTTCAAAAGTTAGCTATTGTAACATTTTAGGTGGGAACCAATAATTTGTAAGCATATCCGTTTATATTTCTGAAATTTAAGTACCTGTAATGTTTAAAGATTGAAACAAACATTCTTCTTTTTTTATGTCAAGGTTTAATATTATGGTAATATTGTAAAATGTAATGTTACAGTAATCGAATAAAAACTGTGAAATGTAGAACCAAAACTGTAAATATTACCGGTATTTTAATATTATATTACTTACCTTTGATTCTGTATTCCTATCTAAATAATGTTTTCCATTTACGACTAATGTTCAACCATACACTATAATCCTTCATCGTAAAGAGTTGGTCTTTATTTTCTTCTAATATAATTCTTTCTGTTTACAACATCTTCCCTACTTGATTCATTGTCAGACATTACTTAAATTTATGTTCTGTTTAATTATTCACCTAGTACAAAGAAATACATATGTAAACAAACTGCTACTGAAATGTCGCAAGTGCTTGCAAATCTGTGACTGTTCTTACAATCGCGTCGCAGTTTAAATAGGACTGGTTGCATCTTTTTTGTCGCTGAACTGCGATTATGCTAAATTGGTATTGTTTATTATTTAGTCGCTGTTCTGATATCGTATTTTAACCTACAGTTTCGTTTTTGCGACTACAGAAAATCGCAACTGCGCTCGGCCAAATAGAGAAAAGAATTCTGTGTTTTTAAGCAAAATAGTGTTTTGGCACAGCATGGTAAACCTTCAATTTTGATCAGCTAGGGGCAGCCGACGACAGAATTTTTAAAAGTAACATTATGTCGAAATACACCTTATATCTTATATACATACAGGGTTTTCATAAAATATGGTGCGGTTTAATTATTATATAACAAGAAAACGAGAAAATTTACAACAAAATCTTCTTTTTTTTTTTTTGAAATCCTAACATTAAACAGATTTTTATACATTATTAATACTCATCAATTTGGACACCATTTGTTGCTCTATAGACATCCAGACGATGGTCTATTTCAGTCCACACGTTGTACAACAATTATCTTGTTACAGTGTCTGATTCTTTCTCTCAGATTAGCTAAATTGTGAATTGTTTGCTAATAAACTATGTTTTTGACATGCCCCTAGAAAAAAGTAACACGGAGTCAAGTCTGGGCTCCTTGGAGGCTATAATATAGGGCCACCTCTGGCAATCTACCTATTTGGGAACTTTACATTTTAAGGCATCTCGAACAATGGTTTTGTAATGTGGAGGCGTTCCGTCTTGCTAAAAATAAAGACTATTTACATTTTCCATTTCGAATACAATAGTTCTCCAGCATGTCCAGGTTAACATTCCCATTCATATTTCGTTCAGCAAAACAAAAAAGGCCCAATCACTTGTTCTTTGTACAGACCACACAAAACGTTGACAGAAACCACAGAAACGCTAAAAATCGAATCTCTTTCCTTTAAAAAAATTCATGAGGATATAGAGATCCCCAAATTCGTACGTTGTGCCTATTAAGACACCCATTGTTGTGAAACGTGGCTTCACCCGAAAAAATAACATAATTTAAAATATTCCTTTTCTGCTATTTAATTCATCATAAAAGTAGCAAAACCTGCTCAATTATTTATATCTGTTGGCTTGATTTTTTGAAGAAGTTGAATGCATGAAGATGTAGTATTTTGTGTAAAACTTTGTGAAGTGTACTTACTGGTATTTCTAATTCAAGACTTCCACGAGGGAGGAATGTTTTGGGACTTCTGATACAAGATAGTCTCTTGTTTTCTACTGTTTGGTTTGAAACTGGTGGTCCACCAGGCCTACTTTGATTTTTAACTGACCCGGTGTTTATGAATGGCTTACTCCAACACCGAATGTTATTTTTGTGAAGTGGAGCTTTATTAGATATTCTTCTAAATGCCCGCTGCATTAAAATCACTGACTGTAGTTCACTTAACAACATTACACATTTAACTTTTTCTTGATCAGAAAACGTCTGGAAAATAAAACACAACCTCGAAGTTTATTCCAAAAAATAAGGTTAACAACTAGCACAACAATAAACATAACTGTTTGAGCTACCGGTTACAGTGGTAACAATATGATTTTTTTTTTTACTTGTCTAATAAAAGTTTTATGGACAGTTTAATCTGAACTATTTATGGAAACCCTGTATAAATAACCTAATTGAATATGGTTTTTACTATAATTGTCTGCCATTAAAATGGAATAACACGTTAATAATATTTTTTTCTTTTGATAATAATTCATTAAAATAAGATTTTACTAGACATGATTTTAATATAAAACATTTTTTGAATGCTAGTTATTAGAGAGTTCATGAGATGAGGGGAGGGATTAGAAAAGGTTTAAAGGAAAGAAGTTTACGGTATACATTTCAAGAGGTATACATTTTTTTGGCAAATCTGCACTTTTAACTAACTTGTCAGCTTTTATTCTTCTCTTGTTACCATATCCTATTATTATTATATTTTTGTATGATTATTTATTTATTTTTTCGGTAATGGATTTACATATAACTCAATAATTAATGTATTATCAAATGTATAAATGTCTTTAAATATTATTTAAAAAAACAAATACCGGTAATAGAAGTTCCTGTAATTATTAAATTAAAAATCAAATCAATCATTAAAGTGTATCAATACAAATATGTAATAATAGCGCCTCCAATTTCGTGTAGAACATCAAAAAGCTTCTTCGCTAGCAACGATAGATTATAGAGTGACAATACACACGATAGTGTTTTGTTATTGTAGCTTATGTATCATTGAGGATGGCGACTTAGTCGTTGAAACGCGTTTGATTAAATAAAAGTAATTTTTGTGAGATCCTGTGTACGAGTTTTGAAGATTTAGTTTTTCGCTAAAGTATCAACTTTCAGTACAAAATGGCATTGCGCACCCGTAGTTAATATTAGACAGTTATTTTTGTAGGGCAGTCCATACATTCATCCGTAGTTTAGTATTAATTATTTAGAAGTAATAGGATTTATTTATGAGGAATAATTAGATTTATTAAAATACAAGTTATGGGAAAGTTAATAGAAAATCTCGTTGCTAATTGTTATTATATCACTAGTATTATTATACAGGTTATTATTGATTATTAATACAATTTAGTAGAGGTGCCTTCCTTTTTCCAGTAGCCTACATCGTATAGGTCTACTTTTTATAATCCACTGATAAAAATTAATCTAGAATGTGATAAAAAGATCTTGGCTTAATTTTGAGACATACTAACAACTTTTCGTCCATTACTCAAGACTTCACTTTTTTGACTGTCGTCTCTCGACTCGTAATTTATGTGGAGATATTTAATCTCCTATTTTACTTTTTAGTTTAACATGTTGCAGTTTTGGAACTGTGTACACTGTATTTATACCATTTTTGTATAGAGAAAGTTTTATAAAACTGTCCAGTCATAATAGCAAAAGCTATAAATTTAATAAAAACTACTCGTCATAAATAAAAAAAACTGTAATACTCCTAACTATCATTTCCCGATAACTGTAAGCAAAGAAATATCGTTCCTCAGCATCGAAATTGGTTCCAATTACTCAAGACTAGCGCCTACGGGTCACAAGGAAAAAGCATTTTAACTTTAGGTACAATCGAGGCATAAGCTATCCGATAATAACGGATATAAATTAAATAATATCAAATAATAACATCCTTTGCACGTACACCCTCCGCGCACCCTGGAGGAGAAATAATCAATTAAAAGGTCGCCTAGTTTAAATTGACTCTGCGTACCTCGGCAGTATGCGAAACTAGCTGGAGGGTTCTCACGAGTTATGTAAAGTTCTAGCTATTTTGTAGCGTATAACAAACAGCTTGTAGGCTTGAACATGTCATTCATCCATATGTCCAACGGTCCAAGGATCACGATCCTGCAATCTTTTACTGTTATTATTACTGGGTCTCTATTCAAATATATTGTTATGGCTTTTTGTTACATTGGGGATAAAAGTGAGCAACGACTAGAGACTAGACCGTTGGAACGACTCTAATGTGAAGAAGTAAACTTCTTTATGATGAAATTACAAGACTTTTTGACGTATACGTAGTTGTTGGAGATGGATTAAAAATCTGATGTGAGGATCTATCCGTTCTGACTTCCTTATATCTTTCATATTTTATCTCTAGAACACGGTGGTTCTATTATTAAATGTGTCACCAAAAGGCCTTTTTTCTACAAATGCCCTGGGACATGAGAATCACTAACATAATATTGAAGCAACTATCAGCTGTCGCCCATCATCTGTACAGCTCAAAACGTGTCAACTAATTTTAATCAAATTTGATATGCGGGTATATTTTGGGCTGTGTCTAAAGAGACTTTTTTCTTCATTTTTATATTAGCGGTAAATTTAGGTGCAGCTATTTATAAAGAAAACAACATCAAATTACTATTTGCTATCTTTGACTTACCGCCAGCAATCCTTGATTAGTTCTTTTTTTTCAGTTTATATTGTCATATATCTCATTACACTACACGTGTTTCGGACATTGTCGTCCATCGTCGGGTGGATAACACTTAGTTAAAACATTCAACACAAAATACACTTATTATTCAAGCATATCCGGTTACTCTAGACAGTCTAGACTATCAATATGATCAAATTACTATTTTTAACAAAATCTGCTTTCACAATTTTGATAAAATTTTGCTCGAGTGTAGCCACTAAAGACCCAACAAAACGTATTGGTTGCTATCTCCCCCAACAATACCGGTTCGTGAGTTGTCGGTAGAACATTAAAAAAAATCGGCCGTTAGACAGTTATAAAAGACGAAATTTCTCAAAACAAGCTCCACCTATTTCGTTCAAATTTTAGTGAAATATGAAGAGTAATGATTGACCCAAATTTATGTCTTAAATTGCAAGTAATAAAATATCACGGTTCTGGAACACTTAAAAAAAACAAAAATAGATCCAAACTACCGTCATTAAGGGCACGATGTTAAACTCTATTTCGATATAAAAATATTTTTTGAAAGATTTCGTCCGTTTTATTTTTATTTTTTTTACTGACGACTCAGTAATATTTTTGGTATGTTTTGATTCAGTATCGTGGATGAGTGAATGTGAAAGTGTGTGCAATGTTTTTCTACAGTTTATTAAAACTTGCATTCAATGACGCCCAAACGAATTTTTTTAAGATATATATATTATAGAAGAGTTATTACCAAAAAAAAAATTAGAAAATAATAACTTCAAAATTAGAAAATCAGCAACGTTAGCTGTGGTAATTGATATTTTAGTTGAAATTATCATGTACAATAGTTGTTGCTGTTCGTTAAATAGTTACTCTCCCACCCCCTAAGAAAAATTAAGAATTAATCAAAACTATTCATTATCTAACATGTCAGTTCCGTGAACATGTACAAAAAAACATTTATGGCTTTTCCAAAAAAGAAATATATAGGATAATGCCATAAATGCGTCTTTAGTTTAAATTGTTGGCCAATTTGATTAAAATAAAGCCTTGTCAAGCTTCGTTTAATTTTTTCCAATTATTCTTTAATTGTAATATTTTTTAATTGCGATTTTGCTACTGAAAAAACTTTCATATTTTACTAAATTTTGAACGAAATCGGTTGAGCCGATTTTTAAAAAAAATACGACTTTATAACAGTTGGACAGTATTTTATTTTTTTAAAACTCACAAATAAGCATTTTTTGAAAATAAAGCGGTGGCCAATAAAACACAAAAAAAATAACACAAAAAATGTGTTAGTTTTTTTTTGAAAAACATATTTTGTTTCACAGTTACTCCCAAACTTTAAGTTATTTAAAAAAACCACGAGATCTGGTAAAAATTTGTCCACAACGTCAGCTCGTTTTGTGCAACTTTCGATCTGAATATATTACCATCGAGGTCGTCAAACAGGGGAATTCAGGGCATCCTATCACAAAGAGTTATAATTAATAGCAACTGCAGTTACGCCTGGTGTGTTGGGCCACACTTTTGGCATCCAACGTTGCCAGCACTGCACATGATCTCATGAACTCACGTAGGTTTATTGCTCAGATTACGGTAAGATCTGAGATATAATAATTCAATTAAATTATTATCATAGTCGTGTAGCTTGTCAGAGAAAGTCCACTCTTGTTCCATTTCCTGAGGAATGTGTATTCATTTCGTGTGTAAAGCGAAGGCGTGTCTTCAACGTTTTGTCTTATCTTTGTGTATGAATGATAAATAACTCTTGTGTGGGGCGCCAAAGTATCGAATAATATAAAACAGTTGGTTTTACTCTTTGGCTGTTTTAAATACGTTCTACTAGAGCACGATGTCACACAAACTTATTTATAGACTAAGAAGTAAGTGTTAATAATATCGCAGCTACTGTAAACTGGAACAAAACACCATTCAATAGGAGAAATAATAAAATTTTAATGTTACACGCTCCTGAATTGTGTTTGCGTATTCTTCAACATAAACATCAGAATTCTCAGACAATGAATTACTGCTATTTTTTCTCTCCAATCCATGGAGTATACACTTTATCATATTTTCTTTTCGATTTGGAAGGCAATTGATTATCTAAAGACAATTTTTTTTTCTGTTGTCACTTGAAGTGAGAGATGTATTTCTTTGTCACAGCTCACATTAATTTAAATAAAAAAAAACTCACTACTCACCATTATAACGGGTGTTTAAAAAAGGACGCAACCCGAAGTTTAAGAAGGTATAAGTTACGCATAGGTAAATTTCTTTCCCAAATATCAGTTGGCAAAACTGTTTTCATTGTTGACTAATTCACTAGTGCTATTCCAGTCTTTGTAAATGTGTGTATTTTTTCAACTGTTTTTTTCCAATGATGAACTTGATTTATTCTTGAGACTTATTGCGCGTAAAAATCTTACAAACGAGTAAAAGACGAGTTCCAGTTACAATTTCCCAAATCTTCAATATCTAATAAGTCTACAATATCGCGTCTGATTAATGAATTGTATTATAATATTATTGAGCTGGGTATAACAGTGTCCATCGCTTGAAACCTTGTAGTAACTGATTTGAGTGTATTTTAAAACGGAAAATAAAATATTTTTAAACAACTATAGAGAAATAGTAAAAGTTAAATGTTTTATAATAGGTTATGCTCCTTTGTATTGTGATCTAATTTACCATTCAGTAATCACAGTAGAGTTGTGGTATACCCGTCGATGATTTGACGGTCTTAACTGAAAAACGAATCATGATCACCATCGATGGTGGGTTTTTAATGGCTGGTAACCTCAATTAGTGCGAAGACTACTATTTAAACTTCACATTGATGAATACCTATTTAAAAAGAATATAAACATATTTTTTATGATATTGTTATTATGTGAAAATATTTATAGTTTTTCAATTCCAAAATTGTTCTAAGTAAATAAGTCAAACTGCAATGTCGGCCACCCATTGACTTTTGAAACAACAATATTTCATATAATTTTTAAAATCGCAACTACAATCACCATAACTTTTTCCTCAACAGAAACTGTACAACTGCAATTTGCGAAATAAACAAAAAGATATCTTCATGATGTCTGTCTTTCTACAGTTGTCATTTAACATTTAATGTCTGTAATTGTACAGAAAAGATATCGGTTTAAAAAAACGTAATAAATCGATTTATATCTATAATTATTAGAAGGCAAAGCTAAAATATATATATACATATATATAATAATTGTTGTCTCATAAAACATTTATTGTTCTGGTTAGTTTTTAATTTCTTTGAAAATCAAATTACTTTTCTGAAACTAATATACAGTTTTACAGAAATCACGGTCGTAAACTACGACAAGTTTTATTCCCAAGTTAACGATTGTAGAGAACAAAAGTGCCTTGATTGATGTAAAATAATAAGTTCAAATAGCAGCATGTCTTTAGTGGTAGTTTAGAATGACAGTCAAACAGATGGTAGATCCAGGGAATCTGGAGTGCAACAAGGTTACCTTAAAACCCACACTTTTAATTATTGTGGTTTAAACTAAACTTAACTTATTCCAGATAAATTTAATTGTTGGTTTAAACTCTGGAAAAATTAATTAAAATTATTACTATTGATATGGTTTATAGCTTTATTTAAAGTAGATAATTTTAATTTTAATTGAAATAAAGCTAAAATTGTTTCCCTAAAATCACCCGTAGGAATGATCACTAGATTACTTGAAAAAGAGAAGAAGTTGCTTACTCAAATAAACAGTTAGGTTACCATTCCGTTGGCACCAATCCCTATCGATCAGTTTTTCCAATTCTTGTGTAGCGTAGTTTCTGTGATTAAGTTTGTATTTAGTCTGTGTTATTTTGATTGGTCAGGCCTAACTTTATTCTAGCCTTTCTTTTTTAGTTTATACTAGTTTTCATTTTAAACATGGGCCTAGGCTTCTAGGATATGTTGACGTTTTTTTTCACTTTTTCATGTTTATATTTTTCCCTTCATAACAGCAGTTGATTTATACGGCATAATTAGTTTTCATATAAGACCTAGACAAATTACAATTACAAGGCCTAGTAAACGTCCGATTAACCAATAAAACGAACAAAAATAAATTATCAAATAATTTTTAAACCGGAATAAATTAATACTATTGGAATTCCTACATAGATTCTAGAAGATTAATGACTCAAACAATTTTGCAAAATAGCAAGTAAAACAAGTTTAGGTAGTATCTAAATATATAAATATTTTAACGGAACTAATATTTTTGGTGACGAATAAATTTGATGGTTTTTATTTAGTTTTGGGTGCGTTAGTAAGTTTGTGGATTTTTTGCATAATTTATTTACATATTTTATATTTTTTCCTACGATTTATATATTTTAAAAATAATAATACTATACTAATTCTATTCTTTTGTTCTTGCCCTTTCAAATCGTCACCGCTCTCTATAAGGTTGTCTTAGTAATTATGACGTTGTTGGAACATCATCTTGTTGATTTGTTTTCTTATTGTGGAAATTGTAGTTGTTCAATAAATAATGATTGGGAATAAAAACGATTGATGGATAGTTAAGATCTTAGGAAATTAAAGTTTCAAACTCAAGGGGAAGTGCTGCCGAAAGTATCCATTAACTATTAAAAGATCCATATTGCAAACTGACCCGTCGACTTTCTACATAACAGACAATAGTGATATAGTTCGGCGTGTGCAACTCACGCAGTGGTTTGACTCACGACTGAAACTCTATTCACGATTTTACTCATGATTTATCTACACTCAGATTTATCATGTATTCTTCTTTGTTTATGTGTCGGCATGGTCACTACATAGTACATAGCCTATAATATTTGAACGGTCTTCTTGGCCAATAAACTTGCGGACTTCTGGAGTCTTCACGCTACGCGCTTTATGGCCGTGTTCGCTTCCGTTAGGGGCCCTCTGTGATCGTGAAGGATCGATCAATGATCTCTCAAATGTAATTGCAAATATTTGAAGAAAGTTACTTTGATCTCTCAAATGTAATTGCAAATATTGGAAAAAGTTACTTTGACCTCTTTAAATGTAATTGCAAATATTTGAAGAAAGTTACTTTGATCTCTTTAAATATAATTGCAAATATTTGAAGAAAGTTACTTTGATATCTCAAATGTAATTGCAAATATTTGAAGAAAGTTACTTTGATCTCTCAAATATAATTGCAAATACTGTATTTGAAGAAAGTTACTTTGATCTCTCAAATGTAATTGCAAATATTTGAAGACAGTTAATTTGATCTCTCAAATGTAAATGCAAATGTTTGAAGAACGTTACTTTGATCTCTCAAATGTAATTGCAAATATTTGAAGACAGTTAATTTGATCTCTCAAATGTAAATGCAAATATTTGAAGAAAGTTACTTTGATCTCTTTAAATGTAATTGCAAATATTTGAAGAAAGTTACTTTGATCTCTCAAATGTAATTGGAAATATTTGAAGAAAGTTACTTTGATCTCTCAAATATAATTGCAAATACTGTATTTGAAGAAAGTTACTTTGATCTCTCAAATGTAATTGCAAATATTTGAAGACAGTTAATTTGATCTCTCAAATGTAAATGCAAATATTTGAAGAACGTTACTTTGATCTCTCAAATGTAATTTCAAATATTTGAAGAAAGTTACTTTGATCTCTTTAAATGTAATTGCAAATATTTGAAGAAAGTTACTTTGATTTCTCAAATGTAATTGCAAATATTTGAAGAAAGTTACTTTGATCTCTAAAATGTAATTGCAAATATTTGAAGAAAGTTACTTTGATTTCTCAAATGTAATTGCAAATATTTGAAGAAAGTTACTTTGATCTCTAAAATGTAATCGCAAATATTTGAAGAAAATTACTTTGATCTCTCAAATGTAATTGCAAATATTTGAAGAAAGTTACTTTGACCTCTTTAAATGTAATTGCAAATATTTGAAGAAAGATACTTTGATCTCTAAAATGTAATTGCAAATATTTGAAGAAAGTTACTTTGATTTCTCAAAACTAATTGCAAATATTTGAAGAAAGTTACTTTGATCTCTCAAGTATGTAATTGCAAATATTTGAAGAAAGTTACTTTGATCTCTCAAATGTAATTGAAAATATTTGAAGAAAGTTACTTTGATCTCTAAAATGTAATTGCAAATATTTGAAGAAAGTTATTTTTATCTCTCAAATGTAATTTCAAATATTTGAAGAAAGTTACTTTGATCTCTTTAAATGTAATTGCAAATATTTGAAGAAAGTTACTTTGATTTCTCAAATGTAATTGCAAATATTTGAAGAAAGTTACTTTGATCTCTAAAATGTAATTGCAAATATTTGAAGAAAGTTACTTTGATTTCTCAAATGTAATTGCAAATATTTGAAGAAAGTTACTTTGATCTCTAAAATGTAATTGCAAATATTTGAAGAATTAACGACAATTGATATTAGTTATAAGTAGTTTGGGGAAATTTCGCTACGACTATTTTTTGAAAGTTTATTTGTGTTGTATTATTGTACCTAACTTTCGGTAGGGAACTTAGTGTTTTACAATTGTACAATTCACCACAGTGCTGATTGGTCGTGTATTTTAAATAGCTTGTTTGATAAACTTGTCCAAAGCTTAAATCGTGTTTGACTTATAACGAGTTCTTGGCTACATTTTTGTTTTTCACCATGTATACCTGAACCGTAAATATTTTAAGAAAATCGGTACAGCTAATTTTGAGTAATTAGGTTTTTATTGAGGATTTTTGGTTTTTAAAGATTACTTCCGTCTCCGTACCGGTATTTTTGAGGAGATGGTTGGAGGTTACATTGTAACACAATTTTATCCAGGTAGAACAGATTTTTTTGGAACGGAAATTTGACTTTTGGTCTTGTGACAGCTAGCACCAAATTATAAATTATCAAAAATTTTAAAATAAAGTCTCTATAGGCTATACGGCCAAAATATACCCACATACCAAATTTGATTTAAATTGGCCCACTCGTTGGCCTGTAGAACATTGCACAAATTACAAACAGTTGTTCAAAAACCCTTTTTTTTGTATCATTGGTTGTCAAAACGAATATAAACGGAAGTATTCGAAGTATCTAAATCACTATTTAAAAAAGGTTAAGGTACATTTATACACACTCGATCTTTTGTGGCTTGCTTGTAACGTTGCGTTTCGCGTTTCGGAATCTTTGTTTCATCTTCAGAATTTCGCTCGTAAAACGTCGTCAAACATTAAGAATACACACATATATAAACACAAACATTCAAAAACACAATCACGTGATAGTCATTAATACACACGTCAGTTGCCAAAGCGACTTTCGAGGAACGACTGCGATACTACCAGTGGTCATCTTGTATCCTTATCGCAGCATCTTATCCCAACACAATAAGATAAATTACCTAAAAGTGATTTCTGAGAATTTCTTAAAATTTAGTCAACCCATCCGATTGCAAGAGGAGTCAATTAGTTGTCATGAACGACCACAGCTATATCTCTATCATTGTGAAGTATTCAATAAGTTGGTTTTACAACGTCGTAAAACCCTGCCCTACCTCAACTCAACAATTAACTGGTTACGATGTCTAATTTTCAACTGAGAGCAAAAACCGATGACCTCAAGGTCGCTTAAAGCTTGTTCACGTGGGACTTTGTCCGTTATAACTCCGGACTCTTGTTAACGCAGTGCAAATATTTTTATGTCCGTAGTATGGCGCTTGTGAAGAAGGTTAATGCCGTGCTTAGCGTTAAAAATAAACTTGGACAAAGTGTAAATATTATCGAGTTTTGTAAAATCGTTCTTGGAAGTGGTTGAAATTTGAAAGAACCGTTGGGAGAGACTATCTTGCAAGTTTTTCCTTGTTAGAACAGTTAGATCTGTTTAGATATATATATTATTCTAATTAGTAAATAGAGCACGGATTTTTGTAGTTAAAATAGTTTTGTTCGGATCCAGAGAAAAGAAAATACTAAGTCTTTAAAAAAAATATTGCGTGCAATCCTAATTTTGCTTCACTTTGTCTTCAACGGTTTTAGAGGATAGGTTGAAGAGGATTAAACAATGAAATTCGTCTCCTCATAAAAATATTTTTATTTGTTTTTGAGGTTAGGTAGAAAATGGTTTGTAATTTTATCTCACTATCAAAAGTTTTATATATTTGTTTCTTGAGTTCAATAAGGGAAGTTTACTATTTTATTCCTCACGATTTAAGTCTTTTCATTTCTGAAGTTAGTTGCAGGAAAGGGACATAACTTCACCAGATAAAGTATTTTCTATTTATTTGTCTTTAAATAAGAAGCAATTATACAGGGTGTTACTAAAAGGTTGGGCTGGCTATGCATTTTCATATTCTATGTGTGATTCTAAGCTGAAAATAAAGAATACATATTTTTCAATTTCCACTTTATTTAGCAGTTAGACGCCATTTTCTTTTTTACAAAAACTTAATGTAACTCTGGAAATAGATAAGATATCGAGTTCAAATTAGGCATAAGTATTTTACATGTTACGATTAACAAGTGTACAAAGCACAAAGAATTTATTTTTATAATTTTTAAAATGGCGGCCGTTACAAATTTTTAACGTGGAATATCTTGAAAACTTTACAAAAAATGTACAATAGACAAAATATTTTAATTTTTTAACAACAGACACAATGCTTTTTTGTAGTTTCATTAGGTCAAAGGATAACCGAGTTATCGACAAAAAATATTTTGATTCTTGTACATTTTTTGTAAAGTAAACGGTTTTCAAGATATTCCACGTTCAAAATTTGTAACGGCCGCCATTTTGAAAATTATAAAAATAAATTCTTTGTATTTGGTACACTTGAAAATCGTGACATACAAAACGTTTATTCCAAATTTGAACTCGATATCTTATCTATTTCCAGAGTTAGGGCCTACAGTGAGTTTTTGTAAAAAAAAAAAAAAAATGGCATCTAGCTGCTAAACAAAGTGGAAATTGAAAAAAATGTATTCTTAATTTTCAGCTTAGAATCACACATAGAATATGAAATTGCATAGCCAGCCCAACCTTTTTGTAACACCCTGTATATTACGTACTTGTCTTTTTAACATAATATCTGCATTTATTCGTTCTAAGAGTTTTAAGGAATAAAACAGCATCAGAATTGTGTGGCAGTCCAAGTTCATGTATTATTGGTTACTTCTAGCGACAAATTGTTAAACAACTCAAATTTTAATTTATACATTATAAAAAAAAAAAAAATTGCGAAGATATAATATTTTCAACTACTTCAGTGTAAAGTAATGTTTCCCTCCTGTTCATATGTAAATATTACTAGGTAATATTGACTACTTAAAAATATTGTTTTATATAAATGATGACAGATATTTATGAACAAATGTCCGTCTCTATTCGAAAAGGTTGGTAACATTGCAGACGATTCTCCAAGGATAAACTATATCCTGGTATTGTAGACTCTTAACATTACTGCATTGATAATTAAAGACATTCATTTGACTTGATGATTAAGTCTTGTGTCTCGATGTTGGGTGAAGAAAGAATGAAAATATTTACCAATTTTTACTTCACAATTAAGTCTGTTTAGTAATTTGTTCTTAAAGTTAGATGACGAAAGGTAAATCCTATCTTCGGTTCTTGATAAAGATTGTTTGTTTATTTATTCTAAGAAAGAAATATAATTCCGTTATATATCTCTCTTCATTCATTTGTTCATAGAGTTAGATAAATGCAAATCCGGAATCAACTTTCCTCTACGTTAAATTCTTTTCATCTAGGGTTAAGTGGAATAAGGATCGTAACTTCGTTTTATGGCATTAGTTTATTAATTGGGTTGAAGAAAGGATGAAAATATGGATCTTCCTTTAATGATAAATATTTACTTCAATTATTCGTTTTGGTCCCAACTTTGTCTCATAATTTCATTTATTTTGCATTGATGTTAGGTGGAATATTTTAGAGATAGTTAGCCTAATTTAAAGACACTTTGGTTTTACCATCAGAAAAAGTGCTTCAAAATACAAAAATAAAAATAAAAAATTGATGTACTGATTTTTTTCTTTAGCAATCAATAAAGATACAAACAATATTGTTGACCAATACACTTTCTCTAGCCTTTCGAGTTACCAAATTTGATAACAAAGCCGGTTTCATTATCCTATACTCTCTACTAAATATGTTTTACAATAAATGTCGTTAAAAGACTGAAACCTTGTTTAAGGTTGGTTTAAAACATTTTTCTTACAGATATAAAATCAAGAAGACAAGTTCTGAGCATGAAACAACGAAAATGATTTTATGATAGGATATGGTGTAATAAAATTAACTGGTCTAATCCACTCGATTGATAATCTTCCTACACAAAGAAGATTAATTGTTTGTACAAAAACTGTTTAAAGTTAAAACAGAAATTATCCAGGTTGAACGTTAGTGTAGACACTATATTTTAAAAGTGGACTCCTGCAATCTTCCGGAACGCAGCCCGCTTGATCAATACAGACGGAAAAATTAAGTTTATGAAGACGGTAAAAACGTTACAAATTTTTTTTAAAACGGGCTATACTCGGTTTTTAAGGTACTGGATTGAAAAAAAGTGATTTAAAAAATTGTGTCTATTGTCTATCTGTTCATAAAGCGTATATCTGTACCTTAAACGCTTGGACAGATTTCGATTTTTGATTATATATTGGCATGTTTTGATCATATTTCTTTTTTTAAAAAAACTTTCTTTTTGTTGTTAACTAAGAATTTTGCACAGTTGTATTAACATTAAACGAATTTTCATAAACAAGCCATTTAGAGAGTTATCGGTGAAAAAGTAAAGTAGTATACTAAGTCAAAACTTGCGCAAACGATTTTGATAAGACGTAATGTTATATCAAAAATAAAAACGTAAATTGGAAATTGCTTCAGATTTTCAAATTATTCTTGAACTATAATTGCCTTTTGTGTGACATTGACTGATAAATATTCAAAATTAATCGAGAATGTCGTTTTCTAGATGTTTGACTGATAAATATTCAAAATTAATCGAAAATGTCGTTTTCTAGATGTTTGACTGATAAATATTCAAAATTAATCGAAAATGTCGTTTTCTAGATGTTTGACTGATAAATATTCAAAATTAATCGAAAATGTCGTTTTCTAGATGTTTGACTGATAAACATTCAAAATTAAATCGAAAATGTCGTTTTCTAGATGTTTGACTGATAAATATTCAAAATTAATCGAAATTCTCGATTTCTAGATGTTTGACTGATAAATATTCAAAATTAATCGAAAATGTCGTTTTCTAGATGTTTGACTGATAAATATTCAAAATTAATCGAAATTCTCGATTTCTAGATGTTTGACTGATAAATATTCAAAATTAATCGAAAATGTCGTTTTCTAGATGTTTGACTGATAAATATTCAAAATTAATCGAAATTCTCGATTTCTAGATGTTTGACTGATAAATATTCAAAATTAATCGAAAATGTCGTTTTCTAGATGTTTGACTGATAAATATTCAAAATTAATCGAAAATGTCGTTTTCTAGATGTTTGACTGATAAACATTCAAAATTAAATCGAAAATGTCGTTTTCTAGATGTTTGACTGATAAAATTCAAAATTAATCGAAATTCTCGATTTCTAGATGTTTTACTGATAAATATTCAAAATTAATCGAAATTCTCGATTTCTAGATGTTTGACTGATAAATATTTAAAATTAATCGAAATTCTCGATTTCTAGATGTTTGATTGACAAATCTTCAAATTAATCGAAATGATTGATTTCTATATGTTTGACCGATAAATCGTCAAAAATAATCGGTATTCTCGCTTTCGAGATGTTTGACTTTTAGGAACTGATGATTCCTAAATTGAGTCGTTTTGATTACTTTTTATTAGCCTCAGGCGTGTGAAAAAGTTCGTGCATATTTTATTATTTTTATTAATAGGAGTAATTGTGTTTTGATCGTTAAGGGCACACGGTACTAAAGGGATAAAGCAGCAGAATGTTGCGGCACTTCGTGTTACAGTGACTAGAAAATTTCTTAATATCGTACTTCTGGTAACCTTATTTTAATTTATGCAATGGAAAATTTGAAAAAAAAGACTCTAATTTTAATTATTAAAAACATAAAATCATTGAGACGATTGGCTGTTTTCTACTATATTTCAACAAAAAATAATGTTTTTTATCCTGTCATCATTGAGTAATATTGACAATTTAAAATTGTTTTTTCTAGCAATGATAATTTGGATGTTTAAGAAAACATTTTCACCTATTATTACTTTATTTGTACATTTCGACAGTGATAATATTAGAAATGGTTGACTGGATTACTTGCGTCCTGCTATAACGCAGTTTTAATTGCGATAATCAATTCAGTCATTCAGCGCTGCGTGCAGTATATTCTAAAATCATCGCTTTATGCTGTAAATACACAAGTGCATATTAATTGTAATTGATATCAGTAACGAAATCGTAAGTTTTTGCAAGCAGAACCTGCTGCGTAACGACTTGAAATGGTAACAAATATACACACACACATCCTGTGTTGACGATCCTAAAACCAGTATTTAATGTATTCATACAAGTCTGACTTCATTATAGCGAGAGACCCCTGAGAAGAATAACTAATTATCTTTTATTATTTTATTATAAGTTGATGTGTGGCCGTGTCAGATAAATCTATTGGCATTTGTAGATTGTCAGTTAAGTGTAAAATCTTGTTGGACTCTGCTTGTATCTGGTTCCGTTGTCTCTATACTTGGTGCATTAAGTGATGACACTCCACTGTACTATTAGAGTATTTACTTGTTCTTGATTAATGTATCCGTTGGGGTTATTGCGGCGAAGGGGGGGGGGATATTAATGAAAATAAAGTAGTTGTCTTAGCAGAAGCAGTATATGGGATTGGAGTTATTTTTAGATCCGCTTGTTTAGTAAACCACCTTTTGGATACGTTTAGTCCCATTCCTTACCAGCAACGAGACTCTCATAACATGGAAAGGATGGATATTACCATAGAGAACGATAAAGGTGCTACGTGATACAGTGTCTATGGGGCAGTGAGATCGAGAGAGAAAGAGAAGAGATGTTAAACACTTACAAGTATTTAAAGCCAAACAACCAATCAATGAAGATTAATAGAGAAGGCAAGTAATGTATTGTCTCCACCGCCTCGTCTCTGATACGTAGTAACCATCCACGTACTGCCAACCTTCGTCTTGTAACATATTGCGATAGAACATCACGTGCGAAATAAAAGGAGTTTGTTAATAAATTGTGGTTTAATCTAGATTGTAAATATCTATTTTTTTAAATTTTTTTTTGGTTTCTTTTAGGGTAATGTGTTGGAGTTCTGTAAAGCTTATGGATGAAAAGAAAGTATAAAACGACCACTAGAATTGTTAGAAGAATTTGTTGTTAAATTTAAAAATAAAATAAAATACCGAATATAACTTCGTAGTTGACTAAATCATGGATGTAAGACTTAGAAAAACTTCACGAAAATCTGTGAAATTGTATCCGTTGTATATACGATACACCTGTTCATCCAGATAACCTCGCGTTTGTTGATGATTAGATCTGTACCAAAAATATATCAAGATTTGCATCGAGATTTTTTTTTTTAAACTAACTAACATTTTACTTTACGAAATAAATCAGTAATAACATCCGGCTCTATGGCAGCCCCTAGGTGGGCATTGGCTTCTTTGTATCTTCTGTATGTGCAATTAGTCTCCTCCATGTTTTAATTTACATCGTCTTAAGACTTACAGCAACGCCAACCATACGTATAAGTCCATGGCCTCCACTTCCTTCTGTAGTGAATCAATTCTCTAATCATTCTCCTAGCCATCTCTCCACTTGTCCAAACTAATTCTTTCTCTGAGCCTTCACAAATTAAACCATATCCTGACATTCATTTAACACATCAGTTCTGCATTATATCTTCTTCTCCAATCACCATCCCCCCTCCATTATGAGTTCATATACAGTATCTATCTTAGTATGGATCGTTCAAATAAACTGAAGACGTTTACATTTGGCATTTTGAGTCCAAGTCTCTGAACCATAGGTTCTTCACTGGTTGCATCACTGTATATTTTCAGTTTCGCATTTATTGCAATAAGTTGATTCCTACAAAAACAATACTAATTTGCATAGTATACACGATTCAAGTCATTATCATTGAATGTCAGATAACTAAAACTATAAGCTTTTTCAAATCTCATTTCTCCAACTATCAAGTCCTGCGATGCTTTCCTATCTCAAGTTTGATAAATGTCTTCTTTTCAATTATTACAATAAGTTCTATTTTTAACGCTTCTTTCTGAGTGGTCCGAGTAATATCATAATTATACACACAGATTGACTGGTTTGTCAAAATATTGTGCTTATAATCAATTACATTTATTACCTTATGCACAGCCAGATCAAAGAAAATACCATCCTCTTGTCCCACTGCTGCATTGAATTAATTTCTTCCCTTTAATTATTATTTACATTCACTCATCTCTCTCTCTCTCTCTCTCTCTCTCTCTCTCTCTCTCTCTCTCTCTCTCTCTCTCTCTCTCTCTCTCTCTCTCTCTCTCTCTCTCTCTCTCTCTCTCTCTCTATATATATATATATATATATACTGATCACGAAATCTCTGGATCCAAGAAGCCTAAAGCTATGATTTTTTTAAAATATGGTTTGGGGTAGGTCTGTAGACGCGTACTAAGGAAGGGTTTTGTAAATACTTCACTCCAAAGTTGTTTTTTACCCCTAAAATATATCTCTGGATTCAAGAAGCCTAAAGCTATGAATATTTTAACATGGTTTGGGGTAGGTATGTAGACGCGTACTAAGAAAGAGTTTTGAAAATGTTCCACTCCAAGGTTGTTTTTTACCCCTAAAATATATCCCTGGATCCAAGAGGCCTAAAGCTATGAATTTTTTAACATGGTTTGGGGTAGGTCTGTAGACGCGTACTAAGAAAGGGTTTTGTAAATGATCCACTCCAAGGTTGTTTTTTACCCTTAAAATATATCTCTGGATCCAAGAGGCCTAGAGCTATGAATTTTTTAACATGGTTTGGGGTAGGTATGTAGACGCGTACTAAGAAAGGGTTTTGTAAATGATCCACTCCAAGGTTGTTTTTTACCCTTAAAATATATCTCTGGATCCAAGAGGCCTAGAGCTATGAATTTTTTCACATGGTTTTAGGTAGGTCTGTAGACAAAATTTTAGACGAATTTGGCATATAAGCCAGGTTTTACTATTTGTTAACTCTAAAATAAAGGTTGGCAAATTATATAAAATAGTGGCTGTTGGAAGATTCTTTCTTATATACCTGTAGGTACTACATCATCATGTGATATGTAATATAACCAATCTTGTAAACCAAACAGACGAGATCAACAAATTGTATAGACAACATTAAGAAAAAGACATGTACAGCGTCCAATCACGCTAGTTTATCTGTTAAATTTCGATTATTCTATTTAAAATTCGTTTTTACGCTTATGTTAGGCTATTAAGCATTTCTATTTCTTGTGCGTATGTTGGAGAAAATTTGAGCGATCCAGAGTTAATAACTTTAAGAAGTCAGTATGTGGATCCAGGGTTTGTTGATATAGTCTGCGTGTGGCTGTGTAGATCTAATTGATTGCCCGCGCATGCGCTTAGCCCGCGGCTGCCCACTGGCGGCACGTACAAAGACCCAGTCATCTCATCAACACTTGCTTCTATTAACTGCAAATTTAAAGGTTTGCTTCGCTACAAGTCAAGTGTTCCCAGATTCCCAATTAACTTAAACTTTGTAATTAAATCAATCATTTCCTTTAAGTTTATCTTCGCGACAGTTTCGCATAATTTACAATTAAACTTGAACGTTAAATTTGATTTGGTTTGCTACTTGTCGAGTGTACACGGTGTGTCATATCGTTTTTAAAGTGGTCGTAATTTTAGTTAGTTTTTAGTGAATTTTCATTTGAAAATAATCAATATAGCAGCCCTTGCGGTAAGATTTGGAACCTAAATTGTTGAGTTTGTATAACGATCTTGACTCTTAGAACAATTTTTGAGCAATATATACAGCTCGTAAGATTTCAATGCTATAGATAATATATTGATTAATATTCAAAATTTGTAGTAATAGTTTGATTTTATTGTACTTGCCCCTTTAATTTGTCACCGTTCTCTATAAGGGTCTAGTCTAGCCTACCTTAGTAGTTATCGTACCTGATGATGGCGTCTTTGTGCTGAAACGTCTTTTAAAATGTTTACTTTGTGTGTAAATTGGAGTTTTTCATTAATTATGTGATTACCTTTTGAAAAACAATATTAATAGTTTTAAGTGTTGACACTTTATTTCCTTTTGAGAGACAAAAAATGTTTGGGTCAAACTACATGTTTGGATTTTTCCAGATTTGTACGATTTCATCCTTAAACATTTTGACTAGTTTTAATGGGTTTTAGAAAAATATTGAAAAACAAATAATCGTTGTCGCGTAATGAAAATGTAAACCATTTTATTTGATAAAGATTTGAGCGACAAGATTTGTTTCCTTTTTTCTGGTATTCTTTAAATTTTATTACGAAGCCATTCCCCTGATTTATGTTCTAATTTTATTCCCTTTTGGGGATTACCAAAGTTTGGCCCTAACACTGGATAATTTGCTTAGACTATACTTTTCTTCTTAGTTATTTGTAAAGTAAAATAAATTGTCGTACTAACCGCTCTTCGAAATGTGAAATATTCAAGGTTCTTAATAATTATATCTTTATAAAGTATGAACAAAAAAATTTAATTTAATCATAAACAGGACTTTGGATTAGCTTACATCTTGACGACTATGATTGATGATTTCGTGTTCAGTTAAAATAGTTCCTATTTGATTGTTTTAAAAAAATACAACAATTCTTTTATACTTTTCAAGCTACTTACAGATGATGTTATTAATGCAGTGAATGGTCATAAAAAATAAGTAATACTTCCCAGTAATCTATCAACATCTATTTTCATTGGAAACTATGATTTCAATAGTCGTGGATTTGTATTTCATAAACAAAATAATTGGTGAGCTAATTTCAATAAGGAGGTGATTTAAAATAGATTTTGGGGAATAAAGTCTCATTTGTTATTCAATAACTGGTAACAATAACTTACAATAAATATACATCTAACAATTAATTAAAATAATTATAACAAATAAATGAGTAAATTAAAAATTATATCAAAACCTTAAAATTTAAAAAAAGTCAATTGTATTCTTTTAAATATAATTGGCAATTGAGTTGGCTTCTCTTTATAGCCTACATTAGACAATTTTGTTCCTTAGAAATGAAAAACTGAGTTTTAAAGTAGGAAGTCCAAGTTATTAGCAAACGTACGAAATCGAGTTTGAAGCATATTTTTAACGACTTTTACGAAATATACTTAAAACAAACTTATGTTAAATTAAATCCAGTTTTAACTGATTACAAAAATAAAACTAACTGTGACTTAACATTAGCTACATGACAGTATTATGATACTGTAGTAAGATTCATATTTTTGAAGTGAAAACTTCTATTGGCGCGTTGGGTACTTTTTGGGATGGACTTTTTCAATAGAAATCGCGTCACGCACAGTAGCGTAATGCAACCTTAATATATAGACAACGGATTCGCGCGCCCCATACGTATTAAAACTAAAAATCTACGAAAAATATTGCACTAACTTTCTCAAAATTCACATACATAGTTAAACTAAAATCAATGCAAAAATATCGCACAAACTTTCTCACATACCCATATATATTAAAACTAAAAATCTAATATTGCACTAACTTTCTCAAACTCATATACATAGTCAAACTAAAATCAATGCAAAAACATTGCACAAACTTTCTCACATACCCATATATATTAAAACAAAAATCTACGAACAAATATTGCACTAACTCTCTCAAAATTCGCATACATAGTTAAACTAGTATAAATGAAAAAATATAGCACAAACCTTCTCACATACCCATATATATTAAAACAAATATCTACGAAAAATATTGCACTAACTTTCTCACATACCCATACGTATTAAAACTAAAAATCTAATATTGCACTAACTTTCTCAAACTCATATACATAGTAAAACTAAAATCAATGCAAAAATGTTGCACAAACTTTCTCACATACCCATATATATTAAAACTAAAAATCTAATATTGCACTAACTTTCTCAAACTCATATACATAGTCAAACTAAAATCAACGCAAAAATATTGCACAAACTTTCTCACATAACCATATATATTAAAACAAAAACCATAAGTATATAAGCGTTACATACGGTTCAAATAAGTTTTCACTTCTAACGTGTGGTCTTAAGCACACCCAAATATTTTTTATATAAGTTATAAAAATATATTAAAAATAATGTGAACGTGACTTTATTGGTTTCACAGTGATGGTTATGACTGAATTCATAATGCTCACATGAAACATTTCCTATTTCATTATTTTTGAAGTATAAAAGTCCATTTATTACTTTCAGCATCTAATAATGATCCTAATGACGTGAATTTTCATAAAACATAAGTGATACTGCCCAGCAACCTTTCTTTCGTCGGAACGTCCATCAAAAGCAATGATTTCAATAATTGTGCACTTGTTTTCTTGTCCTATTAAGGCATCCGTACTTTGGCGGATCAGTTTGCGGAACACGTTCCTAACCTGATCCATTCATTGAGTTTATGAAATTGAGAGAAGAGCTACTTTAGTAGACGCACGCGGACACGCGGCGGTTGTGGCTACGCATACCAATGAGATATCGAGTATCGGGAACCGGTTGAAACATTCAATTGACAATCGACTGGTGTCGAACAAGTGTCGATAGCGTACCGTGGTTCTCGAACTGGTCTCGTAAAATCCATGAAGTCTTATTCACTGATCTTGCAGTCTGATCGATTCATACAGTATAGAACGGTTTGTTCTTGATCTTATATGTTTGACGAATTCATCAAATAAAATTATGAAATGAGGGAAGCAAGTGTAGCCTAATACTACTAGGATTAAAAGGACAGAGTGTCCAAGAGGAACGAAGCGAGTACAAGAAACGTGGTAACGTTCCGGCCTGTCAAACGTTAAACATAATTTAATTTTTTTAGTTTGTAGTGTTTAGAATGAACAGTGGCACAAATAACCTTCTGTAAGTTTGACGGAGGATCTAGTACATGTTTTATGTAGTCTTGGGGTTTTATCAGGTCTTTCTTGACCAACTGTTGTTCTATTCCAACCCTGACACTATTAGAGTATATGAGGGCTAGGAGTCTTTATTTTATGTTGTTGTTTTTTCATTTTTTTTCCCATAAGGCGATAATGACTGAGAGGTTTTTGTCTTTAACTAACAAGAAAAATAGTTATTTGTGCAACTAGTGAGCAAAGTGGTACTTTTTTAATCGAGAGAAAAATGTTGACGCACGAGGCTTGCCGTTTGCGTCAATTTTATCGAGTTTAAAAAAAGACACTTTGCTCACGAATTGCACATTATACTTTGCCCACGAATTGCACATTATACTTTGTCTACAGTTGTTATTTTGTGACAAATAAAAAACATACTTCAGCAGTAACAAAACTGAGGAAGTAACAAAAACAGTTCATACTGGTGGTCGTAATTTTTCCTTGATTTGACAGGAAGGAGATTTAGTACAACGTTGTTAGCTTTTTCCGCTAATTTAGGCGGGGTATTTGACAGGTTTTCATCCTCTGAACTGTCCATATTTTAAAAATAACTACACAAAATATAGCAGTAGTGCTAAACAACACATCAACATTGAGTAGAAGTTCTCACGTCAAAACTGAGATTATTTATGAATATTACAAATAACTTAGGTGTATTGTTGAGGAAACGGGATTGCCAACTTCAAAACTCGGCTAACGAAAAATATTCTTCGTGTACATACACTGTCAATCATCTTCATGAATATTTACTTCCTTTTTCAACTTTAAAACGTTGTTTTGTTGTATATTTATGTTATTTTACATGTAAGAATTATTCTAACCTACATACGGGACATTTCCTGTATATTATAAATCAATTCAAATAAACTTAACCTAAATTTAGTTTTGTTCGGTTGCCATTCGGAGTGAGCAAAGTAGTGTGCAAAGTAGTGGGCAAAGTGAAAATGTTGAGAAATCCGTTTTTTTTGCAAACTAATTTAAATGAACAAAATGCCACTTTGTCAACAACTGTAGACAAAAGACATTATTTCAGTAACGACGTCATCATCTTAAGTTTGTACGACGTTAAGTTTGTACACTTACAAAAATCAGGTTATTGCAGTGCAAAGAAGTTTTGTGTAGTCTACATCTAAAAGTCATGACTAATAGAAACATCTAATACAGCTAATAGATGATGACTTAGCCATTGAAACGTTCCCTATTGTGTTTGTTGTTGAAAATTGTATTTTCTTTTATTTGATGAGTACAGTGTTTAACTGAGTGATGGTCTCATATGAGTGATATTCCACTTTGAGCGGTATTTTAAGAACAAAAACTTTGAATGGATAAATTTGCAATATGCACACTACCTTTCTTCAAAAACTACTTTCTAATATATTCCATAATGATATCCCTTCTCTAATAAATTGTCTTTTATATTTGCTTGTACGTGGGTCATTTTTTAAGTAAGAACTGTTTTTAAGTGGAATAACAACAATTTTATTTATGAACATAAATTGTATCAAAAACTTAAGTATGAACATATTTTTACTTTTCTACATAGTCATCAAGAATATCTAAGCATTTTTTAAGTCGTGGCATTAGCTTTTGGATCCCCTCATAGAACTCTGCCGCCTGAGCATTTAACCAGTTACTGACAGTTTCTTTTCAACACGTCATCATTTTCAAATTGCTTTCCACCAAGATATTCTTTGAGTTTTGGAAACACATGGAGGTCTGATGGTGCCAGGTCAGGGCTGTAGTATGGTCCAGTAATTCCCATCGAAAGTTGGCCAGTTGCGTCTTGGTCATTGCTGCAGCGTGAGGCCGAGCGTTATCGTGAAGCAGCACGACGCCGCTAGACAGAAGTCCCTGCCGGCAGTTTTGAATAGCGCGCCTAAGCTTGGTTAGTGATTCGCAATATCTCTCTGCATTTATTCCTCTTGGCAGAAAGTCACAATCGGCGGGTTTATTGATTAACAAGGCTACAAACAAAGCAGTGTTACGATAGAACCAACAGTGGCAGAGAGATGAAATCAACTGACTGCATAGTTGGGGACTGGGCAAGAGTGGCTAACCTTGAGCGGGCGTCACGTGACAGCCTGCGCGGTTGCTATGCGCAAACGGTTCTTACTTAAAAAATGACCTCTCGTCATTTCCTATTGGGTCTTTTTTGAACAACTCTTGTTCCCTTCCGACTCTGATGCTATTTGAGTATTCAAAACTTAAGATATTTATTTTATGTTCTTTCCTTTTTTTTTAAGACGATGTTGATTGAGAGGTTTTTGACTTTAAATAACAACAAACATAGATTTTATTTAAATGTATTAAAGACTTGAGATATTTCATATTTTTCCTTCTTAATTTTGTGTTTAATTTCCTCTTTGATTTTTGTGTTCCTAAATTCAAAGAACTTCTTAATTATGGTAACTCCTTCAAGGTCTTATAGGATGGAATTTGCCACTGAAGAAAATACAGACCCATGTAGCGGTTTGATATCTTACTACTTTCTTATTCAAATATAAAGATAAACTGATGTATCAGCAAAAATTTCTTTATAAACATCCAAACTATCATTTTCAGAAAGAACCGTTTTAAATTGTCATATTTACCAAATGATATTTATATATGAATAAATGAATATGTATTAAAAATAAATTTACAAAATATATATACAGAAATCATAGAAAACAAACCTACACTACAAACAAATAAATAATACCCCAAGATTATATACCTGTCCGGGGGCTATATGTGTATTACCTAAAAACTCATTGCTGCTAAACTATGTACACACTAAAACATAAATGAAATACCTATAAAAAAATAAGATTTTAAAATTAATTCTATTTGACCAAAGTAGACAAAACTACAGCCGACTGAGTTTAGCAAAATGAACAACAACTTTACATAAGGTTTACAAAATTAAAAACAAAAAAGAAAACGAACTTCCTATTTTAGTTTCTTTAAACAAGATATTCAAAACCATGTGAATTACTAAATTAAATTTTATCAGAAACCAACCGAATTCCTAAACTTATTAGAAACTAAATAAACACTTTTTCATCTATCACTCACACATACATTTTTTCTTTCTATCAAATTATATATTACAATGATACAATATACATAATTACAAATTGTCCATACCAAGTTATACAAATTTAATTTTCAGAACTAATTTGGTACCAACATATCACCAAACACAAGCCAATCACAACTTATATTAATAGGAGCTAAATGTTGAAATGTCGATATGATTTAAGGATTTTAACAAACTGTAAATTTTTAGTTTTCTTTAAAATTGGCTAAAAAGTCTAATATTAAAAGTAAGGTTCCATGAATAAGATCTTAGATTTTCTAGTCACTATAGCACGTTCTGATCTTTTTCCCCTTAAACATAACAACTGCGAGGCTGACACTATAGTCCGATTAATCGGCAGCTTGCACTTTAACGTAATCAGGCTGCGCTACTATGCACCCTAAAAACATTGTGCTGAAACAAATTTATATAATAAACCAGTTTAGGCGTGCTAGTGAAACAAATATACAGAGTTGCGGTATTTTAATGAGGGGAGATTCTAAACTCAGCACTTACATGATATTTTTGTAGGTTACCAGATCAAAATTTCTTCTGTCGTTTTATCAGCTTTTTTCAACCAGAGTTATAGCTTCCAAATTGATCCCACGATTCTAGGTCAACACCGTAAATGCTGGAGTCCCACGGGTATTGAATTTGGAACCTCTTTTTAGTGAAGTGAGAGCGCAAACCTCTAGAACCCGATGCTCGACCGAAATCCTACCCTTTATAAATCTACTTCGCTACATTCTAGAGGAAGACAATTTGAAATATTTTGTGAATGTTATATTATTTGTATCTAAATTCGAAGGAAAAAAGATCAATTTTCGTCTCGGTGATATTTTTAGTTGACGCAAATATTACTGCCTTCTAAGTTTGGTTATTGGTAGTCCATTTGTACGGATAAAGTGATTGCTTTTATAGTTCCGTCATGTGACTTTGAGTTTGTCTTTATTACAAAGACGCGTTTCGGAGACGTATCTCCATCTTCAGTAATTTCACTCCGTAGAGGTCGTTAAAACGCGTCTTTGTAATAAAGACAAACTCAAAGTCACATGACGGAACTATAAAGGTAATATAAATTAATTTATTACTCATTATATTATACAAAGTGACTTGGACACCAAACAATGAACATTAAAAAAAAAGTGATTGCATTGTACACTGCCAACTCAATTTGACATGTATCTTAGCCAAGGCTCGATTTACGTTAGGAATTCGGTTAGATTAAACTTTCCCAAGTATCTAGAAATATTTTTTATTTCTCTGTGTATATAGAGGAGTGATGGTACATGTTTGCACTGCATACTTCAAAGGTATTTTAAAAACACTTTTTTTTTTTCTTGTTGCTAAAACGCAAATAACCTCGATCATTATCGTCTTATAAAAAAAATATAAAAAAAAGAAGAAGAACCCATCAGGTGTTGCTATCTCTGGCTGGATCTTTATATTTTTCATATAGCTTTGGGTTAGATCCCTTTCATTTATCTATATCAGGTCTCTCTTGACCAACTATTGTTCTCTTCCGACCGTGATGTAAAAAACCTTTGTCTTCAAACACTCTTAATATTACAGGTTCGGAAGAGAACAAGGATTGGTCAAGACAGACCTGATAGGAAAGATGAAAGACAAGGAGCCAACCCAAGACTAAATGAAAAAAAGGTGAAGATCCAGAAATAATTCCTCAGGATCGGCACTATACAGTACGTGAGCCCAAGGGGGGGGGGGGGAAGGTTGGCAGAAACTGATGTTGTTGAAACAATAAGCAAGTGAACTAGTATTAAGTGATCTTCTGACAATACTATTTAATAAGGTATCATTACATCTAAGAAGTAGAGTGCTCATAAAACCTATCCACGTGAATCATTTCAAAGCAATCAAGTAGTTTTATTTGATAGACAGTTTAAACACGCAATCTATCGGGAAATAAGGCTAATTTATGAAGTTTCTTAACAATTCTCTATTTTTAAAAAACACTTTTTCTTTGATGTCATTGAAATTAAGTTAGCTGTTTTGTTGTGTAAGATATTAAACTTCCCACCTTTGTTTTTTTTTTAAACGATTGAACGAAAAATAAAATTAATGTTTGTTGAAACTACACAACTACATTATTGATCGGACATTTTGCTATCATCTATATTTACAAAATATAAAGTGCAAACAACATTGCACAAACTTTCTCACAATCCTAACCAAACTAATCTTCGATGTCAGTTTGGTTGTTGTCAGTGAAAATACGCCATTTTACATGCCTTTGTGAAATCGTTATATATTTAAATAAAGACTAAACTTCCTTTGTATGCGCCTTAAACGTGTCCTCAACTTTGTAATGACCACGGTAATAAGGTTCTTTATTTTTGTATCAATTATTCCTTGCAACATAATATTTTTTTTACTTGGAATATTATACACAGTTTGAGTCGTTCAATTTGATTATATACCACGAGATTCTAAAGCGTAGCTGCTAGAAAAAAACACAAAATTATGATTTTCTCAAAATCAGCTGTACCGATTCTAATCACATTTTGCGCTTGGAAAATCTTTCAGGGCTCAAACAAAACGTATTGTTCGCCGTCTCTCCAAAAATACCAGTTCGTGAGTAAATACAAAAAATCGGCTGATATAAAATACCTAATTTATCAAAAATAGTTCTACTGATTTGTTTCAAATATTAGATTCGCTCTTTAAAGGCTATTACGATATATAATACGGAATGTTATGGCATCTAAGGAATACAGCTATGTATGATGTATAACTTTGCGTCATTTTATTTTACTAGAGTTTTACGAAACATGGTACATACGAAACATCGACCTACATCGGGATCTTGGAATTCCAGATGTATTTAGTGAAATAAAAAGGTTTCAAAGCAAATAAGGTAGTCAAATTAATAGCATGTGAATCTCGTTTGAAACGACACGTAAACGCAGAGGCAGTCCAACTTCTTGAAAACTATAATCTGATCAGAAGACTGGAGAGAACGAAACTTTTTGAGTTGGTTTAATTGTGCTGTGCACAGTGTATCCGTGAATAGAATATAGTATAATAGAACAATTTTTTGTCACTATTGGGTGATCTTTATGATATGCAATACATTACAGAAACACATTTATGGTTAGTCTGTAAAACTAGTTTTAATGTAATACAAATAATAATAAAAATTATTTTATTTATTTATTTTTCAGGATATCAGGATAGAATGAATATGCTTTTCGGAATCTAAGAAAATATTATTCAACACGAAGATGAGGTGATGGTGAGTGCGATTTTATTTATATTACAAACTATAATTGTACTGGCATAACTTTACTTCAGTTTTTATTTATATTAACGCGGTGGTCAATTTGAACGTGGAATTAAAGTGAGAGTGATTTTACCTTAAGTATGTTGTCTTATAAAGAATTTTATGATGAATGTTTCCTCTAAATTGTAAAAAGTTGTGAACAAAATAAGGACAAACTTCTGAAATGTCGCTGTATTTAAGTTCGTAAAACTCCAATTAACTTTATATCTAATCAATTATGTTTCGAAATTAAATAATTTCTCCGTTAGGCCTACACCGTGGAAAAACTGACATTTTCCTTAAGCGGTGTAGGAACACTCTTTATTTTTTTTAGAAAGAGTGTAAGCATTTAGTTTTTTAACACTCTTTAAGAAAATATATTGGGTTAAGGTTCTTTTGGGAGTTTCCGAAGTTACGTTAGAGAAATTCCATTTCCCTCTGAGGAAAAGTCAATTTTTGCGTCCAGGAATACCCTATAACATATGTAGTTTATCTGACTGATTTGATTAAATTTAGGTATGAAATTGTGTATAATGTGTGGAGTTTATGTGCACACTTCAATTTTTGTAGAATTTTCAATTAAATTGTAACATTTCATAGAAACATGGAGATAAAAATGTGATTAAAATACAATAGAATAAGACATATGTACATTGTGTTCAGATAAAAAAGAAAAATAGTGAAACTCTCTAATCAGATGGAAATTTCTAATTCCCAGACTAAATCTAACAAATTTTATTCAATCCTGTGTACAGCTTCATAAGTATATAATGAATTACGAGATTATTTTGAACAAAATAACTCTTATCAGTTTAAATAGATTACAATCGTGGATTCTTACTCAATCCAGAGGTAGAGATATTGTTTAATTTTGAACTAAATTCTTTTAGAACTAAGAGTAGTCCACTAACCTAATATCATTAGTACAAAGATGATACTATCTTATTATACTAGTAGTCCACAACCACTAATCAAATAACTTAAAAACAAGAATAATGGTGGAAATCTAAAACAACACCATATTTTGTTTATAAAACTGACTATTTGTTTGTATATTTATTTGTAAAAGTCACAAACATTTTAGAGTGATTCTTTAATTGCGTTTTTAATTTTTTTAAATGAGGGTATGTCACCAATTTGTTTTGTGAAATTGGTCATGTTTTGATGTGTAAATACTGTCTCAGATCCAGCTGAGATGTTTTATATGTTTTACTTTATTCCTGAACTTTTTATATTTTTTTAATTAATGGTAATCTTAAAACAGGTTATTCCTAAAGAGATTCCTTGTCCATAATTTAATAACATTTTGAAATATAATGTAACCTTTTAAAAATGGTTTTCTGTCATCCTAGTGAATGTAACTGTTTAAATCTATGTCACAGTGTAAAAAAAAAAGAAAAAAAGTCTACTGTTTTCTCATGTTCGAGCAATGAAATAGATGATCTTATGTGTTCATTAGTTCGAAATCTAAACAAATAGAGACGTTTGTTTACGTTTCCTCTTCTGCCGGACTTTTACAACTTTATTAAGAAATATTTCTATTTCCACTGGTTTTAAGCGGATCAGCTGATATCTTTCTTGGACTAATGGAAAACGATATTTAGAAAGGAGTTTTAGGCTAAGCCGGATAAGTTAAACCTTGCTTAGATCCAGCTAAACTTGGTTTAAATTGTTGAAATTGTTTTCATACACATTTTTTTGTTCTTAGTCTAAGTTTAGTTTAACTTAAAAACAAGGAAAATTTAATTTAACTCATGTCTAACGTACAAATTGTTGTATCGGACATTTCTCTGATTCTGAAAGTTAATTAATTGTATGGTAAATATGGATTTATTTTATGAACTTGGCGATATGGATAATGCAAATATGCTAAATTGTGTATTAGAGTTGGAAAATACAACGTGAATAATAGTTTGTGTCCTGTTATCTTTACCCATAGAAGACAATTTATGCGAAAGTGAAGGTTCACGAAAGCTGAAACTGAAGAACTTTTAATGTTAAAATTAGTAGCCCCTTAAAAATTTCCGTAAACTTCAATTAAAGTAGTAAATGAGAAGTTGCAGTCATTAATTCGTCTACAATTAATGGGTAAGGGCACGTATCTACATATATACAAGTCAAAACCCACTGACTGATCACGAAATCTCTGGATTTAAGAAGCCTAGAACAATGAATTTTTTAACATGGTTTGGGATAGGTCTGTAGACGCGTGCTAAAAAAGGGTTTTGAAAATGTTCCACTCCACGGGTGTTTTTTACCCCTAAAACAAGTATCATATCTTTGTTATTTATGGGTAGATTTTAATCGAAATTGGCGTGTTGCTGTATTTGGGCATAATTTATTTCCATAGCACCATCCTTATAATTGTGCTAAAAAAAACTTTTACCCAAAGTGAATGGCCGTGTTGATTATATATACGTCATGGTTAAAAAACCCGGTGGACAATTAGGAGTTTTTTTTCCTGAATCGAATAAAACGTGTACACCATAAATGCACAGAAGGATAAATTTGATTCTACATTAGGCTTACAGTAACAGATTTAATTATAGCTTCTTTGCTTGTTAATTAATAAATAGCCCTATTTCAAATATCTTAGTTCAAATATGAATTGAAATCATAAAATATTTAAATAAGATTATTATGTACAACTAAAGAAGTTTGTACAAAAAGGCCTAATATATATATATATATATATATTTATATATTTACTTTTTGTAAGTATGTTTGTGACGCAAGGTGAATAAGGTCTGCAATCTAGACTAACCAGAATAGGAAATCATTATAGTATGAGGTTCTCGAAATAATAGTTTGGTTTAGATTGACGTGTCTTCTTGACAGTAAAAACTTCTGCGCTTTCTTAAACTAGGTTTAAGTCGAGTTTAGTACCAAACTATTTATAAACAGGTGTTATTTAACAAAGATATAGTTTAGTCTAAGACTAAGAAAATATAATATATCAGGAAAAAAATCTTTATGCATGCGATTAGCTCTTTGAATTACAGCTGTTAATTTTGAAACGAAACTGTTTATTAACAAGTGTTTGTGAATACAGCTGATTGTGTCTCAGTAAAAAAAAAAAAAAATTGTGATCAAAAAAGTTTCAAAAATATGTTTATTTTTATAAGCTATTACGTAATACGCATACAGGAAAATTAGGCTAAAATAAAACAAAAAAATAACCCGCGGCTGGAAATTGGTAAGGATGGCTCGTAGTGCTTCTTTAAGAATGAAGTGAGAACTTTGCTAGTCTTTATTACTTAAAGAGGTGCAAAAGGGAATGAAGGTTTTTCGTAAATAACTCAAAATCGGTTAGTTAAATTTAATGTAACTTTAAGTAATGTTTTTGCAATTTATAAAAATATCTTCAATTTAGTATTTTATACGTCTCAAAATGATAACATTTACCAAATTTATGACCAGAAGTACCATTTTCATCCCGCCTAAAATAAGACTACATATCTCTCGAAATGCACACATCTGTAATTACTGAAAAAATGTTTAATCCAAAAAATGTACAAGAGATGATTTCAAGAACTGTTTTGAACTTTGTTATGATAACCCCTTACCGATGGAAGTTCAAAAGATCCCTACTTAGGGTCCTTATGATATGAAACCCTCATATTCCGCAAAAGTTTTGTTTGTAGATCTATTAATTTTGGCTGGACACTGACGAGTCAGTCAGGACGTATGATTTTATAATTGAGGAGATTTTAGCGCTAAGAGATTATGTTTTTAGACATTTATATCCAAAAATCAAGTTGGTAACAAATTGGGCTTAAGTGATATTGATAAATCGGTGAAAACACATAGTCTTTGCATTTTGGAAAATTCCCTCTGTATTTGGGTTCTTATGATTTGTAGTATTAGGCTACATTTCGCGAAATTCATATTTTTAGGTCCCGTCAATTAACCTCGACTCTGATGAATTAATCAAGACATTTGTAGGTGGGTAGGGATTATAATTTTAGGTATTTTTGTGGTTAACTTAACCTATTTAAAAAAAAATCATGTCATAGCTCATCTGTCCAAAGTGAATTAACATTTAAAACCTTTTAATCTTCTCAGAAAGATCATTACAAACGAGGATTTATGGAGAGAAACAGATCAAATTCGGGTTAAACTGCAGATTCGAGAGAGGAAGTGGTTAGGTGGTTAGGACATACACTGAGGAAGCCAGACGGAATCATTGAGAAAGAGGCCCTAGATTGGAACCCGCAAGGTGTCAGAAGAAGAGGTCGACCCCGAGAAACCTGGAAGAGGACCATTATTAAAGAAGCAAAAGAGGTTAACAAGACTTGGGGAGAAGTGAAGGCACTTGCTGGAGACAGGGGCAGATGGAGAGCTCTTCTGGACGCCCTATAGAGCGTCCAGAAGACGCAATATCAGATAAAATATGAGGGTCAATAGGAGATAAAAGGAAATAAGTCAGGTAAGTCTATCTTCTCAGAGAGCAAGTTTTGAAAAATCTCTTCTTATTGGTTCCTTATGATGTATAAGGAATATTTTTCTCGGAATTCATGTTCCTAGGAGGCTGGTGTGAAGTTAGGGTATTTGTTTTTATGGAGATTGATTTCAAATATGTTCCTCCAACACCTAATCACCTTGTCAAGTCGGTTTGGTTGAAAAAAAAACAATCTTCTATTTACTAAGATCCGTCTGAAAATAAAATTTAATTGAAATTGGAGATGAATGTAGACTATAACATATTTTGATTATCAAATCAAATTTTATTTTATTTTAATACAGAAACAAAAATAATTAAAAAATCGAGACGGAAACGAGTAAGAAATGTTTACAAGGACTTGACTTCCCTCAACTTAACAATTAAAAGTAAGTCGTAACTAAAACGTAATCACAGCGTAGTCACGTTAGGCAGGTCCATTTCCCCTCCATGTTTTGTATTGGTCTAGCTACCGGGCAATGGGAGGGACCTCCCTCTCTCTTATACCTGTTGGAAGTACTATTGTTTCTTCTCACTCACTCTCTCTAGCGGCCTTGATTTCATTTAATAGTTTAGTGTAGTAGGGAATAAAGGGGGATTCATTAGTTGAAGGAAATTAACGATAAGTTGGACAAGTGTTTATAAAAACGATTTTTTTTTAAATACACAAGTCTCTTTTAATCTATTATTCGTTTTTTCGAGTTACCAGTTCGTCTCCTCTTTTTCTTTCTCACACAATAGAGAAAGTTATAAGAAGGGTCAAAAATGGATATTTAATTTTTCGGCGATTTATCAGTTTTGGGATTCCTTGAGCCTAAAACAGTAGTTTTGGGAAATTATGACTGTCAAGCGTCTGTGTAGATTTGTATGGAGACGTCGTGGACAGCCATTCTTTTTTTAAAGTGACCACATAAGAAAAAATAAAATAAATAATTTGTACATTTCAACATGCTTAACAATTAATTAAACTATACAAGCATTGTATTCCAGTGAAATTACAATATTTTTATTATTTTTTTAAAGTTTTTTGAGGGTTGGAATCATCTGTTCGTTTACAGTAGCAAAGATCATATGTTAAGTGTGTTTTGATTGTTGGGTTTTTCCAATCACTTTGGACCAGCTGATGACTTGGAATGTAACTATACATTTATCTGCAGTTCTTCAGCATTCTTCTGATCTTTTCATCTAATAAAGGTAAGCTATAAGTTTTTTAATAAATTGAAGATCTTAAAAATGACTTCTTCTATGTCCCATCCGTTACACAAAAGTCATTCTAAGTAAGTTTTGATAACTTAATATGTATTTCTAAATACTGCTACTTTAGGAAAGTAATGTTAGGTCTTTCCTGTGATTGCTTTGATGTTTTATGAATTTTTTTAAATGTGATAATAACAACTTTTTGTGTAACGGATGGGACAAGTAACGGACAGGACATATAGGGACTGGCCTATGTATATATTTCTTTGTGGTGTTAAATGACAATAAACTTGTTTTTAGGTTATGTTATAAACCAAGTACCAAATTAAGCATAAACTTGGTACTTTTATGACATAAAATGATTAACTAAACTAGATTTTATTTACTTTTATTAATCAAACATTTGTCATTTTCTGATACATCAAACAATATAAATAAAACCTTCAAATTTTCGGTTTTAGGTTATGTCATTCTAGACGCTAATGTCTTATAAATCAGAAAATACATTAAAAAGTATTTTATTTATTCTTTATTTCATGTTTTTTAGAGAACCTTGATTTGACGTCATCTCTTCTTTTCAGATCATGGCGCCTGTTTACAAGAATCGGATGGAAAAGAGTTGTGCACTGAAGAAGGCCAACCGGGCGAAATGGGAGGATCACTTGAAAAAAGACAAAGAGAGGAATAAAGCCAAAAGAGATATAAGGAAACAGGAAAGAATTTTAAATCCAAAACTAATGGAAGAATATCGAGAAACTGAAAGACTTCGTAAAAGAGTGGCTCGAGAAAAAAAAAAAAAAAGAAAACTTGAAATAATGCCAATAAGTGAGGATTCTAACCGACTTGGGTCATATAAATGCAAAAACACTTTAAGGAAGGCTGTTAAGAAGGATTGAAGTTCTTCTGGCCTTGCCCCCCAGACATTCAGACAGTCGAGGCGAGCAAACATTCTGTGCCGAGTAGACTCGCCACCATTCCCCACCTCCCAACGTCACTTCGGGATGGCTAAGAATACTTTAAATTATATCCAGACATTGTACCGCCAAGTTAATTGAATTTTTTTTAAATGGAAACATACAACATAGTTTTTGTCATTAAACTGTTTTATTCATAAACTTTTGTTTCTTTCTGAAAACCTATTATGAAATGTCCTTTTACCTTGCCTTTTATGGATATATAATCTATAAAAATGTTTAAATAACATTAAATAAGGCCAATATACCATAGTAAAGTGAACTCGTCCCGTCCGTTACAAATAGATGTCCCATCCGTTACAGAGAAAATCAATTAATTCAAACTAAATTCTATTTTTTGTATATAAAGTTTGATATGCAACAGTAAATGTCTTTAGAATGGTTTGTGGATGTTTAATTATTAGTAACCTTCAGCTATACATAGAACTGAAATTTTGTGTTAAAATTAACATGTCAAGCCTCACTTCCAAAGAGCGTCCCATCCGTTACGCTCAGTTAAACATTTTTAACCCAAGGAAAAAAAGTATTAACACACAATAACTTAGTCCATGACAAAGCCTGAATTTTATTCTATTTATTCTTATATCACAATTATAAATTAATTTGTTTTTATTTGCTTATATAGTTTCCCAAATGAGTAAATATCAGTTAAAATGTCCCGTCCGTTACAAAAGAATGGCTGTGGAGCTCTTATAAAACATAATTTCGCAAAACCGGTCGTACCGATTTCATTGAAATTTTGGTATTTTATGAAGATAATGAACCAAACCAGGGTTCAAATTAAAATTAAAATTAAATGACGCTAAAATTGGAACGAAAACAAAAGTAAAATTTGAAAGATTTCATTAAATTTTTATATTAATCACAAATGGTTTAATCATAGAACGAGTAAAGGTAGAAAGAACATAAGTAAATTGTTTTCAGGATCATAATGATAGATGAGACTTAAGCCTACATAATAGCAACTTATCTCCTGTAAGAAATACATGAGGAAAACTCAATTAATATAAATATAAATAAATTACATGTTTTTCCTTTTCCATATAGGTCGTATAGAGAGACATGTCTCAGGATGTAGCCACAAATATTTTTTTCCCCTTAGTATTTGGTTCTGTACATGGTTTTTTGAGAAAATTGATTTTGTTCAATTAATGATATTAATTGTGACTAAGATTTTTATTTCTTTGCATTTACGTTTTTTGTCGTTTAGAAAAAGCATTAACTTATATAAAGTAAAAATAAGTTTTTTTTTAACATGGCGTAAAAAACTCATTTGTTTTTCTTTTAACATTTGAATTAAATTTTCCTCAAGGCTAGAAAAATCGGCACTAAATAATTCGATTATTGTTTTTTTTTTATATCAAAAACAATAATAGATCAAACTAATGTGTTAAATTGAAAATAAAGCAGAATAATTGTGTTTTTAGAATCATGGGAAATACATGAAAATAAGATCCCATTAAAAACCTATTTTTCAGTAATGACACCTAGTTTTCTGCACATAACTCTACAATTATAATTAATATAACATCCCTATTATATACATATATACCCCTATTATCGCTTCTTGTTGGTTAAAATACAAAAAATAAAATGGCCGAAATGAATTATCTGAATTTCATGAAGTGATAATATGTTCCCCTATTGAAAAAAAAACATTGTTTCTATTTTATTTTAAGTTTACTAGTTTCACGTAATTATAATTAGGATCGTATATTTTTATTTTGTTTATTTATTTATCATCATCACATGAACCATCTTTTTTTTTCCAACAATATAGCTATAGTAATAGTTATAATCAAAGCTTACACAATAATAGAATTTATGAAACAACATATCGTTGCCATATTACTTAGACAAAATTAATCCCAAACACAAAGTTAATAAATTTACTTTAAACAAAACTGAAACAGAAATCAGGAAACCTCAATGAAAGAAATCAATTACCAGTTTACAAAGTTATCTTCTCTAAATAAAAGAAGAAAAACCATCATCGTTTTATAAAAAATAGAAGAAATGACCGTACAATAAAGACCCCTAGCCCTCGGATACTTTAATAGCGCCAGAGTCGGATACAACAAGCTTATACAACAACCTTATACTATAGAAAGAGAGACATCTAACCCAAGACCACATGAAAAAAAAGGTGTAAATCCAGCTACCCGTACTAACTTAACTGAGCCCCTGACGGTTCACATAATAAAAATACTCCAGATTTTGTTCTACAAACCCTGGAATTTTTATTACTTGAAGGTTTATTTTTTTAAAAAATCTACCTTTATAATAATGGAATTTCTAGAATGTTTTAGTCACGGATTGGGTACTGGTCTTGGTCATTGTTTCTAGTTTTGATTTATAAATTAATCCAAATATAAATATTTTTTTAATTAATAAAACAAAGTACCTCATAGATGTATAGAGAAGGAAGTAAAAACAATTAAAAATTTTAATCGTTTTACTTGTCTTATGAAACCCTGAATGAGATATAATTTTCACATCTGGTTTGAATTATACAAACTTTCTTTGAGCCTTATGTATTATCAAATTATAAAAGAAAATTATCGCCAAATAATCTACTGAGAATTTAAATTTTACCTCGAGTTTCCTTAAAGTCTGTTCAGAAAAGGTCATAAAGCTTCCTCAACCTTTGGATACGCGATAAAGTAAAATACTATGGATTGATTTTTAATAATAATATACGTGATTATATGTTTCAATTTCTGTGCTTCTAATTTTCTGAGAAAGTTTATGCAATTTTTCGTTCATTTTTCCTTAAGAAATATTAAAGTTAAATATAATTTTGAGTAGCTATTGACTTACTAGTGGGGGAAATGTGTGCAAAGTTTTATGGTTCGGCATTGATTTGTCTAAATCAGTATATTTTTGTGGTCTTTGTAAAGGTAGGCCTACTTAATATCAGGCATTTTTGAAGAGTTTACTTTGGACTAGAAAATTTACTTGAAATGTGAAATAGAATTTTTTTTTTTTAAATACTGTGATGAGTTCAAAAAAGTGTTTTTTTTACGTCTGTGTGGGCGTATGTCGCCTGTCTGTTCAAACGTTACCGTGTTTGTAAAACAAACAGTTGAACGGAATTCATACGATGAGGTTTTTTGAAATATTTGTCTGATAATCCAAAATGTACTGTATAATCTATCTAGACGAAAACAAAACCCAATTCTTATTTTGTAAACACCAGCTCTAATTTCCCTACTTTTTGAAATGAAACCTTTGAGATTTCAAGATAAAATCCCAACAGTACATTTTATTAAATAAGGGTTTCTTTAAAGATTGTAAGAGTAAAGAGATTATCTACCAAGTAATCCATTAAGGTGTAAATTCAGCTACGACCTCAGGTTTGCCAAACCCGTACTAACTTATCTGAGGCCCTGAGGGTTTTTATTGGAAACTCTTTTGGGGGGGGCAAAAACTCTATACAGTTTGTACTACACAAACAATACATAGAGAGTGGTTGTTTTGCAACTACAACTTACAGAGTAGGTCAGAATTAACAGCTTCTTAAGGGTTCTCACTTTAAGAAGAATATAAAATTACAGACAGATGTGGCACTCTCCGATTAGTGTGTAAAAAATCGTGAGCAAGCAAATTAAACTGACTTCTAGAAAAAGTTACTTTTGATTTAATACATAATTTTGAAGAAAACTGCTACGTAGAAATCACAACGGCTCTCCGATTTACCTACTTCATGTCAAAGTAGTATTTTCTTTTCTGTCCATACTTAATTAATTATCGTTAGGTAATATTTAAATTTTGTATTTTGTTTGTTGTTACATTAGTTATCATTACATTTATAAGAGGGGATGCAAGCATCGATCACGGCACATCACAACATGTGTTTTGATATTGCCTAGTACGAAAGTAATCTTTACTCTTGTCCATTCTGCCAGAACGCATTAGAAGCTGTGTTTATCAAAGATAGAGTAAATATTCCCCTTACAAATTCTACCAGAATTATGTGTATTTATATTAGGTACTTTTCTGAACAGCCCGAATTTGCTAATTTAATCCCCTTAATATTTGTATTCCGCGCTTCTTACTGTAAAAGTTTAGCACAAACCACACAACTACATGCATCTTACCGCAAAATACTACAGACGTGAATTCTAATTACACGGCAATAATTATAAAAACAAACTGTACCGTTGAAGCAGTGGGCTGTGGCTCCTGGTGCAGTCGCTTGTAAAGTAAATTAAAAGTGTTCCACAGGGCATTAACTTTTTAACTACTTCCTTATATTTTATTTATATAAAATTTAATCAATATACTTTATATTTAGTTTGAGTTTAGGTGATTGAATGCGGAGTAAATTATTAGGGTCAAAACGTTTTGGTGCATACAACTTTCTTAAAACTGTCTCCTGTGTGTTGCTATGTAATGTCCTTAAAAAACAAATAAACAGTCACATATAACTGTAACAGTGTTCATTTTGGACGTAAAGGCTTCATTATACAAAGAAATCCAAAATTTTAAATCGTAATTCAACTTGGAAGCCAAATATACCATTCCATTTCTTGTAAGTTTCAAAATTAACTGATGTCTTTTAACAACGGTTTTTATTTTATAATTTTATATTATACTATACTCTTGAACCTTATTGGTTATTAAAACTTTGTCTTAATGAAGGCTACAATTTGATTGGCTTCGGACATCGAACTTCGTGTCTCACCAGAAAAATTTGATCTATGTCATTTGAGCCAATTTTGAGGAATACAACTTTCTATTTTAATTTGTACTATTTAATCATTAATATTCTTCTAGGGAAAATAATGACCAAACATTTCATTTGGGTGCTTAATGTGATACGTTTGAGCAAAATGTCTTCCAAATCGTTGAAAACACGCATAGACACTGATGCGGATTTTACGAGAGAGATTATTACAAATATCTGACCCTCTGACACCCTATGTATTTATAACTATTTACATTATCAGTAGAAGAGGAGAAAAAATAATGCTACAGAATTTGTAGTAAATATATTTTCACACAGTCGTTTCTTATTTTTTCACTTAGGCCTAGTAGATATTTTAGTTTTTAAGTTTACACAATGTGTGTTTAAATTGTTATTACATAATTCCATGTTTGAAATTCATTTTTTAAAAAATTTAGTTGTTTTTTAAGACGGATAAATAAATGAAAAAATATTTCGAAATAATCACGATTTTACAATGTAATTGAAACTGTTAATTTCAAATATTTTAGAGTTCAAATGTGTATAATTAAACAGAAGTGAATATTTGTAACATTGGTTTCTATTGTAAGGAGTAACCTACAACAAAATCAATGCCTAATAAAACTTTGTTTTATATATATATTATTGGTAATTCAAGATACTATCTTTTATTTGAAAAAGTGGCAAGGATGTGTTTAAAAGTATTAATTATATATAAAGTTTTTCAACATGGAGAATCAACAATTTAGAAAAATAATTCTTTAATATTTGGTTGTCTTACAACATTTTTCATAAAATACGATTCTAGCAAGTTATTTTTTAAAAATTGAAAAACATCAGTTTTGGAACAATTTTAAATTTGCGTGCAAGTATCTACACGAGCCGGCCCAAGAACGGATTATCATTCTACTAATCATAAAATTTTTAAACAGTTCACTGCATTTCCTAAAATAGCTGGTCGTTGTTTCTGTAAAACGTTTCTAATTTTACACCTTATTTACAGAAGTCTAGGATGACCTTAAAGCAAAACTTTCATAATTTTATATCTCCTTATAACTCTTTACTTTTCTAGTTATAATTCTCTCCTTCCTACTCTTCGATTTGGTTCCCCTTAAATGCCGTCTGGAACTGTTCTTATATAAACCAGTTTGCCAGATTGCTCTTTATTCAGAAGTACAGAGACGCACAAATATATATATATATATATATATATATATATTTGTGCGTCTCTGTATATATATATACACAGAGACAAAATATATATATATATATATATAATACAGTTTTGGTGTTAAAAAGCATTAGAGTTTTTCATCTCCAAACCCTGAGACTGTGTTAATGATTTATCGAGAAGCCATTCTGAAATAAATGTTTGGTCATGAAGAGAGCTATGAAGAAGAACAAGGTTTCTGATCGAGTGTAAAACTATTATTTTATGGAACAGAACTTTTGTGAATGAACTGAAGTTTGTTTGTAATAAAGTAGTATTCCATAACAATTTGTAAAGCATTCTCACTGGCCCTGTAGGAATGTATACTTCATTTTTGGGCCACCTCCAAATAGTGAATACCTACTTGAAGAATACTCTCTCACATATCTTCGTCATCTACGTATAAATACTCTCTTCTCATCATCAGTTCTAGGATCTCCTTAACCTAAAAATCTTTATTAATTTTAATTTTTTGGTCCTTAACTTTTATTTTTGATTGTAGAATAATTAAGAGTTCATTGGACTTATGTTTTAAATGAACGGCGAATGATTCTAATTCTACAATTAATTGAAACAACATTGTACTCTAGAATTATATTCCACAATTCTAACACAATTTGTACCTTACGGATCGACTACTCTGGTAAATGAAATTGTTTAACTATTGGTAAAGGAGACCTTATACTTAACAAATTCCATTAAAATACAGAAACTGTTGTGTCTTCTAAAGCATTTACATATTGACAAGATACTGAATAGGGCGTTCCGTGACATACAATACTCATTGACTAAGAAATACCATAACTTAGATACATTTGAACGAAATACCACTTACAGAGAGAAATAAGTGTTTTATTGGTGGCCTGTTTCTGATTGATCATTAATTACGATCACAATCCAGCCAAAATTAATAGAGCAACAAACAAGAATTTTGTTGAGTATGATCCTTTCATATCGTAAGGATCCACTATGTAGGGATTTTTTTAACTTCGACCGGTAAGGGGGGTGTTTAACATAACGAGATGAACTAAACAAACAAATTTAAATTTAAAGCAGTTCTTTAAATATTCTCTCTTACATTTAAAAAAAATAATTAACAGTTTTTCAGTAATTAAAGATGTTTGCATTTCGACCGTGGTCTTATTTTAGAGGAGGTGAAATTGGTATTTCTTAAACTGGTAATAAAAAAACCAGTTATTATAGACGTATAAAAACTAAATTGAAGATATTTTTATAAACTTCAAAAATATTACTCGAAATTACATTCAATTTAACTCGCCGATTTCGAGTTATTTACGGAAACCTTCATTCCCTTTTCCACCTCTTTAAGTAATGAAGGTGATGAAAGAATAGGCTCAATTCATTCTTAAAGTAGCACTAAGAGCCATCTTTACCAATTTCCAGCCGCGGGTTATGTTTTGTTTTATTTAACCCAAATTTCACTGTAGGCCTACTATATCCCCAACGTAATAGCAATGTTATTGCGCTATTCATCGATGTATATAAACCCTGGAGTTTACGTATTTGTGCAAAATTTTTAAAAATTTAGAAAAATTGCTATTTACTCGGTTTTATTAAAAATAACTTGTTAGGATTGTATTGTATAGAAAATTGTGTTCAGTAAAAGCTGTTCTTTAACAAAGTTTCTAAAACTATTGAGATTTTGATTTTTTAAATTAATTTATTCGCCATGTTGGAAATAGTTATAAAATTGGCGCTAAAATACGTTCTCCATGGAAAGTGTATGTCTATAACAAATTATACGTATAAAATTTTAGCTCCATATCAATTACAGTTATTGTTTAATTAATTTTTAAAAGGTAGAATTTTTCAATTTTAATATATGAAGTGTGATTAAGCATTGATTTTTTGTTGACACTGCTACGATTGAAATAAACGTTGAGGATTAATTTTTAACTAATTATACACCTTAGAGATGTTTTCTATTAAGAAATTCCCATTATATTCCATAATTCGAGATTATTGTACCATGTATATTTTTTAAAGTTCTTTTGTCTTAAAAGAAATCAACAATTTAAAAAATTTAGACAAGCAGAAACGAAGATAAATTTTTTTAAATTTTTAGTCGCTATTGTAGCAATAAAATAAACATTTTCCATGTTGAGGAGAAAAGTAAAATTCTTAAATTGTACATGCGGTACAGGCCTTTTTGAGAAAAGTTACTGTACATTGTCGAAAAAATAAGAGAGAATTTTTATCCTGCTAAAATGACGAATAAAGTTACATATGATTTGAATTCTATTAGTCGAACCTAAACTTTATATCCGTACATTTCATTACAGTAAAAAGTATCTTTTCTAAACCTACTGATGCAGTTAAACTTGGACATGGGAGGGGTCAACAGGTGGCCTCTCATTAGACACCCCTAATATCAATATTGATACGACAACATGTGTTTAACAAGAGAGGGTATAACACACATTTATGACTATCCTACAACTAAGTTACCAACATATGTCTATTGGACTGTTTAATAGCCTGCTGTGTGTCCCATAGATCCTATAGATTAAACTTTATTTTTGTTGAAGCTTAATAACGGTTCGTATGTAAATAATTTTTTTCTGTCTTTGTCCTGGATCTTTCACCTCTTTCATTTCTCTTTGAGTCTCATTATTGCAACAAAAATAAGTCTATACATAGGTTTATTCAAAAGTTTTATATTACTTAATTATTAGAAAAAGTGTTACGATTTAAAACCTGATAAGTGTGGTATTTGTATTCACTACCTTCCGATTTAAATACTCACTGATAGCAACGATTACTGGCAGCTGGCAATATAATACTTTGAGTTCTATACAAAAATAGAAATATACAATATTAATTAAATAATAAATATACAGTTAAACAATACTGATTGTTACTTACGCTGTAGAAAAATGGACTCTAAAAAAAAACATACCAAAATATTTATGACGACAGACAAAAATATGAAGAAAAGTCCTCGAAAGAGATGGTTGGAGGATGTGGAAGGCAATTTGGGAATCATAGGGGTGAGAAGATGAAGAAAAGTCTTGCCTATGTTGGTAGGCCTGGAGGGTAAGATCACCTACAATTATTGAAACGTCAGTGCAAGAGAAGATGTGTATCCACTTCCTCCGCACAGATGTATTTTATTTTTTGTTCATCATTGAATCCGCCGTCTTGTATAGAACTTTAATTTATGAAACAGCAAGAATGTCTTTCAGTTTTACTTATACTTTTCAATTTTAATTCCCAAAAATGATAGTGTATTCTGAATATAAATATCTCGTAGAAATATAGTTTTGATTTTGGTTTTTTTTCGTTGCAAATTGACGCTTTCACTATCAAACAAGTCATCGTGTAGATTATAATAGGAAACAGTCTTATTTGAAATTTCAATTGGCCGCGTAATTAAAGGCTTCATCATTACTTTTCAATTATAAAATTGATCGTAAAATAGAAGAAACTATAAACAAACGCAGTTGAACCTAACACTTTTTAACATATTCTCTCTCAATCAATTTAGCATGGAACATGAGACAGTTCGTAGAAATGCAGGATAATTTTCAATTGGTTTTAATAAATCACTAACATGTATTCGATTAAAAATTATCTCCCTAATAGGATGCCATGCTTTTTCCTGTTTGAATCGTCAAAACGACGTTTTGCAATAATTATAACCCTGTTATTGTCGCATGATATTTAAAAATAAAGCTCAGGTTTCACATCAACGGTTACTGTTATAATTAAGTAATTCAAGACTTTTTACTCTCTTTGTCTTTACAATTCCTTTCTAGACCTTGAGGAGTTTTAAACCACCATCCTTAAAGTCTTCAGGTTCTATAAAAACCGTTTAAGGTGTTCTGCAGTCTCCTTTCGTAAGAGCAAAACCGGCGGACGCCTTGTTCTACCAACCCCATTATAATTAGGTATTACCTCATTTAGCAGACTTCTTATTGCTCACAGTAAGTCCTTCTTGTGTAGTGAGAAATACATATTGCTTTAGACTTTGATATCTTCGCCTCGCGCCGTAAGCTTTGTACTTTATTTCAGTTAGTAACTGTATTATCAAGCCGTGTTGGTAGTGCAAAATGATTAAATACTTATCATTCAAATATGAAAATAAACCTTAGACGTAGTACCTTAAAATCGACAAAACCGATTTGAAAGAAATTTTGGTGAAGTATGAAAGTTTTAAATAACAAACCTTAAATAAAAGGAAATAACTGTTTGCGAATAATTTGAAAAATTGTAAAATGAAGTCTAGCCACCGTACTATATGGTTTGTTATAAGAAACTTTGTATTTTACTAATCATTTATCAAAAAGAGCTTCAGTTCATTTCGAAGTCTTCAACCTTTTGACGTCTAGGATTTCTTTTACTCTTGAGACGGAATTTTCTTGGATAGTGTAGTGTAAAATTCTTCTTTGTTTGAAACAGGACGAGAGAGTATCATCTTTATGACTTTATCGTATGCTCTTGAACTTTGGTTTTGTATTTGGTTGACAGAAGGAGTTATTCGAATTTTATTCACCTTTTTGTTGGAACAGGAGTGATTCACCATGGTAGCGAGTTAAAATCGAAATGTTGTAAACTTATATTTTGAAATCTATTGGACCGATTATAACTATTTTGTACACACAATTGGAACTCGGAATCATGTCAGTTGTAATGAAGTAGGATTATTAATTTTGGCTTGAGTCAAATTAAATTGTTGATTGACAATTTCAAATACACTTAAAGAAACAAACAAATATATCTCTTTCTGGAAAGCTATTACCAACAACAAGAACTAAATTTTACAATTTAAATAAACAGATGATTCATTAAAATTACTATAAGATAAATGTTTAGATTAATAAACAAAGTCGACAAAAGTGTTTCATTATTTATGTGTATTTTTTGTTGAGTCACAAACGTTTGTTCTTTTTTAGAAAACACGTTCTCAATCAAACTCTCACAAGTGAAAAATTAGAAAAAACAGGTATTAAAATTGATGGTTTCAATATGTTAACCAAGCAATTTACTTTAAACCAGTTTTAACCATTTGATGACTACCTAGTTTATAGTTAAAATAATCTGATAGTTTTCGTCTATTTAACTGTTATCTCTTCGAAATACAAGAGACTAAATAACAGTGATTTGTAATAGGTGAATAGCACCAACCATCTGGTGTTGTGGACCTGTGCCCCCTGCCCAGGTAGCCGTGTAGCGTTCAAAACAAACAAACTGTTAAGACGTTACCGTTGCTCAGAGACTTTAACGCGCGGTTCTGTCGCAATGCTTGGTCTGGCACGTGCTGAGTGTTGTGTGTGTATTTCTCTGCATTAATTAACTCTACTACGATCGCAATCTTGAGTTTATTGTTGAAACACACTTTGCCTCAATCCGCACCGGAGATATTATGCAAAAGCGGATTTCCGCTGCCGCCTATTTTGTGTTGTTTTTTTTTTTTCATATTTATAGGACGTCTTTTCTTGTTTTCATCAAAAGGATATTACTAATATTGTAGTAATCATAATACTTATGAATATCAAATTAAATATTTGTGTTTTGAATTTAAGATTTTAATGAATCTATGAAAACTTGCCTGATTTGTAAGAAAAAAAACCCCAATGTATATTTTAGTAATAGTACGTCAATACAAAGCGAGAGGAAACAGTTAAGTCAAGATCTTATAGTTTTCAACGCAATGAATTTAAAAATAAACATTGATAGATTTTGGTCTCGTTTGTAAAATTATTCACATTCACAAAAATTGAAGCAAACTCGTTTGGGTAGATTATGAGATTCAGCGTTTTAGGCCCCCACCATATAACAATAAAATTTAAAATTTAAGTACCAAGTATGTGTTATTAAATTTGTGTGTTAAATCATATGCTATATGATTATGAATGTTTTAATATATTGACTTATATAAATTTGTAAAAAAAAAAAAACTTTATTATGGCATTTAATTACTTTAGTGTAGGCCTACACTTTGGTTTTTTTATACAATTACAAAAAATATGTATTTTTTCTACTAATTCAAGGTTCAGACCGTACCATTTTAAAAATAAACATATATTATTTTCAGTCAGAACTCTGAACTGCTTCCTCTTTTTCTCTATTGTTTAAATTAGTAATTTTATTTTCATACATATTGCATATACATATGCATGAAATTACTGTATTGGCCAACTTTTTTTTCTTCATATTTATATAAATTCTTGCGTCAGTTGTTAACAAACAAAATCTAACCATAAAATAAAAAATGTGACAATTTGAATTATTGTTTAGCGATAATTCACCTGTAATTCCTAGAACATCCACAATTTCACACAATCTATACTAATTTACGATAATTTTTTCTTTCTACGATCTTAAATAAAATATGTAATACAGTATTAAAATTATTTTCTCTCTATATGCAACTTCAATATTGCCTAAAGTGCTTAACAATCAAATACGTCTAATCGAGATATTGTCACACTTGTCACTCAAAACAGAATTTACTGGTTTTTGATAAGTTACTTATCTACAAAGAAAGGTATAATAAGTTTTAAAATGGAGGAAATTTTTCGTAACCAACTTCTTTCCTTTAGGTCCTACAATAGACAAAATTACCTTAATTTTCCAGCTTGATGAAATAAATTATATTTAATAATGAAGGTTCACATCGATAAACATGGATTTTACTTTTTCTTACCTAAACTGCAGGCTGTAGTTTATAAACAATAAAAAACAACTTTCTATCACGACGTATGACGAGTTACTTTATTTTCTTTCAAAGTATTCAACTTGAACCGCATATTGTTCGTAGTCTATATGCAAAGGTAGTAGGGTTAGCTTTATGTAATTATCCAGGTAATACTCTTAGATAGGTGCGATGGATAAGAACCTACATTGTGTCGTGACATTAGTGAATAAATTGAATCTGTATCGTTTCTAATATTTTGTATTGTCCGTTCCCTCGCAGAGACAATTACAAAGATCTGCAAAAGATTTCCGCACGAATTATGAAGATTTGAGACTTGAACAAACATTCTTATACGCTTTCTTTTAATCGGTTGATCTGACACAAGTATTTATCAAAATCAAGTGACATATTATATGTTATAGTATCATAGTATTATAGTATTAATATATGTATAAAGTGACATGTTAAATAACTAGGCTCTATGAAGTTATCCCGTAAAACTAATCTATAGATCCTAAACTAAACTTTGTAATAACATTTTCCTTAGTAATTATTTTTCTTATTCCGTTGTTTTATAATATTCTTTATTATTTCTGCGTATTGTCAAAATTCCTGTACCATTGTAAAAATTCAGACTTATCACCTTCTAGTGAAGCAAATATGCACAGAGAATGTGTAAGGTTACAATTATAAGAATGACGTTAGTCTCCAAGTTTGTTCCTCTCAGAGACTCACTTTTAATAAACAGCGATCCAGATATATCCTAGCTGGATCAACAACTTTCTTCGTCAATCAAATAGATTCGATTCCTCTCTTAATAGACGATCTTGACTAGTTCTTGTCCTCTTCTGTCCTGACGCTATTAAGAGTATTTGAGGACAAAGCGTCTCTTTTCTTACAACTTTTCTGGAAATAGAAGGTTAGTTTGACTACGCTGTGAGCAGTCAAATCTCCAGTAACCTTCGCTAGGTTGTAAATTTTGTATGTTATTGTTGTTAACTACTGGAACATTTTAAAATGGCGACGAAACGCAGAGACACTGAATCTGTCGCTAAATCCTGAGGTAAATTTGAAGATCTTCCTCGTCCAAATAAAGACCTCTTGCTGATGTAAATGTTATTATTCATAATTCACTTTGAACTTTGTAGGGTGTGTATTAGTTCAGCTTTTATAACGAATATGGAACTTTGGGTTATAATCTATAAATAAAAAATACGTTTTTTTATTTAAATATTTTAAAATTGTCTAAGTATAATATACATTTTTTGAAAGTAGTTTTAGGATTGGAAAAATGAAATTAAGAATTATAATATTAGGAAAATTTGTAAATGGGAGAATGAACTTTAAAGAAAGTGGATTAGCAACGGTTTTACGGGAACCGTTTATACAACGCTATTGTTTCTTATTGATTCTAAAACAAAAAGTAATGTAATTTTATTGAGAAAGAAAGTTATAAATCTACAAAAATTTAAATTGATCGCTTTAGTTTATTGCCAAAAACAAATATTTCTTGTAGGGAATTAATCGTTAAAATCCGCTAAAACAGACAACTTTCATAGTCCGTGTTTTATTTATAGACGTTTTAAAAACTCTACCAATTGACGTTGACTGTTAAAAAATTAAACAGGGTGTCCAATGGAAAGATTAAATTAATGTTGGTCGAAATCAGCGTTCATGATGTACTACTAAAAATGAAGGTAGGCCAAAAATGTGTAACAATTTAGTGTCTTGATGGGCATGTCATATTTATTTATTTTTTAGCATTTTGGACATAGATTTCTACAATATTACCTTCTAAAACCCAAACAAATTCGAATGTAAGATTTAAAAGGTTTCCGATTTGTGATGAAAATATTCTTTTTTTTTTGTTCTTGAAAATATCTGATATTTAATCAGATATTTGGATCAAAATAATATAAGTTAATTATCGGAATTTAATTTTTTTACACAATATAGAAAACAACTTACTTTTTAGCTAAAAATCAGTTAAACATTGATACTTAATTTACTCAGTTCCCGTCTTCAAAACATTTCTTTTATTTGGTACCTTATCAGGAAACGCACTACAGCAAAATTTGATTAAAATCAATATGACCGATGTTGAAAAATACGGTCTTAAATGAAGTTTCTTTTTTCATTTCTTTGAATTGTATATATAAAGCAAAACAATTTTTATTGCACTAAGTACTGGGTAGGGACTCTACCAAACGTCAATAATATCTTCATTATATAGTTCTCCGTCCTTTATTTCCTCTTCCTCTCCTCTGTTCTTGTCACTGTCTTTTCCTAAAAGTGATCGTAGTTATCTCCACTTTCTTCTTCATACAACTATGTTTTTTGTATCACTTGTGTTTACAGCGATTTTACATTGAATAATTTTATGAGACTAATTTTTTAGAAATACCTGTACAGTTACAGACTTCAACGCCTTTTATATATCGCATCCATAATGGAAATTTTTTTAAATATTTTGCAAAAATTCTCAATTTTGTTTTCCGTGAAATATTTTATGCTTTCTATACCTTATACAAAATTACCGTACGCATTCTGTTTTACACATCCCCATTGTTCCAAGTGTGTAGGACACACAGCTAGTCATATATGTAATATTTTGTTCATCTTCTATCTCTTTTCCACCAATTTGGAATAATTTGCCAGTTGTTTGATTTTTCCAGCAGTTTTCAACTTCTCCTCAATGCTACTCTTTTTATCCAAGGCATTATGCTCTTCCCTCTTTACCTTAGGTGTAATATTCTGACCATTCATACGAAAATAGACATTCGATACTAATATATTGAAGTCTTACGATTTTTGTAAGATCAAAACATCAGCTGTTTCAAAATTTCCTTCTTTTTGTTTCAAAATATATGTTTTCGATTGATTCAAAATTGTTAACGAGGAAGAAAAGTGTACGTAATATAAACTAATTATCCTTCAATTGAATAAAAATGAATCAAAAGGGGCTGCAAACAATAAAACAAATATTTTCACATACATATTGTTTTATTAAGTAAATTTGTTCAAATTAGGAAATGTTATTTTCTTTTTTAGGTTTTACGACGAACAAAAAGAATACTATGACGCATTTTAAGTGCTTGGAAATTAATAATCACATTCAACTTCAAGTAACACAGCTGCCGCAAGACAGTAAATACGCCAAAATTATGTAAGTATTAAAAGAAACAACATAACTTAGTGTAATTTAATTTCGTAGATTTAGTTTAAAAGTAGAATTTCTAACCTCTATTTAAATAAGAACAATAATAATCTGTGCACAAATATTTCTCATAAACTCATTATTAAAACCAAATATTAAAAAAAACAAACATCATTCGTTGTCATCATCAGAAAAATATCTGATTGGAACGCCTAGAATGTCTATTTTAAAATTGTTTCAATCTAGGTCGATACATGAAATTAGAGTTCAGTACAATTTGTAAGTGGACAGTACCACTTGTCGTTCCTCTCCCACTTTACCTAAATTGTAATTTTTATTTAATAACGTTTTAGCACATTACGGTCAGTCATAATCTTCCCAATTTTACCAAAATTTAATAGAAAACATTTATGCCGGATTTTAAGTGCCCGTTGTTTATTTTATTTTATTTTTTTACCTACACCGGGTTTTTGAAGATGTTAGTATATACAGTACGTTATGTTTGCACTAATTTTCCCTGTATTTGTTATTATACTTTGCTTTATATATACGCACATATCTTCTTCATATATGTCAGTATTGTAATTTTAAAATTAATCCAAAGATCTTAAAATTGAATGAATATAATTAATGTTTAATATTAAAAGCCATATAGTGACTAAAGAGACCGCACATTGAATGACCACTGTTTCATCAAAATTTCTGCAGATTTTACCTAGGTGAAAATTTTTTTAAAAATATACGGAACTAATATTGTGTCGTCTATTTTAACAAAATTTGATAAAAATCGTAAGTTCGGTTTTGAGAAATATCATAATTTTGAGTTTTGTTCTTATTTTCTTTTTTATTTATGAGTGTGTGGAAAGGTTTCGTATACTTATTAGATATTTCGTCATGTATCACACGCCTGTCCTATGAGGCATCGATTCAAAAAAGGTGTGAACATTTCAAATTTAGCATCCACTGCATTTAATTCTTTGGTATTTATAAAGTTGTCTATATTTAAGTTTCGTTATATTTTGACTTTTCTGGTTACGTTACACCATAAGTCTCATCAAAACTCCGAATGTAGAACTCCCCTCCTCCTAGGAATATCAAGAACTCCTGTTGATAAGTGTGTCAGTCAGTAGCGACTTCTGGTGTCGCATGATGTTGAATTTATCTTTAGACTTGCTAAAAACTATCAACTTTCATGATGGAAGCTTATTGGTAACACTATGTTCTTCTGACGTAAAAGAGATGTTAAAACTGTTAGTCAAAGTGTGGGTGGTGGGGGGATAGGGAGGGGAGGTACACCTGTACCTGTGTTCAGAGGGGAGGTGGGGGGAACTGTTCCGACCGTTTGCTTTGCCGCTGAAGCGTGTGTCGGCCGGTATCACTCCAGTGCTTGCCAGGGTCCGATGATATCCTACGGTTCAACAATTCAAATCTTGAATCGGTGTGTGATTTTTAAGTGCGTTTTCTGTGACCGGTACCACCTTCAAGGACCTTTCATTTATCATGCTTCGCAGGATTTAGTGAAAAAACCAAAAGAAAATTGATTATAGACCATCGTTTTTTAAAAATGTTTGTTTACCTTTAAAATTAAATGCAAAGTCTTTATCCTAATGGTTCTGTTTTGTTTACAAATGAAGCATTTTCAAGTTAGTTTACAATCGTACGGTTTGTGGTTCATTTTATAAAAGCAGGCATTTTAGGAAGTGAAGTGTTTTGTGTTGTTGTGACTTTAAAGTGTTCTCACGTTTATAATAAAACTTATTTGGTTTCATTAAATTTTAAAATGATGTTTCGGAGGTGACAAAAGTAACAAGCTGTCACAGGTGAACTTTAACACGATAGGATCCAACGCAGAAGTGCTGGACAACCCACAGTGTTTTTTGGGTAAGTCCGCCGAATTGCACCATTTAAAGTTATATTGTTGCACTTTAATATCTCGTTTGAGTGTTGAGGCAGTGTTTCTAGAACAAGAAGGAAAAGCACGATGTTTTACAAACGAAATTAACGGCGAAAATTATACATCGACGCCATTGTTCCAACGTTCAATTTGTTTTTAGCGTTTATCAGATATTATTTACCAAAATTTCAACTTCTAATTGCGTTAAAATAGCTAAATATTATTTTTTTTAGTATCCGGATATGGGTAAAAATATTTTTTAAATATGAAAAATTAAAGTTTTTAACATGCATTAAATTCAATAAAAAAAAAAAAAAAATAGCTTTCAAATTCTTTATAAAAGTAATAATTATTTGTTGACAAATCAGAATAGTACTACGCAAGTTTGAACCGATCTTTTTAAACACCAGTCAAAGTTTAGCGATGTTCCAATATAATATTCAGAAAATATATTTAATATTCGAGTTCAACTGTTATTTTTTTATAAATGAAAAAAAAATATGAGAAGTTGTGTTATTTATTAGTAGATCGAATATAACTTACAGAAATTATTTTCGATACGAGAAATTTGAAATTAAAAATATAGTTATCATATAATTTTTACGAACGCGTATATAACTGATGATACTTTTGAAGCCGATATTTTAAAATGTCTTAAAAGTTTGTATTTTTCAATTTAATACTGTATTATTTTTTTTTTAATAACTCTACGGCGTAAATTCTAGATAGAAGTAATATTTTAAAACATACAGCGTGTAACGTTTCACTGCCATTTCTACTTTTTTAGTTGGGTCAAACAGCACAAAACATAATTAGCATACAAACTACTATTATTAGTTATTATTTTAAATTAATTAAAAAGGAAACTTCTTCCAATAAACGTAAAAATTATATACAATCATTGAAAGAATTAATTTAAATATAATAATAAGAAAATAATATTGGGGAAAAAAAGCCACAACTAAACTCAATTGTTATTGGATAATATTATGCATATGTATAATTTTACTTAGGTATGTAAATTGTAAAAACTTCTAAAGGAAAAAAATCAACTTTGTTTCCGGTTATTTTAAACATTGAAATTATCTTCTTGCACGGGTAGGCTAATAAACAAATTTAAAATATACCCAAACAAGAAGTGTTTAAACTAAAATTGTACATTTTTTGATTTTATGACCAGTCCGACATTTCGTCTGAAATAAAAAGGACAAATGAGTAGTTTAATTTTGACAACGTATAATATTGTGTTTCACATTGTTAGCATAATAATTGCTGCTGCATTATAATAAAACTTATTGGGTTAATAATATTTGGTCTTAAACTCGGGTAATTATATAAAACATTTTATCATTGCTTTTTTTTTTCTCTAACTAATGTTTTAAGATATTCTATATAATTTACAAATATACACTCATAAAGCAAATTAAGTAAACATATTATAAATTATAAAATAATGAATGTATATTCTGGAGAGCTGTTTTAAAAAATATTTTAATCGGATGCATAGACATTAATAAATGCAGTATAATCAGAAATAATAAGGATTTATATTTTCATTTTGATATAGAATAAAAAGTATATTTGTGTAATTTCTAAAAAAAAGTGTATATGAGTAATGAAAGTATGAAGGCGGTAGTAAGAAAATATTATCATTATGAGTTGATTGACTCATAATGATAATATTACATGTCCTTTTGTAATTTAAAACAACTTTTTATAAGTGGAATTTTTTATGGTACATAACTCTCCGAAATAGGAAATTTCAAAAGAATTTTATGTTTCCAATCAAATAAATTGAAATAATAAAATATCTTCATAACTAGTAGATAAATCAAAGAAATACAACTTCATACATTTTAGTTTTCTCATAAACATTGCTTTAACATTCAAAAACAAGACTTTTATATTTATTGTTTTTTGTACCTCCATAATTTATGCATTTATTTTGAGGTGATTTTATGAGTTTAGTAGCCTATATTACAAACTTAGTTTTGTTCGTAGGCTGAAAGCGTTGTTATTATTTGGTACATTACGAATTTATTTTCATTTGAAGGATAAAGTTTTCTCAAAATTAAATTTAAATCGAGTCATATTTTAAAATATAGGGACATTTAAATATTTTGACTTCTTCAAACTTCCGGGCTCTTTAAAGATGAGTTTTTGGAATATGTTAAAAACTACTTTAGGCTATTTTTATATAAAATACTTTTGGAAAACAATACATACTTAAACAAACGATAATAATATTTAATATTGAATTGTATGACCATTTAAAAAACCAACTATATATTTTACGAGTAATATATTAAGTACTTTATGATTGTACAAAGAATAAACAATAGTTGTAATTAAAATATAGTTTGTATAACTTTCAAAACATTTGTTATTAAAAAAACCAAATATTAAAAAGTGAAAGAATAAAAATAAGTAATTCCAAAACTGGAGGTTTTACAACAGGTCTACTATTAAATTTCCTAATTTGTTTTATCGTTTCTCTCGTCATTGTGGCCTCAACTATCCTATCGTTGTAAAGTTATTTCTATTAGGTTTATACACAAATTTGGTAACGTATAATGTTTTTTATTTTATTTCCCTTCCCATAAAGATTTACTATGCAAATTTGTTAAAAGCATAATCATTTGGTTTATTTTGATCTTCTTCTATTAATTTAAAATTAAAAGTATTGACACATTTTCTATTTTGATAATTTATTTTAAATAGCACTTACAAAATGAATGTTTCTGTTTGAAGTGTGTAGTATTTTCGAAAGCGAAATTAATGATAGCTAAATTCGGTAGGCAGAAATTATCTTATGGCTCCAAGGAAATGGGACATTTATAATATAATTTGAGGACAGTCCTAGAAGATTGTTTAAAATCTATTTTTCTGAAATCAGACCATTAATATTCATTTAATTTTAGTTATATAGATTTTATTGTTGATTTACAAAACAACACAATAAACCAATGATCTGTTTTCGTATGCCTTAATTCGTTATTACATGTCTAAATATTCATTTACATCACTCTAATATTATTTTATAATGTAATGTATTTAACTTTTAATCTTGTAACAAAAATTACAATAAGAAGTTTTAAATAACCTGTAATTTAGGTTGTAATTTGCATGTGCAGTCGTTACCGTTTACATCCAACCTCTCGTACGTTTAAAATTACTTGTAATTTAATAATTACACTGTTCGAAACGTCTGGAATATATGAGACGATAGAATAGTGATTAAAGTACTTCTTATGTGTTTGTGAGAGTGGAGTTTGGGTTGTTTTATATTGCTCAGTTTTTGTTCAACGGTGTTTGTTACAGCAAAACGCTAAAAATAGGAAACAAATGAATACATATGTCAAATAATATTACCAATAACAAGTTTTAGGAGGCATCGGAAGTTTTTAATATACACTTTAAAAAGAGGAGTTAATTCTATAGAATATACAATTTTTGAAAAGGTGAAACTAATTTTCTAATCAGTATGTATAATTTAGGGTTTGGGATATTTCTTAAAAATACAAAATTAAAACCGTAATAGGTGTTAAATAAATGAAATAATTATGTAAATTTGTATTTCGATATCCATATTTGGATGAGCCGTTTGATATATTTGTTTATTGTATTTAAAATTAAGCCTAGTGTAGACTTTTGAGGTTATGTTTTAAACATTTTTGTTTTGTAAAACCTTGGTACATTATATACAAAATCATTTGATTTAGGGAAATAATTAGGTCTAGAGGAAAATTCTTTCTTGATACAGATTTTCGTACTGTATTTATTAATTGTATTTTAAAATCGAGCCGATTATTGGAATTTTTTCTAATTTTGTTTTTATATTTTTTATCTTCTTTATCAAAATATTTATATTTGGACAATGAAACGATATATTGTGGGGTATTGTGCATTAAATTAGTAAAAAAATCGTCAAAAAACTTTGTTTTACTTTTAAAATACGCCGAAATTTTAAAATAATCTAGTATCATTTTTAACAACGTCTCTGGACTGCGTAGTTGGAGAAAAATCTGATATGATACAAATTTCGATCCATAAGTGTAGTTTAAAAAAAGATTTATAGTAATAAAGTTTCTATTATTTTATAATGGATTACACATTTGGGCCGGGACTGTATGAAGATTTTAGAGTTACATGAATGAGCTATTGTACTGAGAATTTGTTAAAATTGCAAGAAAAAGTTTTTTAAAGTTTAAATCTGCAGTTATCACAACTTTTTACTATCGATTATAAAACTGAACCAATTTGAGAAAAAATCAGTCTCTAGGTCGCCACACTATAGGTATAACTAAAAAATCCTCCCAAATTACTGCAGTGAGTAGAATCGGTAAATATTTCATAGTCTCAGATGTGAATGATGAGGGAATTTCTATATAAAAAGTTGCACATTAGCAAAGTGTGTTTGGCGTAGGGTGGTAAACATTTAAAAAATAATTATCAATTGTATGTTTTACGAGCTGGTTTTTCAGTTTGACTATCATAAAACCTTAATTTCCCCCAAAATACCGACCTAGAAATGATACTTACGTCACCGGTATTTTTCCTTCTCCCTGCTGTTGTATGTTGGCATGCTTAATACGCATTATTTATGCGCGCATTTGTGTTGACGTTTAAATAAATGAAACGACTTATTAATATTGAAATGCTCCGAGAAAGTCGTTCTACATGGAGATGCACTGAGTGTGGACAGTTCGGTTATTGATGATGACTTGTTTTTTTGTACTTTAGAAACATACACGTCCAGTGAGCTTTACAACATGTCCTGCTTACATGCAGCCTTGCCTAGCCTACTGTATAATGATTTTATTGATAATACCTTGCTACTGGGAAGCGGAATAACGCTGAGATGTTATTTATCGAAGAATCTACCGTTCAAGAAATTAATTTCAATCACCAAAATACGTAATTTTATTTTAGAGCCAGTATTCGTTCACATTTTACCCAAATTTCGTTATTTTTTTGGTGCTTGAAGATTTTATAAATATGAAAAATTATCTGTGCGTTTTTATTTTAACATAAGTATAAAGAAAGTTATGTCAAGGGTAAAAATAGACATTCGAGTTTTTATGACGATTTCTATTTTGATGTCCTCTGAGTCTAGAAATGTGGATTTATTAAATCTGTTTTCTTTACGTTGCTATACAGACCCTGCGAGCTGAACTATTTGACAAGTTTTTTACGCGGGTATATTTTTTATCATATCTTTAGGTGTTTCTCTTCTTCTTTTGATTTGTTTGATAACTCAATATTTCGGAGTATTAGGCCTAAGGTTAAAACTCAAAATTACGATTTTATCAAAATTGTCTTCAATGAATTTAAGAAGATTGATCCTAAGCAGCCTTTAAGGAAACAAACAAACAAATTGCATTTCTTATTATCTCCACAAAAATATCAATTCTTAAATTTTATTTCTGTGTATAAAACGCCTAAAATAGGTTTTGCTGGAATGTGAAGATTAAAAATTCAAATCCTTGTGGAAAAATCTCAAATTAACGAAAAATAAATTTTAGAAATAATTGCCAAAAATTAAAAATGAAACTTGTCTCCCTTCATTTAAATTTATACTTAAATTAAATAGAATATATTGATAAAGCTATATTCAAATCTATAAGTCTCTGTCATAATATTAAAAACAAAACATTTCAAACAAAAGATAACGCTTCTATACCAAAATCATGAGAAAGAACACTATAATGTTTTAAAAATCCATTTTCCCTCATCAAATATCAATAGAAATGTAGATAAATTTTTGGGCCGCTTGTCATTTTTGGTTTTATGATTGTGAGTGTAAGAACGTTACTCCAGTATTTTTGAACAGCTTATTTATTTATTTAATTATATATATATATATATATATATATATATATATATATATATATATATATATATATATATATGTCAAAATTTAGAGTACTCTTATACTGAAATACGATATTCATATTTTTTCAAAACAGTTTCTAAGATTTGATTTTGTAAAGAAGCCACTAAAGCCTTTGTCAAAAAAATATAACATTTACTTTCTATTAAACAAAAATTAAAGATTAGTTAGAACTAAATATTAAAAAGGTAATTCAAGTTTGATATCTCAAAATCGGTTCAAGTTTTATCGATTACATTTCTATTCGATACAAAGTTAATGACCCAAAACAATGTATAATTAAACAGATATTCTTGTAAATCACGACTACTTAGATTTTAAATAACTCTTCTTTTATCTTCCATGAAACAAACATATTTTTCTTAAAATTATTAGAAATTGACAATCTAACTAGACAAACAAAACGAGTATTGCAGCTTGATGAACGATTCACGGACACATTACTGAGTTGGATTAATTAATTTGCTAATAAACTAATATCGTAAGCTTTACAGAATGTGGTCGTGGAATGAGTCATGTTCTACTCCATCGTTGAAGTCTCCGATCTAATTGTTGTCGCTTGGCCACCTGTTGCCGTCCATAACCTCTGCGCAATCCAACAGCGCGTTGAATTCTTCTTATTCCAACTATTTGATGAATAGTTTGTGAAATTATTCTTTTTACTGAATTTTATTTTAAATTTACTGGTCTCACGTTTCATTTGAATTTACGTTTAAGAATTATTTTAAAAGATTTTTTTAGAGGAAGAATAATATTTTTTTTAAATTGTATTTTCATTGCTTTTCCTACTGCTATTAAAATAACAGTTATATCAATATAACTTACATATGATATAATCATAGTTTACCTAACAGGGTTTTAATAATGGTTACATTTATTTTTCTTCCTAGCTATTTATATTGTAATTAGTTTTCGTCCGTTACTATATTCGTGTAGAACACAATATTGTACCACAACACAATTGTATTGAACACAATACCTACCCATTGATTATATTTTGTTTTATATTATATTATATACCAAATACACAACTCTATATAACTGGGATATTTCAATATTTTACCTTACTGTACAATCTTAAATAACTGGTTAATAAAGAACTTTCCCTATCTTATATTTATTGAAATATCTAAAGTTTCCAGTAAATAAATTTCTCTCTCTCTCTCTCTCTCTCTCTCTCTCTCTCTCTCTCTATATATATATATATATATATATATATATATATATATATATATATATATATATATATATATATATATAAGTCAAATACCACTCACTCACTCATCACGATTTCTCAAAAAATACTGAACAGATTGCAATGAAACTTGGAATATGGTTTCCTCATAGATAATAGGTGTTCACTTAGAAATCTTTTGAAAAACTATTGCGTCTAAGTATATTGAAAAAAAATCCAAAATTAAATTTTTCTCTAAACTACAAAGGTGAAATTGTACGTGGGCATTCTTAGGGTGCCTGGTTAACACATAGGCCTATTTTTATTTAGAAATTCCATCAGGGCATCGCCCCACTGGCCTTGAAAACTCCCTTAACATTCAGTACAAATATACGTCAACCCCGTACGAAGGACGGGTACTCTGCTAGTAAAATATAAAATTTCAATTTGTCAATTCTTAAAAAAAAAAAAATTTTATAACATTGCAGAGGTTAATATTATTTGTGAGTTCTACATAAACGTTTTCTTTTTATCTCCACTTTGTCAAAACATAATAATGCAGCCTTTGTCTATTGAATAGGAATAAAGAAGCTTTTCAATTTTAAAATATAGCCTATTTCAAATCAGTTGAGTAGTTATCGAGATTTTATTTTAGAAACTCACAAACCTTTCCTCTTTACAGTTTTACCGTATATAACATGGTCGTTCACATTTTGTATTTTTGATTTTAACATTAAAAAACTGAAATTAACGTAAATTATACATAAGTTGATGAAACAAAGTAAGCACGAATCCCGTTCTTTAAAAAACTTTTAATTTAGTAATAATTTAAACACAGTTTTAGTCACTTGCTCTGTGAAAATCTTCTATTCAAAAAGTTAAAATGAGCAACTAGGTCGCTGTCGTACTTTAAATATATCAAAATCGGCTTACTAATTTTGCAAATTTAGGCTATAACTCGGTTGTTGGTATTTCTAGACTTTTATCGCAATAAGACAATTATTTGACATATTTTAATTGATTTTGATTTCTTGGAGATGCTAGAAACACGTTCTTATAAAAATTTAAAGTTGACTAGTAAACACAAAAATTTCCATATTGATCAGGCTATATTTCTTAAAATTTCACAAACATTTTGTCGAAATGTGATAAGCTTGCGCTTACTTTGAGATCGTCTACGTTGTACATTGAAATCCATGGTTTATTTTATCTTTTTGACTGATAACTGCCATTTAAAGGATATGATGATTATTTGTTTGAATCTATAAAACAAAAATTTAGCTAAATTTTTTAGAGAATATTGATAAATGCGGAAAATTTGATTTTGGTCTTATAGCTGCTTCCAAATAACACTTGAACTTGATTGGTATTTGATTTTATGTGTAAGAATGTTTGAGTTTCATTTGGACACAGTTTAATCATGTCTTATATCTTATTTGTTTCTTGTTTATTATTTTATGTAATGGTTTATCATTCGTTTCATTCTTTTATTTCCCTAATCATTTAATATATTTTATTTCGTACTCGTTTTTTATTTATTAATTATCAGCTGATGGCCCAAGTTTCAAATGGGAATGGTTGAAATAATTTTTTCAGCACAACCCTTAACTGTGGGGCTAAGGAAATAAATTATACCCAAATACAGCAAAACACCAATTTTGATCAAAATCGACCCATAAATAATAGATATGATACATGTTTTAGGGGTAAAAAACACCCTTGGAGTAAAAATTGTAAAAAATTATCAAAAACCTTTCTTTGTACGCGTCTAAAGACCTACCCCAAACCATCTTAAAAAAATTATAGCTCTATGTTTCTTGGATCCAGAGATGTATGCTTTAGGGGTAAAACATACCCTTTGAGTGGAACATTTTCAAAGCTTTTTCGTAGTACGTGTCGTCAGACCTACCCCAAACCATGTTATCAAATTCATAGCTCTAGGTTTCTTGGATCCAGAGATTTCGTGATCAGACAGTGAGTTTGACTTAAATAGAGATTCTTTCTTTTCATTTTTAAATATTTTACATTCATTTTTTATTTGTTCTAACAGTACTGCAATACCTTGTGTCTAAGACAATAAACTTAAATAATCTTCTTTATGTTATTGTCTCATCTCTGAAATATCCATTGTCTTTAGTGCAGGACTATTATTTAAAATTAGTTTCATTTTGTGCAGGAGTGTCCTTCGGCAAGAGCGATGTCCTCCTGGCTTTAATAGGCTTACCAACCTTGGTTTAATTCCTTGTTTCCTCTTCCTTCTTGGAGCCGGATAATCGCGTGATTGGAATTAGTTCGGAAATAAAGACGATTTTATCGGCGGATTTCAGTTGTAGTACTTATTACACTACTACGTAATAGTAGAATGTACATTAAAGGGATGCCACTGTTTTAGATTATAGTCAGATTATGAACGAAATACCTCGATTAATAATTTAGTTACAAGTTTAAACTCAGTCAATGATCGTTTAACGATCTTTCAGTCAGACGGAAACAAGTAAGCTTATGACCTTATTGCTCATTGCTCACTCAATCATTCGTCATAAATATCCATAACATAATAGCAACGTTTTCTCTTCTTTTAGAGAACCCCTAAAAAATATTCATGATCCCACAAGGAAACGTTTTATTAAAATAATTAGTTATTTTTAAAATATTCACTATCGACTATTTTGTTTAGCACTAAAATCAAACTTTTGGCGTAAATTATGGCTATAAACTTCACAATCAAAGTAACTTTCAAATACAAACAAACAGATTTATAGTTTTGGTCTAAAAGTACTCCATTGCTACTAAATTTTACGCTTTATTGTTATTTATTTTTGTGTATAAAGTTTGAACACCCATTGTGAACCTTTTATTTTATCTATTTGTTCCTAAATTATGTTCACCCGAATTGTTAATGTACACTTTATAGCCGAATAGGTGTTCAGGTATGTCTTATTCTTCACTATCAGACCTACTAATGTAAGTCCTTGACTTTTAACTCACTCAGAAAGAATTTGTCAAGTAAAACGTTTAGAGGTTAAATTGGACTTGGAGAACTGAGCGATGGAGTAAGAGAGGAGTTCTCGACAATTAAAGTTCATTGTCAAAGGTACGACTGCGACCTTGTCTGTGTATCTGTCGTCGCAAAAAGCCGAACCTCCGACAGTGATGGAAAGACTTACAATCTTGTTTACATGCTTTTATTAATTAGCAACAGGGTTGAATGCAACTTAATAAAGATGGAGGCTTGGCATTTACTCGAGTCTTGGCTTTGTTCAAGTTCTTTACACTAAATTGAGTTATTTTTAAAACTAAATATTATTACGAATTAATTTTCAGAAGACGTTAGAGTTCTTTATATTTCTAATTTGACTTTGTTGTATATCTTTCAGATTCTAGTATTATTTATACTTTAATTATGTTTCAACACGACGTTTAGTCCAAAAATTATCTCTTTCGTAACAAAACTGTGGACTCTGAACCCGAGAAAATTTTGGTGTAAAGGATAAGTTGTTAAAACTGCTCTCTAGTTCAGTTGCTTCCATTGTAAATAAACATTTTTCAAATATAAATAGAGTAAATTAAACATTTCTATCTGCTGCCACTGCATTTATAAGATACAACGAACAGCAATTTCCAGTTTATCTACTTTTTCTATACAATATTTCCTTTTAAAACGCAAAATCAGGAGGAGAGAGAAGATTGACGAAATAAATAGTCTCTTAGGTCTCGCATTTGGTACCTTAATTTTTTACAATAATTTATAGAGCAAATTTCATGAAACTCCGATTAGTTCTTCTACATTAAAACGTGGAATAAAATGTGTTTGTTTTTAATTGAATCGATTGGATATTCTTTTATCCTTCGGAAAAGCGTGGAAGCAATATAGGAACCGTTTAAAGTATTTATAAACAAACCTAAAACCTGATTTAAATTCCTGTTTTGTTTAGCACTTTCTGGATATTTCTGATTTTACTTTAAATCTGTAATCAGTAGTTAAAAATTTGGAAGAAAAAAAGTTTTGTATAGCTCAATTTGAATCTCTTTAATGTTTAAAATTATGACTATTCTCGTTAATTTTACACCTAACCTAATAGTACAGTAGGATATCGTTTACGTATTTTTTAGGAATAGGTTCGCGTTTTTAATTGAGGACATATGTATTTCTCGTTTATATGAGTATATTAATAGATATTGCCGTGAGTTTTACACCATTTACAGACATATAATATGCCCCACTCTTTCAAACTAAATATTTGTTATATTTTTTAAACTGTTCTACGAAGATGTAGAGATATTAAAATAACTCTTTCGATATAAAACATATTTCACGTTAGTGTTTAGAGTTTCAAAAAAGGGCGTAACTGGTGTTTATTAAAATCAATAAAATCAAAATTTAACATTTGTTGCCATTAATCTTTTTAAATCAATTAACAAACTATAATGGGTTTAGCTCATTAAAAACCTAACTATTTATTCATAACAATGAGAATAATAAATCAACAACGCCAATTGTGTTAAATGTTTTTGAAGCTTTAATTAATTTAATTATTTTAAGTAAAATAGTAGTTTTAAGATTAAAAACGTTAAAATAATTTTATTTTGACTAAAATTCTCAAATAAAAAAATGTTAATTAGCATAAAATTCTGTTCTTCGAGGATTTTATAAAATAATAATGGATTGTTTCATCTTATTGGTAGAACATTTACTATCAATCCTTTATACTAAATTAATGTGTGACGTCACAAGAGGGTTTCATTTAACTTCAACAGGTGATAAATCTAGAATGTTTAAAACACAACCTGAGACTATGATAGAAACTAAAACTGGTTGCCGTTTCATTTTTTGTATGTTTTAGATTTTCACTTGATAACGAGGGTTGATCCATATTTTCGAAACGTCGAGTATTATTTTATATATGGTGGAAAATGTCTTATTTAATTCATTTACTTTCGTATACTAAGTTAATTAAACAAAATCCAAACAACTTATTTTCATGTCCATTGAAATTTAATTAACCATAGGTCTTAACTAATTACAAAGTTCTTACAAAACAGTTAAGCCTAATTATATTAGAGTGAATTAAATTATTAGTTATAAAACAGGATTTCCTAAACATTTCACAACTAGCGAGTAGCAAGCAGCGAGGTCTCGTAGCCTAGTTAAGTGACTTAATTGTTTCCTTTGCAGTTTTAAACAATCGTTACCAAATGTGGAAGAAACTGGGCCATGGCACGCGTCAGGAAATGGGGGGGGGGGGAGCATCCGTCTACGTAGAAAACCAAAATTTAAAACGTGTAAAAAAAAAAGTTTAATTATTGAAAACGGTATTTGTAGTTGAGGTGATTTTGATAAAATACAAACGTCCTAGAAAAGACAGGAAAATTTGTTTGGTCAAGAAAAATTCGGAGAGATCTTCCAGAGAGCCCGAAACCTGGAACATGGAGCCTGTTTTGATCCAAACCCTGAGATAAGATTGTGGTGTCAGTTAGTTGTCATAAAACATTATCATTTCGTTGAAATTCCTAGATAAGCTCGTTAATTAGAACTCTCGACCAAAGCAGTGCAAAATGATAACGATTTTCTGTTCTACTGGTCAAATTTGTAATATGATTTTCAGCCAAATCGAAAAGTAAGAAGTGTAATGTGTATTTTTTTTTTCAGCAAAATACATATTTTACTACAAAAATACTATTTTTAAAGATTTTATTTCACCATCGTAAAAAAAAAAAAATAGATAAAACTATTTTAATGTAAACAAAAGGATTTGTTAATCAAATTAATTTTAAAATGATAATGATACTATATTGTTTACAACTGAATTGTATGCATTCGATAATTATATTTTTTCTTAGGAAAATTTTTTTGTGTTCAGTAATATTTACAATGATACTGATGAAAACTGTTCATGGAGAAATATTTTTTAAATTGTCATTTCTTTAAGTTTATTTATTTCTGTTTATACTATAATAATAAATACCAGGGTTTATCAAGTCTACATTTGTAAGATTGAATATAAAAATAAATTTGTTCGTTTAGCTTATTCTGCCATTAATAGTAACATATTTCTACTTAACAAATAACTTCAAACAGAAAACATATTTCTAGTTGAATAAATTACATGGGATATTAATTTTTAGAAATTTTGGCATACATTTAATGACAATTCCATTAAAATCATTATAAATATTTTTGAATAAAGTTTTACTTTTAAATTATGTGTTTTATTAAAATAAGTGTTTGACCAAATTTGATCAAAATCTTTCTACTTCTTCGGCTCCAAGTTCAACAGACAGACATAACCCAAAACATGTTTTTGGAGTCATGACTTCAAAACGACAATTTCGGCCCAACACACTTTGGTAACCAATCAAATACCTGTCTTTCGTGCTCCGCAATTGAGAAAATGCAAACTGTCAATCAAAATTGTTACGTAGGGAAGTTTGCTACGCCCAAAGTCACTAAAGCGATGCCACAGAATTATAACTTTGGTTTCATTGCATATTATCTAAGTCTGTTTGGTCTGCAGTTTAACCGAATGCAATATCGACCAAGCTTGACTAGTTTGAGGAAACGCTTGAACAGACGACCGCAGCTTTCTCGAAAACCACGCGAGAGAATGGAATAGTCATACAAAGTGACACAAATATTTAACAGACAGAATCCAAGCAGAGGCTCCGGGAAAGTTTAAAATCACTTTACTGTTACAGCTGATCATATTGTTACCTGTAATATATTCTATGGTGTTTAGGCGTATTAATACATAATCTGGTCTAAATGCATTGCTAAGATATTCATTGAATGTTCATGTTTTATTTTCAATTTTAAATATTTATTTCTGATTTTAAATTTCCAAGGAGATAATGAGGGACAATTTGTATTTCTTTAGCTTTAGTTTTTAATGGGTGTAGGGAAAAATTATTGCAGCGTTAGTTGATAGTAAAACTAGAATTGATGGTTTCTTGTTTGTCCTTGAGGGTGTTTAAAATTTATTGCTTATTCCATTAAACAAAAATAATTTCAACTAGTCAAAAATTTTTGAATAGAACAAGTTGCACTACAGTAGATTGATCTAACTTTCTCAACAAACCCATGTAACATAAATCCTAACCAAAGACAGAGTATTCGCAATCTCACCAAAAATTACAGGTCCTGGGGTTATCACTCCAAAAATATAATTAGTTATGAATACCGTTACAAAATGAGAATCATAAAACCAGTCCAAGCGATAATGATCAAATTTTAATGGAGGTTAAATGTGTCTAAAATAAAATAAAAGTTCCCTGATAATTTGTAAAACGCAAAATGAATCAAAAAACTTTTAAAACAAATACAGTTTTTCCAAATTTTGAACTTTAATTTCATGGGTTTTAATATACAGTCATTTTATAAGTACAAGTACCAACTGAAAAAAAAAAAATTCTGGGCTGAAATCTTTACGTACTGATCGACAAGTCCTCGTTGGTTTTCATAATCTACGAAGAATTTGCTCGAAATCTAGTCAGGTCGTGTATATATTGTACAATAATATCCATTTTAGATAGCAATGGAGTAAGCTACTCGTGGACATCAAGACAAAATCTGCTAAATAACCTAGAAATTTATATTTAGGTAATTCCATTGTAAAGCATATACCGTTGAATTCTAACACCGGAAAAAGAGCAGCGGGCGTCACGGACGGGTGATTTCGGAATTGCTTTAGGAAGTATCGAGTGAAATTTGAACGTTTAGAGAAAGCATTTTAGAACGGATTTTTGAAATCCTGTCACCGGAAGAAGTTCTGCTTAGGGAAACAAAATTCAGAGTACCGGATGTTGATTATTTTAATTCAGATTTAGGTGATTGTAAAAAGAACGTTGTGTGACGTTATAGTCGTTAGCAAAATAAAATAATATATTTTAGAAATACTCGTTGCAAGAAAGGGAATTAAAATTTGTTATTTAATGGTTTATTTGAGTTGTATATAAATCGCTTCATCGCTTGACGTAAGTTTCATTATGTAACTACTCCCATCATTTCCAAAAGTGAATAAAAAGAATTCGTTTAGAAATTTAAATATTTTACGATATTAAAAAATAAATACACGTTAAGAAAAGTAATGTGATGGTGGGGGAAAAACAATATCGTGTAATATATAATTCTCGTAGTTTCGCCTCTAGGAATACATAGACTATTTACTTTTACCCTCTGAAGCATTTATTATCAAGAACCTACATTAACTCAAGATGGTTCAAGTGACATAAAACGTTTTGTTGTTTCACAACAGGGATAAAACTTATATTATTGTTATTCTTAAGTTGTTACTGAAATTCGATCATGAAATCAGATAGTACTATAGTTTACTAGGTTCTTGTAAAATTCGACATTTTGAATGTTTATATTACTGGTCGTTGAAAGTTAAAATTTATGATCTTTTAAATATGTATTTGTATTCGATAATGTGTTTTATGACGCTTGGATAAAGTTGTTAATTATAAAAGATAGCTATTTAGCCGATGTTTGTAAATTGCCGTCCATTTTTAAATTTGTATAAATCTTGTTTTTATATAGATTTTGAACGAGTTTAACAGACAAATAGTACATTTATTTATTCAAACGCGTTTCAACGACAAACACGCCTTCTTCAGTGATGCACGAGCTACAATAATTAATCTATAACTAACTTAGCTCTTGCATAAATAAAGATGGCACTTTATCGTTGAAACGCGTTTAAATAAATAAACGTACTATTTTTGAGAATGTGTTGAAGTTTTATTTCTATTAAGTCAAGTTAAATGTCTTTATGCTATTTCTATGTTTGCCTAGTTATTAAGATTTAATTCCCAGGTCGGTCAATTAATTTCAATTACTTATCTTATTCTTCATAACACAAAATAATAATCCCGAACCCAGGATCATATCAGATAACAAACACTTAAGCCTACTTCATGCCATTTCAGAACATGATCCACAAATTTGTTTAAGCCTCTACACATACTACTTAGCCGTTACCAGACTTGTTGCACACTCTCTATAAGATCTATTTCACAGCAATGATCAAGGTACTCTCCTTACTGAGATATGTCTACAAAGAAGCAATGTAAGTTGACGCCGTTGTAAACACACATTACTTGACCGTTACCAGACTTGTTGCACACTCTGTACAGGATCTATTTCACAGCAATAATGAAGGTACTCTACTTCTTCAGATATATCTATGAAGAAGCAATGCAAGTTGACGCTGTTGTAAACACACATTGACCGTTACCAGACTTGTTGCACACTCTGTACAGGATCTATTTTACAGCAATAATGAAGGTACTTCACTTCTTCAGATATATCTACGAAGAAGCAATGCAAGTTGACGCCGTTGTAAACACACATTGACCGTTACCAGACTTGTTGCACACTCTGTACAGGATCTATTTTACAGCAATAATGAAGGTACTTCACTTCTTCAGATATATCTACGAAGAAGCCATGCAAGGTGACGCCGTTGTAAACACACATTACTTGACCGTTACCAGACTTGTTGCACACTCTGTACAGGATTTATTTCACAGCAATGATGAAGGTACTTCACTTCTTCAGATATATCTACGAAGAAGCCATGCAAGGTGACGCCGTTGTAAACACACATTACTTGACCGTTACCAGACTTTTTGCACACTCTGTACAGGATCTATTTTACAGCAATAATGAAGGTACTCTACTTCTTCAGATATATCTACGAAGAAACAATGCATGTTGACGCCGTTGTAAACACACATTACTTGACCGTTACCAGACTTGTTGCACACTCTGTACAGGATCTATTTCACAGCAATAATGAAGGTACTCTACTTCTTCAGATATATCTACGAAGAAACAATGCAAGTTGACGCCGTTGTAAACACACATTGACCGTTACCAGACTTGTTGCACACTCTGTACAGGATCTATTTCACAGCAATAATGAAGGTACTCTACTTCTTCAGATATATCTACGAAGAAACAATGCAAGTTGACGCCGTTGTAAACACACATTACTTGACCGTTACCAGACTTGTTGCACACTCTGTACAGGATCTATTTCACAGCAATGATCAAGGCACCATGTAAGCTACATAGAGCACGCTCTAGCTCTAGTTGCATGCTTACTGAGAGTTTCAGTTTTTCCAGGAATGCTAAAAGTCGTGCAAAGGAACACAGCCACGCGATGCGCCGCCCACTGCAGCACTTTCTTGTAACAATTACAAAGAAATGCTGTACAAACATTGCACTAATTTCTCTGATACACTTCACTCTGTGTATAAACACTTTAAAACATTAGCTTTCCTTAACTAACTCAACTAATAATTTAATATTAAAAAAAAAATCGTTATGCTATTTTTGATTTTAGATATTTTGCTTCAAACGTTTCGTAATTTCTTATTGCACATGAAAAGAGAAACTATTCTAATAGGGAGAAAAATTTGTGAGGTTTTCACCTTGAATTAATTGATCAATTAATTTTAGAAATTATTTGTTGAAAATTAAAAATTTGTTCGTCAATAATTATATATATTAACTAAATATTTTGTCACTGAAAATATATTTTCTCTAGACCAAAGCACCTAAATTTTTTTTTTTTTTAATCTTCAAAACCAAATACAGAACCTAATATCCTTTAGAATACTCAATAATATGTATTGATTGCTTTCGCTTACTCAAGAATTAAGGATGAAAAATGCGTATAGTTCTGGTAGAATAGTAATAGATTCTCAATCATTAATATAACTTACTTTTTGTCACTTCTCATAACCAAAACCTAAACATACCAAAAATCTGCTCCAACTTTCTGACAAAAAAGTTCCAGAATTATAAATAAAAACGTCAAAATCAATTAAGTACATGATCGTATAAAATCTCTTAGTTTATATTTAGTGATGTAAATAAAATATTGATGAAATATGAAGATTAAGGGTGCGAAGTCAGGATGCTGAGTTTGGCAGCAGTTTGCAAGCTAACCACGTTTGAACGTAAACATTATACTATTATTTGTGGAAAATATAATTTTAAAATTTTCAATAACACCTAATGATTTTTATATTAAGAAACAGGAGGGAAAACACTTCTTTATTGTAAAATATTTGAAAACAGTCAATTTGCTATATTTTCGAATTATACAATGGTATTTTCTTACATGATTAACCGTCTAACATTAAAAATAAATTTCCCAAAAATAAGATCATAAGTGGTTGCAGGGATTTTTTGTATAAGAGAACGTAAGAAGTTCTGTTGAATCACCACTGTGCCTTTGTTAAAAACTGCAATACATAATTTCAGGCACCATTATTTTGTACTTTAAACCTAACTAGATACTCTTTATGCCAATACAAAATTGTCTTCAAGGTAATCTATTGTTTGGCCTAACATTAAACTTCAAAATTGTCTGTTATCATTTACCTTCATATGGTTAACCCTTTGAAGGTCACTTATCAGTACAACTTCCGGTTTAACGTACCAATAGATTACCCCTTCCGGTGATAAAGAATGACAATGATAATTTTACAGTGATGTCATTTTGCTATTTAGGCTGAAATGTAACTACATGATTTTCGTTGTACAGTTTATAAAATTGTACTTTTACAATAATTTGTAATAAAATATTTCCCTTTTTAAAGGAAATTTAAATTGTCTGAACTATTTGAGTATTTATGTAAGTAATGAAAAAAAATAGAAGATTTTAATTGGGCCTTTGTGATTAAATTAAAATTCTACTGTGCACATAGTAGATGATTGTTACATCATAGTAGTTCAGTTTTTATTATCTCACATACACTCAGTATAGAGAACTTTAAGCGTTGTCCGCGATGTCTCTCTGTCTGTGCAGTGATTTACAACCCAAATTAGTGGACTTATTTTAATGAAATTTGATATGTGGGTATATTTAGCCATAATTTGCGACTTTTTTTTTCAATAACTCAAAATATAGGAATAATCATTAGAAAAAAACACAAAATTACGATTTTATCAAATTATTTTCACACATCACTTTTTCTATGCTTTGAGAGAAAGTATAAATTAACAACAACTTAATTTAAGATAGTATTCTATGAACCTTAGATTGAAAAACCTTAAATATAAATGCAATTCTTTTACATTTCAATTGCATACAAATCTACTTAAATCGACCAGGGTATTTACAATTTTCTGTTCAATTGTACACTCAAGCTGTCGTAATTATAATCGTTATAACATTATATTAAAAATATAAAACGATTAAATAAATCAAATTAACCGTAAAAAGTTGATTGAACGATTTATGTAAGGATCGGAAAGGCGATCACCTCGTGAATTATGGAAGAAATAAAAAAAAAAGTGAAACTCGTGAACGGAAATATTGCAGAGTTCCGCAGGCAACTCGCTGGACGGTCTACTTCTTGACACCGAGACCGCTAGCTATTGTACATAACACCTACACAGTTAACAATACAGCTTACCCTAAATAGTTGAATAAAGTTCAATCTATTGTGGCTAAGGGAGAGTGAATTTGTAGCGTCTTCTTCCAAGTGAGGAGAGGAGATACTGGTTTTTAAAGATAATGATGGAATATTACGTAGTTTATTTGGATATTTGACAACATTTGTGTGTTATAAGGATTAATACGACGTTTCAAGACTATCAACTTTCTTTATCAAGTGAATAAAAATTTGTTAAAATTTTGTTTAGATGATATAACAATATTGATTCAAATTTTCGAAACTTTGGGTGTTGGTTTTTACGTATAAAAATAATCAAACATTTTCCACTAAACTGTATCACTAATAAAAATAATAGCTGTAACAATAAATAAATAATATAGCTATAAAGTTATCCATGAATTTTATGTGTAGGCAAAGTTAAAAAATAATAAAAAAAATTGTGAATTTTTTGTTTGCGAAAACTAAAATATTATTCCATGAATTTTTTGTATTTAGAAAAATTGATTTTTTTTAATTCTAGTTTTTCTAAAAATCTACAAAACCCAATATAACCCGAAAACAGTTTCGTAGAACATACATATAAACGTTTCATAAAAATAGACAACATTGAAAGTTTTAAAAATTGTCAGTTTATTTTGGATAGAGTGGGATAAGAAGTGAAATATGTCGAAAGACGTCAAATTTGATCTCGGCGCAGCAAACAATGATTTATGAAAAAAAACATATAGCACTCTAATACTCCAATAAAGTCAGGGTCGGAAGAGAACAAGAGTTGGTCAAGAGAGATTTGATAGAATAGATGGTTTTGGTAATCCCGAGATATCTTAGCTGATTCTACACTTTTAACGTCTATTTTCTTAGATACTTTTTTTAATCTTTCCTACTAGGTCTGACTTGCTCAACTCTTGTTCTGTTCCAACCCTGTCGCTATTAAGTGTATTCGAGGTCTCTCTTTTATGCTCTTAATGTCTTGTTCTCTCTTTTTAAGTCAATGATGGCTGTAAGGTTTTTTCACCTTTATACAACAACAAAATCATCTGTAACAAAAAAGGGCTCCTTGACATAAAATACAGTAGTGTGTTGCTCATTAAGAAAAAAACAAAACAAAGTAAAATAATCTAAATAGGACCCCCAAAGTGAGCCTCTAATTAAAAAAAAAATTGCATTGATTTAACTTGGTTTAGGTAATTAGAACAAAATTAATTGGGTGGTTTTGGAGCATGCATAACGTTTCAACGTTTGGATTGAACAAGTACTTAAGAGAATTTGGGCTGTAGTTATACATTTATTTCACGATGACTATAAAATTATTTCAACAATCCTGAAGTGATTTCACTGTTACTTCCTGTTTGTTTGTAATACTTGTATAAAGGGTAAAAGGATTTATATCTTCGGCAATAAGAATCCTGCAAGTAGGATCAATAAGATCGTGGAGGCATGTGCGACGTCCAGACTTCTTGGAACTTCTTGAGGGTACTATAGCCGTTGGTCACATCTACACTGGTAGTCACTCATTAACTCATTGTAACAATTAACAATTAATTACATATTTAATTTTAACCGTGTTAATAAATTAACGCTGATTTATAATTGTTGTAGGGAAGGAATAAATTTCTTAAAGCTTAATTTGCAACCGAGATTTTGTCACTGTACAATTTGTTAATTAGGGAATTTTATCATTTACGTGTAATTATCAAATATACTATTGTGACTACTCAATCCGTAAAACCTTTATGAAAGAAGTGAGGTTCTGACATTTGTATTGCTATAATTCTTTTGTATCTTCGCTGTAAACAGTTCAACCGATTTGCTATATTCTCTTTTTAATAATCTGTACATTATTTTTAATTTTTATTTTTTAGTATAATTTTTAATAGTACTTATTGTAAATACTATTATTGGTTTTAAATGGTATTAGGAAAATAGTATCAAGATTTACCATATATATAAACAGTTGTGAAGGCGAAATTGCATATGATATCGAACTGAAATTTAAAAAAAAAAAAAAAGAAGCAAATGTAGGTAATTGTGAATAAAACAAGTATCTTGACAATTTTCGTTTAAATACTTAATATTTATTTCCAAAAACGCATGTGTTACTTACAAAAATCGGCAGTTTTGTTGGGTTTTAAACCTTAAAAATCTAAAAAAAGGAATTTTAGGCAAATTTTCTAAAACAAAATTTTAATAATTTCCCATTGACGAAGTACGAGCAATTCTGATTTATATGCTGAAAACCTAAAGAACGTTGGAAAATCGGGAATTTTTAACTTTTTTCGAACCTCCTTAACGCGACTAAATAATACGTAAAAAAAAATAATAATCACAAAGCAAAATAAAGCTATGTTGTAGATTTACACTTTTTAATTCCGACCAAAATACAACTTCTTGTTTTCCAAACAATTTATGATTAAAGTTACACATTTGTTTCATTTTTGATTTGTTTAAAAAGAGTATATTTTGATAGTAAGGAACAAATAATATATGATAAATTGTAGACATTTTAATACTCTACATAAATGATGTCTTGATAATTTAAAATAATTAGATTTAACAACTGTTATTTAAATTGTGGAATTGTTTAACAAATTATTGTAAACATTTCAGTCAGTTTTTAACTTTTTTTTTTTAAATTGTAGATAAACTTCCGTTCTAAAAATTGAATGTTTTTAGATTTTTTTCAAGGTTGCCAGAAGTAGGCCGATGATGAAAAAAAAAATTAAAAAATTTAAACGTCTCTTAAGACTAATAATATATTGTGTTCCCAACCTACGATAACACATAATACCGTACCTGTGAGAGCGAAACTATTTGTTCTACTAGTTTTATAAAAGCACGATTGTATCAAGATTATCATCGGTGGAATAGATATGAATATAATTCCATATTATTATTTATAAATTAAATTCATCAAACGTTTAACATTTCAAAACCTCCAACGTTGACACAACTAAATATTACATAAACTACCTAACTCGGCCTTGTTAGCTACCGTCTAGTGTAATCCAACCTCGCGACGACATATGGCCCGATATCCGACTATCCTTCATCAATAGCTCCAGATCAGATCGGATCCGATAAACGTTCGCTAATGGTGAAATAATGACTGAACCCGATTCTTATTGTTAGGGAGATTTTATTTTATTGAGCTCTGTTTGGGGGGGGGGGCAATTAAAATGATAATCCCGGACAATATTTAGCCAGTAGCGTAGTTAAATCAGTTAGACAAGGTATATATCTTGCTTTTCTTACTTGTACTTGTAAACTTATACAATTGCTCAGTAGATGCATAATTTGTTCAAGCAAAAACTTACTTTCCAATTCATGTCTGTCTTCTCTGAGCGAGGAATCTGATGCATATAAATTTTAAGTTTTTAGATTTAAACGTTAGTTTTTGCGGATCTTCCAAACTGACGGATAAAAACTATTGGTTTATGAGTTTGCTTTGACTCTTGTTGTAGGGTTTTTTTAATGGTATTTAGTTCAGAAATGTAGACAAACATTTAACCAATGATTTATTCTTACATACGCAAAGACATAAATAAACACCAACACATATATTTATAATGTTTGTATTATATACTAACCTTCAAACAATCATTTATTTTCAGATACGTCTGACTGCAGTTTCAACATTACAGTGTAATTATCGAATACAATAAGTTTTTTTTTTTTTACATTACATTTAAACAAAACCACATGACATTTAATGTAGAAAATTTTTATGTGGTTTTGTTTAAGTGTAATGTGATTTAATTGTGTAATGTAAAAAAACTTCTTGTCTTTGACAATGACAGTGTGATGTCGAAACTGCAGTCAGACGTATCTGAAATTAAGTGATTGTTTGAAGGTTAGTATATAATACAAATGTTAATATTTTAAAAATCCAGGAAGTAGGAATCAATAATAACATGAACAATATATTTATACTTTTACGTTTAAGACCTTTCAGGAACCTGGTGGTTTGAGCGTTGGCATTTAGAGAGTTTTATATTTTACCAAAATTTAATAAATTCCGAGGTATTTTTTCGAGAAATTAAGATCTATTCAAGATTTTTCAATTTTCGATATGAAAAATTCCGGAACCGACGAAAATTACCGTACATTTTGTTCGGGACTTATTGGAAACATTTGAGAATTAAGTCCAGTAAAATCTTTTAAACAGATTTTTTGGTAAATTTGATATTTAATGCTAGTATTGTTTTTCAAATTTATGGCTGATAATTTTCTAAACGTTATTTCTGACGGATTGGTTGTGTTTAAATATGTGTTGGTTACAAGGACATAATTGAGCTAAATGTACTAAAAATCCTTAAAGTGTAATACATAACCAACATTTTTAGTTTTAAAATGGCAGATATAATTTTTATGTATAAAAATTAAAAAATGTTCTACACTAATGACAAAAATTTACAACTTTAAAACTTTTTAACCTTTTTGAAAAAACATTTAAAAAAAATCTCACTCAGATAAATCTCCATAAACATTTATTTATTTTTTTTTTTAATGTTATTAAGTTTACTATCGGTACTATATTTTTTCTTTAGTCACTTTGTTTAAAATTTTCAGCGTTTTCTTCTTAACATTCTTAATTAACACATTTAGAAATGATTTCGTTTTTAAAAACCAGTTGTTATATTTAATAATTATTTAAATACTAACAGAAACATGTATAACTTTATTTTACTATATGTGATAATGACAAAAATATCACGTTTGGTAAAAAAAAACCCCTTTTTTAGTGACATAAATTTAAACAAAGTGATAACTAACGATGATGAAAATTCACCATTCTTTGTTTAGTTGCATTTCAATTTAATAGAATATATTTGAAATTTCAAGCAAATTGTCTTTTTGAAGCTAACTTAAATACACCAAAAATTCTTTAGAAAGTTTTCTTTTTAATCTGTACTTTCGTTATCTTGTTTAAAACTAAACTAAATTCGGACTGTCTTTCTCCAAAGTGAGAATAACTGACAATATATATATCAAAAAATAACCCAAATAAAACATCAATGAAATTTTGAAGAAATGTCAAGGATTATACGGTTGAAAAGATCAATTTATGCCAAATAAAATTACTGTTCGGAAGTAGTTAAAGATAAACAATGAAAAAAATTGCCCAAATGCGCCCGCTCGCAAATCCCCAAAACCCAATAAAAACGTACTAAAACTAATCGGCACCAAAAATTAAAGTTCGAAAAGTTGTAAATCAAAAAGTTAAAAAGACCATGCACGTCGTCTATGTAAAGATAATTTATTAAACTTGTACCTCTTATGCCATAAACTCGTATTTCATTAAATTTGAGTTTAATAAAAACGGCCACAATTCATTTTATATTTTGTCCATCAATCCTGAACCGAATTTGTTTTTACTTGTAATTTAGCACGAGGCTTTGGGTCATTAATCTTTTCATTTCATTAAAATTTGAACGAAATAGATAGAGCAAGTTTTGAGAAATTACATTTTTTATAACAGCATGGTCGATTTTTTTTTCTACTCAGGAAATGGATTTTTTTTTTTTAAATACAGCGAGCAATACGTTTTGTTCAAAACCTAACAGACAACACATGATTTAGAGCCGATTTTGAGAAAATTGTTAATTTTGTGTTTTTTTCCATTGGCAGTTACTCTCAAATTATGAGTTATAAATAAAAAAAACTACCCTAGATGTGACAAAAATATACACACATATTTAAATTTGTTTAAACTTTTGAGCTGTAGAGTAGTACTGCGCATGCGTAATGTCAGACAGAAATGATTCCAAAACCATTGTTTGGACTCAGAGAACCTCAAAACTGATGCCAAAACTCATCGATTTTTACACCCGTCACATTACTTTCTCTATAATATGTATATTTTGAGAAAGTATTAATTAATGAGACTTGAAAAGAAAATTCAGTTTTTCCTTTCGATCTCTTTTAAAATAGGACAAAATTGCGAAAATTCAAATAACGAAGCAAATTAATGACAGCTTTCTAATAATAACATCTAGAATTAGGTTATACGTTTAACAATATAGTAAGCATTACATTCCTTTCTCTCTCTCTCCCCTGCATGAAGACCGAGGAAGGATAGATACTTCATAGCCATTCACTGGTTTGATTGATAAATTCAAGTTTGTCTTTTTAACTAGTAAACCAGTTTGAATGAAAGACTATTGGTATGGTACTAGAATAATAATGACCCTGTCTGTCACCAGCACAGATGGCCCAGTCTCAATGCTATTGTGTATTGGATGAAAATCAACATTTCAATAATGTGTATCAAATGTTTCGTTCTTTTTGCGAACAGATAATGTCATATTATTTGATAAAATCTAATTACAAATCACAGAATTCATGACGGGATAAAAAAATCATTCGCGAATTAATTTATAAGATGTATGCATATTTTTAATAACAACTAAATCAGAAATAGTTTTATCGATTCATTTAGTAATTTAAAATTTGTAAATATGGTTGATTGTTAGAATTATAAATATAAATTATTCAGACATTTACACATAATTTTTAAAACTAATACCCAACATATCAAGATAATGAATCAACTCTCGTCATAAAAATGTGAGAAGACAAATAGGCTATTTTGGTTCTTTTCGAGGTTTATCACTTGATAACGGGAAGTTGATTCATATTTTTAAAACGTCGTGTATCAGTTTTTATTTAAATGTCCGAATAACTTTATCAGTAATAGTATTCATACTGTACTCTCTCATTTACACTCTCAAACTCTACATGAAAACAAACGCACATTTGGACATGCAAATAATTAATTTTCTCTAATTTTATATTAGATATAAAGGAATTAACTTTTACTCAAGTTTTTAAAAGTACAGTGTCTCACACTGTCTTGATTAAAAATAAGAGTGTAATGATTTAAGCTTAGCATGGAATTCATAGTTTTAAATATTTGACTTCTTCAGAGGTTTTCTCAATTATTTCTTTTTTGTATATTAACATTTCAATCAAAAAATTTCCCTATATGAAAAGTTGTTTACTAAAAGCAATTTAAAAACATGTAGTTTATTTTGTTTTAAGTCTGTAAAAATAAACTTAAGTCAAATCAAAACAAAATATTTTGTGAGTTTTATAAAAATCTGAATATCAACATCTACATTCATTTTAGACCAAATCTGATTTTGAAACACAATTCCATTAAAAATGTTGACCGAAACTCAATGAAACAGTGGAAAGTTTAACCCACACCACACTGTAAAATTTTGGGTTTTAGACCACCCGTTCTTAAGATAAAGTGAGCCAATCACTTTTCACCTCCAACTTTAAACACTTTTATACAGAAACTAATTATTTTACGATACATTCACAACAAAACTGGGACATTTGAGATAATACATGACAAAAATACTTCAGTCATAGGAACGGAAACACATCAATTGACAGCTAAAAACGTTCAACACCTTTGAAACCAAAATCGAAAATCTAGAATTGTCTGTATAATCATATATTTACTTTGCTTGACAGTTAATAGGAAAGTAAAATCAGTAGCCAAACCTAACCTAACCAATCGGTTAAACTAGACAGTTAAGCAGATAAAATCAAGCCACCAGTTGATCTCCCTCGCCTGTTGTGTGGTATATTCCTTGTTCAATAACTTTCTTGGCTCAAAACGTTACGGTGTTTATGAGGTAAAGTTCAGAGGTACAATTGGTAGCGAATTCTGGTTGTGAAAACTATAATTACAGCGACGGGAACTCTAGGTAGGACCACACATTACCCGACTAGAAAAGCTGTGATTTCGACAAGGAATAACATCATCATGTTGATAAAATCATTAATTTAAATTTAGGTTAGGTTTAACAGTAGTACTGTTCATTGTACGAAGTTAGAAAATATCAGGTGATATCCCTGTTATATTAGGAACGGTGAAAAGAACTAAACCGTTCCAGGTTACTTTACGTTCCGTACTCGCCTGCAACTCTTAAATCATAAAACTTTTCAAAGAACTAGATATTTATGTAAATCAAGTTGATTATAAATAGCTTACAGGTGTCTACGGATTGACATTTAAAAAGAGACAAAATAAAGTTGATAAGTATGACGCTCCGCTGACTGGCAATTCATTGTTAGTTGTTCCCAATAAATCAATACCCAGATGCAAAAGTAACCAAACCGGATTTGTGCAAAAGTAAACATGTTTTGACTGTGTAGTAGTAGGACCCAGACCTACCTCAAGGCCGGCGAGAGTGGCACTTGCTATTGATGCTACTAACATGGGTTTAAATACAAAAATCATTTTTTTATTTTGAAAATTGTATATCAAGAAAATGTTCTGGTCGGCTTATTGAATGCGGCGTTTCATTTTGCTGTTTTATATTTACTGTTCTGTGACGAGTCAAACAATTTATGTCCAATATTTTCTGGAAAATGTCCGTTTTTTAGTTTTCTAAACGAAATAAGAATTTTTTAAATATGCTACTTGTTTTTATCTTACATGCGAAGTACAAATGTAAATAAGATAAAATTAGTAAAATTTAACATGTTAGTTTATATTTTCTCCCTATTTCTAGACTATATGTTTCTATATTTAAATAATTAAAAATTGGGGTAATTTCGTATTTTACCAAAACGATAAATAAAATCTGTTCTAACAGTTGTTATACTGTGATCATAATATATTTTAATAGGAGCTACTTTTAAATTTTGAGTTATTAAAAACACTAAATATTCCTTCTAAAAATATGTACACGTACCAGATTTCACCAATTTAATTTTCCGTTTGGGCTCTGGCTAGGGTAGTTCATCGGCGAGAGACAAACATCGTTCTAAAAACTTATTTCTTTGACTGATTAGTTACCAAAACTGATTTTGATTTTCGAAACATTTTTGAGTTTTTAATCTCTCAAAAGTAAGAAAATACCCCACTTTATACCCTTATATACATTATATACTCCCTTACCAGAAAACAAAATATTGATTTTTTAAATGTTTCCATTTGTATTAGATTTTGCTCAAATTAAATTAATATTCATCACATCACTAAATAGCCAGTTTGTTTCTTATTAAGCTGCTGTAAATGCCGAATAAATGGAAATAATTTTAGCTTACTTTAGTGAAATATGATTCCTATTAACAAAAATGTTAAAAAAATATAAATAAACGGTTACGGAGTAATTGTAAACATGTCAAACGAAATTTGCAGCGTCGTAATTAAAAACTAAGGTTTATGAAAACATGATTAAAAAAAATATACAATGATATTATATTTGTATTAATAATATGGGTTAAACGGACATTTCCCATCATTTGTATATATAAAATATATAAATAAATACAAAGAAAATTATTTAAAAATTCTGATAATAACAGGCTGTTTAAAAGAATAATAATTTCGACTTTAAAAATTTACCATTTACCTTATTCTGTAGTTAGCGTATTTAATTGTTAATTTCAATATCTATAGCACAACTTTGAAGTTTTTATTTTAACATTGTACATTAACAAAGATAGTAACAGATATTGGTAGCTAATCAGCTGTTATTAATGTATTAGCTTATTTTGAGGTTATGTTTACTTCATTATTTAAACCGAATGTTTAGTGCCAATAATTAAACACAATTTGTAAAAAGCTCTACACAAGTCTCTAAATTAATAACATTTTAAAATCTCATTCTATGCGTTCAGACAATTATTATTAATTTATATATAATTAATTGTTCAGTATTATTTTCTAACTTGCTTGGTTGTAGTTTTGTTTTCAAAGTTGGTAATTTCAAATCATTTTAAATTTATTTGCTTTTTAATTGCCAGATTAATATAACAGCTTATAAAACACCTTCATGTCCACTGAGAACAATTTTAATTTAAACAATTAATTCATAATCGTAACATCTGAGCTTTGCAATGAAAAGACTTGAATGGTAGACCAAGAGAAGTATTTTTATTTCCCATCATGTATTGCGCTCCCAGAATAGTTTTAACTATGGATATCGTTTATTCTAACAACGTAAACTACGCATGCGCTTAGCAAGCTAATGTCTTTGCGCATGAGCATGAGACTTATAGTCGAGACGCTAAGGCACGAGAAAATGCAGATTTTACATAGTCTTAATGATCCCACATTAATTATAGATTCCTTTGTAATTTGTCTTGGGTTGGGAAAGTTGCAGTCTGTTGATAAAATAACACGTTTTGCAGTTTTCCTTATTTATATATTATTTTTAAAACAGATATAAATGTTTATAACGAACTTTATGTCGGATGGACCATATTTTTAGGAGTCTGTAATTTGGTTTCCAAACTATTTCTATCCCACTAATATTTACCTAATTGGTCTTTCCTTTCAACAGAGTGATTGAAATCTATCCGGAAACCATCAAACAGAAGTTATATCCCGAAACTAAGAAAGGCAAATACATAGAGTTAAAAATATACTAAATTCTAGCAGGCAGAAAGAAAAAGTATGTAAAAAGTACACATTGATGACAATTAATTGTTTAAACAAAGTTTTATTATATTCAGGGGTTCCTTCTTTAGTTGGAAAAAAAGCTACGTAAATATTTCATGAGGTCAATAACTTTCTTTTACTTCCGATTTGGTGTAGTAAATTAATTTAATCGTAACAATTTGCTTTTATCGTTTACACCCCTTTTCATCTTTTTCCATTTTAATTGATAAAAAACTCCCAACCCAGCCTTTTTAGGAAGTACTTTCTGTTAGAGCCTATATTTTAGCAAAATTTAATTTACATATTTACAGCTAAATTTGAGAAAAAATAATTTCTTTCGCATGTATGCCCACTCCGTCTTAAATTTTAATCTTGATTTGGTTTTATATGGGTTATGAAAGTTTGTGGACACTCTATAATACTATATGTTATAAAAAATAATATTAATAATTATATTTTTCCTATAGCTTTATTAAAATCGGTAGAGCTGATTTCAGAAATTAGACATTTTATAACAACTCAGTAGATAGTTTATTGTTTTTACAATTCTCTCAATCTAGCTTTTTGAAGAGACAGTGATCTCCTATCCGGGGGTAAATTGAAGGTAAATTTGATCAAATTAGAGCCGACTTTATGTAAATCAAATATTTGTGTTTCTTCAAGAAAGTTATCTCCATTTTTCTCTAGTTTTATTTAAACAAAACATAGATATTTTTCATTAAATTTACTATTTTTATTACTACCCAACAGTACTGTATTACTACACGTTTGGGTAATAAATAGGTGGATTTCCTAAAGCTAAATAAAATTAGCAATGAAAAGATAACAATAACTAGAACTTCTGTACGATGGAATGTTTCCATCCACTCTTTTTTTGAAAAGTACAAAGTTACAATGAAATATTAAAAGGAATACCTCCCAGGATTGTTTGAATTAAAAACTAGATATTACGACATTTTGTATATCATTCATCATTGTTCTAATTTGGTGGTCATTTCGTAATTTTCTAATAAGAACCACCATTTTAGATATAACATTATTTTAAGACTTATTCTTGAGTATTTTTTTATATCTCTAACCGTTTAGGAGTTAAAGGCACTTAAATGTTTCAAAACTTTGGAAATTCAAGTATTTTCCAGAATTAGAGGTGAAATTTTAACTAGAGCTAGCGCTGAAAGGTGTAATAACACTACTGTATTTTTATTTATTCTGTAGACTGAGAAATAACACAGTTATCGGCAGAAAATATTTTAAAAAATTTTTTTGGAAATTTAAAATTTTCCACCTTTTCCTAACTATAGTTAAAATTTCATCTCAATTTGAATAAAATGAGAAAAATCTTCTCTGAAAAAAATATTGAAATTTTGAGTTTTTGAAACATTTTAGTGCCTGAAGCACGGTTGGAGATATGGAAAAATACCCAAGAATAAAAAAGTCGTGAAATAATGTTTTATATTTAAAATCTTCATAAAGAATGGAAGTTTTTAGTAGAAAATTACTGCCTACGAAATTGTAAAAATGGTGGATGATAATATAAGCATATAAACTAGTCTTGACTCAAAAATCCTGAGGCGATACCAGTTAAAGTTTTTTGCGACTTTTTCATCATGATAAAACAGCGATCATGACTTTCAATCACCCTGTATAACAAAGACGATAATATAATTATAATCAGCCCTAACATCAATATTAAGAAATAATTACTATTTAATACGAAACATCGTATCAGCGTTAAATCAATATGGCGGTAGACTAAGACAGGTAGAGACGTGGAATAACGGAGACAGACGAAGTTCACGTACCAAGTCCGAAGTGTTCCATTGTGGTTGGAAATTTACAATAATCACAGCGACCAGCGGTTTCTATCTTCTTAAAAACTTTACTTTTAGCCACAACTAAAAAGTCTATGAAAATCCTTTGAAATGGAGTCCAACAATGGATTGTCTTCCGCCAACTGAAGCAACAATCGTTATTCGAGGTAGACTACTTTCCTTGTTGATAATGAAATAGACATAATACTTCCTTATTTGTAGATATTTTTTATTACTATGCACAAACATTCTCACACCCCCGTGCAATCCCGTTTTAGAAATGATCTATGTAAGACCCAATACTCAGAATCGTATCTTCAAAATATAATGTAACGTTCTTGATAATATTCTGCTAATGGTTACTGACGAAACATAATACCCAAGTACTTGCGGTTTATCTCATTTATTTGGGTTATAAATCTTAATATTTCACAAAAATTTGATCAATATCGTTTGTCCTGAATTTGAGATATCCAAATTTTGCTTATGGTTTCACCGATATCTCCCGAACTGACAGAACCTATACGATTTGTTTGGTCTTTGAAACAAAATTTCATCAAAATCGTTATGTTTGGTTTTGTGATAATAGGACATAATGGTCTTACCAAAATTTTGAGTTTTTCATATGTTGAAGCTGTAGAAAACAGCATAGACGACAAACAGTCCTGTAATATTTGAGCGGATTTAAATTTAAAAATTAAACTTTGGGAAAGCCTTTGAATATATATCCTTTTTTTAAATTTCAACCCTAACCTCCCAAAAGCAGGTTCTATTTAACTAAAAACCTGTAAGTTAGTGAAAACGAAGGATTTGGATGCAGGTAAGTTGCTAAAATGAACTTTTTTAAACAAACAGATAGGAGGTATTTCGAGGAAAGTATTTTAAAAGGCTTTCATTTTGAAACCGGTGGATGAAATCTGTACATTTTTACTTTCTCGCATATAAGTAACATAAAGAAAGTTTTTTATTGCTAAACAAATTTATATCATGTTTTTTAGGGATATATCCATTTTGAAGCCTTTTAGTAGAAAAAACAGAAATCCATGAACTGGTTTCAATCAAATTTTGTATGTGGGCATATTTTCACCATATCTCAGGACACTAATTTGATCTCTTATAATTTAGGGTAGCTGAAATAGGACAAAACACAAAATTCAAAAAGTATCGAAATCGGTTGTCACGATTTTGATCAAATTTTGTTCAGTCTCTATGGAACCAAACGTATTCATTGCAATCTCTCCAAAAATGACGGTTCGTCAGTTAGTGGAACCGTTTTATTATTTGTAAGTTTCCTCTCCTTTTTTTTAAAAAACCGAAGCTTTTGCAAAAAAGAAAAGAAATAATGAATGGACAAGCATTACATTAATTTTCTCACACACTAAAACAAATCCTAAACTATAAAAAAAAACATTCTTCATTATCATCCTAAAATGTCCGTTTTTGTAAAAACAAAGTTAAACCCCCTTTTCGATAGTGGAATATCTCAAACAATATACAAAAATTTTGATGGAATTTAGACGCGTATGACAAAAAGTCACGGAGGTTTTAAGTGGCAAGTCGCAAATAAAAGAAAATTACTATTCTCTAGAAATTTGGAAAACAAAATAAAGTAAACTCCAACTTTGAAGCCAAGAAGTTTTGTGCTAATGTCGCGAAGTATGATGACGTCATCTTGAACAAATTGTGGTTTTGTTGTGTTTCATTTGGTGATATGTTATTTTAATGTATAAGTTTAAAAGTCTGTTTTACACCACTTCATCAATTGGTCTCTGTCAATACTTATTCAATTAGTGTTCTGAAAGTCAATTTATAATTCGTCTTTTGAACCTTTAAACTTTGAACATAATTTATGAGGTTTTTTTTGTAGATTTAGTAATCTTAGATCTTTTTTTTAAAGCAAAAAAAGTCTACTTTCTTTCTATATTTGCCTATATCAAATTAAAATTATGAAACTTACAAAACTATTTATATTCTAAAAACGAACAGTTTTCGAAAGCCCTATTAACCCGACTAGACACGGCTAAACACGGTTCACGTTGTTGATATTGAATAAAATCGTGCTTCGACAACAATCTAATAGAGCATTCAACCGGTTTTCACAAAACATTACCGAAATATTTTGATGCTATCAACAGGTTTTCGGAATATGTAGATAAGTGGAGATAAGATTATCGATACCGCTTCCTTTCTAGTTAAGTCTTGCACGTGATGCATATTGCGGAGTACAGTATGGATTTCTAAAAAATGGATACGTTGTTATAACTTACTTTACGAAATTTGAAATTTGTAGGTTTACCTGTTAGAAAATCAAACATTTTGTGAGAATTAAAATACAAAAATATTCTTATAATATAATATTCGTTTAATACTACCGGTTTCGAAATATAACGGTCATTTTTCAAGTGAGAAACTAAATCTGCAGTAGAGTTCGAAATATTTAACTTTTTTTTTCAGATTTTAACAATATGCTACTTATATAATATACCAAGTGCGTACCCAGAATCAAAACTGGGGGGGGGGCAAGCCATGGTCATTCAATATACAATTGATTATTAAAATAGTTATTAAAATAGAATTGTATTAAATTCCTGCAACAAAATGTATAAATAAAGATTTATTTTTTTGCTTCCAGGGGGGCAGCTGCCCCCCTGCCCCTCGCTGGTTACGCCCATGTAATAGGCTATACTAATTTGTTTTAGCTCTGTTGTTTATTATAATAAATTCATTATAAAGAACATTGCATAAATTTCTTATTCCCAAAACCAAATAAATCACCAAAACGTTTTAGTTATCAGTCAAAATGTATGACGGTATGAACGCTTATAAAACAAACAAAAATATGTTGTTATATGTAGCCTTAACTTCACTTGTAAGACGGACGTCCTTCAGTAAAAATCGTATTGATGAAAATCGGGTTTTTAATGGCGGGGATCAAAAGGTTAGGTTAGGTTAGGTTAGGTTAGGTAGTACGTTTTTGTTTTGTGTCAATTATTTCTGAACCGTTGTAGTTTTTACTTGGGTAAAAAAAAATCACATTTCACTAAAATTTGTACGAAATCAGTAGAACTGTTTTTGAGAAATTACGTTTTTTGTTTAAGTCACGTGTAATTTTATGTTTTTTTACCAATGATTCACTAACCAACATTTTTGGAGAGATGGTAACCAACAACTTTTGTTTGTCTCCTTAGAGACTATAGTTAACAAAATTTGATTGCAAATCATTAGAGCCGATTTTTAGAGCAAAGTAATTTGAAGTTATATACATATATAAATAATAAAAAAACCTCATGAGATATGGCCAAAATATAACCACATTCTAAATGTTTTTATAATCTGTTCACGTAATTGAACTGTAGAACACTGCACAGACAGACAGTCAACATACTTGTTCGAATTTTTTTTTTAATTTAGCCTTTAAGGACTTGGACCAAACGTATTGGTCTGCAATTCTCTAAAATATCGGTACTTTGAGTTGTCTGGCAACTGAAGTTTGCCAGTAAAAAGTTACATTATCTTATAATGTGACAAACTATTCTGTTAACATTCTTTTAAAACGTCGAGATTTGTAACAAAAACCAGTGTGATAAACTGCAAAATAACTTCAACGTAACTTCAACACCATCCAAGCCCTAAAGCGTTAAATTACTAAATATAAGAATCATGGGATACAAATTATATGAATTCGGAATTTTTAGTTTTGCTTCTTTCTCATTAAAATTGGATATTATCGATTGATAGTACAGTATACGTCACAACGTTTGTGAACCGTTTATTATTTTTGTACCCAGTGAGAAGGATCTTGTAAATTATCAGACAATCACTAGATAAAAACTTTGCTCGTCAACATAAGAAAGAACAAAACAACACTATTAAAAAATAACAACTTTCAAAACATATAATATCTAGTTTTAAGATGAACTAAACTATAATACCTACAACTTCAACAAAATTAAATCGTTTTAATTCTTCCAGAAGAATAAAAGATATCACTTAAAGATAAAAAAAAAAGTAGAAGTACTGTAATTGTTACCTTCTACAATATAAAAATCTGTCTTTTAATCATGAAATGTCTGATTTTCTAATGGGTTCAATTGTAGTTTTTTTACTATATTGTTATAATTAAATCGATAAATCGTTCCATGTAAGAAAGACCAATCGAACACTAAATTGAACAAAAATCGTTTCCATCACAAATGTGTAGCTTTAATGAACACTAACATTTTTCAAGGTGGAAATCAACAAGTTACGATGTAATGCCTTTTAAAAACTGATTTATTAAGTTATTAACCTAACCTAACCTAACCTAACCTAACCTAACCTAACCTAACCTAACCTAACCTAACCTAACCTAAACTAACCTAACCTAACCTAACCTAAACTAACCTAACCTAACCTAACCTAACCTAACCTAACCTAACCTAACCTAACCTAACCTAACCAAATGAAGTTTTGTTTTACTACTGATTGGTAATAATTTGTAAGTTTGTTTGTTGTAAAGTTACACTGCAAAATGTCTATTAATATTTATGAAATTTAGGAATAAGGTTATTTGCAAGTATACTACAAAATTTGTTTTATTCTGTTTTAAAATGTACGCTAAGAACGTGCTCCCAACTAGAAATGAAAATCGTATAAATATAGTGGAGTGACGTTTCTATAATAAATAGTGCTCAATAAAATAAAGTTTTAACTGTTTTTAAAAGAATTTTCTTAGGATGTTTTTCTGAATACTTTTTCTAACATTTCTAGCTTAGTAATTTTACTTTCTCCCGTATAAGAGGCCTAGTATTGAAAAAGGCACGTTTTGCTGATAAATACGTTTCGAGGTTCCTTATGTCCATAAAGTTGTTTTTTGAATGATTTGTCTGTTATCTGTAGTCTGTTATCAGTCGAGTGTGCTCTACAACTCAAACGTGTGGACCGATTTTAATCAAATTTGGTAAATGAGTTTATTTTGGCCTTACCTCGAGATAATTTTTCATTTTTATCTAACTCAAAATTTAGTTATAGCTACCATATTGAAACACAAAATTACTATTACATTATTAACACTTGTCGAATTTGCATAATTTAAAATTCAAAATGGAATTGGAATGGAACGTTTTTGTTAACGTTCTTTTTTATGAAAATCAAATTTCCCGTGTTCTTTAAGATGCTAAACGATTTTATCTTACTTCAATTTTGGTGCATCTTAAACCAAAATTGAAACGCATAATAATTTTGAAAACGCCTCCTTTTATTTGTTGTCTGATCTTACATTTGACAACTTGAAGAATCTGTAAAAGTGATTTCCTACAAACCATCCATTTGTCGTTGTTTGTAATCTATTTAAAAGACTCTTTCATTTGAAACGACAAATATCACGTCTAGATAAAAAAAAAAAAAAAAAAAACACTTTACTGTCATAATCGACTAAGAAACAATAATTTTAGTACACTATAATTCCGCCAGGATGTACTTTCTAACAATCTTTCATCTTCCATTATTCAATACAATTTTGGTTATGTAAACAAAATTGCTTCCATAAATAGATAATAATGGGTGAATATATTTAGAATCCTGTAATTAGATTCATTTATTTTCTTTATCATTTAACAAGGTAGATTAATCCTGTCCGGTTGACCAAATAGTTCCGCCGTTGTGAGGTCGGGAGGTGACACAAGAAACAGCTGGTGAGCGGGTGAGCTGCAACACCTCGGGTATCATCTCCTAACTACCAGTCTGATTATCTCGTCCTCATACATCACACTTCGATATCAGACCATTACACAGTGTACAGTCCTTATCGCAAACAAGTAGTCGCTATTTTCACACATCGCGTTGGTCCTTCAAATTAGTTTATTAATTTAAGCGAGTTAAAAAATTTGTAAACAACAGTTGTTTATTCGGTTCCTAATTGATAGATTTGTAATATAATTAAAGTATCTCTTTATCGGCATTGTAAGATTATGGGTTTAAATTATTGTTTTTCTCTAATATTTGTTTAAATATTGTTGCTTTAGCATAACCTTTCTTAAATTACCAGCTTACAGAGCGGTCCAAAATGGAGGAAAAATATTAAAATTAATGTAAAAAGTTCCTTAAATATAAAAATCGTTTTACGTACAATATATTTAATAAAATAAACTACAACTTTATTGAATTTTTATACGTAAGCCGCTGTAAGTTCTTTTAAAATTCCTCTCATGATGCAAGATTAGATTATTTTTGTCCTTATTCTATACAGGGTGTTACAAAAAGGTTGGGCTGGCTATGCATTTTCATATTCTATGTGGGATTATAAGCTGAAAATAAAGAATATTTTTTTTTCAATTTCCACTTTGTTTAGCAGTTAGACGCCATTTTGTTTTTTTTACAAAAACTCACTGTAACTCTGGAAATAGATAAGATATCGAGTTCAAATTTGGAATAATCATTTTACATGTTACGATTAACAAGTGTACAAAGCACAAATAATTTATTTTTATAATTTTCAAAATGGCGGCCGTTACAAATTTTTAACGTGGAATATCTTGTAAACCATTAACTTTACAAAAAATGTACAAGAGACAATATATTTATATTTTTTAACAACAGACACAATGCTTTTTTGTAGTTGCATTAGGTCAAAGGATAACCGAGTTATCGACAAAAAATATTTTGTTTCTTGTACATTTTTTGTAAAGTTAACGGTTTTCAAGATATTCCAAGTTAAAAATTTGTAACGGCCGCCATTTTGAAAATTATAAAAATTAATTCTTTGTATTTGGTACACTTAAAATCGTAACATACAAAACGTTAATTCCAAATTTGAACTCGATATCTTATCTATTTCCAGAGTTACAGTGAGTTTTTGTAAAAAAAACAAAATGGCGTCTAGCTGCTAAACAAAGTGGAAATTGAAAGAAATGTATTCTTCATTTTCAGCTTAGAATCACACATAAAATATGAAAATGCATAGCCAGCCCAACCTTTTTGTAACACTCTGTATATATTAAATTTTTTAATTGATGATAGCATTTCTATTAATGCTTCTGACAGGTTTAGTTGTTAGATTTGATTAACTTCATGATTTTGGTGCTAAGGTTAGATTTAATATAATGAAATATATCCTTATGGAGACCTCAAATATTCTCCTATATGGGAATAATATAATACATTTTTTATATTTTAAAATACATACAGCTTTTGTAATAATTGCATCTTAAAAAAATTGAATTCTACTTTTTAATTCATAGTAATTAAAGTTCATATTGAGAGAAATAATAAACTGTCCTACTTGAGGCGAGGGGAATTGAATATTACAAAATAACCCTTTTCTAATTACCATTGGAGAAATCATTTTGAAAATTTCAACGACCACGAGATAAGAAATGTCAATCTTAACCTACGATGATCAAAACGACCTCTTTGGCAGCTGGACAAACAATTTTTATGATCTTCATAAATAGTGCAGTTCAATATAACACAATTTTTATTTTCTAATTATTAAAAGAAACGACACCAGACCGTCCATAAACTAATCCTTTCACTACACCGTTGTCACTAATCATTTAAATTGGAAAGAAACAATAAAAGTATAAATAGAAAAAGTACTGGCTATGGTGGTGAGAGTTATTGGAAATTAATTACTGCCTACCTATTTGTAGCTACATCACGACTTTGTGTTAGTAATGAAATAAAGTGCTAATGTATTGTTACCGGACTGAATTTGTGTAACTAACATTGGTTACACACGCCCACACACACAAAGAATGGTTCACCTGTCTTACAGTGACGCTATCCGGGGGTAAAAGTTCTTGTATCTCAAAATTAACCCATGTCTTGTATCTCAATTAAAAAAAAATTACTTTAAAACCAATAAAGTAGTGTAGTAATGTTAGAGTTATTTACTAACTTAATAAAATTTAATAAATATAAACGCCTTCCTGTAGAAAACTCTGTTGATCCACGGCCTACTTGACACTCTCGTATGGTTTAAATAATAAATTATTTGATTTACAGGGGTCTTTTCTATTATACGACCGCATGGCTCAAATAATTTTCTAAACTATCAGAATGATAATAAAGTAGGTTTTCTCACCTCAATTGATGAAATCGTCTATAAAATAAATGGTTTTATTGTTTTTCACAAAACACACAAATATAAAAAATAGAAAAACACACTAACACAAACTAATTACATGTGAACGTTTTTATGACTTTTACACTTCTGGTTAGGTCTGGGTTAGGTTAGGTTAGGTTAGGTTAAGTTAGGTTAGGTTAGGTTAGGTTAGGTTAGGTTAGGTTAGGTTAAGTTAGGTTAGGTTAGGTTAGGTTAGGTTAGGTTAGGTTAGGTTAGGTTAGGTTAGGTTAGGTTAGGTTAGGTTTGGTTAGGTTAGGTTAGGTTAGATTACTTTAGGTTAGGTTAGATTAGGTTAGGTTTTACCCTCCTGGTGGCCAAAATACTACAATATCTTTGATAATTTGATCGAACAGATCAGTTTCTTGATGGTGTTTCCGCCATAGAAATTCACATAAGTAAGAGTCAAGCATGTCCCTGGTTGTGCCATACTCTTTACGATTTCGTCTTTTTGTCGGCGCCCACAAAGATTCTATTCGTTGAGTATGAGCTCCAGATATGGGGTCGACAAAATTCTCCGAATGGTTAACTGTAAGATGCTTGAAGTTCATGTTAGGTATATTAGTATAGAAAGTAATTTGAGCCATGCGGTCGTATAATAGAAAAGACCCATTTACAGTAACTAAATCACCGAATCCGTGGTAAAATAGGTTTTGGTGTCCATTAACAATACGTAAAACTTTGTAGTGGTTAAAAAAATATTAAGCCATCACGGGACTTATTTAACACGCTGTATACATATACAATGTTCATCTTATCTTGGCTTCCATTGGTATCTCTAATATTTAAAGATCTACGAACATTTTATTTGGGGAATCTTTCCTACTTTTTAAGGATATTATAAACACGACATTTTCTTTTCTGAAATCAATGACAAATTAGTACTACGTTGGTCGACTTTGTTTTGAAAACTTCTACTTTAAATTCACCAATTCACTAAATGTATTTCTAAGGTTGTTAATGATTATTTCAGAAGATATCATGTTTGTATGATGGATATTAAAGCATTTATTATGAGACGTTTGTGTATCCAGGTTTATCAAAAATAAAGCAAATCAGTACATTAATTGTTTGAAAATATACAGTACGTTTGACAAAACTGATTTACAATCTTTTAAACAAATAAATTTAAACATCAGCTGATTTCCCTTTACAGATGTTATAACCTCAAAATCTCACTTCAGAAATTATATCGGCGACGTCAATATTGGCCAGATTAAAATGAAAACTTTATACCCACTTGACTTTAAAGTTTTCAAAACTAATTTTAAGGGTGTTTACAAATTTAAAAGAAATTCCAACGACGCTTACTACGATTTTATGAACATTTACTCAGTACAATAAAACACAAAGTCGAGATCAGGAATTCTGTTTTTGTATTGTAATAAAAACATTAACTTAATGTAACATAAGTTGAACAACCAATAGAAACTTGTTCTGAACAACGAGACAGTCTAGCGATACATTGGCAGTGATTAAGCGATAGTAAATACAAACTGATAATCGTTTCTTAAAACAGTTGTACCAAAGCTTGTGTATAGAATGAGCAATAACATCCACGCGCTGAGTTGCATCCTTAATAACCGATCAGATAACGGGCCGTGTTCATTGGTATTCAAATCTGAAGGTGTTTATCAAATATTGTTTAGGTAATGTCTAGAATTTGGAATTCATAAAATAGTAGTGAGTAGTAAATTCATAAAATTAAAAAAAGTAGTTAGGTATGGTTGAAAATAAAATTATAAAAATTAGTTTAAAAATAAAGTTTCCTCCAACCAATGAAACATTCATCGAGTAAGTATGATGCTCCACGAGTGAGTAAAAAGATGAAAGAAATAGAAAACTACCTAATAGTTCTGGAGATATGGTAGTTTTCCAGCTTTATAAATAATCAAAGTACAAATAAAACATAGTTTTAATAGTTTCCTTCTAGTATACTTCACTTATTTGACTTATCCCCTTTATTCCCTACGGGTGTTGTAAGACCACAACAAATGATCTCCATCGGACACGATTTCGGGTCTTTCTTTTCAGCTCTCCTAAATCTTTGTCGTCATCCTTAAATTTCCTTGCTCACAGTTCTCCTTCAAGTGATTTTGGGTCTGCTTGATATCACTCCAGGACGTATCTGCTTCTATCGCTCTTGTCCTGACTAAGGATATAACCTACTATATCCATACTTTATCCTCTGAATTGTCTCTGGTATCTGACTTTGTCCACTTCTCTAAATTCTTCAGTGCTAACTAGGACAATATTACTAAATATTTGTTGGTGAGTCAATTATATTGAGACAAGTGAAGATATTAAAAATGATAAGCTTTGAAGAAAAATCTTTTAGAATGTTATTTGGTAAGGAGGGAGTAAATAATTTATCTATATTTTCAAAGTCATTTGAAGGTCAATTCCTTTTTTTATAAACCGATACAGGGTGATTCTTTTGTCGTGGGCAATATTATTATATTGTAAACTAATAATCTGGTAAAAAACTTTAAATGGGGACGGTTGTTAATTTTTCATTTAACTTAAAAATATTGTCTGAAAAATGACCGCCATTTTCCAATGTGGCTACCAACATTTTAATTTATTAAGAGGCCCCTATTCTTTATGGTGTTTTAAATTTGTTTCTAACCTTGGTTACTGTTTGACAAACCTACTCTATAGGGAGTAATAGACGCTTAAATTTTCGAAAATTTGAAGCATTTTAGAGAGACGATTTTCTATACTTCTTCCATTGTGGAATGAAAATAAAAATGTACGTGGCTTAGTCTAGAATGTGTAACGACATTAAATAAAACAAATAATTTCCCTAAATATTTGTTAATCCACCTTAATTTTTGAAGGTAGAAGATTTTCAAATACTTTATTAAATATTTGAAAATCTTCTACCTTCAAGAAATTTTTATTTTATTTTTAGTTTGATAATTATTTACTTTTTTATTGAAACGAAACCATTTATAATCAGTTTTGAAAAAAACAAATCCTTGTAAGATACGACGAAAAATGTTCATTTTTGTTTTACAACATTGATGTCTCAGCTTCATATAAAGATATAGTTTCGTCCTTTAAAAGATAATGTCAACGTTTCCAGTATCCTTATAGTATTTTGGATAAAATTATTCAACCAAGGAAACAGGAATAAGCTTGTCGTTAAATCCATAATTGCCGACGGAAACTTTGCCTTTGGCGGATTTCCTACTTTATTTGAAACTATCGGAAGCAGGAAAATGAAAGGGAAAAATTTTACTTTTAATTTACGTGACCTAATTGGATAATTACTTAGTCTTTCTCTCTTTTTCTTCCTTTCTCTTTTTCTTAATTATTTGGAAAACGTTAGCCTATGGTCTTCATTTCTACATATAAATCTAAAAATTCCTACATTTCTCCCCCCCCTTTCTCCTAGAAGGACATAGACCAATTGGAGATTACTTCGCTTTTCTCGCTTGATTCTTTGTTCAGATTAGAAAAAGTTGTGCCACCATTAGGGTTGTGCTAAAAAAAAAAAATTCTTTATAAAACTATCTGAACTATTCGTAGGTGAAATTGGGCCCATCAGTTAGTTATGTTATATATTTTAGGCATAAGGATAGAAAAATACAGTATATGAATAACAGGAAATAAATAATGTTTCTTTGACAAAAGGATAAAACTCATCATTCCAAATTATGATTGCCTGGAGTTCTATTAATTACAACAATTGAGACAGAAGGTCGAGCACCTTCGGAAGGTTATACATTGAATGTGTGTTGAATGAATGAGAGTGACATTGTCAGTAGGCCCTATTAAACGTATCAGTTTAATGATTGCTATACAATGAAATCAACATAACTTTTCTGCGAGGTGTTGTTATTTCGCAACATCATTTAACGGAGAAGTGTTGAAGTGTGGCCATTCAAGAGACGTGTCCGTTAGACCTTTATGTGTTTTCACCTCAAGAAAAGGTCATAATTGTGAAGCCGAGTAAATACATAAAACACATCTTATGACCGCAGAACGCATTACTCGAATCAAGAGCAAGAGCTGTGGAGGAAATTGTCTGATTTGTAAAGAATGCGTTACCTCGTAAAGTTTGCACCTGTGCATCCATTGCATTGTCTGTCTGTCTAGCTGTGGAGAGACTACTTAATCATGTGTATTTATTGAGCTATCTCAGACTTGGAATCGATAGGTTTTTGTAAAAGAGGTCGTATCGTAGTTGAAGCCTAAGGAATAAGGATTAGGTGGTTGAAGCACGGGAGAATAACTTTGTGAAGGAAAGGATGATCTCGATGGATGTAGACAGATATAAATCCATTTATAATAATAAAATCTGTATGTTAAAGACAGATGAAGACTGATTTTGTTATGTATATTTCTATACCTAGAATGGCTTTAGAAGAGTTATAGTGAAGAAAATCACGTAAACCCCAAATAAGCTGAGACGAAAGACACACGGAATATCAAAATATCATCAACCGAACTCAAATCTGCGTAACTTTTTATAATCAACTAGTTCGAACACCTGTGAGATAATCGCGATCTTTGCAAACTGAGCTACGCAGCTCCCCACTTGACTTTTCAAATCGGTTCAATTTCATCTTTTGACTCACAACCTGACTCTTTCTTTAAAGCGATATTTGGAAAATCAAAATTTAGAAGAATTTAAATGTTGTGTTTTTGATTTAATATAAATTTTTTTACGTAATTGAAATATGTCATATGTTAAATTTCATCAATATCATTCTACCTATACGGACGGACATAATTTGAAAACCGTATTTTTTGATTTATCGAAAATTTGTTCCCCATCTCATAACTTTCTTTGAAATATATGGAAGAATGTAATAGAATCAAGGATATGCTAAGTTAATGTGTTGAACAGAAACTCGAAAAATGTGAAGAACTTTGAAAAATAAAATATTGTTTAAACTTTAAAAACTTCAGATATTCGATAATATGAAATTTTCCATTAACAAACTTTACGAAACCGTGACAAAAGAAACTATTTATGTAAAATTTGACAATAGATGAATAAAATTGTTTTGAAAGATCCATTGCGAAGCGATATCAGAAACATAAGCTCTGTTTGATTGTCTTGATGCATTGCAGTCTCTTTCTTAGAACGGTCGTAAATATATTTTTTTAAATAATTGTTGTTTATTGCAGGTGGTGCTATGCTGAGCATGGAGTTGTCCCCTCTGCACCACCCAGGGACCATCACCATGGGAGGCCATCATATCGACCAGTTACAACTCCCTCAGCACCAACAGATCATGCACCACTCCATGCTAGCAGAGGAACCAAAAAAGAAACGTAAGTATCAATAACAGAATATACATATATAACAACTGTAGCACGTGGTGTCCTAGGCAAGTTTTTTGTAAGTTATGAATGTTTCAACTTTATAAATTTCTATTAAAGTGTTCTTGATATTGTAATATTTTACTAATGTGTTTCTCACATTGTGTATTGTAATATTTTAAGATGATTGAATATGAGGAATTTAATAACATATATTAGTTTTAACACCCCCCTCTCCATATGGAGGTCTCTATTTATTTTTTCAACTAAATGTAATTACTTTTTTGTTGAGATTCTGTGCGTTCATCTCAATAAATTATTTTTATGTACGGTTAATAAGATTTAATGAGCAACTGTTTTGTTTTGAACATTTTATAAACAAAACTTCTTTTCGTTACAGACTATTCTAACAGGTTTCTTAAAAAAAAAATCTACTTAGGTATGTTGTCACAAATTTACTGTCGTTAGTAAACCACCTATAACGACGGTACCATTTCCATACCTTCGAAGTTCTTATTAATCTGTTTAGTGTCTGTTCTCGAAAAGCAATGTCCCAAAGTCCCTGGCATTGTCTTATCATTTCTAGTCTAAATACTAGACTATTTGAAAACTAAATCATATATGTATTAATTTGTAATAACACTTCTTGACTTTTAATAATATTTGTAATTAGCTTCTCTTTAAAGTAAAGTAATTAATTATAACATGAATTCCCCTCCCCAAAAAAACCTAATGAAAAAATATTAAGTAAAAAACAAACCCGACATTATATAAGAATTTTTTTTCTTCTTTATACGCTGTTATTCATTAACAATTATTTATAAACTTTAACACTTTTATGTAAAACATACTTTTATTTTTACACATATACAGAGAAGCTTATACATGTATGTATATTTAATGTTCTCTGATTGTGTTTCCAATTGACTCGTAACTAAATTAGTGATCACGCATGAGATATAACTACGCGATGTCTGTTAGAGTGGAGGTCACAGACACAATGTAACTGACCATACTCAACTCATAATGCAGTAAACCGATCACGACTCCACACATTTTGACAACTATCCAAAACTCTTGCGTGACATCCTAACATTCTCACTTATCCGAACAATCGGAGAGGCGTTTTACTTTTCCCCTTCCGTCTTATCAAAATCAAACGAAAACGGTTTTTACTTTTTCAATGATCGGCGCGTCTTTGACACACCAGACCTTGGGAACATCGAGTCAACCATTGTCTTCTTTTTCTTCTTCTTCCAGACGCTTTTTTTTGTTTTTGCGAGCGTGCAAGAATAAAGTTGTACGCCGGTCAGATTGGCGGACAAAACGAGTTGGTTTTCATTGATAAACTCTGTATCGACCGGTTTAGACAATGCATTGTTGTGCAATGATTTAACAAACAGGTCGATACAAACAAAAAATACATAATTAAAATGCAATACATATTCTTTTATATGTCTATTTTGTGTGTCAATTGAATCAGTAATGTTCCTCATTTTATTTTTTTTTTTTTTCACAAAATTAATTTTATTGAAGGTAGAGTCATTAACTATTGTAGTTAACAATTGTATCTAAATGTAGAATATATATTTTTGAAGGACAATTTTTATTTGAACTTCTTTCACTTTATATTTTTACCTTAACAATGAATACAGAATTTCTTAATGAATAACCTTCAAAATCACCTTTAATATGTTGTCAAGTGTTATTTTTATCAAGATATTTTTTTTTTCATTTTCAAAATATTCAGATAAAAAAATCTACAAGACACACCTTTTTAAATAAATATTGAGCTTGTCTTGTGAGATAATATTAGATAGACTAAAACTCGAACACAAGATCTCACGAAAAAATACGTTTACTTAATAAAACGCGTTTCAACGTCAAAATCGCCATCCTCAGTGATACATGAGCTACAATAACTAAACTATAACTCGTTTGATTAATCTTAAACCTCAAATTATAACCTTAAACTATCCAACCTAACATAACAGATACACAGACGAACATATTGTGTAAACACTTTAAACGTAGCAAATTTATGTAAGAACTAACAAATCTTGTTTTTAACATTATGTTGTAGATACTTCAAAGGGAGAAATTTAAATTGTTAAGTAGAAATATCTGAACACACAAAAAAAATTCTCAGACAACTTTTTTTATTCAAATCTGTCAAACATTTTCTGAGTTACAAGCGCTGCGAACATACAAACATTAAAAAATGTTTAACAAGAGAACAATACCTAAACGATTGGCAAAGTAATTACATACAATGAAGATGCAATTGTGACAGTTATTTTACTTCATGAGTACAGTAGTATGATTCATAAGTTTCTAACATCATTGTGGTTTTCTTCTTTTTAACTTGAACAGGTTAAAAATGTATGTTCGAGAAAACAAATTTTCAGAGCTTCTCTTATACAGAATGAGCTGAGCGATAAGATCAATCTAAATTGAGGTTACTTTCTACCGTTAAATTACTAATAGTTTCCAATATTATAAACGAGGCCGAAGGTCGAGAGGGAACAAGTGTCAGGGAAATAGAACTCCTTAGTTAAATCCGCGACGCTTAGACCTGGAACATCTACAAAGTGTTGTTACTATTAATCAAAGGAGAAGCAGACGATACATCCGACCACGTGCTAACTCGATTGTCGATACATTTAATATGAATAATGAATACATTAAATGTATATTGAATGTCGGCGTTCTATTCATACGGATAGCACGAGTCGTCATTCATTCAGATGTAGACAAGATGTGTGCGCCGTCGTAGTGTACAGTACCTGCTCCAAGTTTGCCTCAAATTTTGAGATTTATTTACTTTAAAATTTAGGTAATATTTGTCACAGATAGTGCAATAAATATTTTAAACAACGATAAGTTAAAACTGTCACTGGTAAATTATATGTTCCGTGGTTATGTTGTCTTGGCTAAATTGCTCCCACGCTTTTCTGACCATTTAAGTGCCCTCAATTTGACACTGGTTGGTGGATTTTTGTTTTGGAGGAATCGTTCGGGCTAATGTTTCAGTACATTTTGTTAAAAGTATTTCAGAGATCCACATCCATGAGTTTATTCTATGTAATGAGATCACTTTAACAACAAAACTTTATAGAATTTAAAACAAGTTTACTATAACAAACCATACCTATTAGTTTAATAATTTACCTTAATTTAAATTCTGTATTTGTTTAAATGTTTCTTCTTTGTAAAATATACATATATTTTAAATAAGTAAACTCCATTAATGTATATCTATTGACTAGATAAAAATAAAATAAACACATTTGAAATGTAAAACAATTTCATAACCTATAATGTTAAAAATTCTAACAAATACACACAATTAACAATAAAAAATGTATAATTTTTATTAATAAAAGGAAGAAAAAGAGAAAGAGAGAGAGAGAGAGAGAGAGAGAGAGAGAGAGAGAGAGAGAGAGAAAGAGAGAGAGAGAGAGAGAGAGAGAGAGAGAGAGAGAGAGGAGGAGGGGGGGAAAGACGCAAACAATATAGTTTAACAAATCAAGGTTATTTATACCTAACAAGACAAGTTTTGAAGTTACATTCCCATAGTCCCCACCAACTATACGACTGCAAGGAACATTTACGAAAATTTAAAACGATGTGGTGAGTAAAACCATCAATCCCCTAAAAAGGAAGCAAATAGTATAAAATACCCCTAGTTTTCGAATACTCCAGGGTCGGAAGAAAACAAGTGCAGGTCTAAAAAAGCCTGTTAGGAAATATGAAAAAGATGAATGTAATGTAGAACTAGATGAAGTACGGTGTAAATCCTGAGGTTTGGATAAAAATGAAACATTTCGTATACGCAAATAATAAAGTATTAAGAAATAAGCAATAAATAATGAAATAATAATAATAATAATACTTAAACTATTTAAAATAATAAGGAAATGGTAGTTTGTAAATACTTTTGTTAAAACTTATATTAAAACTTAAAACAATACCGACTAAATTTAAATTATACAAGTTAATAAATATTATTGAGTCCCTATGCACTATGCACTACAGATACAAACAAAAACCCAAACGCATACACACAAGGTGAGATCAAAAGTTCCTAACTATTACACAAACACATTTTAAATAAAACGAAAAGCAATTGTTTAAAATTCACAACTAATCGTTTTTGAAACGCATCAAATCCCACAACTTGAACAAGTCATTTCGAACAGTACTTACTCTGCAATTATTAAGTCATTAATTGTTCAAACGACTTAGGTTAAATTTGTATATGAGTAAATTCAAATTGCATTATAATTTCTTCTACTAAAATATAATTGTGTTCCATTAACAATCCAATGTATATATAATCAAGTTTTCATTGATTTAAATAATAAATTTGAACATTTAATTTATCGTTTATTTCATAAAACAACAAAATCAACTCTAAATATCCTGTAAAGGACGTATTCAGACGCGACCTACAGATACAATATGAATTCGTCAGCAGTGGACTTGTTATTCCATCCTTAACACAAAGCACAACTGTAGATTTGTTATTGTAACCAGTGTCATATTGACAAGAGCGCTCTGCATGTTTGTTATTGCCTGTAATGACCACATATTGATATGTTTCGCTTAGCTCTAGGGTGTGCCGTCAAACATACACACCCATTTACACTTTGATTCCTGCAATGTCGTCAAATCATAATTGGTCAAAGTGGATGCATATAAATTGGAAAATTTTGTTTTTAAACATTAGAAACCGCCTTTAATCTATTTACAAAATTGACTGTTTTGTTTTATGTGTAGATAATCCTGTTAATATAAAAAGAGATATTTGTTTTCCTCGTTTTTACTTTATCGTATAAGTAGTATAGAAAAACTTTTCACATATTTTGAATATGAAGGGTCAAAATATTGAAGTCAAAATATTAATATCTCGCGAAGATATCAGTTTTAATGTCCCCTGACTCCAAAATTGTTTTTCGAACAATGTCTGTCGGCCCTAACAAATGGACAGATTTTATTCGAATTTGGTATGTAAGCATATTTTAACTATATTTCGTGACTGTTTTGCATTTGTTTGATAACTCAAAATTCGCGAGTTGCTCTCATAAGAAATTTTTTCTTTCAATATTTTGATTTTCTCAAAATCAGCTCCAATGATTTTGAAAAAAAAAGTTGCTAAACTATAGAAGACCCCCCAAGCTAAGGGTTAGTTTTGGTTTTATAGGTGGGTGAAAAAGAAAGTTAGTGCAATCTATTTGCTACTCTATATTAACGTATGTAGTTGTCTAATATAATTTTCATTAACCACACCATATTACTCTTTCTGTTTTCAGAAGAAGGAGGTGGTCACAGCATCAACCAAGAAGGTAAGCCCTTGTTACTCTATTTAATGTATGTTACAAATAATTTAAATTTTGTGTTATTTTTAAATAAAATTAAAACATTGTAGTAAATGTTTTGCTCCATGAGACAAAAGAATACAAAGCTTCACTATGGATGGCCTGTTTAAAAACAATTTGTTTTCACGAGGGGACCATACGAAACTTAACTACACTAAATCAAAGTAGTTTTAAGAAAATAAAATTAAAGGATATTTTTTAATGTTATTCCTTTTACTGTAAAATAAACACAAAGCGAATTAACGGTGGTGTATAAAAGGTATTAAATTATAAACTTTACGTATGTTAACTTATGAAGGACTAGAGTAATACAGTATGTAAGAAGTTATACATTCGAGTTTTGAAGCTGTAGTCATTTTTAATTCCAGTGTTCAGTCTCACATGATGTCGTTGAAAATACTGTTTTCTTCGACAAATTTACATGACTACAATTTAAAAAAAATAATAAAGTTGAATGCAATGTACTGTTTACTGTAAGTGTATTTGCTGTCCGTATGTCATTTAAACAGAGTGTATATAGTCTGGTCAAATATACAATTTCAATCTCTTTTCTCACTCTATATCAACATATTGTTTTGATTAGAGGGAAATATTATTAGTTTATTTCGATAATACGATTCTCTTTGTATCAATAGAACAATAACAATAAACTATCTGTTCATTTAACATGAACAACACTTATTAAAACTTAAATTGTCAAATGAAATATAGTACACAAATTTCCACAACTCTTTATTGTTAAGACGACATTTCAACGACTAAATTATTATCATCTTCAATAATTATTACATGTGCATAAACCTTGTGACTGTGTGTTAAAACTGAAAATAGTACAACATCGTATTATAAAATAATGTTTACAAGTAATTTTTTTTTTTTAATAAATTTTTTTTATTCAAAACAAGAAAATGAAGGTCTACTAATACCAACCAAAGTACCTCTACAATTACACTTAAAGCGAAGCATGTTCAGCCGGCTCGACACTAAAAAAAGTAATATTTGAATGCAACATTTAAGTTATTTTGTGAAGAAATCGTTTGGACGTAGATTTTTTTTTGACGTTATAACCTATATTTTATATATCCAGTCAATGATTGGTCAGGGTTGAAAATAATAATAGCTTACGTACATTTATTTAAACTTTCGTTTCATCCAAATATTGACGTCATATCGTTCAAAGTTTACTCCTTTTCCTTTCATCGGAACCGTACGTTCTAAGTTGTCGCATCTTATATATTGGGACTAAGCATTCCTCTTTTACTAACCCAGATCAAGTGTTGAATGCGAGATCGCGTCGAATCATGTAACTAGGTGGAGAGTATAGTGGACAATAGACACAAGTATGACTACATGCTAACAAGATGTCCGGCGTTGTACACTGTTCAAACAAAGTTGAGACTTTACAGCGGTCACTTGAGAATTGGAATTATGTTTGTAAGATGAATTGTTATGTGTTTGTGTCATTGAGTTAACAATATACACAAGTATGACTACTTGGTAACAAGGTGTCCGGCGTTGTACACTATACAAATAAGATTGAGGCTTTACAGAAGTCACTTAAGAATTAAATTTAGTTTGGCAGAGGAATTGTTATGTGTCTATGTCATTGGGGTGTATAGTGGACAATAGATACAAGTATGAATACATCCTAACAAGGTGTCCGGCGTTGTACACTATACACATAAGATTGAGACTTTACAGAAGTCACTTAAGAATTAAATTTAGTTTAGCAGAGGAATTGTTATGTGACTGTGTCATTGGGGTGTATAGTGGACAATAGATACAAGTATGAATACATCCTAACAAGGTGTCCGGCGTTGTACACTATACACATAAGATTGAGACTTTACAGAAGTCACTTAAGAATTAAATTTAGTTTAGCAGAGGAATTGTTATGTGACTGTGTCATTGGGGTGTATAGTGGACAATAGATACAAGTATGAATACATCCTAACAAGGTGTCCGGCGTTGTACACTATACACATAAGATTGAGACTTTACAGAAGTCACTTAAGAATTAAATTTAGTTTAGCAGAGGAATTGTTATGTGACTGTGTCATTGGGGTGTATAGTGGACAATAGATACAAGTATGAATACATCCTAACAAGGTGTCCTGCGTTGTATACTGTCCAAATAAGATTGAGGCTTTACAGCGGTCACTTGAGAATTAGATTTATGTTCCAAGAGGAATTGTTATGTGTCTATGTCATTGGGGTGCATAATGGACAATAGATATCAGTATGATTCTAACAAAATGTTCGGCGTTATACACTGTTCAAACAAGATTGAGTCATTACAGCGGTCACTTGAGAATTAGAATTATGTTCCAAGAGGAATTGTTATGTGTCTATGTCATTGGGGTGCATAATGGACAATAGATATGAGTATGATTCTAACAAAATGTTCGGCGTTATACATTGTTAAAACAAGGTTGAGTCATTACAGCGGTCACTTGAGAATTAGAATTATGTTCCAAGAGGAATTGTTATGTGTCTATGTCATTAGGGTGTATAGTGGACAAATACTTTATAACAGTAAAACAAGAATTCATGAGCGTTTGGATGGAAGTGGCTCAAATAATTATTAAGTATCTAAAGATTTGGGATCTGCAATGGACAAATACACTTTACACCTGTTTTAACATGGGGATATGGATGAAAGTGACTGAGGGAGTTATTAGTCCATGCCATGGCAATGTTAGGTGGACATATACTTTGGAATTATGATTTAACACAAAGTTACAAATGGAAGTGGCTAAGAATATTACATTGTCCTACTTGAGGCAAAGCGATGTCTATTGGCAAAATCATTATTTCAGGTAGTTTTGTAAACAAAGAAATTTGTCGTTTATATTTTAAAAGTAATTTGTATCGTATATATTTATTTATTGTTAAATTTCAGTTGGTAATACTTTCATGGTTAAGTATTATTCATATAAATCAAATACTTTCCCATCTTAATTTAACAATTTGGCACTTTCCTCCAACCAAGTTGGATTATTAGTTTCAGAGATACTCATTAACTTACAGAAATTAAAATATGTGAAAGTTAACCTTTGTCTTTTTGATACTTTTTCTTATTAGAGGTTTAAAACAAATCGTTATATAATTTTTTTTTTTGAGAATTTATAATTCTCAAAATATAACTTTAAAATTCCAATTAAAATTAAATTTATAATAAAAATTTTATTTTCAAACGAAAATTACCTCGTGCTTGTAAGTTTTACCTACATCTTGGATTGCAAACAAATTTTCCCAAAATGTTTTCTCTTTAAAGTTGTAAAATGTAAAACAGCCTATTGATGCTGTATATCTAATTTTTAGTATATCACACATGTGTAGTGTGTGAATAATATATGACAAATCAACTTTAAGTTTTCCGATATATGTTATCTGTTTTGTGGGCACCTGATATTACGTTTTTGGAAAGATGTGTGTAGTGAGAGTGAATTGATTTTTAGAAAATTTGGTATGTGTGCATATTTTGACCATATATTAACAGTTTTTTTGTTGTTAATTCAATATTTAGGTGTATACATTCATAAGTTAAAAAAACACAAAATAGTAATTTTATCCAAATTGGCCAAATCAATCTTGATGAAATTTTGGTAAAATATGGTATCTTGTTATAAACCCAACCTAACTCAAAAAAAAACTTATGGTCACCATCTCCCACAAAATGTCTATTCGTGAGTTAACGGTAAAAAAAACCATAAATTGCCATTTCTGAAAATTTAGTCTACAGTCATTCTTCACATTTTTCGTAAAACGTGAGGACTATTAACCAAGAACAATGTACAATATTGCCAGTAAACGAAAACGACTGTTTAGGAATAATTGGCATGAAACCAAAATAAACTCTTCCGGTTGCCACTAAATAATAGAACCAAATATATTTTAACATATATTTAAAATTAAAATTAAACACAATTTTTCACAAATATATTATTTAATAAATGGTACGCGTTTCAACGACAATATCACCATCTTCAGTGATGCAGTTGTCTATCGTAGCTCAGGGATCACTGAAGATGCTGACATTGACGTTGAAACGCGTTTGATTTAATAAACGTATTTACGGTATGAGAAATTGTTTTCATATTTTATTTTAAAACGTCTCATAAATCAGGTTCAATATTTATTAACAGCATATATTTAGTAAAAATGTTTTACTATTTATGCATAGAAGGTCGGTTTACAAATAGCTATTTATTATATCTAATAGATTAATAAATAACGAGGGATTTCAAATTAACGTCTCATAGAATCGATCATAAAGTACGATCGTCATAAAATCTGGTCTAGAGGGAACAAGATTCAATACATGCATGTTTACAGAATATAGGGACGCTATCCAGATTGTTTAATGCATGCAAAGCTAATACAGTAGAGAGAGACGGAAAGAGAAGGATCGTTTAACTTGACCCCAATCATATTCCAATAACTAGAAGAGGGGGGAGGGGGTGAGAGAGAGAAAGAGATCACGTTTTTTGAGGTTAGTTTTACCGACTTCGCAGTGATATAGTATATCACAACGCCAGTATCAAAAGGTAACTCACACGATTCCCGTGAAATATGACGGAGTCTACACGATTCTATTGGATGTATATTATGGTCTCTTAAGTACTGCTGATTTATAAACAGTTGAAAATATTGCTAAAGAGTTAATGTAAAGTGTTTGCCGACCTTTTGACGTTAATTTATCTCTCTAAATAAAATTAGAAAACTAAAGAGCGCTGTAGGCTTCTGATTTAAAACCATCTCGTTTACAATTTGTGTTGCGAGGGGATCACGATTGCTGGTTTTAATTTATTTTTTTCCCCCGTTCTTCTCCTTTGCTTTTTTATTTATGTTGCATAGTTAAAGTGTAATATTTTCACAGCTAAAGTGATAACGTCGCAGTTAAGGGTTTGATTGTTGTTATCTATCGTGTTTAAGTTTTAAATGTCTCAAGAGATGCTACAGTTTTTACTCTTTTACTACAAAGAGTGTATGTGATGGGTCAAAAACAGGTGCCATTTTTTTGGGCGAAATATCTGTTCTAAGGTCCTATAAAACAAGGATGATGTCTGTGCGTCGGGAGCCTTGTCGTTTATGTACTATTTTACAGGTAAAACGATTGGACAGATTTTAATCAAAAGTTTTTAGTTTTTTTTTTTTTTTTTTTTTTTCATTTTAGTGCTGGGGGTCACAAAATTCCGATTTTCTCAAAATAGACTTATAGTATTTTGCTTAAACCTAGTCTCCAAGTTCTCAAATAAAACATAATTAAATTATAGACATCTCTCCAAAAATGTCGTTTCGTGAGTTAGCGGTATAAACAAAGACAAATGATGTATTTTCTCAAAATCAGCTCTACCGATTTTGTTAAAATCTCTTAATGATTAATGACCCAAACCAGTGTTAATTGTGCAAGTAATTGAAAATTACAGAATACGAACCTCCACCCCCTTAAATTTAATTTTATCTTTTACTATTTATGCAACGCGAGTTTATGACACCATTAAATCAAGCTTAGAGACCATTTAAACATATACAAAATTTAAGATGGCGTTCATGGTTAATTTTCACTTTTTACTGACTTCTACAGAATTGATATTTTTAGTGTGTAATAATTTTGTTTGTTTAGTATTTCGATTGTGAATGGGTGTGAGTGTTTGTGTATTGCTTTTATACAGTTATCATGCATTTTAATTCTGATGTGTAGTTTATTGGTATCCAAAAACACATTCATACAGAAAATGTTAAATTTATGAAATATATTTACTACCACTTTTGGGGGGTAGGTCGGTAGAGGCATGCTTAGAATGGTTTTGAAAATGTTCCACTCTAAAGGTGTTATTTACCCTTAAAGCATATCTTTGAATTCAAGAAGCCTAGAGCTATGAATTTTTAACATGGTTTGGGGTAGATTTGTAGAGACGTACTAAGAATGGGTTTCGAAAATGTTTAACCCCAAGGGTGTTTTTTACCTCTAAAACATAACTCTGGATCCAAGAAGCCTAGAGCTATGAATATTTTTACATGATTTGGGGTAGGTCTGTATAAGCGTGCTAAGAAAGGGTTTTGAAAATGTTCCACTCCAAGGGTGGTTATTTACCCCTAAAGCATATCTCTGGATCCAAGAAGCTTAGAGCTGTGATTTTTTTAACATGATTTGGAGTAGGTCTGTAGACGCGTATTAAGAAAGGGTTTTTAAAATGTTCAACTCCGAGGGTGGTTATTTACGCCTAAAGCATATCTTTGGATCCAAGAAGCCTAGAACTATGAATTTTTAAACATGGTTTGGGGTAGGTCTGTAGTCGTGTACTAAGAAAGAGTTTTGAAAAGTTCCACTCCAAGGTTGTTTTTTACCCCTAAATCATATCTCTGAATCCAAGAATACTGTATTAATCTCTATCTTTGAATTTATTTCGTAATTCAAAATGATTTTTTTAAAGATCCACAATTTCCTTTAAACCTACTTCATGCCCTTTCTTTTCTTTTATAGCTAGTTTTCACCTATAAAGAAAAACAGGAGAAAATACTAAAAAATTTTAATAATATTTTTTTCATCGTGTGTATTTTAATTTTTCATTTAATGATGTCACAAACAAAAGAAAAACCAGTACAATATCACTAATAGAAATAATGCACTTCTGTATATTTTAATTTTATTTTTTAAATAGCTAACATTATCACATAATTGGGATCTACTATTCGTTGAAAATGATTCTCACTGAAAAATAAATGCCGACTGTTTATAAATAATATTTTCTACTTTATTTCTTATCTCTCCCAAATGAAACAATATCATCTCACTTTGTACTATTTTGTCATTTACATAATATAGTTTTAAAACAACAGAAATGCTTCACCTATCACGTTAGGGATATTACCTAAACACTAATTATTCTCAATATTATTTTATAAATATTACGATCATTTTGTTTTCTGTCGTATAATTAATATAAGTCGTCGCTTCGTGACACACACTTGTCAGCGTACAGTGAACTGTACCTCACTGAACAAGGTTGTAGCCAATATACCATTAAACGTTTCGCACAGATTGTACTCCCGTTAAAAAGACATTGTTGTTATATTCTATGAGGATGAAGTCTTCACAATCTGTGACAGTTAATAACATAGACTTCATTAAACATTCCCGAAGCGCATAACGGTGCTAAGCACAATAGACTGAGAAAATTTGGCACAACTTCAGTTTGATAAATAAATAGTTAAAATATATTATAAAGTTTAAAATAAACAGTATTCTTTGTCATTCATCAAAAGTGCTTTTTAATTGGATTCTAAATTCTGATCCTCGTCTACAATGCACAGACATTTTTCGAAAACAACTTAAATATGTTTAGTTTTACTTCTTGTGGTATTGATTTAAGTTTCATTTATTTATTTTGCTCAATACTAGAGCTCGAAATGTAACAATTTATTTTTTGTCAACTGATAGAATAATGAAAATTTTGCTGATTATTGAACACTTTTGATCAATTTAAAAAGATTTTCGTTTGTCTCATGTAAACTGTGGAAGAGAATAATCATTTTTGTCAGCATCTTTTTGACACTGACATCCCTAAAAATAAAATGGAGTTTTAAAATTACGTGAGTTTTTTTTTTTTTTTTTTAAGATTCTATATTTTTATTTAATTTATTTTCCTTTCTATTCTCTATAATTTTGTTGTTCTATTCTCTAAAGTTGTTTTCGAAAACAACTTAAATATGTTTAATTTTACTTCTTGTGGTATTGATTTAAGTTCCATGTGTTTATCTTGCTGAATACTAGTGCTCGAAATGTAACAATTTATTTTTTGACAACTGATAGAATAATGAAAATTTTGCTTATTATTGAACACTTTTGATCAAAATTTTAAAAGATTTTCGTTTGTCTCATGTAGACTGTGGAAGAGAATAATCATTTTTGTCAGCATCTTTTTGACACTGACATCCCTAAAAATAAAATGGAGTTTTAAAATTACGTTTTTTTTTTTTTTTTTTTTTTTAAATTCTATATTTTTGTTTAATTTAATTTCCTTTCTATTCTCTATAATTTTTAAGCAGTTTATTAATTAGTGTGACAAGATTTTTAATTTTTATGTCTTAAAAGTCAAACTGACCACTGTAAAGTTTAACTTATTTGATTATGAAATCATTTTTATGAAAGTAGTTTACCCATTATGGAAGTAGACGTTGAATAAGATTGTGTCTGTCTTGTTCCCCCTACTTAATATATTCTAGAAACAAGATCATATGACGGATTTGCATAGATTGGTAGCGAATCGTCGAAGATTACCAAGGTTCCAGCACACTTGATGGCGATGATTTCTACATGTGTTACTTCTTACCTTGTGTTAATTAGTCTAAATGGGCAATAAAAGAAGAAAAATCGGCGTTATTGGGCAGATTTTTAAAGTAGATAGTAAACTATTGGTTTCTATTTCAAACCTACTAGTGAATTAGAAAGAATATCAAAATTAAAATATTAAAAACTGTGAAATGTATTTATTTCTCAAAATATTCTTTTTTAAATTTTAAATTCCCACTGCAGTACTAATTATTTTTCTACAAAAAAAGAAAACATTATGCAATATAAAATACTTTAAAGCACTGATAAAGGTTAAAATTTTCTCCCTTACCAGAGTCACTGTTTTACGACAGAATAAAAAATTGACACTGTCAGTATACCAATTAGTTTAATTAGGGTTGCCACATGTAAATGAAAGTGTTTTCACAGTGGATTTCGCTAAACATTAACAAGTGTTGCGAAGTCCTGCTGTGAACTGAGTGGGTTTGTGCAAGATACTGATCTCTCTATGGCTTGATAACATCAGCATCAGACCGCTACTGTCCATATGCCATCGTGGTCACACCTTCGTACAACTTCTTTAGTGTTGCGTTACACATTCACCTGTTAAACGTAACCTCAAATATTCTGTGCGGACAGAGATTTTCTGTTTATGAAATAAGAGTGTTGCTATTTCTACTTTTGTCAGATATATTATGTAGTATAGAGGTAGTTGAATGATGGTTTAGAAATCGATGTCAAGTTTATCCTGAGTAAAAAAAAAAAGTGAAAAGTTTTTCAGAATGATGTCTGTGTGGAGTATGTGCAATGATGTATAGTCCAAATTCGTTGAAAATTTAAAATTATATGTGAAGATATTTTAGTTATTTCTTCAGACATTTTATTCATTTTCGTTTTTTTATAACTCCAAATTTGAGGTTAGCTACAAGAAAAAAAAAACACAAAAATATGATAGAGTCGGTTTTAAGAAAATTTGTTCAAATGTAGCCACTAGGGACCCGAAAAGTATTGGTCACCATGGATTAAAAAAAAAAAAGACAATAATTAAGGGTGGGAATCTATCTGTTATTTTGTTAATAATTTACTTACTTTTTTTTCTCTCTTTTTTTTTTTTTTTTTTTTTTTTTTCGTAGTAACGATTTTACAAATTAACGCTTCGCCCTCGAGCATTTAAGTAGAAAATGAAATATATTATTCAGAGTTCAAAATAAAGACAAATTTACATCATTGACTTTGTAGAACTTAGATATTAGACGCAGATATTAGATATTATTTGTAGATATTAGACGCAGAAATTTGAGGCTTTGTAACTCCCATAATTTTGTTGTGTCGAAGAAAGAAAAAATACGTGTTTAATATTTTTTTAAGATCTATTAATTGATAGTAATAGAATTTTTCTTGAGGAATCCTAATTGTTTTTCACAATCCAAAAATTGTTAAACTCGTCATTTAAGATTGAAAACAATGATATAAACAACTTGCTGATTTGATTTTTAAAAGTATGGAAATTTTGGTACGTGACTATAACAGTAGTTGAAAAAAGAGGTGTACTCTCTTTAACTGACCTCCCGGATACTCATGATATCTATACATAAATCTAGTACATATATATTGGTTTATACGACTAAAAAAAATCGGTCTATTTGCATATCAAAATTCGTTGAGTTTGTTATTTAATGCAGATTCCAAATATATATGTAACTTGGATGAAATTACTCCCGATTTGTTTTTGAAAAAATTAATATTGTGTACGTGACAGAAACAATAGAAGGTGAGCGTGGGCCTCCCATGACTAACTAGTATTGTCTTCAAATTCAAACATCTGGGATATAAACTAATAGTGTCTGTTATACCATTAATTCTACTGCAGCGTGTTATATATAGATGCCATACACTATGTGTATTTCTTATAAGAGGTGTTTAATTTTGTAGAAATTTTGCGATTTCTCCCATTTAAAAACTAAATTTTGCAAAATTGTTCCTTATTGCGCACTTACATAATATAAAGAAGGGTTCGTCGAAATTTCAAGTCTCTAGCTTTTATAGTTTCGGCTCTGCATTGTCAGTGAGTCATGCAACTCATATGTCTTACCATAAAAGAAGTTACATATTAGAAGGGAAGGGCAGAGATTAACTAAATTAAATATGGCTCCTCTTTTCAGTTCAGACGTACACGAAACTATTTTTTTCCCTACCAAATAGTTCCTCTCTATTTATTGAGTGAGAAAGTAAAACGAACAGAAACAGCTGATGTTGCATAACAGCTGAGCATCAATCAATCGTGAGGTTACTTTACCCACGAATCACCTAGTTTAACTACTCCATCAAACAATTTTAAATATTTCACTTTATAGACACGTCAATGCAGTCTCCACCCTAGTATTGCATTGTGGGCGCACAGCACATGCGCAGTTTGTTTAGCATACTAATCACACAATTAGATGGAAGCGTGATATCATCCACTCTCTTCCCGTTCTGCTCTGGATATCTCGAGACAACTTCATCGTCCATATCTCTTGCCTCTATAATTTATTTAGGTTAATTTCATATGTGTGTATGCTTGGCGAGACCGGTACGGCGAGAGTTCGGTTTGTAGGTCTCCCAATTTGTCTGGAGGTTATTTATTAAAAATCATAAAGGTAAATTCTCTTTAGCATGACCTGCGTAAATTAAGACAATCAGTATTGTATGAATCGAAAATATCCCCACACAAAGATAAAAACAAACGCATACAAAATTCAAATTTATTTATTTTCGGCGAGATTATTATTATTTTTTTTTTTAATTATTGAGACGCCACAAGTAACCTCTCGTTATTATAATCTCCAAATGGTCACAATTTTGGAAGTTCTTTCACCTCTGCGGGAATTGAATCCAATTTCTCTCGCTTGCGAGAATCGTAACTATTCTACCAACTGGTGGACCAAACCGTATAGTGATCTGTTAGGTTTTTTGTAAGAAGAAAAAAAAAAAAATCTGTCGTCTTTATACCAGAATTAAACCAAACTTATTACTATTTTGTTTAATATTTAATTATGAAATTATGTCCCTAAAAGATGATTGCCTTATCTAAACTTTTTTTAAGTACACGTCTTGAAAAATAAAATCATATTTTATTGAAATATATCTAACAATTTTTATTTAATTTTTCTAACCTCAAAACCCCAAACAAAAAGTACTGGACACGTACGAACAAATTATCTACGGGGGGGGGGGGAATGATGACTCCGAAAATTTAAAAAACTACGTCTGATATATTTTGATAATTTAAAAATTAGGGGTAAATTATTTTTATAATGGTTTTTACATATTGCGCATATTGGTTTCAGTCATAAACCTTGAAATATTTTCTTTTCTTAGTATTTGGTTTTGTGAATACGTGATGAGAAAGTGTGTGTTATTGTTCTGATGTTTTAAAACATTAGATGAAAAAATTCTGACCCGGGTCGTTATTTATTCATAATTCCCAAACTGTAACTTACATGTATTTGTGTCAGTAATTCCTTAATCTTTATGTCTTCTAAACATTTTTGTTAAATGTATAAATTTTTGAGATATATGACAGTCTCTGACTCTTTTTTCGAATTTCACCTAATAACCCAACATTGATAATAAATATCTCAAAACGTTTGTAAATTTAAAATAATTTCAACCAATCCACAACTGGAAGGCTAATAATTTTAAAAATACTTAATTCTAAATTTGTGTTTTATTTAAGGCGAATCAAAACATTCGTAACCGGAATTCCCTACCAATTGTAACTTCCCACTTTACTTCAGGTTGTTAGGTTAACACCGTAAATTTGTGAGCCCAGTAGAATCGTATAAGGACTGTCTTACACGAAGCGAGGGCTCTATCCATTAAGACCAATCGATGCTTTTAAAAAAAAATAGAATTGTGTTTGGATGGCTCAGATTACTTTCTGTAAACTAATGAGGAAATAGATTAAAAAACAATATCAATAAATATTGCCAGATAACTTACCTCCTTAATATCTCGCCCCTACTTTAAATGAAAGCGCTTAATTAAAAATACAAACAATATAGTAAATAAAACACGGATATTTAAAGTTTATTCGTCTATTAACCGCGGTACACAACGATGTGGCCACGTTGCCAGTTCGTGCAACAATTTAGTCCATGGTGGCAATAAATCAGGCAACAATGTGTGGTCCGTATGTGGTCTTGAAATATCGAGTTCCGCTCACGGTTTGTCTAAATAGGACCACCATAACTCGTGTAACCGAAAGATTAACACGTATTGAAAACTATAAGTGTGCAAAAAATAAATAAATAGATTTATTTACTCCAGTTTGTGATAAATAAACTTTGCAGACAACATTGAACTTGAAAAGAGACATAAATAATGTTAACATTTTCACACTTATGTCGCTCCATAAATAACCTCGTTACGAAACCTGTTTCCATTCGCTTCAACTTGTCTGGAAGATGCGTTAATTAACTTAAGACAAATTCAAATTAAAATATTTATAATGTATTGCTCTTTAGTACAACTATCTTGTACAGTTTTATATCTACGAGAGCGTTTCCTTTAAGAGTAAATTCTTCCTCCTTAACTGGAGGAATTTGAAATATCCAAATTATTTAATATTAAACATTAATATTAGTAATATAAAGTACTTTTCTGAACTCTCCAATCTCAAAAACTACTGGAATGATTTTGACGAAATTCATCATATTAGAAAGCTTAGTATTTTGTCAAATCATAAAATCATATCAGAATTGTTAAAAGTTAGGTGAAACGTATCATAAAAACGTCTCGAACGATTTTTTTTCTTCAAATTGATCCAATTCTTTTCCTAACCTAAACATTTTGATTGAGCAAACTCACAAAATACCCATCTGGTCTGCTCAGCCATTTTGACTGTGGATAGACTGTTCTGACAATTACCCAGAGATAGACTTTAGTGAAACTTGCACGTAGATGCTACCCCTCCAAGAAATGTTTAAGTCTACAAAGTATACAACCTAATCATCTATTCCCACTATCTAATTTGTATAGTCTTCCACTTCATTAAAATTTAAAACTATAATAGGCCTACTTTAGATGAAAAACATAAAAGGGGATGTAAGTCTATTTGATTAAGTTAAAAGTGAAGTTGGCTTGTTTGATGATCATTCTAGGCAAGTGTCAATCTAATCTGTGACTCTCTTGGAATAATATAAAAGGGCAGGCTATGTGGAAGTCCCACTGCGGGCAAATGTCACTTCGTGCAAGTGTTCCAATCCAGAAAACAATATACATCCGGGTGTCCAATATTTTCGGATCTTTACCGATTTTCCTGTCATAAACGAAAAGTTATTTTCTAAGCGTTAAATCTAGAATGTAAAAAAAAAACCTCTAAATTAAGAATTTGTCATCCAAATGGCGTAACTCAAATAGGCAGTTTGAAACGGGATTTCTATTTTGTGCATTTTGGCGATCTACACTGATATTAAGATCAAGAAATGAATCCACAATCAACAAAAAAAGGACGTATAACGTCATAAAACATCTTCGACCCATACTTTCTTCGTCCCTAGATTTTTTCCTACTAGTTAAGTTTTCTCTGCTATTTCTCTCCTCACATAAAATAGACAAAATGTCTTTTTCCAGAGTGTAAGAGTCGTTACCCTATTCCGTGGATAAAATAATCGTCATTAAAGAGTTAATCCCTGACCGGCGCACGACCTACCCGCCAATTACATGTACTCTAGCACTGTAAACACCCGGCTTATTTCAACTTTACAACCGGTTTGTCGTCTAGTTGCATAAATTATTGGTAAAGATCTGTTCTAGCCGGTAAGCTACCGGAAGTTAACTCTGGTATATGCAAATAGATGGCTTGTTAGAAACTTCCGTTATCCGGATCACTGTACTCTTCAAATAGTTCTTGAGCACTATTAGAGTCTAAACTGTTGCGAGAGGTTTTAAGCTGGAAAAGATTAACATATATTGTGCAGCTCGCATGGCGTCTACCTTTATAATTATGTTATGTCGTGATGTATAAAAAATAACCATGTTTAGTGATCGAAGCTATAGCAATAATAACCTTGACACAACAGCTATTTAATAGGATGACACACTACAAGACGATGTGGTGCTCCATATTTCTAAACTTATGATCTTACTGCTAACTTATTTACTTTGATTTTGAAACACGTGTACGTACACAACGTAACACTTTTGAAGAAAATTCCAATTTATAAATTTTGAAAGTCGACAACGATTACTTCATTTCAATTACTTCAGCTTAATTTTTTTTAAGTGTTTTCTCTCTTGTTCCATAATAAATATATCAGTTTATCTATACATGTCGATAAAGAAGTGGTATGATTACAGACTGCGGTATGAATAAGTTGTGTCCACCTAGTGATCCATGGCTCTGGACGGATTGGAATTAGTTTTGTGGATTAAGAGAAAAATTACGATTAATACAATTTTACTACCGTGACGTGCAATCTTTATTTTATAATATCAAATACAAAAAATCGTATTAACAATATGTGATTTTCATTTTTATCTTTATTTTAACAGTTGTTAAAACATATTGAAACCAGAGTGAATTAAAAACATATTTGGGGATTTTAATTCTGTTTATTAAAAGAAGTCTTGATTAAAAATGTTCATAAACTTCCGATTTACCTTCGTAATAAACAAAAATAACTGATTAGAATAGTTGTATGGATCACACGAAATCTATAGAATATAACAACTTTGTTTGTGTTTCAGGAAGAGCCACAAAGGCAAACAACATTATTATTATTATTATTATTTTTTTTTTTTTTGAGTTTTAAAAATGATTAAACCCAGTATATCTTATCTACTCTATAAAGAATGCATACATAAAAAGAAAATTTTCACTGTAGAAATCCCTTATAATTCTTTGATTTCGCTAAATGTTATTTCATAACTGATAAAATTACTGTCATTTTGTTTTTGAAGTAAAGGTAACCCTAATTACAGGATTCTTATAGAAGGTACCTAATTCTTCCCTTTATTTTAATTTAACTTTATTTAAAATGTTCTATATTTGGTTTTTTATCTGACATGTATTAAATATGTACAAAGTGTGTAACGAGAGAAAAATAAATTCATTTCATTTCAGTTTCTTATAATTCAATTGTTTAATTATTTTCAATGTACTGTAACTGTAAAGATTTTTTTTTTTTTTAATACATCATTTTTGGTAGGGCTTGAAAATTGAATGGCGCTTCAACAACCTTGTCAATCTTCACAGAAGGATTTTTTTAAATAGTTCAGGACTGGATTTGATCGGAAATTTACAATAGTTAAAGATTTCGCTTGAACGTCTCCTATCGCTGGTTAGTCTGGAAGTACTTAAATAACTTGCTAAAATATTTCCATGTGTAAAATACAGTCATGTAAACGTGAAATGAGCATAGATCTTATCATAGGAAACACTCTGCTATGGATTTTATAAATTTAAGAATTAATAAATGTCCTAATAGCATTATTATTCCGGTTTGTCCAAGTGTGATATTCAAGTTAACCCTCTATATCGCTCAAACCATTTCAAAATGGCAGCAGTTTTACTTAATATTCCCTAAGTATTAATTGCAATATCCTGAGGCTACTCAAAGTTAAAACCTTAGAAAAGAAAAGAAAAAAAAAAAAAAAAAAAACCTGAAAATTCTCTACTTCTACCTCAGCTAATAAATAAATTCCCTACATTTATTAACACATGAATGATTTTTATCTAAATCAAAAGACTCCATTATAAAACAGCCCTTAACTAGCGTAACCTGTTAGACGACTTTTCAGTAAGGTAATTTTGAGTTAGAACATCAAAATTCCCGTCCCCGTTTTTCTCGGTTTCTTTACCAGAGTTCGCTACAATATTCTTTCCCATGTCACTCACGATGGTGGGCCAACACCGTAAATGTTTGAGCAGGGAATTTCTCACAAAGAACTCCAACTAATAGACCAGTCGAGGCTGCAATGATTTTTTTTAAACTACGAAAACGATATTTTACTTCAAAGTCGCCTGTTATCAAATATTGTTAATTTTATTTTATTCAGTGATAAATGTATTTAATTAAAAATATATTCAACATAAAACATAATATTGCATTTAAAATATAAACTTTTATTCAATATAAAAATTAGAATTAAACAATAGAAATACAGTTATAACTAATGTAACTTAAGTACACGGTTTTGAATTCTCTTGTTATCTACAATTAATTGTAAGAAAGGACATTACAAATCGATTCTAAGAACGTGGAAGAAATAAATCGTTAAGGAAGGTTGTGATAATCTTCAAGCTGACGTGTGTGAAGATTAGTTTACTCGTTCCTGAGTAACAAAACCTAGAAATGCATATTGTAATAGTCGTGCACAGTGTTCCGATAACTGCCGGCCAACAATAGTCGAGCATTGTTTTTACATATTCTCTACCGAGGCTCTGAAATATTATTCCTCTTTCTTTTTCTTGTCTAAATTATCTCTTTTTGAAATTATACCTTATGCAGAATATATCTAGGTATCGTGGCTATTCAATAACAGCAAAATAATATCGGAGATTATGATAATCGATAGTGGAAAGTTAAGTGTTTTAGAAACGCTTTAAAAGTATATCGATATATTGGACGTATATGAATGTAAACGTTTGTAGAGGTGTTTTGATTGATTAAATGTGTTAAAGGTAACTTAATTAACATATAGACGTTACTTAAATTTGTAAAAACATTGCACAAACTTTCTAACACGCCAATTCAAAATCGATTACTAACTAAATCCAAACTACTCGTTGACCAACACTATCAGTAAAAAAGTGAAAATTAACTATGGACGCCATTTTACATTTTGCGGATTTAAAAATAATATTTATGTATATAAATAAAGTCTGGAAGTGCTTTACTTATGTCATAAACTCGTTTTTTCCCCAAAATTATTCCTTTCAAAATTTATCGGTAATTTTGTATCGTTTGCTCCAATTGTGTACAATAATTTTAGTTAAATCCTAACATTTTACCAAAATTTGAATGAAACTGTTAGATTCAATTTTGAGAAATTATCCCTCTTGTAACAGCTCGTGAGACTACTCAGTTAAAACGTTAAACTAAAAAAAATAATAAAAAAAATCTCTTAAGTGGATAGATTTTGTTTTGTTTTTACAGATTACTCACTAACCGGTATTTTATGGAGACATGACATCAAGACGCCTCGTTTGGAAACTTAAGTGTTACATATTAGTAAATTTTGATGAATGTATATAATTTACCTAACTCGACCTTGTTAACACTAAACTATTAAAGTCAGTACACGACCCGCATCACAAGTCAGATCCGTACAGTTTACGAGAAAAGAAAATCTGCATGACACTCTTCCGAACTATGCAAGAAATGACAACGACAAAGGTCGAGAAATCTCCGTACAAGTCAGTCATGAGGTCATTAATAAGTTTTAATAGTTTAGTCCTACTTAATTGTCTTGGACATTCCTTAAGGACGCCATGTGGTACGACCGTTGATCGCAGCAACAGCTGACGCTAAAAGACGGTAGCTTGGCTAAGTCTAACGTACATTGTAACATTTAAATCCCCTTTTCTTGTCTTTTGTTCCCTCCTTCATTTTACTGCTGGACATTTCCTGTCGAAGGATGTTTAAATACGTTAAAACGTTCCCACGCACTTGTTTCGTCCTTGATTTGCGTTCCTCGAAACTAGTTATTTAATTTTATCATTCCTTGTACCGAGTGTTCTTGTTTGAGTTAGGTGTAAGTTTTTCATAACTGTTGGTCAAGTTCCCCCCATTATTTGTTCGTTTTTTTTTATCGTGTGAAGAGAAATAATAAAATTATTCCTAATGACTGATAATATTTTCTCAGTAGTTTGACAGACATGAAAGCTCAAAAAACAATTTTTTTTTGTATTTAGACTAACTTCGAAAAAAACAAAATTTGTGTTTGAATTACAGATTTCAAATTACGATTTAATTTAATTTCCAAAAGCAAATTTTGTAAACAGTTTTTAATGAAGAAACAGAAAGAAATCCAACTAAAGTACTTTGTTTATATACGTTAGGCGCTTCTTCGCCTACAGGTCATTTTATGAGAGAACTACAAAACCAAATTCAATGAAAGGCAAATATACACGTATTGTTAGTGGTACGAGAATATCAGTTTACAAAAACACTCCAAATCATTTCAATGATTTTTTTGTAAATAGCCTTATACTCATAGATCATCCGAATTTATTTTACACATATTGATATTATGTGTCGGTAATATCACAAGTTATCATTAGGGAATTAAATGTGGTTTCTCTAAGAAACCAAATTTTAACTGTTGGTTTTATAAATAATATCAAAATAAGCATGTAGGTTTTTCTGTTGAAAAGATAAAAATTCGGTATGGGTTCAGTTTGGATTTTTCGAAAATAGTAATGTTTTTTGTAAGCCTTGTCAGTTGTTTGTCAAGAATAAATATCAAATAATCCAAATATCAGAACGTAACAAATTTCTTTAAAATCAGTTCGATCGTTAAAATGGTATGACACTGAACTTATAGTGGCGACAGACTTTCATTCGCAAGAACTTTAAGGGTTCAAGAGACCTAAAACCAAAATATGTTTTTCTATACCTCTTAAAGTATTGAAACTGACAAACTTTTCCTTTAAATTTTCGAATAGTAAGCAACAACAACCTCTCTCACTCGCTAAATCCTTATTAGAATTAACTGGAAAATAATATTAGAAATACCCAGTAGCGATTCTTCTATCTAGGATCATTCCACACTGTAAAAATAAATAATTATTTTATAAAAATAAATTATATATTTTTATTAACATTAAATTGAGAAGCAATACAACTTTCAAACGAATCAATTTTATTGCAGCAGCACCTCGTGTTGAGCTGTAGAACTTGGAAAAGCTGACTAGCTTATATATGACTAGTTACACGCACTACATTAATTATAGAGTAACACTTACATACGCTAGTGAGGATGTGGTTTCTACCCTGCCATTGGTCAATATTTTGGTAGTCAAGAGATAAAAACTCTCGCATTGTTTAATAGTTGTTTATAACTCATTGGTTGTAAGCACCTTAGTTAAATGAAAACTCGCTAATTTTGAATTGTAGTTACTGATAACTTGTAGATATCGTTGGTAATTATTATCAACTAACTAGTAAGTAATCACCAAATACACTATCAACTTATTTTAATTGTGTTTTTAATTTTTCTTTCTACAGCGTAACAAGTCGTTACGGGGCGGTCCTAATATTGCTCTGAACTAAAATCATTAATCAGTTTCTCTCAATAGTCGTCTTTTTATGCTAAAAACATTGCACAAAGGTTAAAAATTTGATCCCTTCAGAAACGTAGATAAATTGCGGCAATCTTGCCATATCTAACCCGACTAGTAATCCCCTCCGATTGAGAAATCCGGTGATAAATTAAATTCAAACAAGTAAAATAAAAACCAACAGGGCTTAAAACAATTACCTCGCCCGAAGGTTGGCATGAAATTGTAATTATTTTGGTTTGAGATTGTTGCATCTGAATTGAAAAGGAGAGACGGGGGAATAAAAAGAAGGGTTTCGTAATTCCTTTGGTTCACGTAATATTTCTTGCCGTTGGATTTATGACAGCCGGACTGTCTGTCTGTCTGTCTGCCAATCCATCAGATAACGAAGCAAAATGACACAGATTTCCATGCAATTGTTGAGCACGATTCTGTATCTTTTGCAGGATCGCTATGAATATGCAAGAAAAGCGAACGTCTGTTGCGACATGACATACTCTGTCCAACTCAATTTCATTTCAAATATACGCTATTATTTATTTATAAGATTGTTTCCCTCGGCGAAAGCCAGTTTTCAGATGATTAAATTGCGAAGCTTTTACAATTGCACATTTTTCTCTCCTACGTCTTCCTTCGGTCCTGCAAGTGTCTACTAATAAAAATATTAGCTTATCAAGTCATCTTACGTTTATAAGTTGATGTAAATTGATAAATTTATATTAAACTGTTTTTTTTTTTTTTTTTTTTTTTTTTTAATACCAATTTATTAACGCTGTTTTATCACACAAACTGATAAACCGATTTAAATCTAACTTTTACTGTACCGATTGTCATTTCGTCTCTATGTTTGTTTGATTAAGTATTTGTTACGTAATTATTTGTGGCGTAGTCTTGCCAATGCTAATTTTAATCATGAACTACTGCAATGATATATCCAACACATTACAGAGTCAAGTTTAAGTTATTCAATGTAGTTCTCAGCGGAGATCATCAAATATTTATATTTAACGTTGCAATCTTGATTGACCAGTGGATCCTGGTCATACTGGGTGTCCCACCTAAAATGTTACAATAGCTAACTTTTGTATTATAAATATGATAGAGTACTTTAAATGGGGAACCTTCTTTTCGTTTAAATGGAGTTTAAAAATCAAGTAAGTAAAATGTTAAAAATTGCCGCAATTTTCCAATATGGCGGCCAACTTTGAAATTTGTTATGGCACATCCTGTATTTTATGTTTTTTTTCAGGTGTAAAACAATATTTTAAGAATGTTTTATGCTTGGTTATTTAAAAAAAATTTTAGCCGTTTAGGAATTACAGGCACTTAAAGTTCAGAAAATTAAACGTTTGATAGGCCTACAAATATTTGATTCCCACCTAAAATGTTACAATAGCTAACTTTTGAACCGTTGGGGGTACAAATAAGTTTCAATGGGTAACGTCTAAAATTACATAGAAATCAATTTTGAAAAAATGCTAAATTTCATTAAAAATAAGGATATGATTTTTTAACTGGTAACCCTCAATCTTCAGAATGGAAAGTTATTCTTTGGTCAAATTTGAGATTTTTTTTTTAATTGCCACTCTCCCAAAATTAATAATAATTGATTTCCATGTCATTTATGAGCTTACAAAAATAAGGGGATTTCCCCATTAAAACTTATTTGTACTACCAACGGTTCAAGAATTAACTACTGTAACATTTTAGGTTGGACACCTAATATAAATGTGTTTTGTATTTGTTTAGGAACAAATATATCTGTTACAACGAATAAGTTTTAGTATGAAAGAACTGCAGTTTTTTTTTTTTTTTTTTCCGTTCTGGGCTGTGAGAGCCTCCTTCAGAGGCCTCACCGGCGTCGACCTAGAGATCTTTTGCCGCTCGGCAGTTTGTTTTAAACAAACGGCAGTTTGTTTTAACTCAAAACTAATACTATCATGAAAAAACTTTATTTTTCTAGAATACGTCACCATCTTGGTCTCATAACTTTGTAGACTCGAAAATGAAATTTATTTCAGTATTTCTCAGCATAATGCGCAAGCGCAAAAACACAAGTTGTACAATATTCATAAACCATATTTAAAAAATCAAAATCCCATGTTTTCGAAATCGAACGATTATTTATTAAATATCGATACTTTCTGGCAATTCAGGACATTATTTGTCACTTAGTCACGTGAAACTTACTTGGTCCTTAATCTGTGTTTTTCGTCTGAAGTGACAATAACATGGAATTGAGTAACGATGTAGAAATTTTCAACATTTGTGCCTTTCATTATTAAAGTTTTGCAGGTCGTTTTGTGTTTTTTCCTCTTAGAATTTTGTTCTCTTCGTATCACTAATGAATTTAATGATATGGGTTTTTTTTTCTCTACCGACATCTGATGAACTTTTGTGAATTTTACCATTTTCAAACAATGAAAGTACTCCTGTTTCAATGAAACGAGAGTTAAAGTTTGGACTTGTCTGTTTCAGTTCTTTTAACAATTTCGTCGTATGTTGTTTCTTCACCCGGGAACTCAAACTTTCCATCTTCATAACTTACACTCGAATGTTAGATTTAAGTAAGTTTTCAAAGTAACCTAACCTAACCTAACCTAACCTAACCTAACCTAAATAAACCTAACCTAACCTAACCCAACCTAACCTAACCTAACCATAACTTACACTCGAATGTTAGATTTAAGTAAGTTTGCAAAGGAACTCAAGGACAACTATTCCAGTTTCATCTGTTTTCACGTGATAAGTTGCGTGACCAGGAATCCATTACAGATGAATGCTTTTGTGTATGACTAGGATCTAAAGTATATTTTAAATAGTGTTTATACAGTAGAAATGTGAAGACAGTCAAGAGATAAATTAGACATCTTATAAATGAACAACGAATAAAAACAGCTGTTGATAAAATCTTAAAATTTTACTTAATGATTAGTGCTCTGACACTCACAAGTGAGAAGTTCCGGGTCCAATCCCCATGGGAATTAAAACATTTACGGTGTTAACCCCAGTATCATGAAGCTGATTGAGAATACCCTAACCTAACCTAACCTAATCTAATCTAACCTAACCTAACCCAACCTAACCTAACCTAACCTAATCTAATCTAACCTAACCTAACCTAACCTAACCTAACCTAACCTAATCTAATCTAACCTAACCTAACCAAACCTAACATAACCTAACCTAACATAACCTAACCTAACATAACCTAACCTAACCTAATCTAATCTAACCTAACCTAACCTAATCTAACTTAACCTAACCTAACATAACCTAACCTAACCTAACCTAACCTAACCTAACTTAACCTAATCTAATCTAACCTAACCTAACCTAACCTACCTAACCCCAGTATCATAAAGCTGATTGAGAATACCCTAACCTAATCTAACCTAACCTAACCTAACCCAACCTAACCTAACCTAACCTAACCCCACGTTACCTGACTGAAAGACTTCTTCAAGACGATCCACGTACTTAAATTTGATTATAATGACAAAAAAACATTTCAAGATTTCGACGGTTTCAAACTGTTTTCAGGTATTTCGTTCTTATCTCTGCATAATATATTAATACAAAGATCGTAGGGTGAAAACGAATGGATTCACACAAAAAAAACACCCAAAATAAATTCACATCCAGTCATCATTATTTTAGTGACGTACTTCACGTTTTATAATAAAAATAAATAATAATTCTGACTTAAAATTTGTACAGTAACGTTTCAAACAGCGTGCAGTCCGCAAGGTTAAACATCGTCGCCGATTGTAAAATCCATCAGTTCATCGATTTCCACAACTTGTAGATGGATGATTCATCGACAATTAATCAAAATTACAATTTTTTTTTTCCATCGAAACAAGAGAAAGGTTGTGCTTTTTAATTCCCATGGGAAACTTCAAGGAATACCTGTTATCAAAACTTCTTACGACATTTTAAAATATTCAATTTAAGTTACTACATTTTAATGGGGGGGGAACCAATTTAATATTACAACATTTGTCACAACATCCGAAGGAGAGATTTAATTTCAGATTATTACAGTTTGTCATAAGTTATTGATGCGGGGTGGGGAGGGGGGGTATAACATGCCGAAAGCTATTATTTATCTTGTGGTTGTATGTCCATTGTAAGGAAAGTGATCATCCAGCAATTGATAAATAGCCACGATCCGGCTATTACTGGGGCGGCAACCTGGTACCAATCACGAAATACAAATGCAACCGGTAGTGTTTGTCTGATGTAACTTTTCCACTTTTATGTAACGATTCGAGACAATTTTAGAATTGTTGCGCCGGTTTTTTTCCTCTCTCCCCCTTTTGATTTCCAGTTTGTTTTAACCGCCCAGCTACGGTGAACTGTGTCAAATAGGTCAGGTGGGTACAACGGTGGAATGTAAATTGTCAGTGTTCAAATCTTTGGTGAATGAAGTTGAGGAAGCACTGTTTGTTAAGTTGTAGTTCAATTTTACTGTTAAGGGATAAAATATATCTCATGTTTTAATTTTATTATTATACATTTTTCGGACATTTGCCATCATTTGTGTGTTAAAAATCAAAACACGACGTTTTGGGGAATAAGAATCAATTCCCGTTATCAAGTGACTAAAAACTAAAGAAACATGAAACTAGAAAGTTTAGTTTTTAGTCGCTTGATAACGGGAATTGATTCTTATTCCCGAAACGTCGTGTTTTGATTTTTAACACACAAATGATGGCAAATGTCCGAAAAATGCATAATAATAAAATTGAGCTTCCATCATTAACAAATAACTTCAAACAGAGAAGTTTTAATTGTTTTATACTATATAAACGTTTTACTTCCGCTGATAAAGGAATCAAAATTTATCCAACGGTAATAAGTAATCACAAAAAATCTTTACATATATTTAATAAAAACTATCAACATTCTACCAACTTGCAAAACCAAATTTTAACAGAAAATAATACCTCTTCGTCGTCAATCCCCCAATAATGTCAGTACAAGAGAGTTAATTAAAGATACTCGCTTCACCTCTGCTCTAACCTTATCTGCCATTATGTTTGCTTATAAGGAATTGACGATCTTGAGTCAACGAGAACGGTCACTGACAACGCGCGTCGTTCGTATATGCATGTTTTTAATCGTGTTTTTAAATGTAAAGTAATATGTGTTGTTAAGTGTTTATATGTGTTTTTATATTTGAAAATGACTGACAAATAGTCGAAACGCGTCATATAAGATAGTGTTACCTACAAGTAAGGTTTGTTCGACGGTAACACCTCAAACAAGGTAATTAAATAGTAATTAACCTTATGTGATTTAACTCGAGTTTTTAATGAAAACAGTCTTTTTTTGCTAGTTATTACTGAACGGTAGTAATATTATTTACTTCATTGTACTCTGGTTTAAGTAATAATCTTGATATTTCACGAAAAATCGAAATTAGGAGATTCGATTTAGAGAAATAACAGGTTTTACGACAGCTCCATGACCCATTGTTTTTACCAATGTTAAAATGCCATTAACTCGCGAACCGGCATATTTTGGAGAGATATGTTTTGTTTGAGTCCATTTTAAAAAAATTTTATCAACATCGTTACAGCCGATTTTTATAAAAATAGACTTTTGTGTTTTTCTCCTATGTAGCAGGTATCCCCGAATTTGTAATTTCGAAAAATTTCAAACACGTTTATAATTAAGTACTCTTTAACTTTAGTTGTTATAGCATGTTAAATAATTAAAACGAAAAATATTTTCACAAGAAAAAAAATTCACAGTTTAAAAAAAAAATGTATTTACATTACAAATTAAATAGTTAGCCTATGTTTTACAAAATTACCAAATGACAAAAGTAAACTTACAACTTTTTTTTTAACTATGCAGTAGGCTATTGTTATTTTAGCACATTTTCTTCAGGTGTTGCAGTTTCTATCGATAAACGATCTTGCACCTTTTATCATGAAAAATTTGATAGATCCTTCTCTTTCAGAGAGAGAGAGAGAGAGAGAGAGAGAGAGAGAGAGAGAGAGAGAGAGAGAGAGAGAGAGAGAGAGAGAGAGAGAGAGAGAGAGAGAGAGAGAGAGAGAGAGAGAGAGATTTCGCCATTAAAACAACAAGAAATAAAGAAACCTTTTACGATTAACTGAACGTCATCACTATATTTCAAGTCAATGTACTTTGGTTCAAAGCAAACAGAAACAAAATACTTTACCCTATCATCGAAGAAAATATAAATGATCATGTAATTTTGTTTAACAACTGTTTTTCCAGTGTTTAACAATAATTGTTATATGCGTTTGGAAGAAGACTTAAAAAAGTAGTTCTATTTTTGTTAATGTTACAATGTGTATGAGTCATGGACAACTATATATTTCGGGCAGGTAGAAACACCTATCGGGCACACGCTCCCCTTCCTCACACCTGTTTCGTTCAACGGATTCACCATCTGGTGCAGCGACCTTCCTCGGCTTATCTTGATTGACATTGAAAACTTTACAACCAACATAAAACGGTTCCAGACAGACAGGATGAATGAAGAAGTCTTTCTGTTTTATCTCTACATAAATGACTGTTATTCGCTACTGATTTGGCGTTAGTTGTGTGTAGCGATTTGTCTACGAACTTTTATGGTTCATTGAAAGTTTATTAAAAATAGTTTTATGTATTGAACGTAAGGAAATCAAATTCTTAGGTTTACTTATGAAAGTTATGTGGGGTAAAATATCGAAGTCGGGTTTTTTGTGAATATATCCGTTTTGAGTTCATAAAGTGGTTTTTGGAATGATATCTGTCTGTCTGCTGTTTGTCGTACGTGCAGTGCTTTACATACCAAACGAATGGATTGATTTAAATGAAATTTGGTATGTGGACATATTTTAGCAATAATTCTGAACTGTTTGTTTTTTATAACTCAATAGTTGGGGGTAGCTTTAGTAATAAACAAAAAAACACAAAATTATGATTTTATCAAAATAGGCGTTAGATTTTGATCAATTTTACTTAAGTACAGCCTCTAAAGACCCAAACAAAAAATATCGGACCGCCAAAAAAATGTCGATGAGTTATTAATCAAAAACAAAGTCAGTTACTGTGTCGTTATAAAATACTTATCGGGTCAAAAAGAAAAAAAAACCTTAATTTTTTTAATATAAATTCAATTTTAATATTTTCTTTAATATGTCCTTCTAGTTGATTTTCACTTGTCTTTTCTTCACAGTGTTGTTTATAGTTTCATAATATATTACAGTTAGTGATGTGTGAGTTCGAATTAAAATACTCGGTGAATCCGAGTAAAAAAATCCTCGGAGCATTTCGAGTATTAAAATCCTCGGTTTCGTATTAAAATATTCGGACGAAATCCTCGTAACTAGGAACAAGGAGGAGGCAATGTGCGAGTATGAATTCGAAATAAAATCCTCGGACAACGATATTCGTTAGTGTTGTGTCAAATCCAAACAAAATGCTCGGAGTTTCTACTTTGGTTATATTAGTTTCTAAGCTGATTTTTCACTACACATTAATTAAACATTACGATTTTAAGTTAAAATGATTTAGATTGGGTAACAAGTTCAATTTAAAATAATAATATTCATTTATTTATACATTAACAAAAAGTAAATTCAATTATTATTTAATTGTTATTATTTATATTTAAATAAATATTAATAGGTTACCATCTTTATAAAAAATATAGTAAATTAACTTATTTTAAATAACAACTAAATTATTAATGTTGGTAATAATTGTACAAACGTTAAATTACTGAATTTGTGTCGAGGCAGGATAACATTTAATTACGTACAGTATTACAAGTGTCAATCACATATTGTTTAAAAAAATTAATACTTGGTGGATCAGTCTAACAGATAGAACGCAAAAGTGTAGGTTTATCTAAAACGATCTGATTGGTAAAGCTGAGCTCGAATCCGATGCGCAAAATCATTCTGCGCAGATACTCGATTTCGAAATAATAATACTAGTATTGAAATCATTTGAAACCGAGTAATGCAAGTATCCATTTCACCCGAGTATCAAAATCGCTAATTACAGTATTTGGTTGTTTTTATTTCAGACCTCGAGAGGACACCGAGTTCTATACCCATACACAGGCGTCAATCTAACCTAACTTAACCATGTGAGAACATTCTCTATAATATTATGTTTTGTTTTTAATATAAATAAGTAAATAATTAGAAAATAATAAATATAAAGATTAATAACTCATTTCGCAAGTGTCTGGAGTTATTGATAAAAAATGGAAAAGAACATTATCGGCGATAAAAATGGAGCGCCGTTATTTAATCGTTATTTTAATCAATTACGTAGTAAGGTTATTTACGAGCGAATTAATTGAAAAGTTATTTAAATAAACAACCACGTGGTTTACTAGATTTTAGCTTATTAAACGTAGGCCTAATAAGTTTTTGTCCTACTAAATATTTAAACTAATTTTGATTTAAACAAGAAAAATATCAAGAGCTATGTTTAGGGTGAATTTAGGAACGCGGTAGCGTTCCGCTCTACCACGTGTCATAATACCTAAGAATAAAAACATTTTTGCACCATTTAACACAACCGCTTGACATGAGAACGGGGAATTTCTGCGCTGTAACAATTGGTATTATGTAAAATATATTTATTACATATCCTTTAACAAAATTAAAATTGTTATCACAGCCAAGGATTTTGTAAATTCAACACAAAACATGCATGCTGACACTACGCCTGTTACGAAACACCAATGCTACCCATATAAAACAGTATCTTTGAGGAAATGCACTGCACACTGAATAAGCAAACCGTATTGAAACGTAATTAATTGGACTCGTTGATGAATCTAAAAGGCAACGAGGCTACGCCCAGCTTAGTCGTGACTTCGAAGGAATATTAAAACTGAATCGTAAAACGGAGCGAGTTGCTCTGGAAACAAAGAAAAAGGGAAAAACTTTCTGATCATTTCACGCCTGCTAGATACTTTCTAGAGGAAGCGTTCTGTTGATATCTCTTGTCATCTTTATCCTGTACATTCACACGTATAAGTGTGCCACTCATGAGTAACTCATTCCACCAAAACTGTCTAAGGATCAATTCACTATCTTTCTCTTACACATAAAAAAAAATAAAATCCTTATAATCTCCCTACAAATATATATAAGTTAAAAAGTTTTTTTTCTTATTTATTATCAAGTTTTTCTCATATATTTCATACGAAAGATAAGTTGGTATAAAAAGTACCTCCTTATAATTTTTTGATTTTTTTTTGTTTTAACAGATAATTAAAAATAATCGACGCTTAGTTCGCTAGTGTTTTAAACTCGCCCTAACCTAACTTAACCTAACCTAACCTAAGTTTGATTCGATTGTGTCGTAAATTCGCCATAATCTACGCTTGATTCGCTTGTGTCTTAAACTCACCCTAACCTAACCTAACAACATAACTTAACCTAACCTAACCTAAGCTTGATTCGATTGTGTCGTAAATTCGCCATAATCTACGCTTGATCCGCTTGTGTCTTAAACTCACCCTAACCTAACCTAACCTAACAACATAACTTAACCTAACCTAACTTAACTTAACCTAACATAACTCAAACTAACCTAACTCGCCCTAACCTAACCTAACTTAACCTAACCTAATCTAACCTAACCTAACCTAACCTAACCTAACCTAGCCTAAGCTTGATTCGATTGTGTCGTAAATTCGCCATAATCTACGCTTGATTCGCTTGTGTCTTAAACTCACCCTAGCCTAACCTAACCTAACCTAACAACATAACTTAACCTAACCTAACTTTACCTAACATAAGTCAAACTAACCTAACCTAACTTAACCTAACCTAATCTAAGCTTGATTCGATTGTATCGTAAATTCGCTATAATCTACGCTTGATTCGCTTGTGTCTTAAACTCACCTAAACCTAACCTAACCTAACAACATAACTTAACATAACTTAACCTAAACTAACCTAACTTAACCTAACCTAATCTACGCTTGATCCGCTTGTGTCGTAAACTCGCCCTAGCCGTATCCTATTTTGATTTGCGTGTTGGTGGTATCCAAATCACATATAATGATTAAATATTTAAATATTACCTGCGTATAAATTATATCTGTCACATTATTTCTTAGTTGAACTAAAGGAGTCGTAATTCCATCATCAGATACTATTATGTACTCCGAAGAGAAAGTCGCAGATTAGAACAAACATTACAAGTTATCTATCACATAAAACACAGTAATCCGGAAGGTTAGGTTAGGTTAGGTTAGATTAGATTAGGTTATGTTAGGTTATGTTAGGTTAGGTTAGATTAAGGTGAGTTTAAAACACAAGCGAGGATATCATATTTGATTTAAATCAAATTTTTATTATTAATTATTTATATACTTTTTTGCCAACTAATCCTGAATTCGTTTCTTTTATTTGTGATTTCACCATTTATATTGACATTTAAATAAAATGTAAACGAAATATGCTATAAGTTTTTTAACTTTTGTACTATTGTTTTTAGATCCTTAGAGGCTACATTTTATCGAAATCGTTAGAAACGATTTTTGAATTTCAATCTTATGGTAGCAAACTTTAGAGTGGGCCTAATAAATACAAAATTCGAAATATGACCAAAATATGCCCACAAATAAAATTTCATCAAAATCAGACCACTCGTCTTGGTTATAAAGTACTACGCCTGAAAAAAGACAAACTCACGTTATTCCATTTTTTTTTTTTTTTTTTACTCATAGAACTCCAAAGAAATATTTCGTCAAAAACACTGACTTCAATTTTTCACCTGTCACGAAACTTTCTCTATTATATGTACATGTGTGAAAGCTAATCGTGCAGTATAAACAAATTTTAAATACAGCTTTAAATAAAATGAACAAAATGATCCTCCATTTATGGTCTTGCTACTAGGCCTACCTCCCATATTAGGAGGGAATATGACTATAATTCTAACCACGACGTTTATTTTGTAGGTTAAACGATTAATATTTCGTTTTAAACGTATAAATCCCATAACCTATTTATCATCTAGATTTTTAATCACTTTTACATTGGACGGAGATTTTAAATCTCTATTTTATGTTTCCTATTGGTGGTAGGAATTAATAACGCGGGTTTTAATGAAATAGGTTTAATAGTTTACGAGAAACAATGAGTCATAGATTTTAAATAGTTCATAATTAGCCCGATACAAATAAATAGGTGATGGATTGTAAAGTGGAGCTGACATGATCTCTTGTGTTCTCGCTTACTGAAGGTTAAGGTGCATATTTAATATTGTACAATAAAACTTGGTGTTTATTAATATTAAAACAAGCAACAAAAAATTCGTTATCAAAAATGTGTATCAATGGACCTCTACAAATCTTTGATTGTTCCTAAAGACTAAAGGAGTAAACCGATTTGTATTCAGTTCTTCGATGATGATCTTTTTACATTACGGAACCCCATTTCATATTTTAAACAACATTTTGTTATTGAAATAGGCTATCACTGTCACTATTGGTAAACCCATCGCATTCGACTGTTGATTTTGTTTTTCTTAAGCAATTTATTTGGAATATGATCAATACTCCACATATTCACATTTTAGGGTTTAATATCCACCAAGACTATCTGGAACTCAATATCCAGCGGGCTATCTGAACTCAATATTTACTAGAACCATCAGAGGCTTATCCAACAGGATCCATCTGGGGCTTAATATCCATCGAGACTATCTGGAACTCAATATCCAGAGGCGTATCTGAACTCAATATTTACTAGAACCATCAGAGGCTTATCCAACAGGATCCATCTGGGGCTTAATATCCATCGAGACTATCTGGAACTCAATATCCAGAGGCGTATCTGAACTCAATATTTACTAGAACCATCAGAGGCTTATCCAACAGGATCCACCTGGGGCTTAATATCCATCGAGACTATCTGGAACTCAATATCCAGAGGCGTATCTGAACTCAATATTTACTAGAACCATCAGAGGCTTATCCAACAGGATCCATCTGGGGCTTAATATTCACTGAGACTATCTGGAACTCAATATCCAGCGGGCCATCTGGGACTCAATATTTACTAGAACCATCAGAGGCTTATCCAACAGGATCCATCTGGGGCTTAATATCCATCGAGACTATCTGGAACTCAATATCCAGAGGCGTATCTGAACTCAATATTTACTAGAACCATCAGAGGCTTATCCAACAGGAACCATCTAGGGCTTAATATTCACTGAGACTATCTGGAACTCAATATCCAGCGGGCCATCTGGGACTCAATATTTACTAGAACCATCAGAGGCTTATCCAACAGGATCCATCTGGGGCTTAATATCCAGAGGCGTATCTGAACTCAATATTTACTAGAACCATCAGAGGCTTATCAAACAGGAACCATCTAGGGCTTAATATTCACCGAGACTATCTGGAACTCAATATCCAGCGGGCCATCTGGGACTCAATATTTACTAGAACCATCAGAGGCTTATCCAACAGGAACCATCTAGGGCTTAATACCGACCAAGACTATCTGAAGCTCAATATCCAGAGGCGTATCTGAACTCAATATTTACTAGAACCATCAGAGGCTTATCCAACAGGAACCATCTAGGGCTTAATATCCACCGAGACTATCTGGAGCTTAATATCCAGAGGCGTATCTGAACTTAATATTTACTAGAACTATCAGAGGCTCATTCTCCAACAGGATCCATCTGGGGCTTAATATCCACCGAGAATATCTGGAGCTTAATATCCAGCGGACCATCTGGGACTCAATATTTACTAGAACCATCAGAGGCTTATCCAACAGGAACCATCTAGAGCTTAATATCCACCGAGACTATCTGGAGCTTAATATCCAGAGGCGTATCTGAACTCAATATTTACTAGAACCATCAGAGTCTTATCCAACAGGAACCATCTGGGGCTTAATATACATCGAGACTATCTCAATATCCAACGGCCCATTTGGGACTCAATATTTACTAGAACTACCAGAGGCTTATCCAACAGGAACCATCTAGGGCTTAATACCGACCAAGACTATCTGGAGCTCAATATCCAGCGGCCCATTTGGGACTCAATATTTACTAGAACTATCAGAGGCTTATCCAACAGGAACCATCTGGGGCTTAATATCCATCGAGACTATCTGGAGCTCAATATCCAGCGGCCCATCTGGGACTCAATATTTACTAGAACCATCAGAGGCTTATCCAACAGCAACCATCTGGGGCTTAATATCCATCGAGACTATCTGGAGCTCAATATCCAGCGGCCCATCTGGGACTCAATATTTACTAGAACCATCAGAGGCTTATCCAACAGCAACCATCTGGGGCTTAATATCCATCGAGACTATCTGGAGCTCAATATCCAGCGGACCCAATCATAACTAATCCAACTATAAATGTAAATTCGTTGAACGTAACCACATTCATGTAAAAGTATGAATAAAATTTTGTTTGATCTTCACGTATATCGTCGTACAATGAGTACAATTATCCTTTTAAAATCTATAACTGTAACTGGATGTACCCAGTGCTGTCTTCTTCTTTCATAACCGAATAAAAAAAAGCACAACTATTATTGTACCAAAATCAAATCATTATTGGAGAGTAACTGAAAGAAAATTGTTCATGAAATGTGCATTATCAACGAGATTTATATTTTTGTCATAACGCTGTCTTCAGTGTGGGTAGCTGTTGACAGTCGAGCCCTTGCATACACTAAAAAACAGTCATGAAACTTTTCCCCTGAGTGTGTGTTAGCTCTAACAAAATTTAAATTTTAAAATGGCCGCACCAATAATTTCAAAATTGCATCAATTTTTAGTTTTTCCTCTTTCATTAACATGTCGTAATAAATAGACCAAATGACGTACAGCCTATGACCTGCAATGCTCTACAGTTTTAGTTCGTGTGAACTGTTATTAAAGTAATATTCAGTTAGCCGAGCGACACGTTTGCACTATTATCACAAAACAAATGTGCCTACAGTATCTCGAGCTTATGGATTACGAGCCGATGCCGCTCCCCCTGAGGCTGCAGAACATTATTTTTCGACACCGTTACCAATTATTATTTACACATTGCATCCACCAAACCTTCCATTATCTCCACCGCAACAATAGGTTCCATCTTCCCGTCTTTTTACATGTTTTATTGACTATTTTTAACCATTTCCAACGACCAAATTATACTACTTGGATTTGACCTAAATCGATAAACTTGTAGGCCTAATAGATTTTCTCGGCTTGCGGTTTAGTATTGTAAACTTGATTGGTGCGTTTGAGGTTGAATCTAGGCCTCTGTTACCAACAATCTGTTAGATATAAGTTTATTTATTCTGATTATAAAGGGATCAAGCAAATTTCAAATATTACTTTAATGTAGATGAAGTTTTTAAAAAAACAAAATGTTGGAACGTCTTATGTTCTCCCTGATTAAATCTTGCAGACGACAATTGCAGTTTTCGTTTCAAGCAAGAATATATCTATAAAAAGTCTCATCCATATTATTTGCGTCGACTTTATGGAGCCAAATGGTTGGATAAATTTGTTCCTTTCATTGAGATGTTCCTTCTTCTTCTATTTCCAAATAGTTCTCTAAAAAGCCTAATTTTTCTTTATCCCCCGGAAACAATAAAATCTTAAAAACTTAAAAAAAAATTAATATGGGAGAGCTTACATTTATAAAACTTGGTTACGATTTTAATTTTTATTACGAGTTCTTAATGTTTTAAACTCCTATTAATACATTTAGGTCATTTTTACAAAAGATATATCTATCTAACAGAATTTGATCATTCCTTGCCTCTCAAATTAAAGTTTGTGGAAGGAGATGATTAAATTTTTGACCAAATCTCATAGGAATGAAAAATTATTGTTACGCATTAGTTTAAAAATTTGGAGTCCGAATGACTCGAAATTTAGCAATTACTCAAAGAGCTAAAACGCTATATTTCTCCAATGAAGTGATTTTATTTTGGTCATAATCATGTAAAAGTGAGGGATGAAAATTTAAATTAAGACTTTGCAGATCCAACCACCACAATAGATTTAATATTTGTTAGACAATGTTTATAGCTTAACAGATTACGCGAATAAATTGATGGGGAGTACAACCATCTTTACAACACTGTTTATCAGTTCATTTTGTACTTTATTTAGACTTTTTGCACCTTTTAATGTCAATATGAACTTTAGATACGATTTATGGATGTATTTTCCATAATATTAACTAAAATGATTTTTTTCTCTTAATAACTTTATTCTTTAAATCCTCAACCACAGTTTCTTGAGTATAAAAACAACCATCGAAGGAGATTGGACATTCCTTACAGAAATCCTCACGTCTAGGATAATCATACTTAGGCCTCTCTGCAGCAATGCTATCTGGTTTGAAATCAGGGAAACAATTTTAAATAAGTCGCCACTTTAACTCCAGGAGTACGTGTATAGTAGTGAATACTCCAATTAAATACTGGAGTAAAGTCCGAGACAGCGACCGGCGATTATAGCGACTCATGGAGCTATCGTATTTCTGCATTCCGTCATAAACGCGGGGGAGTTAGATACTATCGTACGTGAAAACATTAGCTTAGAAATAGTGAGTACATTTTAAGTTCTTGTTTTTGAAACATACTATGAGAAGTTATTTTCCTTCGAGTATATTTCAAATAATTGAATTTAACAAAATAACACCACTAATACGTTTTTAAAACTTTATTTTATATGTTTTCAATTTTCTTTCGCGTGGTGAAATATTTTCTTTAAAATATTGTATATTTATGAGTTAGGTCCGCTTTAAAAACACAGTCTTAATATCCACATCAGATTTTTCTCTGTTTAGTTAACATTTTACAAAAAAAAATTGAATTTGTAACCTCTATATTATCTATACATTTCGATGAGAAAATGGTATAAAAAATTAAACGGCTACACAAATTTGATTTTTCCTCAGGCTAGCTCAGGAGGTCTCAAATGAATCACATTAAATCTGAGAGAGCTCCAGGAAATTTAGGAATCTAAAAATTAAAATAAGAAAACACAATTGTACGCAACGCGTAAGTGTGATGAAAACTCCAATTTATAATTCGTGGATATCATAAATTTATTACAACGATTTGTTGTTTTCACAACTTCAGCTTAAAAATACTATTTCCTTACTATTCGTTAAAGGTTAGGTTAGGTTAGGTTAGGTTAGGTTAGGTTAGGTTAGGTTAGGTTAGGTTAGGTTAGGTTAGGTTGGGTTAGGATAAATACATAGGTAGATAATATTTACAGTTTAAAATCTGTATTTTTTTACAAATGATAAATTTGGATGTTTATGAACTAATTCTCTTTTATTTCAGTAAGTGTTAAGATTACAAACGGTTCCATGTATCAGTTTAGCCCAGTCGATATATTTTTTGAAAAGTGATAAAAAATACCAAACACAGACAGAAGTTTAAATAAAACACTTTAATATTACAAAATCAATCTAAACGTGTTCCTTCATGCTTGAAACGTCGAGAATCATCGAAACACCACTACGATATTTCCTTTACAACGTAATTGGTCAAACATGTTTTAATCAGTAATACCAACTTTAAAATAATTATTAATATCCTTAACAATCATAAAAAATAATTACACTCATAATTGAGTATTCCAAGTTTATGAGTAAATCGGGAAACCCAATTACAATTTTTGGAGGCGGGACTATTTTTCTCCCGTTTAATTAATTCTTCGGACGAAATTGAAATCAGAGTAAAATGGCAAATGTACGAGTATGTAGGCTATGCACATGTAGATAGCAATCAAATGGTCTGAAGGGAAGTTAATCGCTGTGGTTATTAGATTATGGCTGTTTGTACAAGACTTATAATAGTGGCCGCGTGACTGGCCCTAACAAGCTTCGGTATAATCGGCTAACTTAATATATTGCACATCTCTTCTATATTGCTGAAACTTAGGTTTTTAATGAGATCCTTTCTGTTGGCGTAGAAAGCGGGAAACGTTGGGTTTAATAAAATTTGAATCTTTGTGTTGTTTGGAAATCTTCGACAACAGTTGAACCTTAATGGAAAGGAATTTCCAAAGATATATTGGAAGGCCTGTATTAGAAGGTTTTTTTTGGTAGTTGTGTGAAAGTAGTCAAATCGAAAACTCACCAAATTAATGTTACTTGGATCACAATTTAAGAAACAAAATGTAAATATGATATTTGTTCCCTCACATAATGTAGAGAATATTAATTGGTCAAAAAATTGGTGACAAGTATTTTACAGATATAACAGTTTTAACATCCCCTAAATCTAGAATTTTACTCAAGTCTAGAAATTTCTTTCAAATTCTATTAAGTGTGATGATTCAAATTCAATTTTAACACCGTCAATTTTCAAATTCGCATATCTACTTGCCAAAGTTTAATTTAATTTTTATCATGACACAACCGGTAACATCTGCAGTTAATAAAACATTTGCAGGTGTTTCACTATTCATCGGTCAATTCAATTTATGATCTGTAACAGAAAAACAATTTCTGGAGTAGAGAGAAGTGGAAGGGAGGTGGCAAAAAAAGTGTTTCCAATCAGTCTGTAGTGAAACCCAGCTGACGCGAGGCTCAGCGGAGCAACGGCACTTCGTGAAACAATGGCTTCTTTTTAATAGACAATCGTCAGCAAATTTTTCATCACATCTGCAACCAAAAATATATCCATTTGTAATAGTTTCAATTTAGAGGCCGGATGTAGGGTTTTGGCGCGTGCCATTGTTTGTGGGGTGGATAACATTTGGTTTGCTCGCGTTTTGTGAACCTTTTGTTGTGGATTATAAAACAGATTGGTTGATCGTTGTTACTCTTCGATTATTGGATCTTCGTTTAGAGATAGTTTGACCTTATTTCCAGTCTTTTTTAAAAATGTTTTGCTGATTAAAAATTTGAAAGTACCGTAATACGTTTTAACAAAACAATTCTTTAATTTTTACAGTGTTATTCCCGCTGCCGTTGCTGTAGCATTCCCAACAACCTAACCTAACATAACCAAACCTAACCTAACCTAACCTAACCTAACCTAACCTAACCTAACCAAACCTAACCTAACCTAACATAGCCAAACCTAACCTAACCTAACCTAACCTAACCTAACAAACCAAACCTAACCTAACCTAACATAACAAAACCAAACCAAACCTAACCTAACTTAACCTAACCTAACCTAACATAACCAAACCTAACCTAACCTAACCCAACCTAACCTAACCTAACCTAACCTAACCTAACCTAACCTAACCTAACCTAACCTAACCTAACCTAACCTAACCTAACCCAACCTAACCTAACCAAACCTAACCTAAACTAGAAAAGTTACTTATACCGTCTGAAATGTTTCAGTTAGAAGGAATTTTAGATAATAGTTTTATATTGTCAAACTGTATTACCTTAGTTATTATCAAATGATGTAGACATCTTGTGAGAGTTTCTCTGAGAAAGACGTTGCAGTATTTCAACTTCTAATAAAGCCGATCAACATATGAATAGGCCTGCATGTTATACAACAAAAGTAAAATTAACTTTGATGATAATCAGTCGTGGATCTTTGGTAACCTAACCTAACCTAACCTAACCTTAAAATGGTTTTAGGTTTCTAATGAATCAGATTTGTTAAATGTGTATAATTGGTTGTTATGGTAATGACAATATTTAAATGATTTAAACAGTCAAAACAGACATCAGTTTTGTAATATCATATAAGCTTAGAATATTGTCTCAATTAGAACTTTTCACTCACATCTTAGACACGGCCAACACGTTATAGAATTCTAGTTATGTTTATACAATTGTAATGATTAGATATACTACTTTAGCTACATTTTGATTTTAATTCTCTGCAAAGGAGTTTCTCTTCAAATATATTTTGAGAGTTTTCTGTACTAAACTCCTCTTTTGTTGTAGTAAAATAACAATATGAATCAAAAAAGATATAATACTTGATCAAATCATATACTTTCATCTTAATTCTTTCAAAAGACATCAAGCTGTTCAGCCTAGCCTAACCTAACCTAACCTAACCTAACATAACCAAACCTAACCTAACCTAACTAACATAACCAAACCTAACCTAACCTAACCTAACCTAACCTAACCTAGCCTAACCTAACCTCGGTGTAAACATAAAATCTTAGTACAAACTAACAGAAATTGTCATCCAGATCACCGATACCCTAACCTAACTTAACATAACCAAACCTAACCTAACCTAACCTAATCAAACATAACCAAACCTAACCTAACCTAATCTAACCTAACCTAGCCTAACCTAACCTCGGTGTAAACATAAAATCTTAGTACAAACTAACAGAAATTGTCATCCAGATCACCGATACCCTAACCTAACTTAACATAACCAAACCTAACCTAACCTAACCTAATCAAACATAACCAAACCTAACCTAACCTAACTTAACCTAACCTAACCTAACCTAACCTAACCTAACCTAACCTAACCTAACCTAACCACAGTGTAAACATAAAATCTTAGTACAAACTAACAGAAATTGTTACCTAGATCACCGATACCCGTGTCCGGTACTAAAGTTTCTATCCGCCGCAGATTTAACCGGAAATCTCTTGGTTTTTTTTTACCAGTCTTTCTTTTAGCGCGATGGCGATGTAGGCTATAATTACATAATGCAATGGACAGTCAGTCAACGCTTTCTACAGAAATAGCTTTTAATTTGTACAAATTATCAAGTCGAAAAAAAAACAATCCTTTTACTTTAATTGATTTCCTTAGTTTAAGTTATCCACAGGCTTTCTATGTATGAGCGATGAAATCGATTGTAACAAAGAGAATTCATTCAACGTAACTCGGCATTATCGATCTTATTGTTTTTCTTGGAAGTATTTGTACGTAACAGTAGAAATGAATTTACGTTTCTTAGGTTGGTATGGATTGAAACTTATATAATTTAGAGATTAGAAACTGTTAACTTTTTTTAAAATTGTATTTTGTAGAGTAACTGTAAAAAGTGTTTAACAATTAAAGAAAGTAATGCTTGATTTCAAGAATAACGGTTTTATTTTATAACACGAATCTCATAGCTCACTCTTCTTATTACTTTCTACATCATAAATAAAATAACCACTAGAAAACACAATTTTCCACAATAAACTTTGTATAAGACATAGTTTTAATGATTTAATTATCATCATTAGTACTTGTACACAAGCTCCCTTGTCCTATATACTGATGAAACAGAATATATGTTTTTTTTTTCTTCACGTGGTAGCAATGAAATAACGTTTATTCAAGGCGACTATACCCGGTTATTCAAAAAGAATAGACACTTTTCTACATCAATAAAATTAAAACTACATAATTTTACCGGTCATGTTGGCATTACTGGACAGCTATAAAAGTTTTATTTTAATAACTGATTGTTGTAACATTATTGCAATACAACTCTTGATTTTGTTTATTTAAAAATGGGTAATAGTATATTTGGGAAGGGTTTGTGTGCTTGAATTAGAGAAAACTTAATCAGTTACTTTAGTGCAACGCAGTTTTATGGCGCGTTTAAAAGAACCCCACCACCCTACGCAATCTATTTATGATTGGCGCAAGAAATTCAAAAATACAAGTTGTTTGTGCAAATAAAAAAGTACTGGGAGGCAATCGCTGGAAGATGATCGTGTGCAACAGGTTCGAGCTTCTATCTTGCCCAGTTCAAAAAATCCAACATCCATGGTAAGCTTAGAACTTAATATTCCACAGCCAACTGTTTCGATTATTATCGAATTAATATTGCCGTGTAAACCGTGCGGCTCATATAGAAAACAGTATAAAAACCTTTCAAATATCCTCTTTGTATTGCTACTATTAATTTTTTTCTGTTGATTAAAACCATTTTACTATGTTAATTAAAAAGTGTCTATTCCTTTTCGAATAAACCTGTAGATCTATCGAAGAATGTAGTTAGGACTCGTCTAGATTTCCTGGTAGATCTCCTTACTAAATCCAAGAGGACCTAATGATCAGCATCCCTATAAAATACAGCCACTTCATCAATATCTCGCACTCGTGCAAAAAATATTCTGCCATCTCCCGTGATGTTATATTTCGTAGGAGCAGAACCGGAAACGTCTAATTCTAACAATTACTATTATTTTGAGATGGTATCATTTTGAAAAATATTAAAATAAATTCTTAATGTTTGGTACACTTGTAAACGTAACATACAAAAATACTTATACTAAATGTGAACTCAATATCTTTACTATTTATGCAGTTATAATGTTTTTTGGGAAACAAAATGGCGGATAAACGGAAAATGAAGAGGAATTCGACTATGTGATATTTGACATTTTTTATTGGTTTTGATGTATATAATCCGAAAGACAGTACATCTTTTTCGTTACACCCTGTATATACGTAAGATCAACGTTTAAGTATCCAAATTAAAATGAAACCCTCTAATATCGGAAACCCCAATAAAACCTATTTCTCGATGTAATATAAATAAACCCCTCCACACACCCACAATCTCGTCAGATATCATTTTACTACTTTTAATAAATCTGTCCTTAGCCATCAAAAAGATTTTTACTTTATTCAAAAAACGAATTTCGTAATACACTGCTTGATACCGACCGATAACAAATTAAATACTTTTAGACCAATAAAGAAAAATTAACCTTGAAATCACGTTTAATTTTAGGCCTTCTTATCAAACTTTGAATGTCGCTTCTAGTTTAGTGATACTACTCTCCGATTAATTCTACTTCTTGTATAAGAATGTTTCTGGTTATTTGTATTTTGTTGTACAAATCACTGTAAGAATTGATTGTTCAATGTTAAATTAAGTGGCCGTTGTTAAACAATAAGTAAAAAGCAATTAACACGCAGAAAAAACAATAAATTTTTATCCTTGGGGTTAATCTGTTCCTTCAGGGTTCAGTACTATGTTCTCTAATCACTACGTCTTGTTCTTGGGTGACATGTAAACTGAGAGTTCCCTATTAAACAGATTATAGTTTGTCTAATCTTAAACACGATTTAAAGAAAAACATTACGAGATTGTTTTTGAACTGTTGAACACATTATATTATATCCTATACATTCCTAGCTACAGTTTGGTATAGAGTATTGGGGGCATAGTCCCAATTACAAATGAAAAGTGACTTACATCAACTAAAATATAATTTATCAGAATTATTTCTCTCAAAACAGGTTCTCAATTTCCCTTTTTATTCAATTAAATATTTATTTTGTACTTAACAGTTCATTTTGTTTAAGAGCTTAAACATTTTATTCGTAAAATCAGCTTTTGAACGATTTTGATCAAATTTTGCTCAAATGTGTGCTCTAAGGACTCAAAATAATAATTCCGTTACATATATTTACGTCGAATATCTATGGATTATTAGTCTTAGAAATATTTACAAGTCGAATACAGCGAGTTCGGAAGTGGCAATCCAGAAGTGCCTAGCTGGATCTACAATTTTCCATGTAGTCTTGCTTTCGATCCAATCATTTTCATCTTTTCTATCAGGTCTACCAACTCTTTTTCACTTTCGCCCCAGACGTATTCGTGAGTTAAGGGGGCTTTATTTTGAGTGTTTTTTTTTCTCTTCTCTTTGTGTAAAATGAACAACTTTCTTAGATTGTAGAATTTAAAATAAGTTTATTTCGTACATTTTTTGATTATACTCATGATTTCTTTATATTAAAAGAAATAATATTTTAGTTAGATCAACTATTTTTAAATCGATGCTGTAAATCGTCAGCTGTACAATATTTAAAAGTAAACTGACAGCTAATTGTCAGTTCCTTGTTATTTATTAACCGCTAAAATAAAACCACTTTAAAAAACATTTGTGCACTAAATTAGCACCAAAGCTGTTTCTTAATCTGGCGGACCATTTTGGGTTTTTAACTCGTGCTAACCCTAAACACGCATAATTTATCTGATCTCTCCCAACGTGAAGACATATGATCTTCTCTACAGCTCATCTTCAAAAAGATCGCTTTCCGCTCTTATTAGCAAAACTAACATTTCAATATAACTACTGGAAACAACTGAATAAATTAAAACTAGTATTATAATAATCAAGTCGCAATCAATCACAAATAATCAATTTTCACTCTATTTAGAAAACCTGTTCTTTTAACTCAAAGTTCATCTTCCGATAGATTCTGTATACAAATATTAACTTCATTTTCCTCTGCTCCATATCACACGTTTTCATATTCATCTGTTTATTAAGATTTATCTATATCACGAAATATTTCGACGTATTTACTCCATGTAGCAGATGAAACTTTTGATAACATCTGTAATTGCAGGAAAGAACCCGAGGATGTTCTGCCCATTAGATATTAATTATAAAAAACAGAGCAGTATATTTTGTTAAATATTTACGATGAATTATTAATAAATATATTGTGTTTAACATACACGTGCATGCGCCACTTAATATTATGTTTAAAGAAGAGGAGGTGTGCGTGCTTCGCACGCCAATCTACATAATCGCATCGTCCATTAAAAGTGTGCAATATTATTACGAAACTAATCTATGCAGCGGTCTGCGATCTTTTGGAAATTCGATACGAAATTTGGAAAACGATAAAAATATCGTTAAAAGCAATGTATAAGTGTGTATTGTGTTAATGTTTTTGTTATGTTTAATGTTTTAACGACCTCTACGGAGTGAAATTACTGTAAGATGGAGCTACGACTCCGAAACGCGTCTTTGTATTTACGACAAACGCAGTCACATGACGGAACTATCAAGGTAATATAAATAATTTATTACTCATTATATTATACAAAGTGACTTGGACACCAAACAATGATCATGTAAAGGTGTACGATTTATTAAAAAACATTTACAATTTTTTAATGTTGAACATGATGATTTACTCTACTTTAGACTGAATTAGTTGAAAACTCCCGATCGGTTTTCTGGTATCTACGAGTTTTTAGTAAGAGTTTTGGTTGTTCTATCTTTAAATATCGCGATGGATATGTGAGAAAATTGCCTCCTAAACAATTTAAATTGTTAAACTATATTCCAAAACAAATTACAGATAGTACAGTCTAAGTGGCTTTGCGGTGATGAAAATTATGTATTTGATATAAACAAAGAACTATATAAATATAACTTAATAACAAAGAAATAAATTTCTCTTTTTTTTTAAACTTGCCTCATTTTAAGTTTTTTAAATTTTGTATTTTAGTAGTCCTCAAAACAAAGACATTCAACATCATGAAATGAGCACTGATCGTGTATCGCTATATTGAACAAGCTTTTAGTATCCAAAATTTATATTATTTAGATTTTAGATTTACGCCAGAAGAAAAGTTCTGTACAAGTGGTCGTAATTTAGTTTTGATTTTCTTCAAATTATAGTTTCTACAAGTTCATTGTCAAATTGCTTAATAAATTTCAATATAGTGAAATACTTTAATGTTCCCATAATAAGCTATTCCGTACACGTTTCCACGTGTTTTTGTGGAATTCAAATTATAAGTATTACTAAAACCGTTGTTATTTAGCCTAATCAGTAGAATTTTTTAAAATCGGTAATATTAGTAATCTGCAATTTATTTGGCCTTTTTTTCAAATAGGGCTTACGTTAGGTCGTTCAATTGTTTGTAGCTTAAAAATAAAAGTCGCTATATTTCAATATTTGGGGACAGTTCTTTAGAATTATTCTGGTTATAAAATTATCGGATTATAACCAGAATTATAAATAGTGACAGATTGTTCATATCATTGATATTCAGACATTTGGCATTACTTGTGTAGTTCTATATAAATAATACACTACATTTCGATAGTATGGACTATTTTTATCAAGTGATAAATTTCATGAAAACTAGGTTCAAAATAAATAAGTCTTAGGCCACATTAGAATATTAGTTCACGCAATGAAGCTTCGCATTCTGTATATTGATTGACATCTAACAGATTAATTCGCAAATAATTAATACCCTTATCACTTCAGCATATCATGTAAATGTAGAGTTTTATAGGTTTATATTTTCCTCTACAAAGATTTTCTACTATCATTTAACCACCGTTTTCCTTAATTAATGAAAACAGGTGTTTCTATTATCTAAAACTAAAATCTGAAATAATTATTAATGAGTTTTAGACGATTCTACTGTTTTTTTCTTCTATTTTTTAATCGGTTTTAGTTTCCTGTAAACAATCAGTTGTTTTTAACCTTAATTGTAGAAAAATAACAGACTCAGTTTGAAACCCCATAACTTTAACAGGTCCTGAGATATCAAAGAAAAACTACTTCGGTAGGAATTAAATAATAAACTAGGAAATTAACGATTATTGAAGTCAGCGTGTACACATAAGCTGTGCATATCTTATTTTCAAAGTCATTTAACTAAAGTAAACTTGAAGCCTTCACAGAAGCAGATAGTTTCATGACAAGTTAGAGGTAGAGGACAAATTATAGGGCGGATCTGAGCTCTGATGACAAGTTGAGATAATGACATTGTGTGTGTCTGTACGTCTACGCGTCCCGCTATTCTATCCATGGCTCAATAGTTGTTTATTTAAACACTCCTGTTTGCAATACTTGTGAACAAAATATCCATCCAAGCATAATGTTTATTTAAAAAAAAAATTTTAAGATATTCTATCGTTTCACTACTCTTTAATCTTCCGCCATTTAAAAAAATATTGTACGGAATTAGCAGATTATATAACTGAATACAGAGTATTCTAACTGATTCTTTTTTTTTAATATTTGGAGACAATTAGAAAAGCTTATGACGTGTTAAAGTGGGGGGTAATAATTCCATTCTTTACCTGTTTTGAATTTACTGTTTAATGTTTCCATTGCATTATTTTTCTCACACTCTCATACACAAAATCAAAGCTTAAAATAAAAATAAGTGTTCCTCACCTCCCCATATGAAAATTTCAACTCGTTTTCATCACAAGTATGTGGAAAATTAATATTAATGTGTATTAGACTACGTCCTTAATATTCTAATATCTCAAAAGCACTACAAATTATTTCGATCAAATTTGGGTGAAGTGCAAAGATTAAGGACTTCCAATGTACTTATCGGACTTAAAACAAAAATACGGTTAATTAAAATAATTTGTTATCTTCCAATTTACTCACGAATCGTCAGTTTTTTTTATAAGGTTTGGTACTTATATATTTATTATCAGCCTTCACATGTCACTAGAATGTTTTTGAAAAAAACATTAGACATTTTAAAACATCCTACATGATTCATTTTCATAACTTCAAGTTCACAAATTAAGTTTCGAAATGGTTTGGGGGGAGGGGTCCTTAGAACGTTTTGGAGTTACATTTTGTTGGAGGTTACATTTTAGTAAAATATAGTCAAATAAGACAAATTTGAAATATTTTGCGTTTTATTCTTATGGCAGATATGACCACATTTTGAGGAATAAAACTTTTTTAGAAACTACAAAATCGGATTTATACAAAAGTAGGCTACATCTCAGTCCACAGAGATGATAGTAATCACACTTTTTAAATCAGACAATCAAAAAGATTATATCCATACAATTTTAGATTGTTTTTGCCTTCCAAATCGTGCAACTTTTCTTCAAAAGTATTTTTATCTAGTTTTCGTATAATCAAATTAAACTTTTGAATATTTTACACGTATCTAAAATAAGAATTTTCCAATCCTTTACCATTAAGTGGCAAATGAACGTAAAACAGATTTCTTTATATCCGAATATTTTTATGGGGTTATAGATTAAATCACTTGAATGAACAATATAGGTGGAAGCTTCAATCATCAAATGAAAGAAAACTCATTGTTTTTTGTAATATTTTTTTAAAACAAGACGTTTCAATGACTGAGATGTCATCTTTAATTAAGGTCACTAAACTATATGAATCAAACCCAGTGCTTTACAGAGATACCACCAGGGAAACAATCAATTTGAAACTTACATTGTTACAAATAAAATATTTATTGTGAAAATTTTGTTTAATTTTATTATGTAATTGAAGTTTTTACTATTGTTGTTTATTTAAAGTAAAAGAAATACGTGTTTTGCAAAAGAAAATATAAAATTCATTGATTATTTTTTAATAATCAAAATAAATATGCTTAAATACGGAGTAAGAATTAATAACTTTAAAAAACATCATGAAAATATTTATCTATGTTTTGACCACAAATCTGCTTATATCCTTATAGGTACCTTATGAAGTTCAGTGCCAAGATGGTTTGTAACAACTTAGGATAATCTCAAAATGTTGCGCCACCTTCCTACAAATACAGGATTTGTCGTGAAAAGTGTATATTGGCAATACCAAATAAAAACGAATAAAATTCTAATTGAGTGTTATTTCCCAACCCTGGAGAACAAAAGAATTAATACGAATGCTTTGTTTTTAATCGCAAGGGAGATCACAACAGGTTATTTTCTATTACAAATACACTAAATTCTTGTTTAATTACATAACCTAGTTGTTACTAAGTTATTGGATACAATAATCCCAACATCTAATGCCTCGAGGAGAATGTTAAGTTACGACAAACAGTGTTTATATGAGTCACATAATTTTACCTGCAAACTGTCTGGTCATAGTACATTCACCTGTTACGAGTTATAAATTGTTGCGTTATTGGATAAAACTAATGTTTAATAAAACGTAAACAAATATTGCACATACTTTCTTGGATAAACAAACGAACGTGTTATAAATTGTTGCGTTATTGGATAAAACTAATGTTTAATAAAACGTAAACAAATATTGCACATACTTTCTTGGATAAACAAACGAACGTGTTATAAATTGTTGCGTTATTGGATAAAACTAATGTTTAATAAAACGTAAACAAATATTGCACATACTTTCTTGGATAAACAAACGAACGTGTTATAAATTGTTGCGTTATTGGATAAAACTAATGTTTAATAAAACGTAAACAAATATTGCACATACTTTCTTGGATAAACAAACGAACGTGTTATAAATTGTTGCGTTATTGGATAAAACTAATGTTTAATAAAACGTAAACAAATATTGCACATACTTTCTTGGATAAACAAACGAACGTGTTATAAATTGTTGCGTTATTGGATAAAACTAATGTTTAATAAAACGTAAACAAATATTGCACATACTTTCTTGGATAAACAAACGAACGTGTTATAAATTGTTGCGTTATTGGATAAAACTAATGTTTAATAAAACGTAAACAAATATTGCACATACTTTCTTGGATAAACAAACGAACGTGTTATAAATTGTTGCGTTATTGGATAAAACTAATGTTTAATAAAACGTAAACAAATATTGCACATACTTTCTTGGATAAACAAACGAACGTGTTATAAATTGTTGTAACTAAGTAGGTTCAATATTTTTAATTAAATTATGGTGTTGATTGATTTTTGAGTTACATCCTTTTTATTTCAATTTTATTTTAGATCTGTTTAGGATAGTATTTTACACGTTTCATCTAAATTCAATCGAAATTTTTACTTTTTTATTGATTGTTGGTTATTTAGGACTTTTTTGATGTTATAGTTGATGTTGCTACACAAATGCATACTTAGGTTTTTCAAAACTACTTTTGACGTGTATAATACACAAAGTTAATACCACAAACATTTTCATGACGTTTTATAATTTCTCGCATTGAAGGACATCAGAAAAAATTGTGTTAGTGTTGAAAAAAGGTAAATCTATGTTGAGTTCAAAATAGACACAAGTTTAAGGTTTAAAAAAAATTCGATTTTTTTTAACAATCACTCTCTGTCAGTTATTCTTGACGTAGACTGGAGCCAAATTGTTGGATCTGTTTCGTTTTTTTTTTAAATGTCAAATATTCAATTATTTCTTTTATTTTCTTACTAACTCAAGTTTTCAGTGTAATTACAAAATAAATATATAACGTCACTTTTCTCAAAACAGGTTTGCAGATTTTATCACATTTTCCACAAACTCCTAAAGAGATTGAAATAATATATTTTGATACCAATTTACCCAAAATTGCCGTTTTAGGGGTTATTCCTAAAAGCTAATATGAACATTGAGACTTTTTTAGAAAGTAGAATATCTATTTCTATCGAAATGGAGTAAAATGTAAAGGTTTACAGCACAAACCGATGAACAAAAGAAGGTTGTGCTTTGAGATCAAATGTGAAAAATCATTCTCAATTCTAAACACTTTATTTTTGTATTTTCTTGAAGTAGAAGCTAACAGACCTTTTCTTGGCTTTGGTTAAGCTTATGGATTTCAAATTTCATAAAAATTTAATCAAAACATGATTTATTGATTTTGAAAAAAAATCATATTTATTTAGATTACGTCCATTTCATTTTTATTTGTTAAGATATAAATTCTGACCTTGCATTTTTGAGAAGTTGGCAACAAATTACAACTTTGATATTGAAGAATATACTTATCAATATAATAGATAAAATAATTTTGATACTGTATTTTTTGGATATTATTTTCTCAGAAAAATGTTAAATGTTCTCCTAAATATAAGCAAAGACAACGAAGAACCAATTTTTAAACAATCCCTTCGCGCCAAGTAAACAGTTTAAATTTTTTTAAAGATTATCATTTAATAATCCTTTCTTTTTTCGATAAATTGTAAAAATGAAGTAGTAGTAAGATAGCTTTAAGAATATATTGTCTCTTTATCCCTTTCCATTAATGTCTCAATCGCTCCTTAAACTCATAAATACCCTCTCGTTAAGTAACCCTTAGGTGATTAATACACATCATTACCTCCTCGAAAGTCACCTGCTACAGTTCAACAAATAATCTGTTTATATTGTCATAAAAGAAACTAATACAGACGTGAAGGGTTTGTGAGCGTGGCTAAGGGATGGTCTCGCAGAGGGTGGTGGCTTTAAGTTTGCACCTACCATCTGTTGGAATATTTTGATTGACATTTCTGCATCACCTGCTTCGGGATATAATACTGTTATTTGCTTAAGAAACGTTGAAGAGGATAATTTTTCTAAATTAAGGGGTGAATTTCTATTGTTAAGTATAAATTGGTTTCGTACACTGTGACCAATGGGTAAATGTAAAACATCCCTTTGACGTTGTATAATATAGATTAATGGGTTTTGAAGTTTTAAAATTACTTTATTGCTTAAAATAAAATGGAGTCGCTTGTATGACTAAGTTGATCTTTGGGTAAGCTTTATATTCTCAAAGGTATGTTTAGTTAGGTTAGGTTTGGTTAGGTTAGATTAGGTTAGGTTAGGTTAGGTTAGGTTAGGTTAGGTTAGGTTAGGTTAGATTAGGTTAGGTTAGGTTAGGTTAGGTTTGGTTAGGTTAGGTTAGGTTAGGTTAGGCTGGTTACGTATAGGAGTGTAAAAAATGATAGAGTAGTTTGATAATTTTGAAGGATATGATTGTATCTTTTAACAGAAAAAAATCTCCAACTTCCAATTGTACCTTTGGAGCTACTGGAATAAATTTATTGACACCTTATTTTTCGTTAAAAGTAGTTTTTTTATACAGCTAAAAAAGAAAAGTACCAAATTATAGACTACATACAATAGATATCATTCTAAGAACCAATTTTAGGATGTATCGTACCTCAAAATTTAATACATCCACGAGAACTCAAAATCAAAATTTTGTCCTATTATTTAAGTTCCTATATTTTACGTATTGGTAAAGCATTAAAATAAATAAATAAAAACCATTGTATAGTTATATCTCAATTTTTGATAAATTATTTTAATTATTATAATTAATTTCAATTTATGATTTGTGAGCAGTTTTAAATTCAATTTGTTGTTTTGGTTTCAGGTGAGTTTGAAGGTACACTGACTTTATCTTACATTATTTATGGTGAGTGTTTTATATCTTTACAAATTAGCTGTAATTAAAACAGAATATATTACTGGATGTATTAGTTGTTATATCAAAGCACGCATCATACATGTATTAACTTTCACAAACTGAAGAAAACCTAGCAATATAATTGTTATGCTTGGAGTGAAAAGAATACTTAAGAGTCTACATTTTAATTGATCCAATCCAATTTACGTTCGTGTATAAATTTTATTTTTACTTCTTTAATTTAGGTTGATTGCCGCGTTTTTAAGTTGATATTATTCAATACTACTATCATGTTCTTTGATTTATGTAGTTTTTCAAATTATGAATGAAATGTGTTTAATAATTAGAACTTTTCTAACATTCCATTATATAGCTACTGACGTGTTCACAGCTGTTATAACCTACAAAATAAGGACACAATCTCGGCGTCTGTAACATTGCAATACGATTGAAAATATTACTCGATATTGCTATAAATAGAGTGATCCCTACTTTACAGTTTTGTTGTATTTATGAATTGTTGCATTTTAAACAATAAACCGTGACGTAACGTAACGTAAAACACCCAATGTTGGCGTAAATTTACCTTAACCGCATACCATTGACCTTTCATTACATCCACTGGTAAATAGTTCATTCGGATAATTAAAGCCGACTTGTACGTTATTAATAAATTCATATATTTAAAAAATCCACTTTACTCTCTTAATTCGCCAGCCACTTAACAGATTTTGATGATTTAAACCTAACCTAACCTAACCTAACTTGTACTAATTTCTCACAACCTATCCACACAAACAAACGCATCGTTGCCATATTCCTAAAAACATTACTTATAAGTAAGAAAGACAAAATTTTGTCTTAATTTTGAATCGTATTTAAGCGAAATCTCATTTCTAATGACCCACATCAAGGTTCATTTTTGTTGTCTGAATTTTTGGCATGCTGGATTTTTTCATGGTCTTTTTTTTATCAGCATCTCCCCTCCAAACCGCCGTTTTTAGAAGGAAGCTAACAATACGTTTCCTTTGAGTCTTAAAAGGCTACATTTTAACAAAGTTAGATCAAAATGATTAGAGATTATTTTTAGTCTTCGTCTAATTACAGCTACCCTAAAATTAAAAATGATAGCTATATGCAAGCAGACGATGAACATAATTCCAAAAAAAACTTTTCCTGTTTAGGTGACTTCAAAAAATATTTATCCGTCAAAAACTGAGTATTACTTTTTTTCAATCTACATCATAGCCCGCTGTATATCACGTATATTTGAAAAAATACTCAAGTAACTTCTCTAGACAAATGTGTCATTACTCATTACCCCCCCCCCCCCCCATTACATCTGTGCTTTGAATAATTTTTAAAAAACCTCTCTATTGGAATTTTCCGTACACATTCAGATAGCAAGAATATCATAATATACTCAAACAACTGCTGATTATGTCCGTCTTCTTTAATAATTTAACACATAGATAGGTTAGGTTAGGTTAGGTTATGTTAGTTTAAACTACTACAAAACATAAATACATAGAGAAAATTTCAATTTCTAAATTTTAAATTAGTAAAATTTCTGCGGAGATATTATTAACTCATCATTCTTTGATTACTAAAATACAAATTGTATGTCAATATTTTCAATTCTTATTTAACATAATTATAGATATATTTAATTGATCTCTACATAGATTAAAATCGAAAAAAATTCTTCTCTTTTTCACCATTCCTGTTTATTTCCAACCATCAACTAAGTTATGTCATAAAATTAAACATCAATTTGTAAGAAACCACTAGTGTGTCAGTTTAAATATGATTATGAATATATGGGAGTAGTGTATCCACGTACCCTCGTGCTTGCCATAGGCGACGGAAAGACCAATACGATGCAGAGGCATTGCCATAATGATCTAGCATGCTCTCTTGTTAAGATCGTACGATAACTGATCGCCAACCTCGTACAAAATAATAGCGATCTAATAAAAGTATATTTCTAAACATAGTTGAAATTGATTCACCACTCTTAGACTGTCGGTTTAGCTAACGAAATAATGATAGACATTGGCATATGATGCTAACATGCTGGAGACTTTAACGAGCGGTATGTACGGTTGCGTCCAATCTGCATTGACAATGCCTTGAGCGACGAGCACTATTTTTTATTAATTTAAAATCATACCTTTTCATTATAGGACAAATTAATAATTTAATGACATTAGTTTACTTAAAAGTACAGATTTTCAAGTTAATTGACGGAAATTTAAGTTGTACTCTATAGTCTACATGTTTTGATGGTATATTGTTTGGAAGGTACATTTAAATCGATCATGCGAGTCTTTGTACAAACACTATTATTTAACTATATTTTTGCTGCACTTGAATTATTGATTTTTTCGTCTGGTACTGATAGTTTATTGTTTAATAATTTTATATAACTACATATTCAGTTGTGTAATTTTGAACATTGCATTCTTTGAACGTTATCTCAGTCAATTATTATGTTCTTTGTTTCTATAGCATTAAAAGAACGATTGTCTTTCATTAAATTTGTTGGAATCATTGAATTATATGTTATGCAAATTCTACAGTTACCAGCAAGTATTATAATATATATGAAATGTTACTTAATTGTGCACAATTTATCTTAGATATGCTCTTAATTTCGTACTCCTGAAGATTATAACACACATGTATGTGATATTTATCATTTCATTAACAAATTTTTAATTTATAGATGACATTTTAAACTCAGATTTTTTTAAATATTTTTTTTATTCCTATTTAAGAGTAATAAAAAAATTAAGGAAATGAATTGGATTCAAATGTTTCGCATCTACAACTCAAACGGTTGAACTGAATGTACTTGACATTTTAATTATTCTCTTCTTCCTGTTCACAACAAAGTCCGTATTTTGAATTTATATTTCAAATCCTCATTTCAATTTTAATAATCCTACCAAAATATCACTAAATTTGAAAAGGGAACGATCTTATATACCTAAAATTCTACCATAAATTATATGGAAAAAGAAATACAAATTTTAAGGTTTTTAATAAAATTTGTGTATTTTGTTCATAACCTCTTACTTCAAAACTTCCGGTTAAACAAAATTCTGATTTTACTAACTCTATGTTTTATATTTTTTACTGGACAAAATAAAATTCATAAATATATTTTGAATAGTAAGTTAATTATGTTGAGATGCAGTTGAAACACATTTTGTGTCATTATCTTCACACCATACTAAACTTAATTAAAATCATTATTAGATATTGAATTAAATGGAAGGTAGTTTTGTTAAAAAGTACAAAGGAGAATTGAGAAAATGTTTATATTTCAAGAGACCTCAATATTTTGCCACCAGTATACCATGTGGATATATTACTTTCTTCGTTTTATTTTCATAAATTTGATAAACACGTAAATGAAAACCGTTGTTATCTTAACGAGTTAACCCAAAACCAATCTTATACAGAAGTAAAGAAACCGCCTTGGAGACCGAGTTTTCCGCAAGAAACGAAATAAACGTCAGCGCCCGATAGCTTCTATCATGACATGAAATAAATGAGTTTCTCAATTTTAAAAGACTTAAGAAAAAAGTAACCGTCACCCCAATCTATTCTTTTATAAGGTAAAGGATTTTCCTCTTAGAAACAGAAGCAGTCAGTCGAATTTAATCGAATCAACGTTCATTTTTTGACGCAGACAAATAAATAACAGGAAGGCTCATAAAACTAAACAATAAAAGGTTGAATTGTTTAAGGCCTAATTAAGGTTGCACTATATCAATCCATCCATCCGTATTGTCTGCAATCTTACCACTTTCTTATCGATACTTTGATGTAAATAGGTGATAATTTTTTTATGAACATCCAAACTATCGTTAATTTGTAGAAGAAAAAAATTTTAAATTTTCATATTACTTAATTATATTTATATATGAATAAAAAGGAAAACACATATTTTATGTTCTATATAAATTAAAATTGGACTTTTCTTTAAAACGTTTCTTTACATTTGTTACACAAAATAATTTTAACAAAGTGCTGGAAAACGATTATCGTTGTAACATAGTTTTCCTGTGGGTATCCCTTAAAACCCAACGAGTTGAGGTGATACAACAACCGAGGCCCAAAGTCTAACCCGGCCTTGTAGTATCCAGATGATCCTAGACCATTGACTAGCCCAACAACGGTAAGCTGCGTGTTCTCAGTGTTCTGGTAGGCTGCTCGAGTGTGTGTCCACAACCCATGTCTTCTGCCCGATATTCTTCAAGACAGTGGTTTTCATCCTCATCTCACCGGAACGCATTTCCATTCAACACAATCTTTACTACGCTTAATGCCTCCTTTCTTTTTTCACGTTCTATTAACCTAAAATGATTAACACACTATGTCAGTTTTATTATTTGTGTTTTATTATTTTAATTGAACATTTCTCTCTATTAATAGAGTTGTTAACCTTCTTATTGTAATGGAGGTTTTGTTTGAATGGAGATAACTCCATTATAATTATGATTTATAGAATTTGTTTTCCGTTTCTGTCTAACGTAAATCATTTTATAACGTAATATAACTGTACGTGCTTATTGAGAACCACTAACCTTATTTTTTTTTTTAACTTTAAAACGTACATTTGAAAAAAAAAACTTTTAATAAGCATTCTCAAGGATATGTAATTCCCTTACATTTAATTCCTACCAATATAATTATTGATATATAAGTCTCATAAACTTTCTATATCCTTATTGGTTTACTGTCTATCGATCTTATTTTAAATGCATTCTATACAAAAAATGGTGACAAAAATCAGCGTTATAATATTTTCGAAATGTCTCTGAATGACAAACCCTTCTTTTCCCTTCTTCAATAATTATCATTATAAATATTCCTTATTGTGCTCGAAGGACATTGTCAAAAGCTTAAATATGTTGGCAAAAGTCCTTATTTAATATAAAATGTAATGTAATTTTTGGACTAAACTTTGAATTTCAAATATGTATTATTTATTTTTATACGCGCTTATGGCTAGTTTCCAACTAAAGTATTTAACATTCTAGAAATATTTTTATTTATTTTTTACTTGAAATGAGCATCACTTGTGGAAACTTCAATCAGTAAATGAAAGAAAACACAGTTCTCTACTATAAACACTTTATTTCAGAGAAGACGACGTTTCAAAATCCAACTGTACATATAAAAACTGAAGAATTTAAGGGGTTTATTATGGAAATATGTGTTATCTTTCATTTAGTCTTTTTTGAAGACTTGTTGGAAAACAAAAGAAATATTTAACATACTGCCACAACGATTATTTTATTTAAAAGAACAAGACGTTTCAACGTGTAAGTCATCATCTTTCAGAATATGTTATTGAAACGTCATCTTTTTCAATAAAATCTGTTTCGAACATTTTTGTGTCTTTTTTCGTTTGGTGATAGAAAATATCGCTCATTCCACGTGCACGAAACAACATTTTCTATCCTCATTGAAATTTTGACTCCTAGTAATATGAAATATGTCCATTGATTAAACTCATGGGAATAATTAAGCGCTTAAAATTAAATGCTCAAACAGCTCAATGTTTAGTTTTTTCAGAGACTGGTATGTTGACTCGACTTCATGTATCGTTACATTTTGTTGTTGTTTAAAAGGAAAAAAACCTATCCATCATCATAATCGCTTATAAAATAAAAAGGAGAAAAGAGCATAAAATAGTTAATCTCAATAGTGTTAAGATCGCTCCTCCTAGAACGACAGTTAGTATAGGAAAGATGAAAGAAAGGAATCTAACCCAATACTAAATGAAAAAAAGTTGTAAATCCAGTTATAATAACTCGGGAATGTCAAATTCATAACCACTATAAATAAGCTCCTTAGTAACTGCGCCCTTACAAGTTCGCCAAATAGATAAAAATATCGATAAATTCAAAATGGCCGCCGTTAACTTTTGTTTTTGGGAGTACCTTCTCATTCGTTGTTTTTAAAACAGTCTCCTTATTGTGACCAATTTCACGATATGCAACAAGTGATACCACCAGATTCAATCCACAAATAAAAACGTTATTTCTAAATACTTAAAAGGTTTAACCTAGAAATTAGACAAAACAAATTTAGTAATAAAATGTATCGTTGTTTAAAAAGGGGATAATTTAGAACAGTTTTTGGAATTGACTTACCAGTAACAACATTTCTCAGAGCGTGACGATTTGAATAGAAACATTTCCCCCTTCAAATCATTCCATGGTATTATCAACACAGCAAATCAAGTTTTTCCTATTATAATTAAACAAAATCTCAGATAAAAAAATTGTTTTTGACCTTTGAACTACTTAAAACTTACAACACAAGACCCTCGCTTTAAATAAACGATTTGAATAATTGTCCTGTACATTCCCGGATATCCTTCTCCGCGTTGAGGAATTCCGACGCCATTTTGATTTAGTGAGACAACTGAAACATGTTCTTTTTCTTCTTCAGTATAATGTCTCATGATGCAATGCCATCTCAATCATCGTCTTAATTAGCAAGAGTTTCTTGATATTATGGTCTATTTCCGGCCTTTATTTTCAAGGAGGTTCTTTTGTTATTCGTTATAAAAATGATGTTTAATTAACAAAAATTGTGTTGGAAATTATATGGTTTATTAAAGAATCGTTTTTAAGAAATTGTGATAGTTGGTGGAATTTTACTTTTAATAATAAAGAAAATGTATCTAAGAGTTAAAGTTTATTTTTTGTTTGTATGTATGTACTGATGGAGTCATCTCGTACACCGCACATCAACCTACATAGTTTAAATTGCACGAAGTCCATCATTTGTTTTATTGTTTATGGTTTAATTAGTTGCTCAAATATTATATAGAAATTATTAACATATAAAATTTAATTATTGATTCGATTTAAAGAACTTCTAATATTACCAGAAAAACTCATTTTGAGTAGCTTTAAAATCAGCTTGTCTTGATAACTAATTTGTTTTTATCTTAAAAATAAAAGAGTAATTAAAAAATAATAATATTTTATTCACATGTTTAAATTAAAAATATTGGGTAAATATTTTTTTGTACTTTCCATGTATCAACATATATATTTTTTTATATTTTAAAAATCTATCACGTATATCAAACGGCCACAATTCTGACCGCCCGCATTCAAGGAAAAACGACGCTCATTTGTCAAATATTGAGTGACTTAAAACTAAAAGTTGGACAACTAGAGTTATTAATGCTGATTTTATTTGTTGTTTTTATATTTATATATGATTAAACCCAACAAGTGGCACATAAAGGACAGATAAATGTTACTATCAAAAACCTGTTCTAAATGGACGCCATTTTAAAATTTCAGGCTGTTATTTTCAATAGAAATCGTATTTAACAAATATTATATCAGATCTCATAAAAATCTAATTATAATGCCGTTTACTAAAGGAATTGTAAATTACAACTTTGTAAACATAATTTTTAGCGACGTAACTCTCTTATATTTTACTGTAAATAACCATGATTTCGTTAACTTTGTACACAAATTAATTTGCAGAATTTAATTCTACAAGAAAACTATTGACAGTCCTACAGATAAGTAACTTTTGACTCTTAAAATTGGCTGCCATTTTAAAATTTATTGACTAGTCTTTCAACGATTAGTAAATTATTACATTAAAAATTTTAGTAAAATTGGGTGACATGTTTTACCTCTACCAATAATGATACAAACTTACTCCTATAGATCGGATCGGTGGTCATTTCATAGCTTCGGGTGACGATCGAAGTTTTCCTTAGAGAGATCGTTATAGCTAAAATGTATATATTAAGTTATAAGGTGAATTATATTAATAATGTGCAGTCAGCTGGTTCTCATCTGATTAATTGTTTGTACTTTGGGTATTTTTATATGCGTATAATGGTGTAGTTTATTAATTAAAACAGATACTTAAATCAAAAACTATAATACTCATAACTTTAGTTATTATATATATATATATATATATATATATATATATATATATAAACAGCTACTGTTTGCAACCTAGTGATAAATTTATGTTGCAATGCAAGTACACTATCTTATGTATCTAAGTAATTTTGTAACACACAAATCGTATATCTGATAAATTAGTGGTATTAGTGCAAGAAAGAACGTGTAAACCTTCACAGTGGAAGCAGTAATAATCTTAAAAATCATAAATACATATCAGTATATTAAAATACTCAAGTACAAATAATCAAACTTTATGTAGTGATGATACTTTTACTAAATTTATCTCTCTTGGGAGTTTTTTTTTTTAATAGAACAATTGAATGGACCTTGTAAAACCTGGATTGGTATTTGTTTAAAAAAATATTGAACAATTCAACTTGTGGCCCCCATTTGTACAACTTGATCAAGAAACGAAAGTTTTATTTCGTTACATCACTTCTTACATTAATTTTATTAAATTCAATTACGAAGATGGATTCCTACTTGACATGTCACAATTCTATCTGTGGGTTTGTCATTCCTGTTTACTTCAACATTCTATCTTCAACGCATCCCCCTTCTTACTTTAACTACATGTATAACATTATAAATGTTATGACGAAGTGTGTAATGAAGTCGAATCACACAATGGCTTCCAACCAAGGCCGTTCCCACAAAGTGTCGGACAAAAATAAAAAAACTGTAGGCTCCTTGCATCACATATTACATAGAAACTCCCACGCCTAATTATCCTGTAGTAAGACAGACAGTCGGAGTGAAATAGACCAGACAGACGGAGAGACGATTCTATGTTGGAGTTCTCTTAACAAGGAGCTTGATAGTATTTAATTACTAGTTGCACTTGCAAGGTGTAGGCCAGAGTAAATTGTTCGCGTACAGTAATTAAAATGATAAGTAGTAATTAGTTTTTAACGATAATCATTTCGCAACTAATTCGCTAATTTAAGTAAATTTATTTTGGGTTTTTATCCACTGACCTTGACCTTTACCAAAATGATCGAATGTAAGACATACTGATGAAATCTACCCATAGAAAAATCGTTCTTAATTTACATCTTTTTAAAATTCTCTAACAATATGTTAAAAGATTAGTTTAAAATCGTCTGACTATTACAGCAATCTAAACCCTAGTGATATTTGTTTAATTTGTAGATTGTGCATTTAAAAATTAAGTTCTTTATCTAAGATACTCTGTCATTAAAGTTTGTCTGACATTATATAAACTATTCACTGGAGCAGTCGTTGTGAGACTGCAAGCTTAATGAGTAGTCTTTAAAAGCTACCGAAATATTACATCCGAATGTACCTGAACTTTGTTTTTATGTTATTATTTATTTGCCTCGTTAGTTATACATCCAATACAGATTTGAGATGTCACATCCTGTTTGTAATAAAATGTATAGCACATACATTTGATATAAAATAAATATCGAATAAGCCTATAAAATCTAGTTTACATTAATTGAAACCAAAACATCTAAGGTAACATATGTTTTTTTTTTTTTTATTTCTGGAAGGTTAATAAATATTTTCAAACCAAAGTAATGCACACCGCGTTCTCAAAGTTTTAATCTATGCAGGCGATATTATGCTTTACACTAAACTGTTTGACTTCTTCCTTGATGTTGGCAATCCTGTAGTCCCTTTTAAAATTATGTTCCGAACATATTACGGAGCATTTGTTATTATTCCGGCATTTCCAACACCGGTTTTATCTTATAATTGATATATGTTGAGACAGGCATGAGAAAAAATTTGTATATAAGTGGTTGTTTTGAAGAATTGTAATTAGGATTCCGGTACTTCCAATACCGGTTGTACCTTATAATTCATAACATATGTTCAGACAGGCAGGAGAGAAAATTTAAATATAAATGGTTGTTTTGAAGAATTGTAATTTGGATTATTTGAGAAATAACTACTCATTTCTTGCAATTGGTCTCCTAGTCTCCTTTCATGTTTGTGAATGTGTGTTGCAGTTTTTGATAATGACAGGTCTCATGTTTCATGTAAAATTTGCTTGTATTTAATCTCTTTAGCTTTCATCTTCCATTTCTTAAGTTAAATTTAAATTATATTGACATTAATTTGTACGTTTCGCTGAGCCAAAACTAGCTCGTTGGGTACGGCGAGGATTACAGTATTTTCTGCTTATTTTATCACTTTCGTTAATCTTGTAGTTGTAAAGTCAATCCCTATGATACTCTTGGTTGTATGCTCTGTATGATAATTAATTAAAACAAATCTGTCAGTCAGGCAGGACTTGAATAACTGATAGAAATAATGTAGTTTTCGTTTTTTCCCAATTTGTAAACAAAAGCTATCGTGCTACACTTTAGAATGTCTCAGTATAATGGCTTATACACCATAAAATCATGAGTACCAGATGGGTTCTAGGCCCGATCTTATACTCATTATAAACATTTGATTTACCAACTACAAGAGTGGTAACATACCGATAATTCTATAATCCTAGTCTTGCACAACGAGCAAGTGACATCAAGAAATGTATAAAAATATTATTAATAAAACTCAAATCTGGTTTAAGAAATGAATAGAAAATAGTTTAATATCTAAAAGTGCTGCCTAACAGCACCGTTTGTTTTCTAAGTTGTTGATGATTTTCATAATTATTTTATAAACCTATTCGACTGTCCCATGTTCTTTACTAATATCAAACTTATGGTGTTCTTTTAATTGCTTACTTCTTACTGTTTGTAGTATATTTTGACTTTTCCAGTCAAAATACTAGATTGTAAAATATACATGGAGAGATTTTTTTCATGATAACTTTCTTCTCCTAACCTAACCTAACCTAACGTCCTAACCAACAACTGTCGAAAGTTTCAATCACCAAGTAACACAAACACAAATTTGCACAGCAGACATTTTGTTTTCATCAAGACTAAGTGTCCATGACTTAATCATGATCTCCAGTAGTTTCCAAGTACAGAAACTAAATTATTTACAAGAAATTAATAAAGCTTGTGTATCTGAGGATGATTACTTAGTCACGAAACTTCTCTTATTGAAAATAAAGTGTTTTGTATTTCTTCTTTCATTGGTTTAAACTTTCTGATTTGTTTTTGTAAAAATCTCATTTGCACAGTAAACGCAGAGATAATTTTGAACGATTTATACTAACAGAAGATATGTTAATTTCAAAAAGCCATCCTTTTTAATTTGAAAATCAGCAGCCATTTTATATTTTACTAATCGATTCGTCTATTCAATCATTCGTTATAAATAAAATAGGATGACAGTTTGTAAGGGTGGTTCCTTTTATCTCTATTTTTCTATCGAAAGAAATACGTGAAAGGAAAGTTTTTATTCGTAACATACGATTCTCACGACTATTGACTTTTGAGCACATTTTTACCATTAACTTTCCTCATTTTATTTGTATTAAAATACATAATACCATCACTATTTACCGAACTACACCCCTAGCTTGTCATTGTTCAGTTGCTCGCAATAAGAAACTATTTTGGCAATAAGTGTGACTCTTGTCGGGCGTACCATAAGATGAAGAGAGGAAATGACGACATAAAGTATCATTAAAGTAAGGTGGAGTTTCCGATAGAAGTAGCCTTGGTTCTTTGTTTAGGCTTTAACAGGGGAACTTGTTACTGTCTAACGTTAAGCTTTGGAAAAAGATTTAATAGCGTTCCTAGTAAAGAGATTTAACCCTTAATTCGGAGAATTAATGGTTTGTTTAAACATTGAAAATAGTAAAATATTTATGAGTAAGTGAAATCTCTAAGTTATATAATTTATAATTTGTAATTTGTTGATACGAAAGACGAATACTGTAAAAGACAGTTGCACTTGTTAGTTACCTTCCAGTTTATAGATGTTCTGTTGTTAATGAATGTCTAACACGCAAATTCTACTTATTGTAATATACGTCATGAAAACTTCTACAGACAAGACGATGTATTATGTTTCTTTCACTTTGTTTTTGTTTGTTTTTCTTTTGTTGATAAATGACTTTTTTAAATACTAATAGATATTAAGTTATACAATATAATATAAATACATATTGAGCTTGACTTGTGAGATAATTTTAGAAAGATTAAAACTGGGACACAAGATTTCACAAAAATTACGTTTATGTATTCAAACGCGTTTCGACGACAAAGTCGATATCCTCAGTGATACCTGAGCTACAATAACTAAACTATAACTGTTTATATTTTAACGTGAGTTTATTGTGAGATCGTGTATCACTGAGGATGGCGACTTTGTCGTCGAAACGCGTTTGATTAAGTAAACGTAATTTTTGTGAGACTCTTGTATTCGAGTTTTATTATAATATCTAATATTATCAAACAAGTCAAGCTCAATATTTATTTATGAGAATAGCAAACTTAAATTAATATTTTTACTGAAACAATATTAATATTATTACTTGTGAATAAATTAAAAATTGAGCCATTGTTGATTCTCTCAATTTAAAATGTAGATTATTTTATGTTGCAAGAAAATTTGTATTTTACACTGAATAGTCAATTCTAGTTTTTTTTAAAACTGATATCTATTTCGTAATAGAAGAAAATTTTATTTGTACCAAAATTGACTTTTGTTTATACTTTATAAGTAAAATATTATTCAATTTGTTTCTTATTATTCTGACAAGCTGGGTTTATTTTTTATATTGTAGATAATGTTATAACGGTGCCTTATCATTTTAATTTGCTTGGATTTGAAGTTTTTCCTTTATATATATATATTACAATAAGTTTGGTAAAATAAGTTTAATAAGTCACAATTAGTACATATGTTAGGTGGGTGTAGTATTTATTAGTAAAACTTCTTTTAAGAAATTTTTGTAATTAATTGTTCCATAGATTGTACAACGGGTTTATTTACAATATTTTCCTTCATATTTTTTTAAACTTTATTTTTGGCAATATACTTTTAAGAAGCATAATTTAAAAATTTGTAGTTTTCTAATTAACAATGTGATTTGACCTTTTGTATTCCTTATATCAGCTGATTCTTTAATCCTCTTAATTTATTGTAACGTAAGGAAATATTGTTAAATACATTTTACCTAATTTTTTTAAATTCTAATTTGCTTTATTTTTACCAAAGAATAAATACTTGTACAATAAATGTAGACATATATTTAAAACAATCACTCACTTTTGTGTTTTAGGTCAAAGAATTTTTGGAGTTTATCAAAGATTTAAAAATAAATTGTCCTATTGTACATTGGAATAACATCTAATATGGTATAGTAGGTCTTTTATTTGAAAACTTCAACAAGAGGAATTTTGTACCCTTATAGTAAAGGAAAAGAATTCTAAACTTGCTGCTTATGTTTACACGTTATTATACATCTCTAGCTATAGGGAAGTCGAAAAAAAAAATCATAATTGTTTTGTTTAAAAGTTAAAACTACTTAAACAGCTTATCATCGTGTTCTCGCCACCCTCACATGTACTGTATAAACAAAATCGGCGAATATATTAAAAAGAAATCTATCATCATTTCATTATATATTTTTTTTAATCCAGTCGTTAATAATTTCCACTGCTCTTACCAAAATCAAGAAAAATTATACCACTGCAGTGGAAAACGTTTAAAAATTGGTTGAAAACCCCAATTTGAATTTTTTGATTTGTTCAGTTAACAAAATTATTCAGTTTATGTAAAAAAATCTATGTTCATGTTGAGTATCGATCCTCACAATCTGAGATCCCTATCTTTCATCTATGCTAACAGGTTTCTCTTGATCAACATATGTTCTCTTTGGACCCTGACGCTATTAGAATATTCAATGTCTCTAAGTTATGCTGTTTTCTTCTTTTTTTTAAGGCAATGATAATGGCCAGATGTTTCACTTTGAAACAACAATAACAAATTTTTAGATTCACTTAGGTTACACAAAAGACATTAATAATGATATATAAATTAGAATTGTATAACGAATTAAAAACTAGAAATTCCACAACTAGAAAACACCTCAATAAGACGACGTTTCAGTGACTACGTCGTCATCCTCACAAACTCTTAGAAAACATAACTTCTAGAGTGTTGTAGATCTTCTAGTTCTAATGGTTAGACAAGACACTTATAGAGAACGGTGTTAAAATTAAAATTAAATTAAAATATTTTCTTGTTGAAGTGTTTCTTCTGTCTTGATGAATTTTCCACAAGTTTTTATCAATTTCTATATATATAGTTTACGCGTATTTAAATTATATAAATAACAATTTTAGTAAACCCTACAAAGGTTGAGGCAATGATTGGAACACTTTTCATGGTCTATGGCTCACGGTAGCTCCGATATGTAAATCAGTTAATAATTGAACAATAATATCTAAATCAGTACTCTACTCATCAACTACTCCTCACGAATATTAATCTTTAGAATTCGCCAGAAATTCTCATCCACTCCTTTAACCTTGTTGTTAATATATTCAGTTAGGTTTGAAAACTAATAACATAAAAATGACAGCCATGTATGACCTTAAAGTATAAACAAAGGGAAGTTGTGGGAAAATCCTTGCCCCAATCTGCGTGAGAATCGGCCATTATCTTTGTCTCTTCCTTCCATTTTGTTTTTGTTGGAATTTCATTTCACTTTTCTTCGTTGAAGTTTGTTCACACAACTGTGGAAATCGTTGTCAGTTATTGTATGTTAATCTGTGTTGCATTTGATAAATTATTCACTTGAAACAATATAATTGCACAATGTGTGAGTGAGATAGTGGATGTTATCTAATGGACTATATATGAATGTGTTCATGTTAAGCTTACATAGGTATCGATCATGATACACTGTACGTGGAAGATTGGATATAGATATTTAGAACTGTAAAACGAACAGTTAACTTATAGAATTTAGATGTTTAATTGAGACTTAATTTAAGCAAATATTTATTTTTTCGGGTAGAACAAACAAATCAGGGTCATTTAGTTAAGGATCCGAATCTAATCTATAATTGTAGGGCTTAAATTTGTGGTTCAAAATAAATTCAAATTATTCAGCTACTGCCGCTGCCTATATCAATTCTTCAAAACCCCCTAACCATTCTCAATACCAAGTCCATTGCTTCCATTGTCACATTTTTTTCACGTTCTTTTGATTTTCTTCTGCCTTGGAGGTTTACAACTACGTTCTTCGGAGTCATCTTTCCTCTGGCGTCTTAAAAAAAAATGGCCAAAGGAGTTGTTAGTGTATTATTAATAAGTACTCTTTAAATTATAGACATTCTTTCATTTTTTGTAAATAATGTATTTCAGCCGAAACTAGTCTCTTTTTTACACAAATATTTCCATAGAAATGTTCCTTTTAAACCATTTGTTTTTCAATATTACTTTGATATTTTTCAAATACAGAATGATCAATAAAACCGTAACCATTTTAATTTAACTCTAACATTTAATATGATAGGAAACTTACCGTCACCAATAGTTCAAAGTAACGATATTTAAACGACGGCCGTTTCGGCTATTATGCCATTATCAAGTTTTCAGGAGGAGTCACTCCGTTGTCATGAACACTTAACACTTAAACACATAGTTTCACATGCATCTAAAATAAATACATACATTACATCAAACATTAAAACGATCGCATATCGTTACTCTGGACTATTGGTGACGGTAAGTTTCCTATCATATTAATTTATAACAATAGTCGGTATGGCAAAAAACATAAATTCTAAACATTTATTAAATACACAAATTACATAAAACTGTATCAGACTATAGAAAAATTGTAAGATATTCAAAACAGCTGACTGCAGACATCATTATCGCAGTTGCTAAGGTTGTGTTAATTACTTACTGGTGGGAACCTTTACAATTTTAGTTAGATAGTAAATATTTATTGGCTGGGAATAATTTAAGACCTGTAGAAAAACATTGGCAAATTTAAAATAACTCATTTGAGGTAGGTGAATGTTGCAAGTGACCACCTCCGGAATTCAAACATAACCCTCTTGTCGCTTCATGTCTTCACATGTTCTGAGAAGTGTGATTACTCGATTGATGATGTATGAAAAAAGTCTGTCTACACTCTGTCCTTTAAAAACCTCACGGGCGACTTAATTTGGCCATAAATCCGTTTTAATAAAGAAACGAGTTATAAGAGCTATTTAAACATCAGAAGTATGGCAATTGGCATCATAGCCGTGCTACTTGCACAGTGTCAGCAAGTTTTCCTCAAACTCCGTAAAGATGCGTCCTTTTAAACTTCACTGTTAACATTTGCATAAAACAATACCACTCCAACAATCCTCAAGGTAAATATTGCGTACAAGACTTTAGCGATGTCGAAATGCAATGGATGCTCATTGATTGCATGTGGGTTTTCGGCTGCCCAATGCCTTGAGTTTTGTAAATTTACATACATACAAGTGAAACGACGCCTCATTCTTAAACCATGTGGTAAAGTATGTTCAACCCATTTGAAGATTCTGGAACCATTGACAGTACGGATTTATTTTCTGTTTATTTGTTTCGTTCAAGGGTTGTATAGCATGGAAGTTTATACGGGCGTGATTTTGCCTTCTTGGCAACTCTTTAGTATGTCCCATATTTTTTTTTATATTTTCTTTTTTTAATATTTTCACGTGTGAGGGATCAATTCAAACTCAATCTGAAAGGATTTTTGTGTAGCAACCAAGAAGTTCGTAAGCCAGTAGGTTTTTCCCAATAAAAACATGGTGTTCCAAAGAGTATGTTGCAATCACCAAAGGTAAGTAAACGTATCACCATAGCAACTGTAACAATGACACACTCTCAACTGTATCTCAAAGTTTTTCTATACATTTGATAACAGTTTTATGTAATTTGAGTGCTTAATAGATAAATGTTAAATTAAAATGGTTTGTCTGGATCACCTCGTGTTTTGTGCTGTCATGTGTTATGTGTATTGTGTATTTTGTAAATTGGCGATGCATTTATTTATTTAATAACTAAAGAAACTGTTGTTCCACTAGGATGTTTCAATTGTACTCTATACATTCAGTAATCATTATAGTAAAGATTCATAATAAATGTTGATTTCTTGAAGTAATAAATAAATGGAATAACTAACTTTTTTTATTTCTATTATAGTTTTCAAAATAAATTATTTTCTAAATATTCAATCTTCTTGAACGTTAATAAACCATTAATATTTAGATAAATTTTAATATCTCTTTTGAGCGAAGCGAATGTAACATGCTTGATTACGGGTCTTACTTTAGCGTTGGACAAAATACCTGACATAAGTTAAACCCTCTAAACGATGTCCCCGCAGTATAGGAGAATGTAGTGACATGAAGCATATTTGCACGTTACCAAGCTTTTGTCAGCTTTCTAAGCGTTTCTATTGTATAATCTATTAACTATGTCTACTGAGAGAGACAGCCTCGTTTGTACGTCAATGTACCTTTACCTCTGACAAGATGGCTGACAGTATAGGGTGCGTATTGATAAAAAAAAACTGTCAATAAATATTTACAATAGACAATGGATATGAGTGATTGTAAATGTAATATAAACTGTTCAAAAACAAAGCACAACCATATTCAAAACTAAATAGAAACGAAACAATTATTTAATAAAAAAATGAAAATAAACCGTTGCTGTCGTATTTGTAATTGCACTTAAATATTTAAATAGGATTTAACTTGTTTTACATTTTGTCATAAACGTGTCCCCAGCGAAAATCGAACTTTAAATGACAACAGACAATGTTTACTTATGTTGTGTCCATTAGTGTCTGAACCGTTACATTTTTTTACTTGTGATTTTTCAGTATTAATCTACACATTTCACTAAAATTTGAACGAAATCGACAGTGCTGATTTTGAGATATGACGTCTTTTATAATAATCCCATTACAGATTTTTTTTTTTTTTTTTTTTTTTTTTTTTACCGATAACTCATAAACCTGTCTTTTTGAATTATGGTGATCATAAGTTTTATTTATGTTCGTAAGATGCGAGATTTGATCACAATACTAAGAGCCAATTTTAAGATAATTGTAATTTAGTGTGTGTGATTTTAAAAACAGTTAGGCCTACTTAGATTTTAAAAAAAAGCAGCAAGCTCAAAATTTAGTGCGAAAAAAAAACATCTTGAGATATAGCCAAAATACGCGAACGTACCAAAATTTATTAAATTTTGTCTACGTGTTTGAACTTCGATTACCAAACAGTAACTTGAGTTTGTTTCAAACTTTGAATTTTTAACATATTAAAATCTCTCAGGATGCTATCAAAAATATACTCACAAGAAAAACCTTTGCAATATCTGCCGCACAATACCTTCAGTTTCATTTATCTCTTGCAAAACATCATCTTGTGTTTCAAATTTATTGTAAAACACCTCACAGATCCTACTTAAACATTCTTTATTCGAACAAGAACTAATTACAGAATACAAGAAGCTCTCCAACTAAAGTCAGAAATTATCCAATAAAGCTAACTATTGACCTCTGCTTTTGAATCGCACGACCGCAATACAACCTATAATTAACCACTTCTCCACTCTGTGCTATATATATGTATTTCCTCTGTGTATAATTATTAAACGATCTCCTATATTGTGACCACCATTTCAATTATAGCGCAGGAAATACGGGCGGTCACTGACTGGGCGACGAGGGTTATGATTGGCAAAACTTTATTTTAATAGTTTAAGAAATTTTTATGTAATTAAAACGGAAGATGTTACAGGATTTTGTCAGAGACTGGAAAGGTTTGTAGGATGGATCACGGCCTACTAAGAAATATCGTATTTATCTCTTTTACAATTTTAATGGAAACTAAAAATAGTCTTAACGAAACTATCCACTTGTGTAATTGACCTCTACATTCTTTTCTTTTCTTTTTTTACTTTCTCGTATATACTCTACAGTGCTGATGCAACTGATCTTTAACCGAAAATGGACTTTTTTGTTTTGTTATTGTTGTTGTAAACTTAAAATTTTGAGGTAGGTTAGGTTAGGTTCGGTGAGGTTAGGTTAGGGTATGTAAGTTTAGGTTAGGTTAGGTTAGGTTAGGTTAGGTAGGTTAGGTTAGGGTGTATCAACTAAAAAATTTTAAATTAAAATTCTAGCCTCTAAGAAACCGAACAAAACTCCAAAAACACTCATTCATATGCTATTGATAAATAAACTCAAACTTATTTAGTGCATAGTTTACTGTAATTTAAAGGCCCAAGATTTAGTGGGTTAGTAACCCAAAGTGGCAAAAAAAAAAAAAAATGAACTTTGACTGCCATTTAATACTCGATGTTAACCAAATACGATTTACGGTGAGAACCGGTTTATAGCAAAAACGAAGCTCAGGTTTTAAAATTCAATCATTTATAAGGGGGAAAACATTTCGTGAATGGTAAAGATGTCAATTATTTTTCAACAGTTTTTAAAATGTTTGAAGCTTGCTGGGTGACAAAACTCACAGGCGAAACTCACGTGATCTGCGCCGTACTGTGGCATATCCAAGAGGGTCGTCAACACTTAGGTTCAGGAAAAGGAAGAGAGGAGGATCTCAGATCTAATGATGAGCTAATTATCACTTCGTACTCCATCTAAACAAATTGATCTGAACTTCTCTCGTTAGGCAGTCAATAAAAGGAAGATGCTAGAGTTCATTAGAGGGTTTTGTCATGTGAGCAAACTTGTATATAGTATGGGTGTACTTATTGGGGAACCTTTGAGTAGATAATGTGGTCTGGAAGAGGAAACTGAAAGGCACCGGAAGTACTGAGATCCCTGCCCCTTGGATATTTGACAAAGAGACAGACAGGAGTATTAAACCATCTATTTGTTTTTTGGAAGCACAATAAGTCCTTGTGGTTGACGTGCAAAATAAAGACAAAGATATCTGAAAATAAATTTCAAATAATGTTATTTTTAAATCGTTTTATGAAAAAGTACAATTTTGTGTAGAAATGTTAACCATTATGTTTCAGGTGTATATACAAAATTAGAAATCGATATCTCATTTTGTTTTTAATAAATTTTATTTTGTAAATGCACACACAAATGCCAGATTACTCTTTCCAGATATTAAGTTCTACACTAACTATTGACATTTATCACTTATATTTAATTCGCTAAGGAATATCTGCGCCAGTCACGTATTTCTTTCCTATAGGGCCGATTTTAATGATTGACGTGTCAAATTAAACAGTGCTATCTGCAGATTTACACAATTATTTTGTAGGCTAATACAATTTTCATTTAAATAACGTGCCTGTTATGGGTAAATAACACGTTTCCAACTAAAATAATTCAAAACGGCCGTTGTAAACTCTCAAACACGTTTAATTTTGTTATATTAGTTGAGAATTTATAACAGCTGTGTTAAATTATTTTTAGGGTGACTTACTTAACGGATTTACATTGTGTTGTGATTGATCGTTTATATTTTGCAAAACTAAACAGTTTACACGGCTGACATAAGTAATATATGAATACATATTTGATGTAATAACCACACAAATGTCGTTATACGAAACTAGAAATAATAGTCCTCTATAAAGAGTGTGCCAAAAATTATGTAACATTACTCTTCTGGTTAGGATCGATGGATCTTTTTCAACATTCGAATATCAGAGTTCCCATAAGATTATTGTTAGTTTGAAAATATATTTCGGCTAATTGCAGATGGAAAGATTTAATTACTTTTTTTTGTATTCATTAGGTCCTGAAATATCAGTCAAAAATATCTCTACTTCCTTTTTTGTTTGCCAAAATCCTATGCGCTTAGTTAAAATCAACATACGCAAACATTTGCGTCACAAATATTTCGTGATTTTAAAAATAATCAACCATCCAACACGGAAGCCACCATTAAAACAAGTGTCATTACTGTTGTCTTTCTATATATTTGTGGTTACAGTAACTCTCGAATTCCAATATCGATTCTTTCTTTTGGGATTTAAAGTTTTGTTTTTTCTGCTCTCGCCGAGTTATTATGTGGTTTCCGGTTTGTATTCATTGTCCGCTTCTACTGCGCAACCGCAGTTACCTTCAACTAATCATCAGTGTTTGAATTCAACAGCTCTGTACCAAATTATTTGTTACTTCTTTTATAGCATGTCTGATAGATAGTTACATTGGCAGTACAACGGTGTCTCATTGATTAGCGAAATTTTTTTTTTATTATGATTGAAGCTGTTTTTACACCTTAGATATTTCAGCTTATCAAAGGCACAGATTTTATATAACACTGATGCAGGACTGGTTGGTACAATTGGACCAATGAGGGCTGAAACTTTTTGTATGCTTATATATCAAAATCCAGCAAGATTTTTTGTATTGGGCTAACATTACAAAATTGGTCCAATTGTACCAACCAGTCCTGCATCACTGTTATATAATACCTGTGCCTTTGATTAGGTTTAAAAGACTATAGATAAAGTCATCTAGTAGTAACTCTGGCTAACGTTACACCATTAAAGATGTTATCTTTTCAACCAGTGATTCTCATTCTGTGATAATGTGTTTTGCAGTTTCTTCCCTTGCATCACTCAGTCTCTAGATGTGATCTCTATTATTCGCATATTCCCTTCTCATCCGCTGAAGATGACAATGCCCTACGAGAATCCGCACCATTGTCCTTTTAAGAACTGCCCTTTTAATCCTGAAGAAGTCTCTTTGTGATATTTTCCAGCGTAATTTGAAGAGATGTCCTGCATTGAATTTTCAACATTGACTGTACATTGCATCTCTTCAAGTATAGCAACTTGAAAAGTTCAATTTTTTACCTCCGTGATTTACGAACCCTGATGGCCTCACCTTGTAGTCAGATTATGTGTTATTCCGGTTGCCGTTGCTGTAGCATTCCCAACAACCTAACCTAACATAACCAAACCTAACCTAACCTAACCTAACCTAACCTAACCTAACCTAACCTAATCTAACCTAACCTAACCTAACCTGACCTGACCTAACCTAACCTAACCTAACTTAACCTAACCTAACCTAACCTAACCTAACCTAACCTAACCTAACCTAACCTAACCTAACCTAACCTAACCTAACCTAACCTAACTTAACCTAACCTAACCTAACCTAACCTAACCTAATCTAACCTAACCTAACCTAACCTAACCTAACCTAACTTAACCTAACCTAACCTAACCTAACCTCACCTTGTAGTCAGGTTATGTGTTATTCCGGTTGCCGTTGCTGTAGCATTCCCAACAACCTAACCTAACATAACCTAACCTAACCTAACCTAACCTAACCTAACCTAACTTAACCTAACCTAACCTAACCTAACCTAACCTCACCTTGTAGTCAGGTTATGTGTTATTCCGGTTGCCGTTGCTGTAGCATTCCCAACAACCTAACCTAACATAACCTAACCTAACCTAACCTAACCTAACCTAACCTAACCTAACCTAACCTAACCTAACCTCACTTAACCTAACCTAACCTAACCTAACCTCACCTTGTAGTCAGGTTATGTGTTATTCCGGCTGCCGTTGTTGTAGCATTCCCAACAACCTAACCTAACATAACCTAACCTAACCTAACCTAACCTAACCTAACCTAACTTAACCTAACCTAACCTAACCTAACCTCACCTTGTAGTCAGGTTATGTGTTATTCCGGCTGCCGTTGTTGTAGCATTCCCAACAACCTAACCTAACCTAACCTAACCTAACCTAACCTAACCTAACCTAACCTAACCTAACCTAACCTAACCTAACCTAACCTAACCTAACCTAACCTCACCTTGTAGTCAGTGTTATTCCCGCTGCCGTTGCTGTAGCATTCCCTACAAGAATTCGCAACCAATTGTAGCTTCCCAATTTTATCACAATGTTGGATCAACATCGTATATTTTTGAACCCAGTAAATTCATGGAGGAAGATCATTAACTTCTAAACCAGAAAGGAAACTTTACAGTATCTTATGCAATTCCATACAGACAGTTTAGGTATCTTTCGTGAGGCTTAGAACCTGTTTTATTTATCTCTGAGTAGGTCTACAGATTATCGTTCACTCCAATACCTACTTAAAACTGACAAAATATATGTTCTACAGTTGTTAAACCCAAAGTACACATTTTTCGTCTGTGTTATAACCTTAAAGAGTTTACAATTAAGTTGATACAATAACATATAGAGTTGACTCTCTCCAGTGTTTATTGAAAATACTCTTTTCTTGCCCTGTAATAACTCATTTTATGAATATTTGGAATCTGAATATGTAAACAAGTTTTTTATATGCAACAAGACTTATAATTAAAACGTTAGACAAATGTTAGCAATAATAAGACTAGAAGGCATCTAATGGGTTTCAATAAAATTCAGTAAGTTTAAACTACAGTATTCTGAATATAATATGAAAAAAAAATGGTTAAACGTTTAAAATAGTTTGTCGATAGTTCATTTATATCTAGGTTCTACATGTTTCATTACATTGAATTTATAAAGTGTAAATAACCTATCCATTTGAAAATGTCTTCCCGTTAAAACAGTCTTTATAATTATACTTTTCTGAAAATTACTGAGGAAACAATCTAAGTTCAAATTTAAATACTAATTTGATTAAAATCCAATTTGTAACCATGACATGTCGGTTGTTAAATGATGTAAAAGCTGAATTTGCATACGAATGTGCATTACCCTATGTACAAACGAACCCTACTTTGTACGTGGTGATCCAGGAAAATCGTTTCACTTTTACTGTAAGATTAAACATTTATTGAGGACACAAAGTAGGTGAAACTACTTCAAATCTATAGAGAAACTTTGGGAGATTCAAAACAACGGGCAATAATATGTCATTGTTGTGGTTTCTATAGTATTGTGTGTTATTTAATTGTTTACTTGATTTTGTACTGGTGGAAAACCATTTTCTATTATTTTTGACAGTAGATATCATTGTTGTGGTTGCTATAGTGATGTGTGTTATTTATTTATTTACTTCCTTTTGTACTGATGGAAAACCATTTTCTATTATTTTTGACAGTAGATATCATTGTTGTGGTTGCTATAGCGATATATATTATTTATTTATTTACTTGATTTTGTACGAATTGAAAACCATTACCATTTTTTTTTTTACAGTAGATGTCGTTGATTCAGTTGCTATGTGTTGTTTATTTGTTTACTTGCTTTTGTACGCATTGAAAACTATTACCATTTTTGTTAGCAGTAGATGTTATTGTTGCGGTTGCTATAGTGATATGTGTTTATTTATTTGTTTACTCCCTTTTGCACTCGTGGTAAACCATTACCATTTTTGTTGACAATAGACGTCATTGTTGCTGTTGCTATAGTGATATATGTTATTTATTTCCTTTTGTACTGATGGAAAACCATCTCCATTATTGTTGGACATTAAACATTTATTTGACCAAGAAATTCCATATACTTAAGTATGCAGAGAGAGAGAGAGAGAGAGAGAGAGAGAGAGAGAGAGAGAGAGAGAGAGAGAGAGAGAGAGAGAGAGAGAGAGAGAGAGAGAGAGAGAGAGAGAGAGAGAGAGAGAGAGAGAGAGAGAGAGAGAGAGAGAGAGAGAGAGAGAGAGAGAGAGAGAGAGAGAGAGAGAGAGAGAGAAATCAAAGTAACTCATTTATAGTAAA